>JAPQWN010000003.1:59577558-60177558 GCA_028538565.1 Umbellularia californica | reverse complement strand
AGTGCGGCGACGCATACGACGAGTAATTTGAGCTTCAGTCAGCTCTGGCGGGGCTCTGGCAATGAAGGATGTAGTCCCCTGTGCGCAGCAGCCGAGTTTGTCTTCATTGAAGCTGGGCAAGGACAGAATCTGGATGCGGTCCTTTGCCTGTCGCAATGAAGACTTCAATTTTGCGAGCTCGGCCCCTATTGAGATGAAGGGTCGACTCGCCGGAGTGCAGGCTTCAGCATGTTTTTGCGTAGGCCTAACGATGCAGGATTTGATTTTGGGCTTGTAGGAGCAAGCCGGCTCATGATGATTTTGTTTATTTTTTGGGTGGAGGGTAGGTTTCTCCTCTTTCATGTAAAAGAGAGGGTAGAACTGATTCTCCTTGAGAGGGGCCAGGTATGCTGGCTTTGCAGATGTTTGGGACCTCCGTTGCTTTGGCGAAGAACTCGGGGACCAAGTTTTGGGGTAAACCTGGTTTCTTATGGGTTGAGGCTTCATGGGAACGCCACGGGCTTCAGGCTTCTTGGTGTTCGCCCTTGGTGTCATTTTGGTGACATGTTGCGGGGCGGTTTTCTGCTTCTTGGCAGGTACAGTGTCTTCTGCGGGAAGTGGGAATGGTCCCCGTGATCCGAAGACGATGGTCCGGGGAGTTGAAGTTGACCCGGTGTTTGGAGAGTTGTCGAGGGAGATGACGCTTCGGCAAATGGCAGGGTGCTTATGCTTGTTTTGCTTGTCTTGAAGCATAAGTTGGTACTTGTTCTCATCGAAAGTGATGGTCAATGAAGCTGCCATTGTTAGTTTTGGAAAACTTCTGAAACAAGACCAAATCCATTAGTAATCACAAGAATATGGTGATCATAAATGGAGAACAACTATGGTTTTGTCTTTTCAAATCACTTGAGGGGACATGGCCCAACCTAAGGACGATGAAGAAGGCAAAAAGCCATAGAGGATACAATTGTTCTAAAATGCAAGTATGGTAGGCTCGGAGTGAGCGTTCCAGTGACTGCTAGAAGCAATTGTAGACCTTAATTCAAATTACCGAGAAGGAAAGCTCACTCGAGGTAAAATGATATAAGGTTGGAGATACAAATGTGTCGGTCGCGAATACAGTAGACCCGAAAGGGCGTACTAGCATCGCTAGGCACAAATGTTGCAAATCACATCCTTGGAAAGGACACGAGATGGGACTTTTTTTGAAAGGTCAAAATTTGGATTCATAAAGGAGAGCAAATGGTGTTCCAATCTGAACAAAGGCTCAACATTTCTGCGAGCGCTAAATTCAGAAGGGAAGGAACCAGAATTTCTCGGATGTGAATCCAAACGTGACGGAAGTTTTTTTTTTTTTGAAAGGTCAAGATTGAATTCATCGAAGAGAGCAAGTGGTGTTCCATTCCGAACAAGGCTCAACATTTCTGCAAGCGCTAAATCCGAAAGGGAAGGAACCAAGATTTCTCAACTCTGAATTCAAAAGTGACGGAAGTTTTTTTTGAAAGGTCAAGATTGAATTCATCGAAGAGAGCGAATGGTGTTTCATTCCGAACAAGGCTCAACATTTCTGCGAGTGCTAAATCCGAAAGGGAAAGAACCAAGATTTCTCATCTCTGAATTCAAAAGTGACAGAAGTTTTTTTTTTTTTTTTAAAGATTTTTTTTAGAGGATTTTTTTTTGAAAGGTGCACATAGATTTCCAATTCGATCTTATGAAACCTTAGTAGATAGATCAGCCCCCAGGTAAGGGTAGGATTACTTAATAAACCCGTTTGGAGGACCCTTGCCTCGAACAGTCTAGCTGTCTCCACACTCTGGACAAGGCTTTTCTTACATCCACTTTGGTCAAAGAACGCAATTGGTGGAACCTTAGTGTTTTTTTTTTTTGAAATCTTTTTTTTTTTGGAAGGTTTTTAATGAACTCATCAAAGAGAGCGAATGGTGTCCCGATCCGAACAATGGCTCAACATTTCTGCGAGCGCTAAATCCAAAAGGGAAGGAACCAAGGTTTCTCAAATTTGAATGCAAAAGAGAGAAAACTAATTTTTTTTTGAATTTATAATTTTTTTTTAAATCCCAATTGGACTCATCAAAGAGAAAAGATGGCCCAATCCCCGATATGAACGATAGCTGCGAACATTTTTGTGAGCTATCAAGTTCAAAGAGGAGAGGATCAAAATTTCTCAAAGTTGAATCTTGAGAAAGAGAGATCATTTTTTTGAAAGAGTTTGAAATGAAGGTGTTTTTTTTTTTTTTTTGAAATCCCAATTGGACTCATCAAAGAGAAAAGATGGCCCAATCCCCTGATATGAACGATAGCTGCGAACATTTCTGTGAGCTATCAAGTTCGAAGAGGGAAGGATTAAAATTTCTCAAAGTTGAATCTAAGAAAAGAAATCAGATTTGTTTTTTTTTTTTTTTTTTTTTTGAAGTGAGAAAGAACAATTGAAATCCCACCTCATGTTTTTTTTTAGATGCAAGATGCAACATAGGCCACCAACTAGAAAGGAGCCAAGTGATCAAAGCATCACGTTCTCAAGTCAACGTGTCCCACCGGGTATGCCAACTTGATGGACCCGAAAAGGGAATCTTCCGTCCTCTCCCTCCGCACCCCGGGGGCTGACCTAGGTCTCGGCGGAGGAGGGAAGATCTCGGGCATCAACATTTTTGTACGGGTATGCCAGATTTACTTTCTACTTGGAAATTGAAATGGTGATAATCCGGAGATTCACCTTCACAAGTGGAAAGGAAATCAATTCTTTTTTCTAACTTTTCAAATTGCATTAATATTAAGAAAAGAGACAAGTTTGTTTTTTTAGAATGCCGTAGGAGGCGTTTTTGTTTGTTTGCCGTAAAAGGCGATTTTGCCGTGAAAGGCGATTTTACAAAACTCATCAAATGTGAAAGACAAGAATTGTGATTTCTTTTTGTCTCTTTAAGAAATACAAACTACAATAGAAAAGTAAGAAAAGGTATCTAACTTCTCAGGAGATTGTGGGGACACGTTGAGATCGACGGTCGCAAGTCATGTATGGACTTCGCCATCGTCCTTCAAATAAGAACATGTGATGCTTTGATTCTTTGGCTTGGCTCCTAACCTCGGTTTTTTAAAGGACAAGGACCAAGAAGAGGTCCTATATCCAATGAAAAACCAAGTAAACGGGCTGAAAAGCCGCGTTTAGGCCATGTTGGAGAAGGAGGAGTTCTTGGGGGGGTGGCCCCCCAAGGTACGTTGACCACCTTGTGGTGCTTCCAGGAGCAAAGTAGCAAGACTTCGTCTCTCTCTTGGATTTTTTGGATTTTCAGAGCTTGCACTTGGGATCTATTTTCATCATGCTTTCTTCTTGGAATGGACCTCCTTTTATAGGCTTTTGGTAGCCATGAGGTGTTTATTGGCATTGATGGCCATGATGAAAGAATTGATGAGGAGTTACAAATCGATTTTGTAACTCCTTTTTCAAGGCTTGTGATTGGCCGATGAAGGTAGTGGGCATTTAATCACCTTTATGCTTCATGATGATGGGTGTTTCATGGGTTTAATGCCATGATTGCTTGGATTTGTAACTCCCAAATGCTTGAATCTGATTGGGCCGTCTAAAATAATGAGTTAATGACCGCATTAAGTTGTCATAAACGGGTCAATTAACGTCATTAAGTGCTTGCCAGGGCATATGAAGAGTCACGGGCCGTGCTGCGCCTTTTGAGATTCTTCTTGCGATCATCACAGGTGGATCCACGCATTGTTTGATGTCGGATTGCAATGAAATTTCAGACATTGATTGATGTTGGCGGGCCGGTGACATCTGTTTTGTCGATTTCACGATCGGTCGGACAGAAAGTGCACTTTCTTAGTCAGCCGGTTGACGATCATGAGGCGATCGGTGATGATTTCATGCTTTTGACGGCGGATCCGAGATGTCGAAGAAGATCAGTCGTTTTCAAGCATCAAACATTGCGGTTTCCGAAAATCACAGTGGCCGGAACACCCGAAACGCGAAAACCGTCGAAAAACGGACACTTTGGTACAAAATCCGGCGACCCTGGGCCAGGGTCGTCGGCGACCTTGGGCCAAGGTCGCCGGCGACCATAGGGCTTTGGCCTGTTTGGTCGCCGAGCGTCGTTTTCAGCCGTTTTTTCGTGTTTTTTGTTCCTTTTTTCTTCTGTATTTTTCTTGACATTTTTCCTCAATTATTGACTTCATTTTCTTGGAGAAAACTTGACGAGAACCCGCACGAAATCAGAGTAGAAAGTTTCCCATTTTTCGGGAAAGCCAAAGACTTTGTAGCCGATTTTCCGTCAAGCGTAGAAACTAGGTCAAACGATGTCGGAATGACCTGAAAATTGAGGTGAAGCTTCTTGAGTAGTGGATAGGACCAACCATGGAATTTTATTTGAGTTTTGAATCCGTTTGGGGTCCCATCGATGCTTCACTTGATTTTGCTGCGGGGAAAATGCCGAGCTTTGATATGTGGTCAAACGACGCCCGATTGACCTGAAATTTGACGGGGAGCCTATTGGAGTCATTTTGAGACGTTCCATGGGCTCCGTTTTGGATGTCATGGTCCCGGGTTGCTCCGCCGCCAGTAGGCTTGATTTTCTCTCAGAGCATCGAAACCTGGTCAAATGTTGTCGGAATGACCTGAAATTCGACGTGCAGCCTTTTGGAAGCATGTTGAAGCCACTCATGCATTTTGTTTGATGAGTGATGGCTTCGGTGGTTCCCGCTGCCGGGAGGCTTGATTTTGTTGTTCGAGCATTGATGGAGGGTCAAACATTGTCGGTTTGACTTGAAATTTGGCATGGAGCCCTTTGGAGACATTCTGGAGTCATCCATAGGCTCTGATCAAAGTTTTGGTGTCTTTGATGATGTCGCCGCCTGGAGCGCTTGTTTAGCTGTCAGAGCAGTGAAGTTAGGCCGAACGCTGTCGGAATGGCCCGAAACCTCAGGTGTACCCCTCTTTTAGCTGTTTTGAAGGATCTCTCAGTTTCTGTCTGATTCTGAAAAGATCTGATGCTTGAAGTAGCCTTGCCTGTTTTGTAGCAGGATGCAACTTCACGAGGCTTCTTGATGTGGAGGAGACATGGTGACTTTTTTGGTGTCAACAGTAGCCATCCTTCGGTTACGGACGATCAGAGCGTTGTGCTCAAGCCTACCTTCTTCTTCGGTGATGCAGTCCCCGACGACTTGACATACCAAAGGGAGATGTTTTCAGTTCTCTTACACAGCAGATGGTGAGGAGATAACTATTTCTATCCGGTCGTCTTTTGATCGGACCATCTCGATCCTGAGCCTTTCTCCCACATGCCCTAAGAGGGAAGATCCTCCGAGCTGGGTGAAGAGGACTGTGTGATCAAGACCGGGGTTTTTGTTGGTGGACCTTCTGGTTTTGCAGAGAAGCCACCTGTCCATATGGACATGTTGATGCCAGCCAGTGGCTACCAAGGTTCTAATCATCCATCGGTCGATTTGAGACCGGTGGGCCTTGGCGTTTTTCGGGGTGACGGCAGCAATTGGGTGAAGCCTTTTCGACTTCGTGGCCGTTTCAGCGCTGACTTGAGCTGGGAATCATGGACTGATCACACCCTGAGGATTGGTGAGGCCGTTCTTTGGGAGGCTGAGATTTTTGATGCGGTTCGCGCTTTTCGGCAAATCGTCGTTTTCTCCGATGAGGCTTTCATGGCCATGCTGGAGTTATTCCTTCCACAAACCAACACTTTCGTTGTGACGAATGGTGAGATTGGTTTTTCTTTGAACGAACTGAGCGCCATCACCGGATTGCCTATCCTCGGCAAACTCTATGAGGAGTTTATGCCTATTGACAGCGTCCTTGAGGAGCAATCTGAGGAGTTTAGGCTTGTATACTTTCAGCTCGTCGCCTTCTATGATTTTTTGAAGGAGAAGGAGGGCTCAAAAGTTAGATGCAGCAGTTGGAGAAGTTGCAGCTCCAACTTTTTTGACAGTGGGGATTCTTTTGATGGCATGGCCCAGGATGCTAGGGCTAAAACATCAAGTTTGAAGAAGATCGCTGCTATGCGAGAAGATTTGAAGAAGTTCTTCGCAAGCACGGATGCCATTTATCCTGACATTGCGTTGCGGAGAGATCTCGCTGTTTACCTCACTTACTGGCTGGGTGAGGCTGTTTTTGCTAGAGGAGATGGGACGCACATCAGGCCGCACTGTATTTTTCTGGCTTGTCAGATGGCGTTTGGAGAGCGGCTGGCTTTCGTACTTTACTCCTATTTGTGTACCGAACTGCAGGCTGCTGCTTTCCTGGTTCGGCTTGGGCTTCCCATGAACAGGGTGTTTTCAGCCCATATCTTCTATTCGTGGTATGTATACCACTGTCCTAGCTTCCATCGTTTGGGAGTTGCACAGGACGAAGATCCCTTTATGATTCGTTTGGCTAGAGGGACAGCCGTTCCCGAATCACTTTTATCTGCCCATTTGAGGATCCGACGATTTAGGGACGTCGAGATTGGGCAGTCTTCGGTGAAGCTTTCTCCGGGCTTACGGAAGAAGGCTTTTGACTTTGGTGTCTCCCGTGATTCGACCAGGGCAGGGTCGGGAAGACACTATGCTTTGACAAACGCGGAGAAGAGATGGCTCTTCAACATACGAGTTGGTATGATGGTGTACCGCAGACATCTTTTCGTCAATATCCAACCGTATGTCCCTTCGCGTTTTGCATTGCAGCTTGGCTTCTCTCAAGGTATTGTTGGAGCGCCTTCGAGCATGGTGAAGCGTTTTGGAGGTCTGAAGGATGGGAGAAATGCATGGGCTTTTTATAGCGCCGAGGACACTACCGCCATGATTTCCTATCCTGAGCAGCCCACCTTCCGGACTGCTGGCTTCACGAAGTGGTTCGTAGAGAGCTTTTCAGTGTACTGGGGGCTTTCCAAGAAAGAGCTCGATATTAAGCAATCTCCTGGGAAAGGTCTTGGCAAATCAGATGGTGTCCATTGGGAGGAAGTTTTGGCCTTCCTTTCTGGAGAGAAGCACAAGATAGGCTTTCTCAACGGGCAGGACATCATCAGATCAGGAGCTGCTTAGGGGATTCCTGGTGAGGTCGTGAGACAGCTGGAGGAGGAGGAGGCCGAGATCAATGCTATGATACAGGCAGAGCATACGAAGGCTTCCATGGAGTCTACTGAAAAAATTAGACCATCCAGTGAGGACTCTTGTGACAGGCCTGATGTTGATAGTGGGGCAGGATCGTCGAGCAGATTGACCCGCCGAGGCAAGAGGAGGAGAGGACAACGCCGTAACATGAGACGGCACGATAGTCCTTCTGATCTTGAAGTTCCTCTCACCATTGCTGAGGAGGTGTCTGAGGATGCTGACGAGCCTCCGGAGAAGAGAGGCAGAGAAGAGGAGACAACTGGTATGACCCTCTTTCTTTCCTTTGTTTCTTCTTTTTTTCTTGTGAAAGATTTTGTTTTGATCCGTTGGCTCTTTTTTTTTTTAGCAGAGGACGATGACCTGGTGATGCCCGAGGTTCCGGCCGATGAGGCAATGACGGATCCAATCGTGGCATCTGAGGAAGAGCCCAGGGACTCTGGAGTGGTTCCAGAACCTTCACCTGGTATGATTTGCTTTGGCTTCTTTTTTTTCTTCTTTTTGTTTGTGCTGTCATTTGCTAACATGTAGCTTTTGTTTTCTTGACTTGCCAGAGGATTCTGACGATTTCGAGCCATCCATGGACGCAACTTTTGACGATGCTTCGGATGAGCTCAAAGAGGCAGAGAGTACTCCGCCGGTTGTCGAAGCAAGTATATTTGCAATAATAATCTTGATATATTTTTGACAAGGACAAGATTATATTCATACCTTTTTGTCTTTTTCCTTGACAGATTGTGAAGCAGCAAGAGAGGTTCCTCCGTCTTCCTCAGAGCCAAAACAGGGGATACCTGCTGCTGATGCAGAAGTAGGGGCTTCTCCTTGTTTCAATGAGTCAGCTTTTTCCGTTGGAAAGAGTTTATTGATTACTCTTCCAATGGAGCATGACGTGGGCAGTCGGCCACCAGAGCATGGTGAATCCCTCCCATTTTGGTTCGAATTTGCCTTTGGATTTGTTGGCAAAGACTATGGGTCTTTTTACTGCAAGAACCAAGTCACCCTTTTTGTAGGCGCGTTGCCTGACCCTTTTATCGAAAGATCCTGCCATGCGTGCTTGGTATAACTCAATGCTTTGTAGAGCTTCGAGTCGTCTTTCATCGAGATTATCCAGCTCTTGAAGTCTCAATTTGACATTACTTTCTTGCGTCATGTCATTTTACAGAGATACCCTTAAGGAAGGAATTTGTACTTCCAAAGGGACAACAGCTTCGCATCCATAGAACAAGGAGAATGGTGTGCTATGGGTTGGTCCTCGAACGGTGGTTCGATAGGCCCACAAAGCTTCTAGTAGTTTGTCGCCCCAGTCCCTTTTGTGACTAGAGACCATTTTCTTGAGAATTTTGCAGAGTGTCTTGTTGAAGGCTTCTGCTAGTCCGTTCGCTGCTGGATTATATGGAGTCGAATGACAACTTTGGATTTTGTACTTGTCGCACAACCTGTAGAATCTGTGATCCCGGAATTGTGGTCCGTTATCATGGACGAATCTTTTAGGTATGCCGAAGCGACAAATAATGTTGGTGCGCAAGAACTGAAGGACTGATGAAGTCTTCATTTCGCTGAGCGCAAATGCTTCTGACCACTTAGAGAAATAATCCGTAGCGGCGAAGATGAAGCAATGACCTTTGCTTGATGGGGGAGAAATAGGACCTATGATGTCCATACCCCAGGCTTCGAAAGGCCATAAGATTGATGTTGGATGTAGCCATTCTGGGGGCATGTGGACGTAATCTCCGTAAATCTAGCAATTTTAGCAACGCTTGGCAAATTGCATTGCATCAGCGACCATGGTAGGCCAATAATAACCTAGCCTTTTTATCCGGTTGTAGAGCTTAGGGCCAGCCTGATGGGCTCCACAAAGACCAGCATGAACTTCTTTGAGAGTTTCTTCAGCCTCTTGTTGTGACAAGCAGCGTAGGAGTACTCCGTTGAAGGATTTTCTGTAAAGTGCTTTTGAAGGTATATCCAAATGAAAGTTCGGGGCTCGTCTTTGGATGGTTACCTGCTCTTTTGGATCTTCAGGTAGGATTCCGAACATAATATAATCAATGAACGGATCTCTCCAGTCGCCAATCGGAGGTTTGAGGATGGACATCCGACTTCCAACCACTTGGTGGCATTCAGCAACTGCTTGGTGTGTGTTGAGAGGAGGGAGAATCCTTCTTTGACATACTGTGACTTGCATGTCTTCCCCTTCTTGGATTGCCATGGATGCGGCGAGTCCGGCCAGGGCATCTGCACGGATGTTTTCACCATGAGGATGTGGGTGATATGACAGATGTTGAATTTTTGTCGAAGCATCTGCGCCTTGTTGTAGTAAGGTAGCAAATCAGGCTTCCTGACTTCATATTTCTGATTCATCTGGTTGATGATCAGTTGAGAGTCTCCAAAAGCTTCCAGCATGGTGATGCCGGATTCGAAGGCGAGTTCCAATCCTACAATCAGGGCTTGGTACTCAGCTGCATTGTTTGAACATGGTTCCAATAGCAAGAAGGCATGTGGAATCATGTATTTGTCGGGACTGACAAAGAAGATGCCAATTCCCGTTATTTGCTTTCCCTTTTCATTTGTCCTGGTTGCACCGTCAAAGTACATGTCCCAGGAAGCTTTTGATAAGGAAGTTCCCACACTGTAGACAAATTCGTCTGGGAGATCATCCCTGAGTGGAGAATCTTTAGGCAATGGATGCTCTGCGAGGAAGTCTGAGAGAGCTTGGCCTTTGATTGCTTTTTGTGGTACATACTTAATATCAAACTGTGATAGAAGAATGGACCATTTTGCCAGTCGGGCATTGAGAGAACCTGCTTTTGTGACAAGGACCTTTTGTAGGTTGATCCACGAAATCAAGTAGACTGTGTTCGACAGCAAATAGTGACGCAGCTTTTGTACGGCGAACATTACTGCAAGGCATTCTTTTTCGACTAGGGAGTAGCGATGCTCTGCACCTACCATCATGCGGATAAGGTAATATAAAGCAGCTTCTTTTCCATCGTCGTTTTCTTGTGCGAGCAGAGCACCCAAAGAGTGGTCGAGAACTCTTGTGTACAAGATAAATGGTTTTCCAGTTGTGGGGGCAGCTAGCACTGGAGGTTTGTTGAGGTTTGCTTTGATGTCTTGAAATGCATTTTCACATTCAGCATCCCAGACAAAGTCCACGCCTTTCTTCATTAAGCGAGAAAATGGACGGCATTTCCCTGATAGATTGGAGATGAACCGTCGAATGTAGGTTAGCCTTCCTTGAAGCCCTTTTAATTCTCTTAGGGTTCTAGGAGATGGCATTTCCAGGTTAGCCTTGACTTTGGTGGGGTCAAGTTCTATTCCAGCTTTCCGTACTATGAATCCAAGAAACTTACCCAATGAGACACCGAAGAAGCACTTTAGTGGATTCATCCGCAATTTGTGTCTGCGAAGTCGGAGGAAGACTTCTCGAAGATCATTGAGATGGTCTTCTTTTCATCTGCTTTTATGGCGAGGTCGTCAACATAGCATTCGACCGTCTTGTGCTGCATATCTTGGAATATTTTCATCATAGCCCTATGATATATTGCACCTGCATTTTTCAGACCAAACGGCATAACAGTGTAGCAATACACGCCAAATGGTGTCCGAAATGATGTATGCCTTTCATCTTTAGGATGCATCTTTATCTGATTGTAGCCAGAGAATCCATCCATGAATGTCATTCGCTCGAACCCATAGGTGTTGTCAATCATCACCTCTGGTATGGGGAGCGGGAATTCATCTTTAGGACATGCACTATTCAGGTCTCTTTAGTCAATACAGACCCTTATCTGCCCATTTTTCTTTGTCACGGGGACAATGTTGGCCAATCATTCAGGATGCTGTTCCTCACGGATGAAGCCAACATTTTTTAGTTTCTGAACTTCTTGTTCGATTTTATCCATCACGTCGGGACGGAATCTTCTTTGGCCTTTTTTAATAGGCTTGATTTCTTTTTGCAAGTTGAGCTTGTGGACTGCTACTTTGGGATCCAGGCCAGGCATTTCGGCATAAGACCATGCAAAGCAATCAACAAACTCACGAAGAAAAGAGATATACTAGGGTAACTCATCATCCTTTATATTCTTGCTTATGAATACAGGACGTGGGTTATCGGATGTTCCCAAGTCAATCTTTTGGACAGGATCTTCTGTCGGAAGGTTTGAAGGTGGTTCCTCCACAATGTTTTCGGAGGCTTCCAACTCAACAAGACCTTCCGGAGTGCCAGAGGCATTTTCAGACTGGGGCTCTGTTTCTGTCCATAAATCTTCTTGATCAGTATCCTTCTCAAGGCTTGCAATGAGATGGTCCCAATCATTTGCTGGAATTGGGTTGAAGTAAGGTACTTCTTTTGGAGACGATGGTTCTTCTGAGTCAGAAAACCGCTCGTCTGTATCATCGGGCAATTCCTCTTTATTATCAGAGAAATTATACCAATTGGAGGAGCTTTCAGGATTTTTGACGAGTAACTCCTCAAAGAGATATCCAGGGATATCGATGTCTTCATGAGATGTTGATGCTTGGTCGGGAAAGCGACTTTGTAGCCATGGTGTCAACTGTCTCATAGGAGCGGTAGGATCATACCCCAACCCATATGAAGACTAGCCCTTTTGAAGGTGGATTCTCCAATCTTCTGGTTGACTTTTGATCAGGGTGAGTTCCAATGGTGTGAGAATACCACGGCCACCTCTCAAACCAGTCGGATTTTGAGTGTCGTAGCCCATTTTCTTCATGATAGCTTGTGCCATTGGACTATACAGGGATAGCTGAGGCATACCTTCGTTTTGGAAAGGTTCAAGCAGAGAGTTTAGTGGAGATGCTCCCGATCTGTGGAAGTAAATCACTTTTTCTTCTGGCGAAGTTGCCGGAATAACAAAGGAAGCAGACGTATGATCTTCTATGTCTGCAGGTGTCTCCAATGGAGTGAGAGTGGGCTGATCTTGCTGAGTATCAGCTTTGCTTGATGCTGTGTCATCTTCTGGCTCTGACTTTGAGTCTGTGTCATGCATAATAGACACAAAGGAGACAGTGAACTTGCCCCCAGTCTTTTGTTTTGTCTTCTTTGCTTTGGTAGTGATTACCAAAGGCTTTGGAGATTTGAAGGAGACGACGAAGGGAGCTTGGCCGCTTACTTCGAGTTTGGTGGAGGGTTTGTTTACCTCCGATGATTGCTGAGGAGCCTTGCCTTTACCTTTCTGGAGACTGTCGGCAAGGTGAATTGTTTTTTCCTCCTGTTCTTCTTTTCCATCTTTGTACATTTGAGCATCTGTAAAATGGACATCCTTGCTTTTGAAGGGCTTTTCGTCTGCGAATACTTGATGAATTAAGCCATCGTCGCCAACGAACTTGATGCACTGATGTAGAGTTGAAGGGACGACACCATTCTCATGTATCCAGGGGCGTCCAAGGAGTATATTGTAACATCAATGGGTCCTTATTGCATACACTGTGACTTCAGAAATAAGATCACCGATTTGCAATTTAAACCTGATTTTGCCGATAGGCCTTTGAGCACTGCCGTCATATCCGAAGATGGATACGGACGTGTGACTCAGTTTGCTAGGTGGGATACCCAGCTCTTCGAGTGCCGAAGTAGAGATGAGGTTGAGTGTAGAACCTGGATCGATCTGAACTCTGTGTACTGGCATTTCTTTGACGTACCCCGTAATGTCCAAGGGACGGTTGTTCTTTGTTTCGCCCGGGAGGTCATCCTTGTCGAAGGCAATTGTTGCACTTGCTGCTTTTTGTACTGAGAGGCATTCATTGCTTGATCCCTCAGTTTTCTTCTTTTCTCCCTTTGAGGGAGTATTTGATTTTTTGACCCTATAGTCCATTTCAATTTGTAGGACTTGTGGGGCATGTTTGTCGACATCCGCATTCAGCCTTTGTAATTCTGAAATGAGACTATCACGAGTTTGTGGAGACATTCGCAATAAGTCGAGGATGTGCAGACGTGCAGGTATGTGTTTGAAGTGCTCAATCAAGTCGTACTTGAAAGCCTCCTTCGGACCTGCATTTTCATTATTATTGCCACTTGGGGCGCTTACATCTTGCTTTCCCGAAGGATTTACATTAGAAGAAGAGGGTTGATTGTAATTTTTGTGGTAATCTCGACAAGAACGGGTACCTCTACCAACTTCAAGAGCCTCTAGAGAAGGGTCTTCTTTTGGAAGATCGTTCTCAGGATCAAGAGGTTGTTCCTTGTCTGAGGATCTGTAACAGCATTGGCGTCTTCAGTGATTCCGTTGCACAGAGCAATTTTCGGGAACAAATCCTGAACAGCAGCCGGCAACTTTTCTTTATTAGCCCAGACATCGCCCGTGAGATAGGGTATCTGGGACCAGTTGACTGAGTTTTCATTGAAGAAGAATTCATTGGCAGAAGTTTCTTCAAGATGATCAATCGGGAGAGGCTTGAGTTCCGATGTCACAGCTTCAGGAGACGAGGGCTGAGAGGATGTTATCTCAGTGGAAGTCACCTGAGAGGATGTAGCTCCGGAAGATACGCTACCGATTGGAGAGTACGTGTCTTCGGAAGCTTCAGAGGCACTGTCGTCCTGAGCTATTGCATTGCAGGTTATCCTGACAGGAGATGCCCCCAATGTAGACTGTTGGGAATCGGACTCATCCTCGGATGTGAGAGGATCATCGATCCAACTGTTTTCTCCATTTTCAGGAGTTAAGGGAGAAAGTTCCCGCTGATTTTCAGGGACTTCCGGTTCTGGATCATGACGAAGATTGCTGCGATCCTACTCCTGCTCTATGGCAAGATGTTGCAAGATTCTTGCATATTCCTATAGATCAGGCATAGGAGCCAAACCTTCTTCGTCATCCGCTCCTCGTGGTTCGCCCATGTTGGGTTCAACTGAAGCATTTGCTGGTGCTGGATCAACAGCGTTTTCTTGAACAGAGCCCTGGTCTTCTTCATCATCCGTCCAAGATCCTTGTGGCTGTAATGGGTTATACCAGATTACTGGCATAAGATGAGACTCGGGAATCCATTCCTCGTCGGAGAGGTATTCTCCTTTTTCAAGGGATTCTTCCCACTCATCTATATCACTGGCAGTATCACTGAACTCGTATCCATTCATGGAGAATCCAACTACCGAGTTGCAAGAGTATGATGCCCCCTGCACATTTTCATTTTTGTATAGAGGTGGCAAGAAATCATCAAGAGTGAACTTTCTTACTGCCTTGGAGGTTTTGGGAAGAGATTCTTCCGTCGTCCCTAGTGAAGCAGTGGAAGAAGTTTATGCTTTTTCAAGGACTTCTTGTTTTGGTTGAGACTTCTGCTGCTGTTTGAGCTTGCGAAGTTGTCTCTTGGCTTGACTTCGCTGCTGAGCGGTCGGCTTTGTTTTGACGATTTCCCAATTTTCATCATCTAGGAGATCGGGATGCACCCATCTAGGTTGTCCATCTGATGTTGGATAGGGAACCAATTCTTGGGACGCTTGAGCCCTTTTTATCACCTTGAATGAAGTAGTGATCTTCTCCTTCGGTGACTTTGAAGTTTGTCGACATGACACCATGTTGACAGAGGCGGGGCCATAGTTTTTATCAAAGGTTATGACTCCGTTTTTCCACATCTCATTGATCTTCTCTCTCACAACGAAGTATTGATTGAGAGGATATGAGATCATCTGATGGTATGGACAGTATCGGGGATCATTGGTTTTGCCAACATCTCCCGGTCTTTTGGGCTCTGGCAAAATGAGTTTGCCATTTGCTAGGAGAGCCTCAAAGATTTCTTCAACATCTTCATCGAACGGATATTTCTTTTCTACACGTTCTTTGAAGGCATCAGAGAGTTCAGGTCTTTTACCTGCAGTTTTGTTTTCAGGTTTCTTTGGCTGCTGAGGAGCTGATTTAGTCTCCACATTGAGAACCTCCTTTTTCTTTGGTTTTGAGGTTGTAATAGCAGTCGGTTCTTTCTTTGATGATTTCTGACTGTTGAGGTCTTTGATCACCATTTCAGCTTCCATGGAAGCTTCGAGAAGTTCTCCCAGGTTCTTTGATTTGTTGCCGATGATCATGGAGCGAATTTTTGCTCTCATATTGTTACGGCAGATGTCGACTAGCGACGCTTGTAGCAGTACATCTGAGCATTTATACGCCATTGCCTTCCATTTGTGAATGAAGTCGTATCTTGACTCATTCTCTCCCTGTTTTAGGCTGCAGAGTTGAGCCATAGTAACGGGATAATCCTCACCTTGGAAGTGGGTCAGGAAGCGTGTCTCTAGCATAGCCCAGTTTTGGATCGAGTTCTCCGGCAGAGTGGAGTACCAATCAAAGGTTGTACCATTTAGGGTACTTGCAAAGAGGCGAATCTTGAGGGCATCTTGATCCGCAATGGCTCCCGTCAGGATCTCGAAATGAATGACATACTGTCTGGCCGAACCTTTTCCAATATATGTCTGGAGGGTAGGTTGCTTGAATTTTGCAGGGAACGAAACCGAGTCCATCCATAGAGGGTAGGGTGGCCTGATCCCATGTTCCTTCAATGTATCCTCTTCTTTTGCTTTTGCGAGGATATCGTCCACGTCCTTTCTGGTAAGGGCGCGAGACTCATTGTTTTCTGCATTGCCATCGTCATCTTCATGATTCGGAGGAGTTTCGTTGTTAGGTGGTGGACGCTGTAAAGTGAGAATGAGGTTTTCCATCATAGTCTCAATTCTCTGTTGTCCTTGCTCCAACTGCTGGATGTGTGCAGTTACGTCATCATGCGGTGGAGGCTGCTCAGAACTTGTAGCCAAGATGTTCATCCCTCGAGATTCGAACGAAGAAATCGTCCTGGTGACTGAGCTGGGGCTCATTCTTCTGGATGAAGAATCTGAAGAGTGGTTACTCTGGTGTCCTTGGCTTGGAGGAGTGGAAGATTCTTCCAGATGTGTTCTGGTCCGAGAGACGCTGCGAGTCGCTGGACGTCTAACACTAATTTTGGTTGCTGACTTCCGGCGTTTTCTGGTTTTGCCAACCATATGAACAGCAACGAATTGGTCGGGTCTTTCTTTTTCGACCCATTTGTGTGAGAGGTGGAGAGTAGAACGCTGGGTTCTTTGTTTCTCGAGTCTCTTTTGTCGATATGCAGTGCGAGGACGCATATGACGAGCAATTTGAGCTCCAGTCAGCTCTGGCTGGGCTCTGGCGATGAAGGTTTTAGTCCCTCGTGCGCAGCAGCCGAGTTTGTTTTCTTTGAAGCTTGGCAAGGATAGAATCTGGATGCGGTCCTTTGTCTGTCGCAATAAAGACTTGAATTTTGCGAGCTCGCCCCTGTTGAGATGAAGGGTCGACTCACGGGAATGTTAGCTTCAGCATATTTTTGCATAGGCCTAACGATGCAGGATTTGATTTTGAGCTTGTAGGAGCAAGCCGGCTCATGATGATTTTGTTTGTTTTTTGGGTGGAGGGTAGGTCTCTCCTCTTTCATGTAAGAGAGAAGGTAGAACTGATTTTCCTTGAGAGGGGCCAGGTATGCTGGCTTTGCAGATATTCGGGACCTTCGTTGCTTTGGTGAAGATCTCGGGAACCAGGTTTTGGGGTAAACCTGGTTTCTTGTGGGTTGAGGCTTCGTGGGAGCGCAACGGGCTTCAAACTTCTTGGTGTTCGCCCTTGGTGCCATTTTAGTGACACGTTGCGGTGTGGTTTTCTGCTTCTTGGCAGGTACAGTGTCTTCTACGGGAAGTGGGAATGGTCCCAGCAATCCGAAGACGATGGTCCGGGGAGTTGAAGTTAACCCGGTGTTTGGAGAGTTGTCGAGGGAGATGATGCTTCGGCAACTGGTAGGGCGCTTATGCTTGTTTTGCTTGTCTTAAAGCATAAGCTGGTACTTGTTCTCATCGAAAGTGATGGTTAATGAAGCTGCCATTGTTAGTTTTGGAAAACTTCTGAAACAAGACCAAATCCATTAGTAATCACAAGAATATGGTGATCGTAAATGGAGAAAAACTATGGTTTTGTCTTTTCAAATCACTTGAGGGGACGTGGCCCAACCCAAGGACGATGAAGAAGGCAAAAGGCCATAGAGGACACAATTGTTCTAAAATGCGAGTATGGTAGGCTCAGAGTGAGCGTTTCAGTGACTACTAGAAGCAATTGTAGACCTTAATTCAAATTACCGAGAAGCAAGGCTCACTCGAGGTAAAATGATATACGGTTGGAGATACAAATGTGTCGATCGCGAATACAGTAGACCCGAAAGGGTGTACTAGCACCGCAAGGCACAAATGTCGCAAATCACATCCTTGGAAAGGACACGAGATGGGATTTTTTTGAAAGGTAAAAATTTGGATTCATAAAGGAGAGCAAATGGTGTTCCAATCCGAACAAAGGCTCAACATTTCTGCGAGCGCTAAATTCAGAAGGGAAGGAACCAAAATTTCTCAAATGTGAATCCAGTAATGACGGAAGTTTTCTTTTTTTGAAAGGTCAAGATTGAATTCATCGAAGAGAGCAAATGGTGTTCCATTCCGAATAAGGCTCAACATTTCTGAGAGCGCTAAATCCGAAAGGGTAAGAACCAAGATTTCTCAACTCTGAACTCAAAGTGACGGAAGTTTTTTTTTTTTGAAAGGTCAAGATTGAATTCATCGAAGAGAGCAAATGGTGTTCCATTCCGAACAAGGCTCAACATTTCTGCGAGCGCTAAATCCGAAAGGGAAAGAACCAAGATTTCTCATCTCTGAATTCAAAAGTGACAGAAGTTTTTTTTTTTTTAAGATTTTTTTTAAGAGGATTTTTTTTTAAAGTTGCACATAGATTTCCAATTCGATCTTATGAAACCTTAGTAGATAGATCAGCCCCCAGGTAAGGGTAGGATTACCTAATGAACCCGTTTGAAGGACCCTTGCCTCGAACAGTCTAGCTGTCTCCACACTCTGGACAAGGCTTTTCTTAAATCCACTTTGGTCAAAGAACGCAACTGGTGGAATCTTAGTGTTTTTTTTTTCTTTTTTTTTGAAAGATTTTTAATGAACTCATCAAAAAGAGCGAAAGGTGTTCTAATCCGAACAAAGGCTCAACATTTCTGCGAGCGCTAAATCCGTAAAAGAAAAACCAAAGTTTCTCAAATTTGAATTGAAAAGAGAGAAAACTGATTTTTTTTTTTTTTGAAATTGTAATTTTTTTTTGAAATCCCAATTGGACTCATTAAAGAGAAAAGATGGCCCAATCCCCGATATGAACGATAGCTGCGAACTTTTCTCTGAGCTATCAAGTTCAAAGAGGAGAGTGATGGAACGCGCTCCTGCCGAGGGTGCTACCGAGGCCGGCGGACGTGGGAGTCCGTCGGGTCCGGCCCTTTCGCGCCCGGGGGACTGAAGCGTGCATCAACATTTCTTTGTGTGGGCGTGCCCGATTTTCTATTTTACTTGGAATTGCAAGTGGTAATCCGGAGATCAACCTTCGCAAGTAAAAAGGAAATCAACTTCTTTCAAGTTTTCCATTGCATAAATATTTAAGAAAAGAGACATTTTCTTGGTTTGCCGTGAAAGGCGATTTTGTTTGGCATTTATAACCGATTTTGGCGTTTATAGCCGATTTACAATTCTCATCAATAATGAAAGACAAGAGTTGTGATTTTTGTCTCTTTTAGAAAAATACAAACTACAATGAAAAGTAAGAAAAGGATGATCTAACTTTTCAGGAGATTGTGGGGGACTCGTTCAGATTGACGGTCGCAAGCCATGTATGGGCTTCGCCATCATCCATGCAGATGAGAACAGAGGATGCTCTTGATTCGCTTGGCTTGACTATAACCTCAGGTTTTTAGAGGACAAAGACCAAGAGAAGGTCCTATGTCCAATAAAAAGCTAAGTAGACGGGCTGAAAAGCCACGTCTAAGCCATTGGAGGCAGCGGGAGAAGGCAAGGACCTTAGGGGGGAGTACCCCCCAAGGGACTTTTTGTCACCTTGTAGTGGTGCTTGATGTAGAATTTCTGCAGAATTTTCTCTCTTTCTCTATACTCTGTCTGTCTGGAATTCGGGATTCTCTGCACCTTTTGATTTTCAATCTTCGGTTTTCCGTTCGTCCTTTTTCCGATCCCTTTCTTCTTGGAAAGCTCTCCTATGTATAAGCTCTTGGTAGCCATTAGGAGAGTTTATGGGCTTTAATGGCTTTAATGGGAGGAGTTACAAGATTTATTTCTTGATTTTGTAACTCCTTTTTCCTTGAATCTGATTGGCCGATGGAAATTAAGGGCTTTTAATCACCTTAATTACCATAATGGGAGGAGTTTCATGGCTTGAATGCCATGACTTAATTGATTTGTAACTCCTGGATGCTTGCTTCTGATTGGGCCGTCCAACGAAATGAATTAATGACTGCAATAAAGCTAGTCAATTAACTGCATTAAATGGTCGCCGAGCAGTTGAAGAGTCGCGGGCCGCGCCGCGTCTTTTGGGATTCTTTTGGAGATGATCACCGATGGATCTACATGCTGATCGACATCGGATGACCGTGTAATTTCAGACATTGATAGCTAGCAGCGGGCCGGTGACATCTGTCTTGTCGATTTCTCGATCGGTCGGACAGAAAGAGCACTTTCTAGGTTAACCGGTCGGCGATCTTGGAGCGATCAATGATGATTTTATGCTTTTGACGGCGGATCTGAGATGTCGTCGGATATGAGTCAATTTCAAGCACTAAAAATCACATTTTCAGGAAACCATAGGGGCCAAAGTGCGCGAAACTCGAAAAGGGACGGAAAAACGGGTCACCGGCGAAAAATCCGGTGACCCGGACTTCCATGGTCGCAGGCGACCATGAGCCAGGGTCACGGGCTGCGACCCTGGGCTTTTTCTCCCCTTTTTGGTCCGTTTTGCGGTCTTTTTCGTCACCATTTTCTTTTGTATTTTTCCTGACATTTCTTCTCATTTATTGGCTTGATTTCCCTGTAGAAAACCTGATGAGAATCCTTGCATTTTTAGAGTGCAAAGTTTCCAATTTTCCGGGAAAGCCGAAGACTTTGTCGCGTAGAGCTGCTGATTTTCCGCCAGAAGCTGAAACTTGGTCAAACGATGTCGGAATGACCTGAAATTTGAGGTGAAGCCTCCTGAGCAATAAATAAGACCAACCATAGGCTTTTGTTTGAGTTTTGAAGCCGTTTGGGGTCCCGTCGCCAGTAGACTTGATTTTGCCGCGAGGGAGATGCCGCGCGTTGATGTGCGGTCAAACGATGTCCGATTGACCTGAAATTTGACAGGGAACCTATTGGAGTCATTTTGAGATGATCCACAGGCTCTGTCTTGGAAACCATGGTCCCGGGGAGCTCCGCCGCCGGTAGGCTTGATTTTGCTGCTCGAGCATTGATGGAGGGTCAAACGTTGTCGGTTTGACTTGAAATTTGGCATGGAGCCCTTTTGAGACATGCTGGAGTCATCCGTACGCTCTGATCGAAGTTTTGACGTCTTCGATGATGTCGCCGCCGGGAGCGCCAATTTAGCTGTCGGAGAAGCGAAGTTAGGCCAAATGATTCTGAAATGGCCCGAAACTCCTTGTGTACTCCTCCCTTGGCTGTCTTGAAGGATCTTACAGTTTTTGTTTGATTCTGACAAGATTTGATTTTTTGGAGAAGTTACATTGCCTATTTATGGCAGGTTGCGACTTCATGCAGCTTTCTTGATGTTGAAGTGGCAAAGTGACATTTTTGGTGTCATCAAATGCCCCCTCGAGGTACAGCGACGAGTTGCTTGACTTTTGTAGTCGATGTGCCTCGAAGAGATTTTTGAAGGAGAGCTTGTGTCTTGACCAAGAGTCTTTGAGCAATCTTTCATTTTGTAGAGTAGCCTTTGAGCTTCCAGGGGAATTTTATGGTAATGAAAAGAATCAAGTACCATCTCGAGGCAAAGTTTTGAAGATGACATCAGGGATGTGGATTTGGGTTTCTGTTTTTGATCTTGTGACCTAACCAGCTATATATGGCAGGTTAGGGGATCGGTTTGGTTTTGATCTTGTAGACCTAACAGGCTGTATGTGGCAAGTTAGGGGATCAGGATTTCGTTTTTGGCTTTGGTCTTGTGACCTAACAAGCTGTATGTGGCAAGTTAGGGGACCACGATTTGGTTTTTGGTCACGCTTTGGGACTGTGTGGGTCCATTGGAGTGGTTTGGATTTTTGTGGAATGTCAATTTCAAGATTTTGGCTCAATTTGGTATATGAGGCTGGATGGTTTGATTCTTTGGAAGCTCATGGGGCTTGGAATTTTTTTTGTATGGTTCAATCAACTCAAAAGAGGCATGGAACCATTTTTGTATGCTCTTGGTAAAAGGGATTTTTTTCCTGACTAAAAGCCCTTTTTTTTTTTTTTTTTTAGTGCCTAGGTGGTCAAACCTGGCTCATATGGGCTAACCCATGGGACCTTAGGCTTTGGAGATGGCCTAGATCTCATATGGTGTCATATTTGTAAAGAATATCTAAAAATATCTCTTTTGTGTAGAGAATATCTAAAAATATCTTTACTTGGAGAGAATTTCTCAAGTTTTCTTCTTTTTGTGGAAAGATTTTCTCAAAATATCTTTCTCTTTGGGAAAGTAGCTAAATTTTAGCACTTACCTCCTTTCTTTTCTCTTTGTTTCCTCTTTTGGCTTGCTCTCTTCTATAAAAGCAAGAGGGTTGATGCTTTTGCTCCATTGCTTTCTTTTTGCAAGAAATCTTCAAGAGTGCTCCCCAAGGCAAGAAGTGCTTTCTCTTCTTCAAGGATCTCCAAGCTTTTCTTCTTCTTCTCCATCAATGGCTTCAAGTAAGTTTTCTTCCTCAAGAATCTCCATTGTAGAAGTAGCTTCTTCATTTTTTCCTTCTTTTCTTTCTCTTTTTTTCTTTTTTCTTTTCTTTTTTTCTTTTTTCTTTTCTTTTCTTTTCATGCACGTTTTTCTTTTTTTTCGTGCTTCTCTTTTTTTTCTTTCTATTTTTTTTTTCTCCACGCTGATTCCCTTTTTTTTTCAGCGTGTTTCTCTTTTTTTTTTTTTTTTTTTTTTCTGAGATTTTTTTCCTATCTTTTTCTTTTTCCTTGTTTGCTCACTATGATAATGAGGCTATGCAATTTCAATATGTATGCATTTTTTTTTGTTTGATGCATCAAGATAGAAGGCTAGAGTCTCTAGGTCAAGCCAACATGATTTTTGACTTGGACAAAGTTTGATTGGTTTTGACCAAATTGGGTTGGAATTGGTCAAACTTTGGTCAAGGTTTTCCTAGCATTTAATGCATGATGATATATTTTTTATGCATGAGTTTTGGTAAATAGATTTGGAAGTATGATGATGCATACCTGAAAATCTTTTACAAGTGTTGGGATTTTGAGCTCGCAACGATGTTGAGCTCTTTCTTGGTCTTGCTGGATTTTGAGGAAGTTTTGCAATTTATGGATTCTGAAGCTCGCAGCAATGTTGAGCTCTTTTCCAGATTTTGCGGAAGTTTGATGAGATTGGCTCGTTCTCGCAGCGATGTTGAGTTCGAGCCTTCTTTGAGAATTCTCCACTGACTATGAGCTCACAGCGATGTTGAGCTCATCTTCAGACTTCCTGTCTTTTTTCGGAGTATTTTCCTTTTCGTTGGAATTGCCCCGGAATCATGTCAAAACTTTGCTAGAATTTTTTGTAGCAGAATTCTGTCATGTTGATTGATCTTTTCTCTTCCATCTTTTGTAGGTAGTTCTTCTAGAACGAACAAAGGTAAATGTCCTGTTACTGACGCACCTCGTCGGTCTGCTAGATCTTCCAATGCGGCTGTTCAACAGGCTTGGGAGAAAGAGGGGACTCTTATTCGCCAGGTTGAGGAAGCCGAAGGTAATGTCCGGAGGAAGACTCAGGAGCATGAGCAGTGGCAAGTCCTCTGGGAAGAACTTCCTCGTGCTGCAGATGGGTCACGGCATTCCGCCGCGTTTTATGGGGATATTTTGAAGAAGCGTGGCCTAAAAACTTTGGAAGTTAAGGCCAAGGGTCTGCTTGAGGAGTTGAGCCTTTGGTTGAAGACCATGTCGGATTGAGCTCCTGAGTTGTAACAAACTCTTTTCTTCTTCTTTCTTTTTTTTTTGGTACCTCCATGTATAAACAATTTTGGTACTATATTTTGTGTCCCCTTCCTTTCACTTAAATCTTTTTTTTTATGAAAACAATTTTAAGCAAAAGTTGATGGGAATGTTTGTTTAAGAATTTGATCAAAAGGTTGTCATTTTGTGAAAATCTTTTGTCAAAGAGTTGTTTTGGGCATGAAAGCCAATTTTGTGGCGAAAAGCCTGGGTTTTTGATGGTTTGAAAACCGAAATTTTGGATGGCATGAAAGCCTAATTTTGTGGCGTAAGAGCCAAATTTGTCTGCGGCATGAGAGCCAAAATTTTGAGATGGCATTGGAGCCAAAGTTTTTGGATGGCGTGAAAGCAGAATTTTAGAATGGCATAGAAGCCGAATTTTGTTTTGTTTGTCTTTTGGCGTTTATAGCCGAATTTTGGCATTTATAGCCAGATTTTGGCGTTTATAGCCGATTTTTTTTTGTTTTGTTTTGGCATTTATAGCCGAATTTTGGCGTTTATAGTCGAATTTTGAGATGGCATGAGAGCCAAAAATTTTGTTTGTGGCATGAGAGCCGATTTTGAGATGGCATGAAAGCCGATTTTGGCGTTTATAGCCGAAAAATTTTGTTTTTGGCATTTATAGCAGAATTTTGGCATTTATAGCCGGATTTGGCGTTTATAGCCTAGTTTTGGCGTTTATAGCCAGATTTTGGCGTTTATAGCCGAGTTTGGCGTTTATAGCCAGTTTTTTGAAAACCAAGTTTTGTTTTATTGGCATGAAAGCCGATTTTGGCGTTTATAGCCGAAAAATTTTTGTTTTTGGCATTTATAGCCGAATTTTTGGCATTTATAGCCGGATTTTGGCGTTTATAGCCAAGTTTTGGTTTTCAAAATGCAGGTATCGACCAAATGTCGCCTCCCCGCTGAATAGTCTTGCAAGTATCGATGGAATGTCGCTTCCTTGCTCATTCGGTTTTGCGAGTATTGATGGAATGTCACTTCCTCGTGGGTTAGGTTTTGCGAGTATCGATGGAATGTCGCTTCCTCGCGAATTGGGGTGCAAATATCGACTAAGCGTCGCTTCCCTGCTTTTCCCAAAACTTTTGGTTTTGCGGGTACTGACTTGGTGTCGTTTCCCCGCGATTTTTTTTGAAATTTGAGGTTTTCTCGAACCATTTGAAATTTGGGTTGTGGATAGCAACTGGTATGTTGCATCTCCATGATTTTTGAAATTTGGGTTGTGGATATCAACTGGTGTATTGCATCTCCACGATTTTTGAAATTTGCAAGTATCGAATGGGGTTCGCTTCCTTGCGATTTTTGGGTTTTGGAAGTATCGAATGGGGTTCGCATCCTTCCGGTTTTTGGGTTTTGCGAGTATCGACTGAATGTCGCTTCCCCGCGGTTTCAAAATTTTTGTTTAAAGACACGAAGGTCATAAATTTTGACTTAAAACCATTTTGGTTGTAAAAGCCGAGGCGGTCTAGGGTGAAAACATGTTCGGGAAGGTCTATGCTCTAATATATCTAATCAGGAGCTATCATCTCTCTCTCTTATCTCCCCTTTTTTTTTTGGTACCACATGTATTTTTTTGGTACTTCTTTTTTTTGTAGTGCTTGTGAACACTTTCCTTTTTTTTTTTTTTTGGTACCACATGTATATTTTTTTTGGTACTTTTCTTTTTTTTTTTGTTTTCCCTACGCTCACTCAAATCTTTTTGTGATGAAAGCAATTGCTAAATGGGGTGTTTGTTTGAAAATTTGATCAAAAGGTTGTCTTTTTGTGAAAATCTTTTGTCAAAGGGTCGTTTTGGGCATGAAAGCCAATTTTGTGGCGGAAAGCCTTGTTTTTTTTTATGGTTTGAAAACCAAAATTTGGATGGCGAGAAAGCCTAATTTTGTGGCGTAAGAGCCAAAATTTGTTTTGCGGCATGGGAGCCAAAATTTTTGGATGGCGTGAAAGCCGAATTTTAGAATGGCATAGAAGCCGAATTTTGTTTTGTTTGTCTTGGCATTTATAGCCGAATTTTTTTAAAACCAAGTTTTGTTTTACTGGCATGAAAGCCGATTTTGGCGTTTATAGCCGGATTTTGGCGTTTATAGCCGAGCTTTGGTTTTCAAAATACAGGTATCGACTAAATGTCACCTCCCCGCTGAATGGTCTTGCAAGTATCGATGGAATGTCGCTTCCTTGCTCATTCGGTTTTGCGAGTATTGATGGAATGTCACTTCCTCGCGGGCTGGGTTTTGCGAGTATCGATGAAATGTCGCTTCCTCACGAATTGGGGTGCAAATATCGACTAAGCGTCGCTTCCCTGCTTTTCCCAAAACTTTTGGTTTTGCGGGTACTGACTTGATGTCATTTCTCTGCGATTTTTGAAATTTGAGGTTTTCTCGAACCATTGAAATTTGGTTTGTGGATATCAACTGAAATGTTGTGTCTCCACGATTTTAGAGGTTTTGGAAGTATCGAATGGGGTTCGCATCCTTCCCATTTTTTGAGTTTTGCGAGTATCGACTAAGTGTCACTTCCCCGCGGTTTTTGAAAAACCATTTTTTTTTTTTGTTTAAAGACACGAGGGTCGTAAATTTTGACCTAAAACCATTTGGCGGTAAAAGGTAAGGTGGACTAGGGTAGAAATCCCTGAATCCGGATTTTTGTTTCAAACCATGAATTTTGGTTCAAGGATCGAAAGTTTTGGTCAAGTCAGGGAGAGGCTCCTAAACTTGGATTTTTTTTGTTTTTGAACAATGAAACGATAAAAGTAAGCATTGTTTTTTAATCTCTAGAAATTTTGACATTTGATATGAAAATTCTAAAGAGAGTGGGTTTGACGAGCGAGTACCTGAGAACAGGTTTTGGCCATACAGGCATTGCTCTTACCCAGTTGGGTAAGTCTTCAAGGGTAGTACCGCTTCAAGAACTTGCCGTTGATAGGCAGCATACATCTGTCGCCTTCCATGTTTAGGAGGGCATATGCGCCGTTGGAGAAGACCTTGTCGATGACGTAAGGTCCCTCCCATTTTGGTTCAAATTTGCCTTTGGATTTGTGTGCGAAGACCATTGGTCTTTTTACCGCAAGAACCAAGTCACCCCTTTTTTAGGCTCGTTGCCGGACCCTTTTGTCAAAAGATCCTGCCATGCGTGCTTGGTAAAGTTCAATGCTTTGTCGAGCTTCGAGCCGTCTCTCATCGAGATTGTCCAGCTCATGAAGTCGTAATTTCGCATTGCTTTCTTGAGTCATGTCATTTTGTAGAGATACCCTCAGAGAAGGAATTTGGACTTCTAATGGCACGACAGCTTCGCATCCATAGACCAAGAAGAATGGTGTGCTATGGGTTGGTCCTCGAACGGTGGTTCGATAGGCCCACAAAACTTCAAACAGTTTGTCGCTCCAGTCTTTTGTGACTAGAGACCATTTTCTTGAGGATTTTGCAGAGTGTCTTGTTGAAGGCTTATGCTAATCCGTTTGCTGCCGGATTGTATGGAGTCGAAGGACAGCTTTGGATTTTGTATTTGTCGCAAAACCTGTAGAATCGATGATCCCGGAATTGTGGTCCGTTATCATGGACGAATCTTTTGGGTATGCCGAAACGACAAATGATGTTGGTGCGCAGGAACTGAAGAACTGATGAGGTCTTCATTTCGTTGAACGCAAATGCTTCTGACCACTTGGTGAAATAATCCGTAGCAGCGAAGATGAAGCGATGACCTTTGCTTGAAGGGGGAGAGATAGGACCTATGATGACCATGCCCCATGCTTCAAAAGGCCATGAGATTGCTGTAGAATGCAGTCATTCTGGAGGCATGTGAATGCAGTCTCCATGAACTTGGCATTGTTGGCAGCACTTAGCAAATTGCATTGCGTCGGGTACCATGGTAGGCCAGTAGTAACCCAACCTTTTGATTTGGTCGTAGAGCTTGGGACCAGCCTGATGAGCTCCACAAAGACCAGCGTGAACTTCTTTGAGTGTTTCTTCAGCTTCTTGTTGTGACAAGCAGCGTAGGAGTACTCCATTGAAGGATTTCCTGTAAAAGATCTTTGAAGGGATATCCAAATGAAAGTTTGGGGCTCGCCTTTGGATGCTTACCCGTTCTTTTGGATCTTCAGGTAGGATTCCGAACATAGTGTAATCAATGAACGGATCCCTCCAGTCGCCGATTGAAGTTTGAAGGATAGAGATCCGACTTCCAACCACTCGGTGGCATTCAGCAACTGCTTGGTGTGTGTTAAGAGGAGGGAGGATCCTTCTCTCACACACTGTAATTTGCATGTTTTCCCCTTCTTGAATTGCCATAGATGCAGCAAGTCCAGCCAGGGCATCTGCACGGATGTTTTCACCTCTACAAATGTGGGTGATGTTGCAGATGTCAAACTTTTGCAGAAGCGATTGTGCCTTGTTGTAGTAAGGCAGCAGATCATGCTTCCTGACTTCATATTTCTGATTCATCTGGTTGACGATCAGTTGAGAGTCTCCAAAGACTTCCAGCATGGTGATACCGGATTCAATGGCGAGTTCCAATCCTAGGATCAGAGCTTGGTATTCAGCTGCATTGTTTGTGCATGGTTCCAATAGCGAGAAAGCATGCGGAATCATGTATCTGTTAGGGCTAACAAAGAGGATGCCAACTCCCGAGATCAGCTGTCTTTTTTCATTTGTCCTGGCTGCACTGTCAAAGTACATGTCCCAGGAGGCATTTGGCGAGAAGGTCTCCACGTTGTAGACGGGTTCGTCTGGGAGATCATCTCTGAGTGGTGAATCTTTAGGCAATGGATGCTCTGCGTGGAAATTTGCTAGAGCTTGGCCTTTGATTGCTTTTTGTGGCACATACCTAATATCAAATTGTGATAGAAGGATGGACCATTTTGCTAGTCGTGCATTGAGAGAACCTGCTTTTATAACAAGGACCTTCAAGAGGTTGATCCTTGAGATGAGGTAGACTGTGTTGGAAAGCAAGTAGTGCCGTAGCTTTTGTACGGCGAACATCACTGCAAGGCATTCTTTTTCGACTGGAGAGTAACGATGCTCTGTACCTACTAGCATGCGGCTAAGGTAATATAGAGCAGCTTCCTTTCCCTCACCATTCTCTTGTGCAAGCAGAGCGCCTACAGAATGATCAAGAGCTCTTGTGTACAAGATGAATGGTTTTCCAGTGGCAGGGGCAGCTAACACTGGAGGTTTGGTCAGGTATGACTTGATATCTTGAAATGCGGCTTCACAGTCGGCATCCCAGACAAAGTCTACACCCTTTTTCATCAATCGAGAGAATGGACGGCATTTCCCCGAAAGATTGGAGATGAACCGTCTGATGTAGGCCAATCTCCCTTGGAGCCCTTTTAATTCTCTCAAGGTTCTTGGAGAGGGCATTTCTAGAATAGCCTTGATTTTATGGGGTCAAGTTCTATTCCAGCTTTCCGAACAAGGAATCCGAGAAACTTACCCGACGAGACGCCGAAGAAGCATTTTAGAGGATTCATCCGCAGTTTGTGTTTGCGGAGTTGGAGGAAGACTTTCCGAATATCTTTGAGATGGTCTTCTTTTCTTCTGCTTTTGACGGCGAGGTCATCAACGTAACATTCGACCGTCTTGTGCTGCATATCTTGGAATACTTTCATCATAGCCCTCTGATATGTGGCACCAGCATTTTTCAGACCAAATGGCATGACAGTGTAGCAATACACGCCAAATGGAGTCCGAAATGAAGTGTGCTTTTCATCTTCAGGATGCATCTTTATCTGATTGTAGCCAGAGAAGCCATCCATGAATGTCATTCGCTCGAATCCACAGGTATTGTCAATCATTACCTCTAGTATGGGGAGCGGGAATTCATGTTTAGGGCAAGCGCCATTCAAGTCTCTATAGTCAATACAGACTCTGATCTGCCCATTTTTCTTTGTCACGGGGACAATGTTGGCCAACCATTCAGGATGTTGTTCCTCACGGATGAAGCCAACGTTTTTGAGTTTTTGAACTTCTTGTTCAATTTTATCCATCACATCCGGACGGAATCTTCTTTGGCCTTGTTTGACAGGCTTGATGTCTTCTTGAAGATTGAGTTTGTGGACTGCTACTTTGGGGTCTAAACCAGGCATTTCAGCGTAAGACCAAGCAAAACAATCAACGAACTCACGAAGAAAAGAGATATACTCGGGTAACTCATCATCCTTTATATTCTTGCTTATGAATGCAGGACGTGGGTTATCAGGTGTTCCCAAGTTTATCTTTTGAACAGGATCTTCTGTCGGAAGGTTCGAAGGTGGTTCCTCCACAATATTTTCGGAGGCTTCCAACTCAATGAAACCTTCTGGAGTTTCAACTGCATTACCAGACCAAGGCTCTGTTCCTTTCCATGGATTTTCTTGATTGGTGATCTCCTCAAGGCTTGCTATGAGATAGTCCCAATCGCCTGTTGAGTCTGGTATTTCTTTTGGAGACGAGGGTTCTTCTGGGTCAGGATGCCACCCGTCTGTGTCATCGGGCGATTCCTCTTCATCATCAGAGAAATCGTACCAATTGGAGGAGCTTCCTGGATCTTTGTCAAACGACTCTTCAAAGAGATATCCAGGGAGATCGATGTCTTTATGGACTTGAGATGTTGAGGCTTGGTCGGTAAATCGACTTTTAAGCCTTTGTACAACTGTCTCAGGGGGGGTATCAGGATCATACCCTAACCCATGTGAAGACTTTTCTACATATCCGTAGAGTCTCCAATCTTCCAGCTGGCTTTTGGTCAAGGCGGGCCCCAATGGCGTGAGAATACCGCGGCCTTCTCCCAAACCGACTGGGTTCTGAGCGTCAAAGCCCATTTTCTTCATGATAGCTTGTGCCACAGGACTATATAGAGATAGTTGAGCCATACCTTCGTTTTGAAAAGGTTCAAGCAAGGAACTTGATGAAGAAGCATCCGATCTATGAAAGAAGATCGGTCTTTGCTTTGGTGATGTTGCCGGAACAACAAAGGTAGCAGACGTAGGATCTTCTACATCAGCAGGTGTCTCCATCGGAGTGAGAGCAGGCTGAACTTGCTGAGTGTCAGCTTGGCTTGACGATGCATCGTCTTCTGGCTCTGAGTCCGAGTCTGTGTCTTGCATGATAGACACGAGAGAAACAACAAATTTGCCCCCAGACTTTTGTTTCGCCTTCTTCACTTTAGTCGTGATGACCAAAGGTTTTGAATTCTTGAGGGAGATGACAAAGGGAGATTGACTACTCTCTTCTAATTTGCCGGAGGGTTTGTTTTCTTCCGGTGATTTTTTAGGAACCTTGCCTTTATCTTTCTGGAGATTTTCAGCAGGGGGTGCTATTTCCTCTTCTTCTTTTTCTCTTTCATACATCTGGGAGTCTGCGAAGTGGACTTCTTTACCTTTGAAGGGTTTTCTGTCCGCAAAGACACGATGTACCATGCCGTCGTCGCCGACGAACTTGATGCATTGATGTAGAGTTGAAAGGACAACACCGTTCTCGTGTATCCAAGGACGTCCGAGAAGGATGTTGTAGCATGAGGGGGTTTTTATTGCATACACAGTGACCTCAGAGATAAGATCACCGATTTGCAATTTGAACCTGATTTTGCCGATAGGCCTTTGAGTACTCCCATCGTATCCAAAGATAGATACGGATGTGTGGCTCAGCTTGTTGGGTGGGATGCCCAACTCTTCAAGAGCCGAAGTGGAGATAAGGTTGAGTGCAGAACCTGGGTCGATCTGAACTCTATGTATCGGCATTTCTTTGATGTACCCTGTGAAGTACAGGGGTCGGTTGTGCCTTGCTTCACCAAGTAGGAGGTCTTCCTTAGTGAAGGCGATGGTTGCACTGGCTGCCTTTTGAACCGAGAGGCATTGGATGCATGATCCCTCGCTTTTCTCTTTTTCTCCTTTTAAGGAGGTTTCTGAGTTTTTGACCCGGTAGTCCATTTCAATTTGGAGGACTTGTGGGGTATGTTTGTCGACATCCTCAGTCAGTTTTTGTAATTCTGATATGAGATTATCACGAGTGCGTGGAGACATTCGCAATAAGTCTAGGATGTGAAGACGTGCAGGTATGTGTTTGAAGTGCTCAACCAAGTCATACTTGAAAGCCTCCTTGGGGCCTGCATGTTCATTGTTTTTGCCACTGGGGGCGCTTACAACATCTTTTCCCGAAGGATTTACATAAGTAAAGGAAGATTGGTTGTAATTCTTGTGGTAGTCCCGGCCAGAGCGGGTGCCTCTACCAACTTCGAGAGCTTCTTGAGAAGGATCTTCGTTTGGAAGATTGTCTTCAGGATCAAGAAGCTGTCGTTTTTCATCTACTGGGGATGTATCTACAGCAGAGTTGCCATCCTCAGTGATTGTGTTGCACGGAGCATTTTCCGGGAGCAAGTCCTGAACAGTATCCAGCAGCTTTTCTTCTGTGTTGACTATTTCATCATCCCAAGCATCATTATCTGGGTTTTCTTCATGATGATCAGTCGGAAAGAATGTGTATCCTGAAGTCACAGTCTCAGGAGAAGAAACCTGAGAGGGTGTCATCTCTGTGAAAGTCACGTGAGACGAGGTAGCTCCAGAGGATACGTTGCTAGGCGTCGTCGGAGTATAGATAATCTCATCAGACGACGCTTCAGAAGAGCTATAGTCCTGATATATTACATTACAGGAAGCTCTGATAGGAGATGTTGCCTGCTCGGAGTCAGACTCATCCTCGGATGTAAGAGGATCGTCTATCCAGCAATGTTCTCCATTTTCAGGAGTTAAGGGTGGATGTACCTGATTATCTTCAGGGACTTCAAGCTCTGGGTTGCGAGGAGGCTCGTTAACATGATCTTGCTCTTGTTCTAGAGCGAGACGCTGCAAGATCCTGCATATTCTTCAAGATCATGCATGGGAGCCAGATCCTCTTCTTCGCCTTCTCCGTATGGCTCAACATAGTTGATTTCCACTGGAGCAATGACAGGTGCTAGGTTAACAGCATCTTCTTGTGCAGCCACTTGATCTTCTTCATCATCAGACCAGGATCCTTGTGGTTGCAAAGGGTTATACCAGATTACTGGCATAAGGTGAGTTTCAGGAACCCATTCTTCATTGGAGAGATATTCTCCTGTTTCAAGGGATTCCTCCCATTCATCGGTGTAGCCGGACTCGAATCCATCATCGGGGTCACTGGATTCGTATCCCTCCATGGAGAATCCGACTACTAAATTGCAAGAGTATGATGCCCCCTGCGTGGCTTCTTCTCTGAATTGAGGTGGCATGAAATCACTGAGAGTGAGTTTTCTTACCCCCTTTGAAGTCTCTGGAAGGGACGTTTTTGTTGCCCCCTGTGAAGCGGTAGAGGAAGACTCTGCTTTTTCATGGACTTCTTGTTTTGGCTGGGTCTTCTCTTGCCGTTTGAGCTTGAGGAGATGTTGCCTAGCCAGCCTTCGCTGTAGAGCGATCGGCTTTGTTTTCACGATCTCCCAATTTTCATCTTCTAGGAGATCGGGATGTACTCATATAGGTTGTCCATCTGGTGTTGGATAGGGAACCAATTCTTGGGACGCTTTAGCCATTTTTATCACCTTGAATGAAGTAGTGATCTTCTCCTTCAGTGACTTTGAAGTTTGCCGACATGACACCATGTTGACAGAGGCGGGGCCATAGTTTTTATCAAAGGTTATGACTCCGTTTTTCCACATCTCATTGATCTTCTCTCTCACAACGAAACATTGATTGAGAGGATGTGAGATCATCTGATGGTATGGACAGTATCTGGGGTCATTGGTTTTGCCAACATCTCCCGGTCTTTTGGGCTCTGGCAAAATGAGTTTGCCATTTGCTAGGAGAGCCTCAAAGATTTCTTCAACGTCTTCATCGAACGGATATTTCTTTTGTACGCGTTCTTTGAAGGCATCAGAGAGTTCAGGCCTTTTACCTGTAGTTTTGTTTTCAAGTTTCTTTGGCTGCTGAGGAGCTGACTTAGTCTGCACATTGAGAACCTCCTTTTTCTTTGGTTTTGAGGTTGTAACTGCAGTCGGCTCTTTCTTTGATGATTTCTGACTGTTGAGGTCTTTGATCACCATTTCAGCTTCCATGGAAGCTTCGAGGAGTTCCCCCAGGTTTTTTGATTTGTTGCCGATGATCATGGAGCGGATTTTTGCTCTCATATTGTTACGGCAGATGTCGACCAGCGACGCTTGTGGCAGCACATCTGAGCATTTGTACGCCATTGCCTTCCATTTGTGAATGAAGTCGTATGTTGACTCATTCTCTCCCTGTTTTAGGCTGCAGAGTTGAGCCATAGTAACAGGATGATCCTCACCTTGGAAGTGGGTCAGGAAGCGTGTCTCGAGCATAGCCCAGTTCTGAATGGAGTTCTCCGGCAGAGTGGAGTACCAATCAAAGGCTGTACCTTTTAGGGTACTTGCGAAGAGGCGAATCTTGAGGGCATCTTGATCCGCAATAGCTCCCGTCAGGATCTTGAATTGGATGACATGCTGTCTGGCTGAACCTTTCCCAGTATATGTCTAGAGAGTAAGATGTTTGAATTTTGTTGAGAATGGGACTGAGTCCATCCATAAGGGATATGGTGGCTTGATCCCATGCTCTTTGAGTATATCCTCTTCTTTAGCTTTGGCGAGGATACTATCTACGTCCTTTTTGGTAAGGGCGCGTGACTCATTTTCTTCACAATTTTCCTTGTTATTGCGATGATTCGGAGGAGGCTCATTGTTCACCTGATTTTGGACAACAACGAGAAGGTTTTCCATCAGAGTTTCAATCCTCTGCTGGCCTTGTTCCAACTGCTGGATGCGTGTGAGCGCATCATCTTGAGGTGGATTCTGAGGTGGTGGCTCAGAATTTGTAACCAGGACGTTCATTCCTCGGGATTCAAACGAAGAAACCGTCCTGGTGACTGAGCTGGGGCTCATTCTTTTTGATGAAGAGCTTGATGAAGGATTACTCTCCCGTCCTTGGCTTGAAGGGGAAGGAGATTCTTCGGGATGTCTTCGTGTCCTGGTGACGCTACGGGTCACCGGACGTCGGACATGGATTTTTTATGCTGACTTTTGGCGTCTTCTGGTTTTTCCAACCATATGGACGGCAGCAACTTGGTCGGGTCTTTCTTTTTCGACCCATTTGTGGGAGACTTGAAGTGTAGGAGGCTGGGTCCGTTGCTTCTCTAGTCTCTTTTGTCGATATGATGCACGGCGGCGTGCTCGACGAGCGATTTGAGCTTCAGTCAGCTCTGGCTGGGCTTAAACAATGAAGGATGTACTCCCTCGGGCGCAGCAGCCGAGCTTGTCTTTTTTGGGATTGGGCAAGGACAGGATGCGGACCCGGTCCTTTGCCTGTTGCAGTGAAGCTTTGTAGTGAAGCTTTGAACCTTTCGAGTTCGGCCCCTGTAGAGATGAAGGGTCGAACTGAAGGAGTATAGGCCTTGGCAGGTGCTTGTAGAGGCCTAGTGATGCATGATCTGATTTTGGGCTTGTGGGAGCAAGCCGGTTCATGCTGGGTTGACTTGGGAGTCAAGTTGGAGATGGGTCTCTCCTATTTCATGTAGGCAAGAGGGTAGAACTGGTTCTCTTTGAGTGGGGCCAGGTATGCTGGCTTGGTGGAGGTTTGAGACCTTCTTTGTTTTGGGGAAGGTCTTGGAGACCAAGTCTTAGGGTAGACCTGGTTGGTTGTTGGTTGAGGTTTCGCGGGGATGCCGCGGGTTTTAGTATTCTTGGGGTTCACCCTTGGTGTCACAGAAGTGACACGTTGAGGGGCGATCTTCTGCTTCTCGGCAGTTGCCTTTGGTGTCACAATAGTGACGTTGCGAGGCGACCTTCTGCCTTTTGGCAGGAGCAGTTTCTTCTTCGGGAAGTGGGAATGGTCCCAGTGTCTCGAAGACGATGGTCCGGGGAGTCGAGGTCGACCCGGAGTTCAGAGAGTTGCTGAGGGAGTTGGTGCTTCGGCAGCTAGCAGGGCGCTTGTAAGTGCGCTCGGTTTGCTTCTGTTGAAGCATGAGCTGGTGCTTGTTTTCATCGAAGGTGATGATCAGTGCAGCTGCCATTGTTAGTTTCAAAATTTCTGAAACAAGACCACATCCATTAGTAATCACAAGAATATGATGATCATAAATGGGGAATTCTATGATTTTGTCTTTTCAAATCGCTCAAGGGACATGACCCAAGCAATATGAAGAAGGCAAAAGGCCATAGAGGGTACAATTGTTCTGGTTGCAAGCATGGTAGGCTCGAAATGAGCGTTCCAATGACTGCTAGAAGCAATTGTATACCTAAATTCGACTTAACGAGAAGCGGAGCTTGCTCGAGATAAGAAGAATATAAGGTAGGAGTTACAAATGTGCCGGTCACAGATACAGTAGACCCTGAAAGGGCGTACTAGTACCGCTATGCACAAATGTTGGAGATCGCATCCATGAGATGGGATTCTCTGTTTTGAAAGGTCAGAAATGGATTCGTCAAAGAGAGCAGGTGGCATTCCGATTCAAATACGGGCTCAACGATTTCCGCGAGCGCCAGTACTCAGAAGGAAAGAGACCACAATTTCTCGAATCTGAATCCAAAAGTGACGAGTTTTTTTTTTTTTTTTGAAATGTCAAGATTGGTTCCATCAAGGAGAGCAAATGGTATTCCAATCTGAACACGGTCTCGGCGATTTCCGCGAGCGCCAGTGCTCAGAAAAGAAGAAACCAAAATTTCTCAGATCTGAAATCAAAAGTGACGAGTTTTTGAAGATTTTTTTTTATTTTATTATTTTTATTTTATTTTTTTTATTTTTTTTATTTTTTTAAAAATATTTTTTTTAAGATTATTTATTTTTATTTTTTGAAAATTTTTTTTTATTTTTATATATATTTTTTTGAAGGTTTTTAAAGACGAGAGAGTACACATAGGCCTCCTAACCCGGTCTTATGAAACCTCAATTGATAGAATTGCCCCCAGGTAAGGGTAGGATTACTTAATGAACCCGTTTGGAGGACCCTTGCCTAGAACAGTCAAGCTGTCTCCACACTCTGGACAAGGCTTTTCTTGAGTCAATCATGATCAAAGAACGCAATTGGTTTAACCTTAGTGGTCTATGTCTTTTTTTCCAAATCCCAAATAGACTCATCGAAGAGAAACGATGGCCCAAAACCTTAGTCGAACGGGCTCAATATTTCTGCAAGCACGACGAACGATAGGATAGGATCAAAGCTTCTCAATTTTGAATCAGAACTAAGAAAACTGATTTTTTGATTTTTTATTTTTATTTTTTATATATATATATTTTTAAATCTCTAATGAACTCATTGAAGAGAAACGATGGCCCAAAACCTTAGTCGAACGGGCTCAACATTTCTGCAAGCACCAAAGAACGATAGGATAGGATCAAAGTTTCTCAATTTTGAATTCAAACTAAGAAAACTGATTTTTATTTTTTTTTTTGAAATCTCTAATGAACTCATCGAAGAGAAACGATGGCCCAAAACCTTAGTCGAACGGGCTCAACAATTCTGCAAGCACCAAAGAACGATAGGATAGGATCAAAGTTTCTCAATTTTGAATTCAAACTAAGAAAACTGATTTTTTTTTTTTTTTTGAAAAGAGAAAGAGTGGAAACAAACTCAAAGAAATAGAAATTTCCAAAAAATCCCATCTCATTTTTTTTTAGGATGCAAAATCCAACATAGTCTACCAGCTAGAAAGTAGCCAAGGAATCCGGAAAAGAAGTATAAGCATAGAGCAAAAAGTATGATATGCAAATATTTCATTTCTGAGCACCGTGTTCTCAAATGAACGAGTCCCACCGGGTGTGCCAGCTTGATGGAACGCGCTCCTGCCGAGGGTGCTACCGGGGTCGGCGGACGTGGGAGTCCGTCGGGTCCGGCCCTTTCGCGCCCGGGGGGCTGAAGCGTGCATCAACATTTCTTTGTGTGGGTGTGCCAGATTTTCTATTTTACTTGGAATTGCAAGTGGTAATCCGGAGATCAACCTTCGCAAGTAAAAAGGAAATCAACTTCTTTCAAGTTTTCCATTGCACAAATATTTAAGAAAAGAGACATTTTCTTGGTTTGCCGTGAAAGGCGATTTTGTTTGGAATTTATAGCCGATTTTGGCGTTTATAGCCGATTTACAATTCTCATCAATAATGAAAGACAAGAGTTGTGATTTTTGTCTCTTTTAGAAAAATACAAACTACAATGAAAAGCAAGAAAAGGAGGATCTAACTTTTCAGGAGATTGTGGGGGACTCGTTCAGATTGACGGTCGCAAGCCATGTATGGGCTTCGCCATCATCCATGCAGATGAGAACAGAGGATGCTCTTGATTCGCTTGGCTTGGCTATAACCTCAGGTTTTTAGAGGACAAAGACCAAGAGAAGGTCCTATGTCTAATAAAAAGCTAAGTAGACGGGCTGAAAAGCCACGTCTAAGCCATTGGAGGCAGTGGGAGAAGGCAAGGACCTTGGGGGGGAGTACCCCCCAAGGGACTTTTTGTCACCTAGTAGTGGTGCTTGATGTAGAATTTCTGCAAAATTTTCTCTCTTTCTCTAGACTCTGTCTGTCTGGAATTCGGGATTCTCTGCACCTTTTGATTTTCGATCTTCGGTTTTCCGTTTGTCCTTTTCCGATCCCTTTCTTCTTGGAAAGCTCTCCTATTTATAGGCTCTTGGTAGCCATTAGGAGAGTTTATGGGCTTTAATGGCTTTAATGGGAGGAGTTACAAGATTTATTTCTTGATTTTGTAACTCCTTTTTCCTTGAATCTGATTGGCCGATGGAGATTAAGGGCTTTTAATCACCTTAATTACCATAATGGGAGGAGTTTCATGGCTTGAATGCCATGACTTAATTGATTTGTAACTCCTGGATGCTTGCTTCTGATTGGGCCGTCCAAAGAAATGAATTAATGACTGCAATAAAGCTAGTCAATTAACTGCATTAAATGGTCGCCGAGCAGTTGAAGAGTCGCGGGCCGCGCCGCGTCTTTTGGGATTCTTTTGGAGATGATCACCGATGGATCTACATGCTGATCGACATCGGATGACCGTGTAATTTCAGACATTGATAGCTAGCAGCGGGCCAGTGACATCTGTCTTGTCGATTTCTCGATCGGTCGGACAGAAAGAGCACTTTTTAGGTCAACCGGTCGGCGATCTTGGAGCGATCAATGATGATTTTATGCTTTTGACGGCGGATCTGAGATGTCGTCGGACATGAGTCAATTTCTAGCACTAAAAATCACATTTTCAAGAAACTACAAGGGCCAAAGTGCGCGAAACGCGAAAAGGGACGGAAAAACGGGTCACCGGCGAAAAATCCGGCGACCCTGGGGGTTTTTCTCCCCTTTTTGGTCCGTTTTGCGGTCTTTTTCGTCGCCGTTTTCTTCTGTATTTTTCCTGACATTTCTTCTCATTTATTGGCTTGATTTCCCTGTAGAAAACCTGATGAGAATCCTTGCATTTTTAGAGTGCAAAGTTTCCAATTTTCCGGGAAAGACGAAGACTTTGTCGCGTAGAGCTGCTGATTTTCTGCCAGAAGCTGAAACTTGGTCAAACGATGTCGGAATGACCTAAAATTTGAGGTGAAGCCTCCTGAGCAATAAATAAGACCAACCATAGGCTTTTGTTTGAGTTTTGAAGCCGTTTGGGGTCCCGTCGCCAGTAGACTTGATTTTACCGCGAGGGAGATGCCGCGCGTTGATGTGCGGTCAAACGATGTCCGATTGACCTGAAATTTGACAGGGAACCTATTGGAGTCATTTTGAGATGATCCACAGGCTCTGTCTTGGAAACCATGGTCCCGAGGAGCTCCGCCACCGGTAGGCTTGATTTTGCTGCTCGAGCATTGATGGAGGGTCAAACATTGTCGGTTTGACTTGAAATTTGGCATGGAGCCCTTTTGAGACATGCTGGAGTCATCCGTAGGCTCTGATCGAGGTTTTGACGTCTTCGATGATGTCGCTGCCGGGAGCGCCAATTTAGCTGTCGGAGAAGCAAAGTTAGGCCAAATGATTCTGAAATGGCCCGAAACTCCTTGTGTACTCCTCCCTTGGCTGTCTTGAAGGATCTTGCAGTTTTTGTTTGATTCTGACAAGATTTGATTTTTTGGAGAAGTTGCATTGCCTATTTGTGGCAGGTTGCGACTTCATGCAGCTTTCTTGATGTTGAAGAGGCAAAGTGACATTTTTAGTGTCAACAGAGAGGATCAAAATTTTGCAAAGTTGAATCTTGAGAAAGAGAGATCATTTTTTTTTTTAATTTGAAATGAAGGTGTTTCTTCTTTTTTTTTAAATCCCAATTGGACTCATCAAAGAGAAAAGATGGCCCAATCCCCGATATGAACGATAACTGCGAACATTTCTGTGAGCTATCAAGTTCAAAGAGGGAAAGATCAAAATTTCTCAAAGTTGTGTTTTTAAGAAAAGGAGATCAGATTTGTTTTTTTTTTTTAAGTGAGAAAGAACAATTGAAATCCCATCTCATGTTTTTTTTTTTTTTAGATGCAAAATGCAACATAGGCCACCAACTAGAAAGGAGCCAAGTGATCAAAGCATCACGTTCTCAAGTCAACGTGTCCCACCGGGTATGCCAACTTGATGGACCCGAAAAGGGAATCTTCCGTCCTCTCCCTCCCCACCCCGGGGGCTGACCTGGGTCTCGACGGAGGAGGGAAAATCTCGGGCATCAACATTTTTGTACGGGTATGCCAGATTTACTTTCTACTTGGAATTTGGAATAGTGATAATCCGGAGATTCACCTTCACAAGTGGAAAGGAAATCAATCATTTTTTCTAACTTTTCAAATTGCATTAATATTAAAAAAAGAGACAAGTTTGTTTTTTTTAGAATGTCGTAGGAGGCGTTTTTGTTTGTTTGCCGTAAAAGGCGATTTTGCCGTGAAATGCGATTTTACAAAACTCATCAAATGTGAAAGACAAGAATTGTGATTTCTTTTTGTCTCTTTAAGAAATACAAACTACAATAGAAAAGTAAGAAAAGGGATCTAACTTCTCAGGAGATTGTGGGGACACGTTGAGATCGACGGTCGCAAGTTATGTATGGGCTTCGCCATCGTCCTTCAAATGAGAACATGTGATACTTTGATTCTTTGGCTTGGCTCCTAACCTCGGTTTTTTACAGGACAAGGACCAAGAAGAGGTCTTATATCCAATGAAAAACCAAGTAAACGGGCTGAAAAGCCGCGTTTAGGCCATGTTGGAGAAGGAGGAGACCTTGGGGGGGTGGCCCCCCAAGGGACGTTGATCACCTTGTGGTGCTTCCGGGAGCAAAGTAGCAGGACTTCATCTCTCTCTTGGATTTTCTGGATTTTTAGAGCTTGCACTTGGGATCTATTTTCGTCATTGCTTTCTTCTTGGAATGGACCTCCTTTTATAGGCTTTTGGTAGCCATGAGGTGTTTATTGGCATTGATGGCCATGATGAAAGAATTGATGAGGAGTTACAAATTGATTTTGTAACTCCTTTTTCATGGCTTGTGATTGGCCGATGAAGGTAGTGGGCTTTTAATTGCCTTTATGCTTCATGATGATGGGAGTTTCATGGGTTTAATGCCATGATTCCTTGGATTTGTAACTCCCAAATGCTTGAATCTGATTGGGCCATCCAAAATAATGAGTTAACGACCGCATTAAGTTGTCATAAACGGGTCAATTAACGTCATTAAGTGGTCGCCCAGGCATGTGAAGAGTCGCGGGCCGCGCTGCGCCTTTTGAGATTCTTCTTGCGATCATCACAGGTGGATCCACGCATTGTTTGATGTTGGATTGCAATGCAATTTCAGACATTAGTTGATGTTGGTGGGCCGGAGATATCTGTCTTGTCGATTTCACGATAGGTCGGACAGAAAGTGCACTTTCTTGGTCAGCCGGTTGGTGATCTTGAGGCGATCGGTGATGATTTCATGCTTTTGACGGCGGATCCAAGATGTCGACGAAGATCAGTGGTTTTCAAGCACCAAACATTGGATTTTCATAAAATCACAGAGGCCGGAACACCCGAAACGCGAAAATCATCGAAAAATGGACGTTTTGGTGCAAAATCCGGCGACCCGGAGTTGCAGGGTTGCCGGGCGACCATGCACCCAGGGTCGCCGGCGACCTTAGGGTTTTTTGCCCTTTGGTCGCCGAGCTTCGTTTTTGGCCGATTTTTCGTCTTTTTCGTTCCTTTTTTCTTATTTATTTTTCTTGATATTTTTCCTCAATTATTGACTTCATTTTCTTGGAGAAAACTTTACGAGAACCCGCGCGAAATCAGAGCACAAAGTTTCCCATTTTTCGGGAAGCCGAAGACTTTGTAGCCGATTTTTCGTCGAGAGTCGAAACTAGGTCAAACGATGTCGGAATGACCTGAAAATTGCGGTGAAGCTTCTTAAGCAGTGGATAGGACCAACCATGGGCTTTTATTTGAGTTTTGAAGCCATTTGGGGTCCCATCGATGCTTCACTTGATTTTGCTGCGGGAAAAATGCCGAGCTTTGATATGTGGTCAAATGATGTCCGATTGACCTGAAATTTGACAGGGAGCCTATTGGAGTCATTTTGAGACGGTCCATGGGCTCCGTTTTGGATCTTATGGTCCCGGGTTGCTCCACCGCCGGTAGGCTTGATTTTCTCTTAGAGCATTGAAACCTGGTTAAACGTTGTCGGAATGACCTGAGATTCGACATGCAGCCTTTTAGAAGCGTGTTAAAGCCACTCATGTATTTTTTTTTTTATGAGTGATGACTTCTGTGGTTCCCGCCGCCGGGAGGCTTGATTTTGTTGTTCGACCATTGATGGAGGGTCAAACGTTGTCGGTTTGACTTGAAATTTGGCATGAAGCCCTTTGAAGACATTCTGGAGTCATCCGTAAGCTCTGATGGAAGTTTTGGTGTCTTCGATGATGTCGCCGCCGGGAGCGCTTGTTAGCTGTCGGAGCACTGAAGTTGAGCCAAACGATGTCGGAATGGCCCGAAACCTCAGGTGTACCCCTCTTTTAGCTGTCTTGAAGGATTTCTCAGTTTCTGTCTGATTCTGACAAAATCTGATGCTTGAAGTAGCCTTGCCTGTTTTTAGCAGGATGCAACTTCACGAGGCTTCTTGATGTTAAGGAGATATAGTGACTTTTTTGGTGTCAACAAAGTGCTCAATCAAGTCGTACTTGAAAGCCTCTTTCGGGCCTGCATTTTCATTATTATTGCCACTTGGGGCGCTTACAACTTGATTTCCCGAAGGATTTACATAAGAAGAAGAAGGTTGGTTGTAATTTTTGTGGTAATCCCGGCGAGAACGGGTACCTCTACCAACTTCAAGAGCTTCTAGAGAAGGGTCTTCTTTTGGAAAATCACTCTCAAGATCAAAGGGTTGATCCTTTGCTGAAGACGTCTCTGTAACAGCATTGGTGTCTTCAGTAATTGTGTTGCACGGAGCAATTTCCGAGAACAAGTCCTGAACAGCATCCGACAACCTTTTTGTATTAGTCCAAACATCGTCTATGAGATTGAGCATCTGGGACCAATCGACTGGGCTTTCAATGAAAAAGATTTCATTGGCAGGAGTTTCTTCAAGATGATCAATCGGGAGAGGCATGAGTTCCGATGTCACAGCCTCAGGAGACGAAGGCTGAGAGGATGATATCTCAGTGGAAGTCACCTGAGAAGATGTAGCTCTAGATGATACATTATCGGTTGGGGTGTACGTGTCTTCGAAAGCTTCAGAGGCACTATCGTCCTGAGCTATCCCATTGCAGGTTGTACTGATAGGAAATGGCCCCAGTGTAGACTGTTGGGAATTGGACTCATCCTCGGATGTAAGAGGATCATCGATCCAACTGTTTTCTCCATTTTCAGGAGTTAAGGGAGAAAGTTCCCGTTGATTTTCAGGGAATTCTGGTTCTGGATCATGACGAAGATCATTGATGCGATCCTGCTCCTTCTCTATGGCAAGATGTTGCAAGATTCTTGCATATTCCTCAAGATCAGGCAAAGGAGCCAAATTTTCTTCGTCACCCGCTCCTCGTGGTTCACCAATGTTGGGTTCCACCGGAGCATTGTTTGGTGCTGGATCGACAGCATTTTCTTGAACAAGGTCCTGGTCTTCTTCGTCATCGGACCAGGATCCTTGTGGCTGTAATGGGTTATACAAGATTACTGGCATAAGATGAGACTCGGGAATCCATTCCTCGTTGGAGAGGTATTCTCCTCTTTCAAGGGATTCTTCCCACTCGTCGATATCACTGGCAGTATCACTGGACTCGTATCCATTCATGGAGAATCCAACTACCGAGTTGCAAGAGTATGATGCCCCCTGCACATTTTCATTTTTGTATAGAGGTGGCATGAAATCATCAAGGGTGAATTTTCTTACCGCCTTTGAAGTTTTGGGAAGAGATTCTTCCGTCGTCCCTAGTGAAGCAGTGGAAGAAGTTTCTGCTTTTTCAAGGAATTCTTGTCTTGGTTGAGACTTCTGCTGCTGTTTGAGGTCGCGGAGTTGTCTCTTGGCTTGCCTGCGATGCTAAGCGGTCGGCTTTGTTTTGACGATCTCCCAATTTTCATCATCTAGGAGATCGGGATGCACCCATATAGGCTGTCCATCTGATGTTGGATAGGGAACCAATTCCTAGGACGCTTGAGCCATTTTTATCACCTTGAATGAAGTAGTGATCTTCTCCTTCGTTGACTTTGAAGTTTGCCGACATGACACCATGTTGACAGAGGCGGGGTCATAGTTTTTATCAAAGGTTATGACTCCGTTTTTTCACATCTCATTGATCTTCTCTCTCACAACGAAGCACTGATTGAGAGGATGTGAGATCATCTAATGGTATTGACAGTATCGGGGATCATTGGTTTTGCCAACATCTCCCTGTCTTTTGGGCTCTGGCAAAATGAGTTTGCCATTTGCTAGGAGAGCCTCAAAGATTTCTTCAACATCTTCATCGAACGGATATTTCTTTTCTACACGTTCTTTGAAGGCATCAGAGAGTTCAGGTCTTTTACCTGCAGTTTTGTTTTCAGGTTTCTTTGGCTGCTGAAGAGCTGATTTAGTCTGCACATTGAGAACCTCCTTTTTCTTTGGTTTTGAGGTTGTAACAGCAGTCGGCTCTTTCTTTGATGATTTCTGACTGTTGAGGTCTTTGATCACCATTTCAGCTTCCATGGAAGCTTCGAGAAGTTCTCCCAGGTTCTTTGATTTGTTGCCGATGATCATGTAGCGAATTTTTGCTCTCATATTGTTACGGCAGATGTCGACTAGCGACGCTTGTGGCAGTACATCTGAGCCTTTATACGCCATTGCCTTCTATTTGTGAATGAAGTCGTATGTTGACTCATTCTCTCCCTATTTTAGGCTGCAGAGTTGAGCCATAGTAACAGGATGATCCTCACCTTGGAAGTGGGTCAGGAAGCGTGTCTCTAGCATAGCCCAGTTTTGGATGGAGTTCTCCGGCAGAGTGGAGTACCAATCAAAGGCTGTACCTTTTAGGGTACTTGCAAAGAGGCGAATCTTGAGGGCATCTTGATCCGCAATGGCTCCCGTCAGGATCTTGAAATGGATGACATGCTTTCTGGTGGAACCTTTCCCAGTATATGTCTGGAGAGTAGGTTGCTTGAATTTTGCAGGGAACGGAACCGAGTCCATCCATAGAGGGTAGGGTTGCTTGATCCCATGTTCCTTCAATGTATCCTCTTCTTTTGCTTTTGCGAGGATATCGTCTACGTCCTTTCTGGTAAGGGCGCGAGACTCAGTGTTTTCTGCATTGCCTTCGTCATCGTCATGATTCGGAGGGGTTTGGTTGTTAGGTGGTGGACGTTGTAGAGTGAGAATAAGGTTTTCCATCAGAGCCCCAATTCTCTATTGTCCTTACTCCAACTGCTGGATGCGTGTGGTTACGTCATCATGCGGTGGAGGCTGCTCAGAACTTTTAGCCAAGACGTTCATCCCTCGGGATTCGAACAAAGAAATCGTCTGGTGACTGAGCTGGGGCTCATTCTTCTGGATGAAGAATCTGAGGAGTGGTTACTCCGGTGTCCTTGGCTTGGAGTGGAGGATTCTTCTATATGTGTTCGTGTCCGGAAGACGCTGCGAGTCACCGGACGTCTAACACTGATTTTGGTTGCTGACTTCTGGCGTTTTCTGGTTTTGCCAACCATATGAACAGCAACGAATTGGTCGGGTCTTTCTTTTTCGACCCATTTGTTTGAGACATGGAGATTAGAATACTGGGTTCTTTGCCTCTCGAGTCTGTTTTGTCGATATGCTGCCCGGCGACGCGTACGACGAGCAATTTGAGCTTCAGTCAGCTCTAGCTGGGCTCTGGCGATGAAGGATGTAGTCCTTCGTGCGCAGCAGTCGAGTTTGTCTTCTTTGAAGCTGGGCAAGGACATAATCTGGACGTGGTCCTTTGTCTGTCGCAATGAAGACTTGAATTTTACGAGCTCAGCTCCTATTGAGATAAAGGGTCGACTCGCAGGAGTGCAGACTTCAGCATGTTTTTGCATAGGCCTAATGATGCAAGATTTGATTTTGGGCTTCTTGGAGCAAGCCGGCTCATGATGATTTTGTTTGTTTTTTGGGTGGAGGGTAGGTTTCTCCTCTTTCATGTAAGAGAGAGGGTTGAACCGATTCTCCTTGAGAGGGGCCAGGTATGCTGGCTTTATAGATGTTCGGGACCTCCGTTGCTTTGGTGAAGATCTCGGGGACCAGGTTTTGGGGCAAACCTGGTTTCTTGTGGGTTGAGGCTTCGTGGGAACGCCACGGGCTTCAGGCTTCTTGGTGTTCGCCCTTGGTGCCGTGTTAGTGACACGTTGCAGAGCGGTTTTCTGCTTCTTGGCAGGTACAGTGTCTTCTGCGGGGAGTGGGAATGGTCCCAGCGACCCGAAGACGATGGTCCGGGGAGCTGAGTTGACCCAGTGTTTGGAGAGTTGTCGAGGGAGATGACGCTTCGGCAACTGGCAGGGCGCTAATGCTTGTTTTGCTTGTCTTGAAGTATAAGCTGGTACTTGTTCTCATCGAAAGTGATGGTCAATGAAGCTGCCATTGTTAGTTTTGGAAAACTTCTAAAACAAGACCAAATCCATTACTAATCACAAGAATATGGTGATTATAAATGGAGAACAACTATGGTTTTGTTTTTTCAAATCACTTGAGGGGACATGGCCCAACCCAAGGACGATGAAGAAGGCAAAAAGCCATAGAGGATACAATTGTTCTAAAATGCAAGTATGGTAGGCTCAGAGTGAGCGTTCCAGTGACTGCTAGAAGCAATTGTAGACGTTAATTCAAATTACTGAGAAGCAAGGCTCACTCTAGGTAAAATGATATAAGGTTGGAGATACAAATGTGTCGGTCGCGAATACAGTAGACCTGAAAGGGCGTACTAGCACTGCTAGGCACAAATGTTACAAATCGCATCCTTGGGAAGGACACGAGATGGGATTTTTTTTTTTAAAAGGTCAAATTTGGGTTCATAAAGGAGAGCAACTGGTATTCCAATCCGAACCACAACTCAACATTTCTGCGAGCGTTAAATCCGAAAGAAAAAGGGACCAAAATTTCTCAAATGTGAATCCAGTATTGACGGAAGTTTTTTTTTTTAAGAGGTCAAGATTAAATTCATCAAAGAGAGCAAATGGCATTCAAATCCGAACCACAACTCAACATTTCTGCGAGCGTTAAATCCGAAAGGGAAAGAACCAAGATTTCTCAATTCTGAACTCAAAAATGACGGGAAATTTTTCTTTCCTGCTTTTTTTTTTTTGAAAAATGCACATAGGTTTCCAATTCAATCTTATGAAACCTTAGTAGATAGATTAGCCCCCAGGTAAAGGTAGGATTACTTAATGAACCCGTTTGGAGGACCCTTGCCTCGAACAGTCTAGCTGTCTCCACACTCTGGACAAGGCTTTTCTTGAATCCACTTTAGTCAAAGAGCGCAATTGATGCAACCTTAGTATTTTTTTTTTTTTTGAAAGATTTCTAATGAACTCATCAAAGAGAACAAGTGGTGTTCCAATCCGAACCACAACTCAACATTTATGCGAGCGTTAAATCCGAAAGGGAAAGAACCAAGATTTCTCAATTTTGAGCCCAAAAGAAAGAAAACTGATTTTTTTTTTTTTTTGAAATTATAATTTTTTTTGAAATCCCAATTGCACTCATCAAAGAGAAAAGATGGCCCAATCCCTGATATGAACGATAGCTGCAAACATTTCTGTGAGCTATCAAGTTCAAAGAGGAGAGGATCAAAATTTCTCAAAGTTGAATCTTGAGAAAGAGAGATCATTTTTTTTTTTAAAGAATTTGAAATGAAGGTGTTTTTTTTTTTTTGAAGTCCCAATTGGACTCATCAAAGAGAAAAGATGGTCCAATCCCCGATATGAACGATAGCTGCGAACATTTCTGTGAGCTATCAAGTTCGAAGAGGGAAAGATCAAAATTTCTCAAATTTGAGTTTTTAAGAAAAGGAGATCAGATTTGTTTTTTTTTTTTTTTTTTTTTTGAAGTGAGAAAGAACAATTGAAATCCCATCTGATGTTTTTTTTTTTTTCAGATGCAAAATGCAACATAGGCCACCAACTAGAAAGGAGCCAAGGGATCAAAGCATCACGTTCCCAAGTCAACGATGTCCCACCGGGTGTGCCAACTTGATGGACCCTCGGGAATCTTCCGTCCTCTCCTTCCGCACCCCGGGGGCAGACCTGGGTCTCGGCGGAGGAGGGAAAATCGCGGGTATCAATATTTTTTTGTACGGGTATGCCAAATTTACTTTCTACTTGGAATTTGGAATGGTGATAATCCGAAGATTCACCTTCACAAGTGGAAAGGAAATCAATCCTTTTTTCTAACTTTTCAAATTGCATAAATATTAAGAAAAGAGACAAGTTTGTTTTTTAGAATGTCGTAGGAGGCGTTTTTTTGTTTGTTTGCCGTGAAAGGCGATTTTGCCGTGAAAGGCGATTTTACAAAACTCATCAAATATGAAAGACAAGAATTGTGATTTCTTTTTGTCTCTTTAAGAAATACAAACTACAATAGAAAAGTAAGAAAAGGGATCTAACTTCTTAGGACATTGTGGGGACACGTTGAGATCGATGGTCACAAGTCATGCATGGACTTCGCCATCGTCCTTCAAATGAGAACGGTTGATGCTTTGATTCTTCGGCTTGGCTCCTAACCTCAGGTTTTTAAAGGACAAGGACCAAGAGGAGGTCCTATATCCAATGAAAAACCAAGTAAACGAGCTGAAAAACCGCGTTTAGGCCATGTTGGAGAAGGAGGGAACCTTGGGAGATGCCCCCCCCCCCTCTCAAGGGACGTTGATCGCCTTGTGGTGCTTCTTGCAGCAGGACTTCGTCTGGATTTCTTTGGGAGAAATGGAAAACTCCAGGTCAATGTGTGTATCGATTTGCCGATAGATGTGTCGATGATGATCCTCTCTCTCTTGGAAATGGATCTCCTTTTATCGGCCTTTGATAGCCATGAGGTGATTATGAGCATTGATAGCCATGATGAGAGAATTGATGAGGAGTTACAAGTTGATTTTGTAACTCCTTTTTCATGGCTTGTGATTGGCCGATGAAGGTAGTGGGCTTTTAATTCCCTTTAAGCTACATGATGATGGGAGTTTCATAGGTTAAATGCCATGATTACTTGGATTTGTAACTCCCAAATGCTTGACTCTGATTGGGCCGTCCAAAATAATGAGTTAATGACCCCATTAAGTTGTCATAAACAGGTCAATTAACATCATTAAGTGGTTGCCAAGGCATGTGAAGAGTCGCGGGCCGCGCTGCGCCTTTTGAGATTCTTCTTGCGATCATCACAGGTGGATCCACGCATTGTTTGATGTCGGATTGCAGTGCAATCTCAAACATTGATTGATGTTGGTGGGCCGGTGACATCTGTCTTGTCGATTTTACGATCGGTCGGATAGAAAGTGTACTTTCTTGGTCAGCCGGTTGGCGATCTTGAGGCGATCGGTGATGATTTCATGCTTTTGACGGCGGATCCGAGATGTCGGTGAAGATCAGTCGTTTTCAAGCATCAAACATTGGATTTTCAGAAAATTACAGAGGCAGGAACACCCGAAACGCGAAAAGGATCGAAAAACGGGCAATTAGGTGCAAAATCCGGCGACTCGGATTTGCAAGGTCGCCGGGCGACCATGCACCCAGGGTTGCCGGCGACCCTGCTTGGGCCAGGGTCGCCAACGACCTTGGGCCAAGGTCGCCGGCGACCATAGGGCTTTGGCCCGTATGGTCACCGAGCGTCGTTTTCGGCCGTTTTTTCATCTTTTTCGTTCCTTTTTTCTTCTGTATTTTTCTTGAAATCTTTTCCTCAATTATTGACTTGATTTTCTTGGAGAAATCTTGACGAGAACCCGCGCGAAATCGGAGCACAAAGTTTCCCATTTTTCAGGAAAGCCGAAGACTTTGTAGCCGATTTTTCGTCAAGAGTCGAAACTAGGTCAAACAATGTCGGAATGACCTAAAAATTGAGGTGAAGCTTCTTGAGCAGTGGATAGGACCAACCATGAGCTTTTATTTGAGTTTTGAAGCCGTTTGGGGTCCCATCGATGCTTGACTTGATTTTGCTGCAGGGAAAATGCCGAGCTTTGATATGTGGTCAAACGATGTCCGATTAACTTGAAATTTGACGAGGAGCCTATTGGAGTCATTTTGAGACGTTCCATCAACTCCGTTTTTTGATGTCATGGTCCCGGGTTGCTCCACCGCCGGTAGGCTTGATTTTCTCTCGGAGCATCAAAACCTGGTCAAACGTTGTCGGAATGACCTGAAATTCGACGTGCAGCCTTTTGGAAGCATGTTGAAGCCATTCATGTACTTTATTTTATGAGTGATGACTTCGGTGGTTCCCGCCGCCGGGAGGCTTGATTTTGCTACTCGAACGTTGATGGAGGGTCAAACATTGTCGGTTTGACTTGAAATTTGGCATAGAGCCCTTTGAAGACATTCTGGAGTCATCCGTAGGCTCTGATCGAAGTTTTGGTGTCTTCGATGATGTCGCCACCGAGAGCGCTTGTTTAACTATCAGAGCAGTGAAGTTAGGCCAAACGATGTCAGAATGACCCGAAACCTCAGGCGTATCCCTCTTTTGGCTGCCTTGAAGGATTTTTCAGTTTCTGTTTGATTCTGACAAAATCTGATGCTTGAAGTAGCATCGCCTATTTTTAGTAGGATGCAGCCTCACGAGGCATCTTAATGTTGAGGAGACATAGTGACTTTTTTGGTGTCAACATAAGCTTACTTAATGCTGTTGTTTAATTCATAGCTATCCATTTTTCTTCTTAGTTTGATACTAATGTTTCCAAATATGTCCTTGTATAAAGTAAGTCTTTGTGATAGAAAGGTGGTTTACATGCCTTCATTTATTTGAGTATATTTTGTGTGATTGGGCTAGGTAACACTACAAAACATTTTGCTTTTATTCCGCCACTAAAAGTCCAATTTTCGCTGCAAAAGCCTATAGCGGTGGAAATATGTCCGTCCCAAGTTCCGCCGCTAAAGCTTTGCGTCACTGATAAGTTTAGTGGCTGATAAAAAAACCGCCATTAAGTTGGAAAAGCCTGAGGCTAAGATAACCAACACTACACCAAAATTCGAAATTAGAAACGCTGGTCCGAAACGGTTAAAAACCGTTCCTAATATGAAGCGGTTTTGACCTGTTCTAGGTGAATAAACCGTTTCAGAAATAAGAAAAATGGCCCCCGTATCACTAAATCGCTTCCTCACTAACGTTCCCTCCATTCCACGCTTTTTCCCTCCATTCCTTTCACTCTCCCGCCCTAATCCCTCCATTCCGCACTCGATCCCTCCATTCTTCCTAATCCCTCATTCCCTAGTCGTTCCCTCCATTCCCCCTAATCCCTCATCCTCCTCTGTCTTCTTCTTCCCCTGCACTAGCACCACACACAGCAAACTTAACAAAACCGCCACCAACAACCCCCAATCACCGGAGCTACCAACCATGAACTTCCACCGCTTCTCTGTGGCATCTCCATCACCACCAGCAAGTCGACTTCTTCTTCCTCGGCACCACCAACGACTCAGTCTGTCTAAGCATACACAGACGTTCAATGACGCAGAGCAGTCGATCCCATCAGAAGATGGGGTTTTGAAGATGTTGGTGAATCCGCATTCCATCAAACACCTCCTCGACGAATCAGTCTCTGATGTATCTCTCTCTTTCGTTGCCCTAGATCTCTAAAATCTTGATTATCTTCTTCTTCTTCTTGCAGATCGTGATGAGTAGTGGATACTCTGAAGATGTGAGGCTGAGCAACATCAGATTGCTGTTAGGGATCATAATCATCGCCATTGCTCTCGTCGCTCAATTCTACCGAAAGAAGTTCCCTCACAACAGAGATTAATGATATTGTTGTTTCATCATAACAAAGGTCAAGCCTTAGCAAAATCTCCTCTTCTGTTTGGGGGGTCTCTCGTCGGCGGCGATGACGCAGGGGCCCCTGCTCTCCAGCCCAGGTCTACCTCCTCTCCCGTTACTCCTTCCCCCGATCTCCAGCCCTCTAATCTCCAACACCCTGATCTTCAGCCCTCGTTTGCAAACCAGCAGCCCTCTTCTTCCTCTCCGCCCCTTCCCCCTCCATCAGATCTTCAGCCCTCGTCTGCAAATCAGTCCTTTCCCCACTCCTCTTATCCCCTTTCTCCCAACCCCGCTCCGGTGCCCATACCTCCCTCATTGATATGGCGTAATTTTATTTTTCTTTCCTTGTTAATTTGTTCCATCATAGGACCATATAGAGCAGATTGAGGTGTAAAGATGTGGGGAATTATCAGGCAAAAGGTTGGATGCAGATGCTTCTCTGCTTCGGTAATGAAAGTGTGTTATTAATTTTGAGTTCATATATGTTGATGTGTTCCTGTGGGTGTTGATCTCCATTTTTTTTTTTTTTTTTTGTTTTTGGGTATGTGGGTGCAGATTCTGGGGCAATCATTGTAGAATAGAATAGCCACTGACTGTTCTAGCAAGGGATTTCTCATCTGGGGGAAAAGATGTATGTGTGGTTTCTGATTATTTGATTTTCATTTATTCCCGGTCTCCTCTTTCTCCATGTTTTCCCATGGTTTTCTCTCTTTTAAATGATTTAAGATAAAATTGTGATGATTGCCAAAACAATGGGTGCTTTTTGGCAAATGATACTGAATGTGTGGAAGTTCATAGGAAAGGTGCTTTCATCCAATGGTGAAGGGTTCTTCCAGATCTTCCGCGGTTACCGAGATTGAAAAATCCCAAACTCAAGAAGCTGCAACAAACACCTTATGCCAATCCCATAGCATAATAATGCTCCCCACTGGAAGACCGAACTGCATCCAAACAAACCATTTGATAAAATTGCTACCCCAGAGATCATCACAATAAGTATTCAAAGTAGAGTTCTGTTACCTTGTTGGGGATGGGCCAGAAAGGGAGGTTTTGTAAACTGTAGTAAATATTTAGAATATGAACCTTTGATATTCTTGCAACTTGAGAGCATCATTGTGGTGCTTAAAAGATTCTCAGTCTGAGTATCACCATTACATCCAATTACTTGATTAACTTTATTCCTACATTAATTCGTATTCGTTATCAGTTCCTTTCTACAGTTTCAATCATGAGAGTGATGAACAACTTGAGAAACCTGTTTTCTTCAATAGTATTGCCATTTTACAAGGCAAGGAAATAATATCTAGCAGAGTCATAAGGTGGTCATTGCTACAATGAGAAGGTTGTGGATTTGAGTCATGTTACCAGGAAAAGAATGCCCACAGTGAACTGCAAGTAGAGTCACTAGAACATTTCTCTGATACAACTCTTGAACTAACATAGTGTGTTGATAATGGTGTTATTCAGATTCTTTTGAAAACTTATTATGGCATTTTTACCAGTTTCAAGGATCTGCATAGATCTTCATGATCTTATCTATTAGATACCCAGATGTGAGTATAAGAGTAGGATGATAGCACAAGCTCTTCGTTCTGTCAACTTGTCACTTGTCAATGTCATGTGTTCCAATGATTCACAGAAATTTTCAATTTATTGTTACTTTGGGTCAACTAAGATCTTATTAAATTGGCCAGAGTGTTGGAATACTGTTGGGCCCTTAGGATAGGTTTCAAAAAAACTTTTTATCAACTTAAAGCAGTGATCATCTATCCTAAAGGGCATAAACCCAATCCAAGATGCAAACCCTCAATCTCACATATCAAGATCAGTAAAATCATCTATCTAGAAGATAGAATCAGCAACATAAAAGCTTCAAATAAATCTACAACATGCAAGGAAGTAGATTATACTTTCGGAGCTCGGTTGTGCTCTAATGGAGAAGTTGCTACTTTCTTTGATGTTGAGGATCTCCAAGACCCAATGGTCTTCCACACTATGTCCCTTATCAGATTTCTTTTCTCAAGGAGATGGGTGGGATCTCCTAAAGAAAACTACTATAAAACAACTAGAAAAGGAACTAGAAGAGATGTGCAACAACTTGCACAAGAGAGGAGAAGAGAGAGAGGGCTAGCCTTGCACAACTCTTGCACAATAATGCTTAGGACGTCCAAAGGAGAGTTGCTTCCTTTTTATAGCCTATTGTAACTCCTCTATTACTAATTCCCATAAAAGTCTCACTTCCATTAATTAGTAACATTCTCTTTCTAATTAAAATAGAAGTCCTACTTCCATTAATAATTAGTAGCTTACTATTACCACTATTAGAAGTCTCACTTCAAATAGAAATAGTAATTCCCTAATTCCTTTCCATTTAGAGTTCTACTAGAATTAGTAACTATCCAATACTTGGGCTAGTGTGGGGACCACTAGGGATTCCTTAGAAAGCTGGCTCCAACTGGGACACGCGACCCCACATCTCATGTGCAATCCGGGCCCACAGTTAATTGCAAATAACTCCACTATATAAATGCAATTGAACTCCAGTCTTAGGAATAAATTACATAGAAGACCCTAAACTTCCCTATGACCACAAGTAGGACCCTCCAACTATATCCATGGATCAATTGGACCTGTCTACCAAATTAGATCAATATCTTATTATCCTTGAGCCCCAATTAATTATAATGATCAATTGGTACCTATCCAATTAACTCTTAATCGAAATGGGTGTGCACTTACCAATGATAAATCCATTAATTGGCACAAGGGGATAATCAAGATAGATTCCATCTTGACCATTGAATGTTCTCACAGCTCTACTTCCACTCACCCAAATCACCGAGGTGTTGACCTACAATTGGCCTCACTCATTGGTGACTCAAAGCAAATGAAAAGATAGAAACTTGAGTTCATTAATGTCTCAACATTGAGAGCCTATTGCTAGGGAATTATGAGAGCAGACCTTAAAGTAAAGACAGTATTCTTAAGGTGCTTCTCATGGTCCTTCAATACATCCAATATACCAGCATTATGATCCAGAATCTTTGATTCTGATGATCGAGATAAATCACACTATCTCATAGTGATCAAAGTGCTATAACCTTGACAGTATGAGATGTCCAATCTCATCACTGGTTGTGAAGATATTTAAGTATAAGATTTGCTACACATGTCTCCTGTATGTGGATCTCATCCATACATGTGTGTTACATCTAATATACTTGTGGACACCGGTTCATCTCATGAACCATTATGTCATTCGTATTAGTTATGTGCAAACAAGTAATAAATCACCATTCATCTCATGAAAGGAAAGCAAGAATATATTGATAAATAAAGAAATTAATCAATATATTCATCATCTAATGGATTGAGACCATAAAACTAACACAGAGAACATTGGGATATGAGGCCCATTTGCCACTTGGTCATTCAAATAAATTCTTCTTGTTTGTATGTGCTTATTGGTTTTATGTTGAACATATTGACTAGAATTTTGTTTTAACTTTGATTTATCACAGATGACTGTGCGAGACGCCTTAAATTCTGCACTTGATGAAGAAATGTCTGCTGATCCGAAAGTTCTCTTGATGGGTGAAGAGGTAATTGTGGAAATCATTAGTCACAATATTTTTTGGAATTTTTATTCAATTAATTTTTTTTATTCTAAGGATGGCCTTTTCTGCTGCAGGTTGGTGAATACCAGGGTGCATACAAGGTTAGACATGCTCATTTCAAATATTTTGTCTTGCTTCTTCTTTGAGATTGTAAATCCATTTTCTTTTTCTTCTTTGATTTCTAATATATTTGTTTCCTGTTCTCTCCTTATAGTAAATCTAAAACTTTTTAATGCAGATTTCCAAAGGTCTTCTTGAGAAGTATGGTCCTGAGAGGGTTCTTGATACTCCAATTACAGAGGTTGATTTTCCTTTTTTTCTTTTTTTTCTTTTTTTTTTACTCTACAATGGACTCGAACTCACACACCCCTGCATACTACACATGTCCCTAGCTAGCTGAGCAACAACCAGGGGCTATTTCAGAGTTTGATTTATGATTTTGATGTTTAACATCATGGACATAATGCTTAATATTTCTACATGAGATTGTTGTAGGTCAGGCCCCAACAAAAGGCCTATGATAGTGTTGGCAGTGCAGTGGGTGGTTGTGAGGGAAAGGAAGAATGGAGAAGGAGATGGTGATGGTGTCGGCAGTGGAGGTGCAGCGGGTACAGGTGACAGGGGGAGGAAGAAAGGAAGGAGAGAAGTGGGGGAAGGAAGAAAAGAAAAGGAAAGGGAGAGGGACGTGCACAGGCATGGGTGCAGGGGAGGAGAAGAAGGAGAGAAGAGAAGGGGGAAAGAAATAAAGAAGAGGAGGAGGCAGTGGGTGTGCAGGTGGGTGTGTGCAGGGTGGTGCAGCTGGTGGGTGTGTGCAGGTGGTGGAAGAGGAGGAATTTTTTAGAACCCTTATGGTATCTATTTAATGGCTCAGTTGCTATAAACTCTTTCACTTTTTACCTTTTCACTATGCTTTGCAGCTTCTAGTTTATTACTATGGCATTACTGCAAGGGGAGCACTTTCAGAAGAACACGTATTACTTTCTGCCAAGTGCAAGGTGTGTTAGATGATTCTTTGTAATTATGATAAGTTGGAATCCTATTACTTAACAGTATTCTAGTAGATAAAAGGAACAATATTGTTTACATTTCTACTATTCCAGCCAGAATATAATTGGTGAGTGTTTTTTCTAGACTTGGTTTGGGACTTTTGTGCAATACTAAAATGTTTAGTTTACTTGTTGTTTTCTAGAAAGGTAATAGCATAGAAAAGAAGTGCAGGGAATTTGAATTATCTTTCTAGCTATATAACAAACCTGAGAATACCTCTTGAACTCTCAGATGCAATTGTGCCAAGCCTAATAAATATAATGTATGCATGGTGGGGAAGGTGTCAAAACAGGGTGTCTACATATCATATTAGATCATTCCTTCTTATGTTCTCCTACCCCAAGAAGCAGAAACAATTGTTGTGTGGATGTTGATGACGAAACAATGGACGGTGATCAAGGCAGTGGACGTTGATGTTGATGAAGGCTGTGTGTGGATGTTGATGACGAAACAATGGAAGGTGAAGAGCAGTGAAGCCCTTGGCTATGGGGATGGTGATGGGGAGAAAATGGTTGGACAAAATCAAACTCAACCGACATCATAATACTAATTATTAAAATAAATTTTCTTTTCAAAATTTAATATATAGCAGAAATCTGGAAAATAATGCAATAATGCCGATCCAAACCCTATAAGAAGAAAATCTGGAAAATAATGCAGAGAATGAGTCAAATGCTTGAGAGATATTAGAATTGAATTACACCCTCCAAATTAGTAAGCTTGACAGAGGAGTTCTTTTTGGACTCGAGGCAGAGAAATATTAGTGAGTGGATTAGGATAAGGTTCAACTGAGTCCACCAACCAGATAGGGGCCACTCTTCAGTACCATTTCTCTAGATGTCACATACCCTTCAACAAACCCCAAAAAGCAGAATGATCAATTAATATATTTTAAACAGAATCCCCCAACTTCAGGAATATGAACTGTCATCTAAGATGGGAAGGCTTCAATTCTTACTTCAGGAACTATTGTTGAAACTGGATTTAGGTTTACACCCATGATCCATTCCAACAGTGTAACTTCGATTTGGGTTTTCGTAACGCTACTGGCAAGTTAACCCAAGGTTTTCTTGTTCAATAATCTTAACCTTAAATTCAGGTTTATATCTTTACAAATCGTCTTGTACAGATAGGTTTAGCTCAAATTAATTCTAAGAAGATTCTTCATAGAAAAAGAGTTTAAGTGGATGCAGAGAAAGCGCCAAAGAAACTCGTCATGGAATGTACACAGCAAGGAATGTGATTATACTTTAACTTTCTCATTAATGTTATTCCTATCATCCATTAATGTTTCCTCTAAATTTTCTGTGCACATACTAAAGTAAAAGCCTGTATGATGCAGGTCACAATTGCCATCCAAACTAAGAAATAAATTATTGGAGATATTGACAAAACCATGACAACTATAACTCTTTCTTTCCCTCTTTTACATACCGTCTTCCTCTTTTCAATTAAAACTATTTACTTCTTTTTGGAAAGGGAAATCCCTTCAATCTCCAACATGTGTTTTTCTTGAAAGAATGTTTTTTTTTCTTTACTAAACTGTAACAACATTTCATAAGTTATGCTTTTATTAACACATTGTCGGATGTGAATTTCGAAACCAACCCCCCCCCCCCAATGAGCTTGGGAAAATCTTCATTCATCTATATATATGCTATTTAAATTTTACATCGAAAATGAGGATTCCGACTACCCTCAAAATCGACGGATCACGATCGCCAGCTACGGTAACGGCCGTAACACCGTTCTTCGACGAAAGCCAAAGAAAAATGGGAGAAAATAAATAGGTGGGTTCTTCCTCTCGTCTAATGTGTTGCCGGCAACACACGACGGTTGTCTTGTCACATTAATTTGGGCCTCTTTATTATAGGGTCAATTCAGGGTTACGAGTTAAAGTCCAAATAAGGTTAATCCTCACATAGCAAGACCATAGTATATCTAAGTAAAATAAAATAATTAAAATAAACAAAAAAAAGGGGGAGGTACCAAATATTTAAGAAGAGGATCGGTCCCGTTCCTGGGTACCCCCTTCAAATCCCTTGGCAAAATAGGGTTTAAAGGCTGACTTTGCAAATCAAAATGATGATGCAAATGAGACTTTGACTTGTGATTTCAGTGTTTTTCGTGTGCGATACACGAGTGATAAAAGTAAAAGGCCAATGGGCCGAAATTGATTGGAGGTGGCCGATGGGCCGTGATTGTTTTAAAAGTGTGCGTGAAATCTTCATCTCATCTCGCCATTCTCATTTATTTAATTTCATAAATCAGTTCTTTATTCCCTTTTATCATTAAGTTCGATTAAATATCTGGCACCTGAGGTGGAGGAAGAAATAAAAGGAAAATATTTTTGGGTTTATTTTGTTGGTTTTATAGTTTTTATGAAATTTTGATATTGGGCTAGAAGGGCCTAACTAGGAGATTTTTACTTGGATTTACGTGATTAATGCTTTATTACTGATCATCGGATTAACCCTAACCTAAGGTCCTAGACCGCCCACATTAGTTCTCTCGGTCCCTTAATGGAACATGAAAAGTGATGGGACGAAGCCTAATGCTCTAATCTATCTAATGGGGAAACCCGATCTAATGCTAGGGTGTAAATTGTCTAAGTTTGATAGCTCTTATGTCTAAATAGCTTACTAATTTTGATTTGGTTTATTTTAAGTTGTGGTTTGATTAAGAGTTATTTAGGGGCCGATTAGAGATGTCTTAAGGTTCTGTTTTAGTGTGTTAAAGATTCTAGAGTTTCGGGTTTCACTTTAAATGATTAAAAGGTGTCGAAACCAGCGAAATGGGGTACGGAGGACTTGGGTGCACCTGTGATGGCGCCTAGGTCCTCTTGGTGACTTGGGCGCACCTGTGGTGGCGCCCAAGTGGCTGCCCTATATGGTTCGATTATTTGCGATGGTATCGGCTTGGTTTTGGAGTTTCGTGGGGTGTTGATAAGTGTGAGTTTCCGTTTTGATGTTGTCTTATGTTTTGGGTCGGTTAATTTTAATAGTCTTAGGTCCGAAACTCGAAACGTAACTAGAGTTCACAATTTAGTCCAAATAGGGGACTTGGGTGCACCTGTGTGGGCGCCCAAGTGATTCTGTGTACTTCAATGGTGATTTGATATCCTTCTAACTTGATTTGAAGTTCTGGATGGGTCTAAGTTGATCAAGGTTTTGATTTCAAAGCTGTTGTTGGCTCGATAAGGGTTCTGAGATGTTGATTTTGGTCGAGATTTGAAGTGAGTTGGGATGCAGTGGTCTCGGGACTAGGATGGGACTTGGGCACCCCTCTGTTGGCGCCTAATTCTCTGGATGACTTGGGCGCACCTGTGGTGGCGCCCAAGTGTTCGGTTCACGTGTTTTTCTCTTTTTGGGGTTGATTTGAGGTTGAATTTTTATCGTTTGATGTTCTTTAAATTAACTGTGTTTTTATTGTGTTGTATCGATTAGAATTAAGTTCGGTTTCAATTAATTAGATTTCTTAGTGATTAGGGGAGGCTGATGCCAAGATATTGGTGCTTATGTGGATGTTTTCGTAGTTTAAGTCAGATTGATCTTTTAGGTTAATTCAGGCTTCTGGCTTCAACTGTTTCAAATGGTAAGGGTGTTCTAGTGTGTTGATTTGGGTCGAGATCTGAAATGAATAGGGGCTTCGGTGGTTCCCGAGCTAAATATGACTTGGGCGCATGTATAGTTGCTCCGAAGTGTCTGGGATGACTTGGGCGCACCTGTGGTTGCTCCCAAGTGTCGAGGGTGACTTGGGCGCACGTATGGTTGCTCCTAAGTGTCTAGGATGACTTGGGCGCACCTGTGGCTGCTCCTAAGTGTCGGTCCAGTAGTTTGTTATCTTCTAGGGTGTTTTTGGGTCAATCTCGGGTATTTGATTATGGTTTCTGTTGGGAGTTGTTTTTATTTTCGGGATTTGATTGGTATATCGTGTTAATGTGGGTTTAAATTAGGAGTTGGTGATAAATGTTTGATTAAGGTTTGCTTGAGGTTCAAATTTGGTGTAGTTAATCGAATTTCGTTGATTAAGGTTGACGGAACGCGCTCCTGCCGAGGGTGCTACCGGGGTCGGCGGACGTGGGAGTCTGTCGAGTCCGGCCCTTTCGCGCCCGGGGGGCTGAAGCGTGCATCAACATTTCTTTGTGTGGGTGTGCCAGATTTTCTATTTTACTTGGAATTTCAAGTGGTAATCCGGAGATCAACCTTCGCAAGTAAAAAGGAAATCAACTTTTTTCAAGTTTTCCATTGCACAAATATTTAAGAAAAGAGACATTTTCTTGGTTTGTCGTGAAAGGCGATTTTGTTTGGCATTTATAACCGATTTTGGCGTTTATAGCCGATTTATAATTCTCATCAATAATGAAAGACGAGTTGTGATTTTTGTCTCTTTTAGAAAAATACAAACTACAATGAAAAGCAAGAAAAGGAGGATCTAACTTTTCAGGAGATTGTGGGGAACTCGTTCAGATTGACGGTCGCAAGCCATGTGTGGGCTTCGCCATCATCCATGCAGATGAGAACAGAGGATGCTCTTGATTCGCTTGGCTTGGCTATAACCTCAGATTTTTAGAGGACAAAGACCAAGAGGAGGTCCTATGTCCAATAAAAAGCTAAGTAGACGGGCTGAAAAGCCATGTCTAAGCCACTGGAGGCAGCGGGAGAAGGCAAGGACCTTGGGGGGGAGTACCCCTCAAGGGACTTTTTGTCACCTTGTAGTGGTGCTCGGTGCAGAACTTCAGTAGAGTTTTCTCTCTTTCTCTAGACTCTGTCTGTCTGGAATTCGGGATTCTCTGGATACGAGCTCTGGATTCTTTTTTTCTCTCTTTTTTCCGATCCGGATTTCAATGGAATGCTCTCCTATTTATAGGCTTTTGGTAGCCATTTAAGAGAGCTTTTATGGGCTTTAATTGCTTTAATGGGAGGAGTTACAAGATTTATTTCTTGATTTTGTAACTCCTTTTTCCTTGAATCTGATTGGCCGATGGAGATTAGGGGCTTTTAATCACCTTAATTACCATGATGGGAGGAGTTTCATGGCTTGAATGCCATGACTTAATTGGTTTGTAACTCCTGGATGCTTGCTTCTGATTGGGCCGTCCAATAGAATGAATTAATGACTGCAATAAAGCTAGTCAATTAACTGCATTAAATGGTTGCCGAGCAGTTGAAGAGTCGCGGGCCGTGCCGTGTCTTCTGGAATTCTTCTAGCGATGATCATCGATGGATCTTCATTCTGATCGACATCGGATGAACATGTAACTTCAGACATTAATAGTTAAGAGCGGGCCGGTGACATCTGTCTTGTCGATTTCTCGATCGGTCGGACAGAAAGAGCACTTTTCAGGTCACCCGGTCGGCGATCTTGGAGCGATCAATGATGATTTTATGCTTTCGACGGCGGATCTGAGATGTCGTCGGATATGAGTCAATTTCAAGCACTAAAAATCACATTTTCAGGAAACCACAGGGGCCAAAGTGCGCGAAACGCGAAAAGGGACGGAAAAACGGGTCACCGGCGAAAAATCCGGTGACCCGGACTTCCATGGTCGCCGGCGACCCTGGGGGTTTTTCTCCCCTTTTTGGTCCGTTTTGCGGTCTTTTTCGTCGCCGTTTTCTTCTGTATTTTTCCTGACATTTCTTCTCAGTTATTGGCTTAATTTCCCTGTAGAAAACCTGATGAGAATCCTTGCATTTTTAGAGTGCAAAGTTTCCAATTTTCCGGGAAAGCCGAAGACTTTGTCGCGTAGAGCTGCTGATTTTCCGCCAGAAGTTGAAACTTGGTCAAACGATGTCGGAATGACCTAAAATTTGAGGTGGAGCCTCCTGAGCAATAAATAAGACCAACCATAGGCTTTTGTTTGAGTTTCGAAGCCGTTTGGGGTCCCGTCGCCAGTAGACTTGATTTTACCGCGAGGGAGATGCCGCGCGTTGATGTGCGGTCAAACGATGTCCGATTGACCTGAAATTTGACAGGGAACCTATTGGAGTCATTTTGAGATGATCCACAGGCTCTGTCTTAGGAACCATGGTCCCGGGGAGCTCCGCCGCCGGTAGGCTTGATTTTCTTTCGGAGCGTCGAAACCTGGTCAAACGTTGTCGGAATGACCTGAAATTCGACGTGCAGCCTTTTGGAAGCATGTTGAAGCCACTCATGCACTTGGTTTGATGAGCGAAGGCTTCGGTGGTTCCCACCGCCGGGAGCGCCAATTTAGGTGTCGGAGAAGCGAAGTTAGGCCAAATGATTCTAAAATGGCCCGAAACTCCTTGTGTACTCCTCCCTTGGCTGTCTTGAAGGATCTTGCAGTTTTTGTTTGATTCTGACAAGATTTGATTTTTTGGAGAGGTTGCATTGCCTATTTATGGCAGGTTGCGACTTCATGCAGCTTTCTTGACGTTGAAGAGGCAAAGTGACATTTTTGGTGTCAACAAATGCCCCCTCGAGGTACAGCGACGAGTTGCTTGACTTTTGATGTGCCTCGAAGAGATTTTTTAAAGGAGAGCTTGTGTCTTGACCAAGAGTCTTTGAGCAATCTTTCCTTTGGTAGAGTAGCCTTTGAGCTTCCAGGGGAATTTTATGGTAGTGAAAGGAATCACACACCATCTCGAGGCAAAGTTTTGAAGATGACATCAGGGATGTGGGTTTGGGTTTTTGTTTTTGACCTTGTGACCTAACAAGCTGTATGTGGCAGGTTAGGGGGTCGGGTTTTGGTTTTGACCTTGTGACCCAACAAGCTGTATGTGGCAAGTTGGGGGATCATGATTTGGTTTTTGGTTTTGGTCTTATGACCTAACAAGCTGTATGTGGCAAGTTAGGGGACCAGGATTTGGTTTTTGGTCACTCTTTGGGACTGTGTAAGTCCATTGGAGTGGTTTGGATTTTTGTGGAATGTCAATTTCAAGATTTTGGCTCAATTTGGTATATGAGGCTGGATGGTTTGATTTTTTTGGAAGCTCATGGGGCTTGGAAATTTTTGTATGGTTCAATCAACTCAAAAGAGGCATGGAACCATTTTTGTATGCTCTTGGTAAGACGGATTTTTTTTCCTGACTAAAAGCCCATTTTTTTTTTTTTTTAGTGCCTAGGTGGTCAAACCTGGCTCATATGGGCTAACCCATGGGACCTTAGGCTTTGGAGATGGCCTAGATTTCATATGGTGTCATATTTGTAAAGAATATCTAAAGATATCTCACTTGGATAGAGAATATCTAAAAATATCTTTATGGGAGAGAATCTCTCATATTCCCTTAATTTGAGAGAGAATATCTCAAGGTATCTTTCTTTTTGGGAAAGAATCTCCAATCTCCTATTTTGTTGGAGAGAATCTCTCATTGATTGATTTTGGGAGAAAATCTCTCAAAGACATCTTTCTTTTTGGGAAAGAATCTTTCTAATTCCTTCTCTTTTGGTAGAGTTACTAATTAGTAGCACTTACCTTTCTTTTTTTTTTTTGTTTCCTTCTTTGATTTGCTCTCTTCTATAAAAGCAAGGAGGAGGCTAGATCTCTTGCCCTTATTGCTTTCTTTTGCAACAATCTCAAGAGAGCTCCAAGACCAAGAGTTCTTCTTCTTCAAGGATCTTCAAGCTTTTTCCTTCTTCTTCTCCATCAATGGCTTCAAGTAAGTTTTCTCTCTTTTTCTTTCAAGAAAACTCCATGTAGAGAATAGGATGGTAAAAAAAAGTTTCTCTCCTTTTTTTTTTCTTTTCTTTCTATTCTTCTTTTCGTGATTTCTGTTTTTTTTTTTTTTCACGTGATTTTTTTTTTCGTGCTTCTTTCTTTCTCTTTTTCTTTTTGCACGTTTTCTTTCTTCTTTTTTTTTCTTTCTCCTCCTTTTTTTTTAGAAAGTTTCTTTTTTTTTTTTTTTTTTTGCTCATCATGATAATGCGGTTTTATGCAAATCTAGATGTTCATGCATGTACTTTTTGTAGATTGAATTTGAGAGCATGATAGCATATCTGAAAATCTTTGCAAATTTGGGAATTTGGAGCTCACAGCGATGTTGAGCCCTTCTTGATTTTGCGGAGATTTTGAGGTTTCGAAAGTTTGGAGTTTCGGACCTCGCAGTGATGTTGAGCCCATCTTCAGACTTTCTATTTCTTTCGGGGTATTTCCCTTTTCTTCGGAATTGCCCCGGAACCATGCCAAAATTTCGCCAGATTTTCTTTTAGCGAAATCCTGTCATTTTGATGATGATCTTTTTTTTTTCTTTTCCAACCTTTGCAGGTGGTTCCTCGAGAACGAACAAGGGTAAAGAGCCTGCTATAAGTGTACCTCGTCTATCCGCCAGATCTTCTAATGTGGCCGTTCAGCAGGCCTGGGAGAAGGTCCAGTTTGTGGAGAAAAACTTGGAAGAATGCGATTCCCTCAATGTGATGAGATGAGACAGCGATTGATCGCTCTCAAGGATGAGGAGTTCTATAAGATCATGGTAAGCAGTCGTCCCTGGGTTATGGACGATCTGAGGGTTTTGCCCAAGCCTACCTTCTTCTTTGGAGATGCAGTCCCTGACGACTTGACATACCAAAGGAGATGTTTTCAGTTCTCTTATACAGCAGATGGTGAGGAGAGAACTATTTATACCCGGTCGTCTTTTGATCGGACTATCTCGATCCTGAGCCTTTCTCCCACGTGCCCTAAGAGGGAAGATCCTCCGAGCTGGGTGAAGAGGACCAGTGTGATCAAGACCGGGGTTTTTGTTGGTGGACCTTCCGGTTTTACAGAGAAGCCACCTGTCCGAATGGACATGTTGATGCCAGCTAGTGGCTACCAAGGTTCTGATTATCCGTCGGTCGATTTGGGACCGGTGGGCCTTGGCGTTTTCAGCGGTGACGGCAGCAATTGGGTGAAGCCTTTTCGACTTCGTGGTCGTTTCAGTGTTGACTCCGATTGGAAGTCGTGGACTGATCGCGTCCTGCTGATTGGTGGCACCATTTTAAAGGAAGCCGGGATTTTTGACGCGGTCCGTGCCTTCAGAGATACCGTGGCTTTTTCCGACGAGGCCTTTATGGCCATGTTGGAATCATTTCTCCCACAAACCAATACCTTCGTTGTAACGAATGGTGAGATTGGTTTTTCCTTAAAGGAGTTGAGCGCCATTACTGGATTGCCCATCCTTGGCAAACTCTACGAGGAGTTCATGCCGATTGACAGCGTCCTTGAGGAGCAGTCAGAGGAGTTCAGGCTCCTCTACTTTCAGCTCGTCGCCTTCTATGATTTTTTTAAGGAGAAGGAGGGCTCGAAAGTCAGGTCCAGCAGTTGGAAGAGTTATGGCTCTTCATTCTTCAACTTCTTTGACAGCAAAGAGTCTTCTGACAGCGTGACCCTGGAGGACCGAAAGAAGGCTTCCGCCATGCAAAAAGAGTTGAAAGACTTCTTCGCAGGTACAGATGTAATTTGTTCTGACATTGCACTGCGGAGAGAAATTGCAGCTTACCTCACTTATTGGCTAGGTGAGGCTATTTTTGCTGGAGGAGATGGAACACACATCAGGCCGCATTGTATTTTTCCGGCTTGTCAGATGGTGTTTGGAGAGCGGCTGGCTTTGGTACCTGCTCTTTACTCCTACTTGTGTACCGAACTGCAGGCTGCTGCTTTTTTGGTTCGGCTTGGGCTCCCTATGAATAGGGTATTTTCAGCCCATATCTTTTATTCGTGGTTTGTATACCACTGTCCTGGCTTCCACCAGCTGGGTGTTGCGCAGGATGATGATCCTCTGATGATTCGATTGGCTAAGGGAAAAGCCGTATCCGAATCACTTTTGTTTGCCCGCATGAGGATCCGACGGTTCAGGGACGTCAAGATGGGGCAGTTTTCAGTTAAGCTTTCTCTGGAGTTGCGGAAGAAGGCTTTTGATTTTGGTGCCTCCCGAGACTCTACCAGAGCAGGGTCGGGAAGGCATTACTCTTTGACCAATGCAGAGAAGGAGTGGCTTTTCAGCATACGAGTCGGCACAATGGTGTACCGTAGACATCTTTTCGTCGACATCCAGCCGTATGTACCTTCTCGCTTTGCACTTCAGTTGGGCTTCTCTCAAGGCGTTGTTGGGGCGCCTTCGAGTATGGTGAAGCGTTTTGGAGGTTTGTAGGATGGCAGAAATGCATGGGCTTTTTATAGTGCTGAAGACACTACTGCCACGATTTCTTATCCTGAGCTGTCGACTTTCCGAACTGCCGGCTTCACGAAGTGGTTCGCGGAGAGATTTTTGGCATATCGGGGGCTTTCCAAGAAGGAGCTTGATGTAAAGCTGTCTTCGAGGAAAGGTACTGGAAAGTCGGATGGCGTCCGGCGAGAGGAAGTTTGGGCCTTCCTTTCTGGAGAGAAGCACAAGATAGGCTTTCTCGGTGACCAGGGCGTCATTGGTTCTGAAGCTGTTCGGGAAGTACCTGATGAGGCTTTGGAGCAGCTAGAACAGGAGGAAGCTGAGCTCGACGCTTGGATGCAAGCGGCCCAGAGGCGAGCTTCCGTGGAGTCTACTGGCAAAGAGCAGACCATCCAGTGAGGAGCCAAGTGGGAGACCTGACTCTGACAGTGGGGCAGGATCTTCTAGGAAGCGAGCCCACAGAAGTAAGAGGAAGAGGAGTCAGCGTCACACGGGGCGGGACGAAGACTCTCCTGATGTGGAAGTCCCTCTCACTGTGAATGAGGAGGTGCCAGGGGAAGCTGATGAACCTCCGGAGAAGAGGATTCGGGAAGAAGAGACCATCGGTGAAGGTATGATTCTTCCTTTTTCTTTTTCTGCTTCTTTCATGGGGCTTTCCATGTTCTGATTTGTTTTCTCACCCTACTGCTGTTTTTTTTTTTTTTTTTTAACAGAGGATGAAGACTTGGCGATGCCTGAGGTTCCGACCGATGAGGCGGTGATGGAGCCGGTTATGGCATCTGAAGAAGAACCGAGGGACTCTGGAATGATTCCAGAATCTCCAATTGGTATAACTTCTTTCGCTTTCTTTTTTTTTTTTGCCTGCGACTTGATTTACTGACATTTTTCTTGTCAGCTAACTTGCCACAGGATTCCGATGACTTTGAACCATCAATGGACGCAAATGTTGATGATGCTTCCGATGAGTTCATGGAGGAAGAGAGTGTTCCGCCAGTCGTCGAAGAAGGTACTTTGTAGTGATGACCCTGATGATTTTTTTTTAACAGGATCATATTCATACCTCTTTGTGTTTCATTTGCAGGTTTTGAAGTGACAGAAGAGAGTCCATCGCTTTCTTTAGAACCAGAGCAAGGGATGCCAGAGGTTGATCCGGAGGTAGAGACTCCTACAACCAGTCCTGACGCGATAGAGGAGATACCTTGTGCTAAGGTTCCTTCTCCAGTGGCTCCAAGTGGAAAGAGTTCTTTTGTTACTCTTCCAATGGGACCTGACATGAGCAGCCGATCAACGGAGAAGGGTGAATCTTCATCCAGTTCGTTTCTTCAATTTGCGAAGAAGGTGCTGGCTTGGGTTTTGAGTTCTTGGATCGAGACTCTCTTTTCCGGACACCTGGATGCCGGATTTGGCATGATCCCACATGTACAGGAGATTCTCACTGATACCGAAGAGGTTGGTCTGGATGTCACAGGTGCCAGGGCGATCGTTGATAGAATCATTGCACTGGGTGACAAGTGGTTTGAGACCATGGATTTCCCTGACGACCAATTCTTCAAGGAGATGTTCTTGGACCCTGCTGATAAGGCTAAGTCTAACCTGAATGAGGCTACACAAAGCAAGAAGCAGCTAGTTCGGGAGAAGAACTTGGAAGAGCTAGCCATCATCGGATTGAGGCATGACCTTAACGTCCTTGATAGGGAAGTTGAGGAGGCCAGGAAACGTCTTGAGCATTTGAAGGAGCAAGTCGCTGCCAAGTGGGCTGCTATAACAGAGGCTCGTGACAGGGAGAGTGTTCTGATTCGCAGAGTTGCAGATGCACGTCAAGTTCTCGAGAGGAGGACTCAAGAAAACGAGCAATGGCAAACTGCTGGGGAAAAGCTTCCCGGTGTAAAAGAAGGGTTACGGCATTCGCCAGCATCTCATGGCAAGTTCCTGAAGAAGCGTGCCTTGGAAACTCTGACGGCTGAGGCCAAAAGTTTGCTTGAGGAGCTGAAGCTTTGGCTGAAGACCATTTTTGGCTGAGCTCCTGATTTTTTGTAGCAGAAACTATTCTTCTTTTTCTTTTGGTACCACATGTATATTTTTTGGTACTCTTTTTTTTGTAGTGCTTGTGAACACTTTTCTTTTTTTTTTTTGGTACCACATGTATTTTTTTTTTGGTACTTTTTTCTTTTTTTTTTTTGTTTTCCCTACGCTCACTCAAATCTTTTTGTGATGAAAGCAATTGCTAAATGGGGTGTTTGTTTGAAAATTTGATCAAAAGGTTGTCTTTTTGTGAAAATCTTTTGTCAAATAATTGTTTTGGCATGGGAGCCTGATTTTGGTTGTGGCGTGAAAGCCGATTTTGAGATGGCATGGAAGCCGAAATTTTATGGCGTAAAAGCCAAAATTTGGGTTGGCATAGAAGCCGATGTTTGTTTTGTGGCATCTATAGCCGGTTTGGGTGGCATTGATAGCCGGGTTTTTTGAAAGCCAAGTTTTGGTTTGTCGGCGTGAAAGCCAATTTTTTGTGGCATTGATAGCCGGTTTATGGCATTTATAGCCGGTTTTGACATGAGAGTCAGGTTTTTTTTTTGTGTGGCATTTATAGCCGATTTGGTGGCATTGATAGCCAGTTTTGGCAAAAGAGGCAGGTTTTTGGTTTTCAAAAATGCAAGTATCGACTAAGAGTCGCCTCCCTGCTGAATGGTCTTGCAAGTATCGATGGAATGTCGCATCCTTGCTCATTCGGTTGCGAGTATCATGGAATTTCGCCTCCTCGCGGATTTGGGTGCAAGTATCGATGGAATGTCGCATCCTTGCTTTTTTCAAAATTTGGTTTTGCGGGTACTGACTTGATGTCGTTTCCCCACGATTTTTGAAATTTGTGGTTTTCTCGAACCTTTGGGTTGTGGATATCAACTGATATGTTACGTCTCCACGGTTTTTAGGTTTTTTTTCAAACCCCTTTTTTTTTTGAAATTTGGGTTGTGGATATCAACTGATATGTTGCGTCTCCACGGTTTTTTTAGGTTTTTTCGAACCTTTTTTTTTTTAAATTTGGGTTGTGGATATCAACTGATATGTTGCGTCTCCATGGTTTTTGGATTTTGCAAGTATCGACGAAATGTCGCTTCCCTGCGATTTTGGGTGCAAGTATCGATGGAATGTCGCATCCTTGCTTTTTTTCAAAAATTTTATTTTGCGGGTATTGACTTTGACGTCGTTTCCCCACGATTTTAGAGGTTTTGGAACTATCGAATGGGGTTCGCATCCTTCCGATTTTTTGAGTTTTGCGAGTATCGACTAAGTGTCACTTCCCCGCGGTTTTTTGAAAAACCATTTTTTTTTTTGTTTAAAGACACGAGGGTCGTAAATTTTGACCTAAAACCATTTGGCAGTAAAAGGTAAGGTGGAGTAGGGTGGAAATCCCTGAATCCGGATTTTTGTTTCAAACCATGAATTTTGGTTCAAGGATCGAAAGTTTTGGTCAACTCAGGGAGAGGCTCCTAAACTTGGATTTTTTTTTTTTTTGAACAATGAAACGGTGAAAGTAAGCATTGTTTTTTGAGTTTCTTTAGAAATTTCGACATTTGATATGAAAATTCTAAAGAGAGTGGGTTTGACAAGCGAGTACCTGAGAACAGGTTTTGGCCATACAGGCATTGCTCTTACCCAGTTGGGTAAGTCTTCAAGGGTAGTACCGCTTCAAGAACTTGCCATTGATGGGCAGCATACACCTGTCGCCTTCCATGTTTAGGAGGGCATATGCGCCGTTGGAGAAGACCTTGTCGATGACGTAGGGTCCCTCCCATTTTGGCTCAAACTTGCCTTTGGACTTGTGAGCGAAGACCATTGGTCTTTTTACCGCAAGAATCAAGTCACCCTTTTTGTAGGCGCGTTGCCTCACCTTTTTGTCAAAAGATCCTGCCATGCGTGCTTGGTAAAGTTCAATGCTTTGTCGAGCTTCGAGCCGTCTCTCGTCGAGATTGTCCAGCTCGTGGAGTCGCAATTTGACATTGCTTTCTTGAGTCATGTCATTTTGTAGAGATACCCTCAGAGAAGGAATTTGTACCTCTAGGGGCACGACAGCTTCGCATCCATAGACCAAGGAGAATGGTGTGTTATGGGTTGGTCCTCGAACGGTGGTTCGATAGGCCCACAAGGCTTCAGACAGTTTGTCGCTCCAGTCTCTTTTGTGACTAGAGACCATTTTTTTGAGGATTTTGCAGAGTGTCTTGTTGAAGGCTTCTGCTAATCCGTTTGTTGCCGGATTGTATGGAGTCGAAGGACAGCTTTGAATTTTGTATTTGTCGCAGAACCTGTAGAATCGATGATCCCGAAATTGTGGTCCGTTATCATGGACGAATCTTTTAGGTATGCCGAAACGACAAATGATGTTGGTGCGTAGGAATTGAAGGACTGATGAGGTCTTCATTTCGTTGAACGCAAATGCTTCTGACCACTTGGAAAAATAATCCGTTGCGGCGAAGATGAAGCGATGACCTTTGCTTGAAGGGAGAGAAATAGGACCTATGATGTCCATACCCCAGGCTTCGAAAGGCCACGAGATTGCTGTAGGGTGTAGCCATTCCGGAGGCATGTGAATGTAATCTCCATGAACTTGGCATAGCTGGCAGCGTTTGGCAAATTGCATTGCATCAGCTACCATGGTAGGCCAATAGTGACCTAACCTTTTTATCTGAGCATAGAGCTTAGGACCTGCCTGATGGGCTCCACAAAGACCAGCATGAACTTCTTTAAGTGTTTCTTAGGCCTCTTGTTGTGACAAGCAGCGTAGAAGTACTCCGTTGAAGGATTTCCTGTAGAGGATTTTTGAAGGAATATCCAAATGAAAGTTTGGGGCTCGCCTTTGGATGCTTACCCGTTCTTTTGGATCTTCAGGTAGGATTCCGAACATAGTGTAATCAATGAACGGATCCCTCCAGTCGCCGATTGAAGGTTGAAGGATAGAGATCCGACTTCCAACCACTCGGTGGCATTCAGCAACTGCTTGGTGTGTGTTAAGAGGAGGGAGGATCCTTCTCTCGCACACTGTGATTTGCATGTTTTCCCCCTCCTGGATCGCCATTGATGCGGCAAGTCCGGCCAGGGCATCTGCACGGACGTTTTCACCTCTACGAATGTGGGTGATGTGACAAATGTCAAACTTTTGCAGAAGCGATTGTGCCTTGTTGTAGTAAGGCAGCAGATAAGGCTTCCTGACTTCATATTTCTGATTCATCTGGTTGACGATCAGTTGAGAGTCTCCAAAGACTTCCAGCATAGTGATACTGGATTCGATGGCGAGTTCCAATCCTAGGATCAGAGCTGGGTATTCAGCTACATTGTTTGTGCATGGTTCCAGTAGCGAGAAAGCGTGTGGAATCATGTATTTGTCGGGACTAACAAAGAGGATGCCAACTCCCGAGATCAGCTTTCTTTTTTCATTTGTCCCGGTTGCACCGTCAAAGTACATGTCCCAGGAGGCATTTGGCGAGAAGGTCTCCACGTTGTAGACGGGTTCGTCTGGGAGATCATCTCTGAGTGGAGAATCTTTAGGCAATGGATGCTCTGCGAGAAAGTCTGCTAGAGCTTGGCCTTTGATTGTTTTTTGTGGTACATACCTAATATCAAATTGTGATAGAAGGATGGACCATTTTGCCAGTCGGGCATTGAGAGGACCTGCCTTTGTGACAAGGACCTTCAAGAGGTTGATCCTCGAGACCAGGTAGACTGTGTTGGAAAGCAGATAGTGACGTAGCTTTTGTACGGCGAACATCATTGCAAGGCATTCCTTTTCGACTGGAGAGTAGCGATGCTCTGCACCTACTAGCATGCGGCTGAGGTAGTATAGAGCAGCTTCTTTTCTTGCATCATTTTCTTGTGCAAGCAGAGCACCCAGAGAGTGATCAAGGGCTCTTGTGTACAAGATGAATGGTTTTCCAGTGGCAGGGGCAGCTAACACTGGAGGTTTGGTTAGGTATGACTTGATATCTTGAAATGCGGCTTCACAGTCGGCATCCCAGACAAAGTCTACACCCTTTTTCATCAATCGAGAGAATGGACGACACTTCCCCGAAAGATTGGAGATGAACCGTCTAATGTAGGCCAATCTCCCTTGGAGCCCTTTTAATTCTCTCAAGGTTCTTGGAGAGGGCATTTCTAGAATAGCCTTGACTTTTATGGGGTCAAGTTCTATTCCAGCTTTCCGAACAAGGAATCCGAGAAACTTACCCGACGAGACGCCGAAGAAGCATTTTAGAGGATTCATCCGCAGTTTGTGTTTGCGAAGTCGGAGGAAGACTTCCCGAAGATCTTTGAGATGGTCTTCTTTTCTTCTGCTTTTGACGGCGAGGTCATCAACGTAACATTCGACCGTCTTGTGCTGCATATCTTGGAATATTTTCATCATAGCCCTCTGATATGTGGCACCAGCATTTTTCAGACCAAATGGCATGACAGTATAGCAATATACGCCAAATGGAGTCCGAAATGATGTGTGTTTTTCATCCTCGGGATGCATCTTTATCTGATTGTAGCCAGAGAAGCCATCCATGAATGTCATTCGCTCGAATCCACAGGTATTGTCAATCATTACCTCTGGTATGGGGAGCGGGAATTCATCTTTAGGGCAAGCGCCATTCAAGTCTCTATAGTCAATACAGACTCTGATCTGTCCATTTTTCTTTGTCACGGGGACAATGTTGGCCAACCATTCTGGATGTTGTTCCTCACGGATGAAGCCGACGCTTTTGAGCTTTTGAACTTCTTGTTCAATTTTATCCATCACATCTGGACGGAATCTTCTTTGGCCTTGTTTGACAGGCTTGATGTCTTTTGAAGATTGAGTTTGTGGACTGCTACTTTGGGGTCTAAACCAGGCATTTCAGCATAGGACCATGCAAAGCAATCAAGAAACTCACGAAGAAAAGCGATATACTCGGGTAACTCATCATCCTTTATATTCTTGCTTATGAATACAGGACGTGGGTTATCTGGTGTTCCCAAGTCTATCTTTTCAACAGGATCTTCTGTTTGAAGGTTCGAAGGTGGTTCCTCCACAATATTTTCGGAGGCTTCCAGCTCAACAAAACCTTCTGGGATTCCAAGGGCATTTGTAGACCGAGGGTTTGTTCCTTTCCACGAGTCTTCTTGATTGGTGATCTTCTCAAGGCTTGCTATGAGATGGTCCCAATCGCCTGTTGAAACTGGGTCGAAATAAGGTACTTCTTTTGGAGACGAGGGCTCTTCTGGGTCAGAATAGCACAAGTCTGTATTATCGGACGATTCCTCTTTATCATCAGAGAAATCGTACCAATTGGATGAGCTTCCTGGATCTTTGTCAGGTAACTCTTTAAAGAGATATCCAGGGAGATCGATGTCTTCATGGACTTGAGATGTTGAGGCTTGGTCAGTAAAACGACTTTTAAGCTTTTGTGTCAACTATCTCAGAGGAGTGTCGGGATCATACCCTAACCCAAATGAAGACTTTTCTACATGACCGTAGAGTCTCCAATCTTCCAGCTGGCTTTTGGTCAAGGCGGGCCCCAATGGCGTGAGAATACCGCGTCTTTCTCCCAAACCGACTGGGTTTTGAGCATCAAAGCCCATTTTCTTCATGATAGCTTGTGCTACAGGACTATATAGAGATAGTTGAGGCATACCTTCGTTTTGGAAAGGTTCAAGCAAGGAACTTGATGAAGAAGCATCCGATCTATGAAAGAAGATCGGTCTTTGCTTTGGTGATGTTGCCGGAACAACAAAGGTAGCAGACGTAGGATCTTCTACATCAGCAGGTGTCTCCATCGGAGTGAGAGTAGGCTGAACTTGTTGAGTGTCAGCTTGGCTTGACGAGGTGTCGTCTTCTGGCTCTGAGTCTGAATCCGTGTCTTGCTTGATAGACACGAGAGAAACAACAAATTTGCCCCCAGACTTTTGTTTCGCCTTCTTCACTTTAGTCGTGATGACCAAAGGTTTTGAATTCTTGAGGGAGATGACGAAGGGAGGTTGACTGCTCTCTTCGGATTTACTGGAGTGTTTGTTTTCTTCCGGTGATTTTTGAGGAGCCTTGCCTTTATCTTTCTGGAGATTTTCAGCAAAGGGTGTTATTTCCTCTTTTTCTTCTTTTTCGCCTTCATACATTTGGGAGTCTGCGAAGCGGACTTCTTTACCTTTGAAGGGTCTTCTGTCCGCAAACACTCGATGTACCATGCCGTCGTCGCCGACGAACTTGATGCATTGATGTAGAGTTGAAGGGACAACACCATTCTCGTGTATCCAGGGGCGTCCTAGAAGGATGTTGTAGCATGAAGGGGTTTTTATTGCATACACAGTGACTTCAGAGATAAGATCACCGAACTGCAATTTGAACCTGATTTCGTCGATAGGCCTTTGAGTACTCCCATCGTATCCAAAGATAGATACAGATGTGTGGTTTAGCTTGCTGGGTGGGATGCCCAACTCTTCGAGAGCCGAATTGGAGATGAGGTTGAGTGCAGAACCTGGGTCGACCTGAACTCTGTGTATAGGCATTTCCTTGATGTACCCTGTGTAGTACAGGGGTCGGTTGTGCCTTGCTTCGCCAAGTAGGAGGTCGTCCTTTGTGAAGGCGATGGTTGCACTGGCTGCTTTTTGCACCGAGAGGCATTCAATGCATGATCCCTCAGTTTTCTTTTCTCCCTTTGAGGAAGTTTCAGAGTTTTTGACCCGGTAGTCCATTTCAATTTGGAGGACTTGCGGGGCATGTTTGTCGACATCCTCATTCAGTTTTTGCAATTCTGAGATGAGATTATCACGAGTGCGTGGAGACATTCGTAATAAATCCAGGATGTGCAGTCGTGCAGGTATGTGTTTGAAGTGCTCGATCAAATCATACTTGAAAGCCTCCTTAGGGCCTGCATGTTCATCATTGTTGCCACTGGGGGCGCTTACAACATCTTTTCCCGAAGGATTTACATAAGTAAAGGAAGATTGGTTGTAATTTTTGTGGTAGTCCCGGCCCGAGCGGGTGCCTTTACCAACTTTGAAAGCTTCTTGAGAAGGGTCTTCGCTTGGAAGATTGTCCTCAGGATCAAGAGGCTGTCGTTTCTCATTTACTGAGGATGCGTCTGAAGTAGAATTGCCATCCTCAGTGATTGTGTTGCATGGAGCATTTTCCGAGAGCGAGTCCTGAACAGCATCCAGCAGCTTTTCTTCTTTGTTGACCCATCCATCATCCCAAGTTGGGTTTTCTTCATGATGATGAGTCGGGAAGAGCGTGAGTTCTGAAGTCACAGTCTCAGGGGACGAAGCCTGAGAGGGTGTCATCTCTGTGAAAGTCACACGAGACGAGGTAGCCCCAGAAGATATGGTGCTAGGTGTCGCCGGTGTGTAAGTGATCTCATCAGATGATGCATCGGAAGAGCTATAATCCCGATATATTACATTACAGGAAGCTCTGATAGGAGATGTTGCCTGCTCGGAGTCAGACTCATCCTCAGATGTAAGAGGATCGTCTACCCAGCAATTTTCTCCATTTTCAGGAGTTGAGGGAGGAGGTACCTGATGGGCTTCAGGGACTTCAGGCTCTGGGTTGCGAGGAATCTCGTTGACGCAGTCTTGCTCTTGTTCTAGAGCGAGATGCTGCAAGATCCTCGCATATTCTTCAAGATCAGGCATGGGAGCCAAATCTTCTTCTTCGTCTGCTCTTTGTGGCTCAACGTGGTTGATTTCCACTGGCGCAACGACGGGTGCTGGGTTAACAGCATCTTCTTGTACAGCCTCTTGGTCTTCCTCATCATCAGACTAGGATCCTTGTGGCTGTAAGGGGTTATACCAGATTACTGGCATAAGGTGAGTTTCAGGAACCCATTCTTCGTCGGAGAGATACTCTCCTATTTCAAGAGATTCCTCCCACTCGCCGGTGTAGTTGGGCTCGAATCCATCGTCGGTGTCGCTGGACTCGTATCCATCAATGGAGAATCCAACTACCGAGTTGCAAGAGTATGATGCCCCCTGCATAGCTTCTTTTTTGAATCGAGGTGGCATGAAATCACTGAGAGTGAAGTTTCTTACCGCCTTTGAAGTCTCTGGAAGGGACGTTTCTGTTGCCCAGAGTGAAGTGGTAGAGGAGGCCTCTGCCTTTTCTTGGACTTCTTGTTTTGGCTGGGTCTTCTCTTGCCGTTTGAGCCTGAGGAGATGTTTCCTAGCCTGCCTTCGCTGTTGAGCTGTCGGCTTTGTTTTGACGATCTCCCAGTTTTCATCTTCCAGGAGATCGGGATGTACCCATATAGGTTGTCCGTCTGGTGTTGGATAGGGAACCAGCTCCTCGGACGCTTGAATTTTGTTTATCACCATGAAGGAAGTAGTGATCTTCCTCTTCGGTGATTTTGGTGTTTGTCCACATGACACCATGTTGACGGAGGCAGTCCCATAGTTTTTGTCAAAGGTGATGACTCCGTTTTTCCACATCTCGTTTATCTTCTCTCTCACAACAAAGCATTGATTGAGAGGATGCGAGACCATCTGGTGCTATGGACAGTACCGAGGATCATTGGTTTTGCCAACATCTCCCGGTCTTTTGGGCTCTGGCAAAATGAGTTTGCCATTTGCTAGGAGAGCCTCAAAGATTTCTTCAACATCTTCATCGAACGGATATTTCTTTTCTACACGTTCTTTGAAGGCATCAGAGAGTTCAGGTCTCTTACCTGCAGCTCTGTTTTCAGCTTTCTTTGGTTGCTGAGGAGCTGACTTGGTTTGCACATTGAGGACCTCTTTCTTCTTTTGTTTAGAGGTTGCAATGGCGGTTGGCTCTTTTCTTGATGACTTCTGACTGTTGAGGTCTTTAATCACCGTTTCAGCTTCCATAGAAGCTTCCAGGAGTTCTCCCAGGTTTTTTGATTTGTTGCCGATGATCATGGAGCGGATTCTAGCTCTCATGGCAGATGTCGACTAGCGACGCTTGTGGCAATACATATGAGCATTTGTATGCCATTGCTTTCCACTTATGAATGAAGTCATAAGTCGACTCATTCTCTCCCTGTTTTAAGCTGCAGAGCTGTGCCAAGGTAACAGGATGATCCTCACCTTTGAAGTGAGTCAGGAAGCGTGTCTCTAGCATGGCCCAATTTTGGATGGAGTCCTCCGGAAGAGTGGAGTACCAATCGAAGGCCGTACCTTTTAGGGTACTTGCAAAGAGGCGAATCTTGAGTGCATCTTGATCCGCGATAGCTCCCGTCAAAATCTTGAAGTGGATGACGTGCTGTCTGGCTGATCCTTTCCCCGTATATGTTTGGAGAGTAGGATGTTTGAATTTTGTGGGGAACGGGACCGAGTCCATCCATAAAGGATATGGTGGCTTGATCCCATGCTCCTTGAGTATATCCTCTTCTTTTGCTTTGGCGAGGATACTGTCTACGTCCTTTTTGGTAAGGGCGCGTGACTCATTTTCTTCTCCATTTACCTCCTCATCTTGAGGATTCAGAGGAAGTTCATTGTTCGCCTGATTTGGAAAGGCGAGGAGAAGATTTTCCATCAGAGTTTCAATCCTCTGCTGGCCTTGTTCCAACTGCTGGATGCGTGTGAGCGCATCATCTTGAGGTGGATTCTGAGGTGGTGGCTCAGAATTTGTGGCCAGGACGTTCATCCCTCGTGATTCAAACGAAGAAACTGTCCTGGTGACTGAGCTGTGGCTCATTCTTTTTGATGAAGAGCTTGAGGAAGGATCACTCTGCCGTCCTTGGCTTGAAGGAGCAGGGGATACTTCGTGATGTCTTCGTGTCCTGGAGACGCTACGAGTCACCGGACGTCGGACATGGATTCTGGATGCTGACTTTTGGCGTCTTCTGGTTTTTCCAACCATATGGACAGCAGCAACTTGGTCGGGTCTTTCTTTTTCGACCCATTTTGGAGAGACTTGAAGTGTGGGAGGCTGAGTCCTTTGCTTCTCTACTCTCTTTTGTCGGTACGATGCACGGCGGCGTACACGACGAGCAGCTTGAGCTTCGGTCAGCTCTGGCTGGGCCCTGACGATGAAGGATGTGCTCCCTCGGGCGCAGCAGCCGAGCCTGTCTTCTTTGTAGCTAGGCAAGGACAGGATCTGGACCCAGTCCTTTGCCTGTTGCATCGAAGCTTTGAATTTTTCATGTTCGGCCCCTGTAGAGATAAAGGGTCGAACCGAAGGAGTGTAGGCCTTAGCAGGTGCTTGTAGAGGCCTGGTGATGCATGATTTGATTTTGGGCCTGTGGGAACAAGCCGGCTCATGCTGGGTTGACTTGGGAGTCAAGTTGGAGATGGGTCTCTCCTCTTTCATGTAGGCAAGAGGGTAGAACTGGTTCTCTTTGAGTGGGGCCAGGTATGCTGGCTTGGTGGAGGTTTGAGACCTTCTTTGTTTTAGGGAAGGTCTTGGAGACCAAATCTTAGGGTAGACCTGGTTGGTTGTTGGTTGAGGTTTCCCGGGGATGCCGCGGGTTTTAGTATTCTTGGGGTTCGCCCTTGGTGTCACAGAAGTGACACGTTGAGGGGCGATCTTCTGCTTCTCGGCGTTGCCTTTGGTGTCACAGTAGTGACACGTTGCGAGGCGACCTTCTGCCTTTTGGCAGGAGCAGTTTCTTCTTCGGGAAGTGGGAATGGTCCCAGTGTCCCGAAGACGATGGTCCAGGGAGTCGAGGTCGACCCGGAGTTCAGAGAGTTGCTGAGGGAGTTGGTGCTTCGGCAGCTAGCAGGGCGCTTGTAAGTGCGCTCGGTTTGCTTCTGTTGAAGCATGAGCTGGTGCTTGTTTTCATCAAAGGTGATGATCAGTGAAGCTGCCATTGTTAGTTTCAAAATTTCTGAAACAAGACCACATCCATTAGTAATCACAAGAATATGATGATCATAAATGGGGAATTCTATGATTTTGTCTTTTCAAATCGCTCAAGGGACATGACCCAAGCAATATGAAGAAGGCAAAAAGCCATAAAGGGTACAATTGTTCTGGTTGCAAGCATGGTAGGCTCGAAATGAGCATTCCAATGACTGCTAGAAGCAATTGTATACCTAAATTCGACTTATCGAGAAGCGGAGCTTGCTCGAGATAAGAAGAATATAAGGTAGGAGTTACAAATGTGCCGGTCACAGATACAGTAGACCCTGAAAGGGCGTACCAGTATTGCTAGGCACAAATGTTGGAAATCGCATCCATGAGATGGGATTCTCTATTTTGAAAGGTCAGAAATGGATTCGTCAAAGAGAGCAGGTGGCATTCCGATTCAAATACGGGCTCAACAATTTTCGCAAGCACCAGTACTCAGAAGGAAAGAGACCACAATTTCTCGAATCTGAATCCAAAAGTGACGAGTTTTTTTTTTTGAAATGTCAAGATTGGTTCCATCAAGGAGAGCAAATGGTATTCCAATCTAAACACGGTCTCGGCGATTTCCGCAAGCGCCAGTGCTCAGAAAAGAAGAAACCAAAATTTCTCAGATCTGAAATCAAAAGTGACGAGTTTTTGAAGATTTTTTTTGAAATGATTTTTTTTATTTTATTATTTTTTTTATTATTTTTTTATTATTTTTTTTAATATTTTTTTTAAGATTATTTATTTTTATTTTTTTTGAAGATTTTTTATTTTAAGATTTTTTTTTTGAAAATCTTTTTTTTAATTTTATTATTATTTTTTTTATTTTTAATTTTGATTTTTTTTTTGTTTAAGATTTTTTTTGAAAATCTTTTTTTTTATTTTTTTTTTATTTTTGATTTTTTTTAATTTTTTTAAGATTTAAAGACGAGAGAGTACACATAGGTCTCCTAACCCGGTCTTATGAAACCTCAATTGATAGAATTGCCCCCAGGTAAGGGTAGGATAACTTAATGAACCCGTTTGGAGGACCCTTGCCTAGAACAGTCAAGCTGTCTCCACACTCTGGACAAGGCTTTTCTTGAATCAATCGTGATCAAAGAACGCAATTGGTTTAACCTTAGTGGTCTATGTCTTTTTGTTTATTTATTAAAAAATTTTTTAGATCCCTGACAGACTCATCGAAGAGAAACGATGGCCCAATCCCCGATCCGAACACGGGCTCAACGATTTCTGCGAGCACACATGCCCAGAAGAGAAAGGATCAAAGTTTCTCAATTTTGAATCCAAAACGAGAAATTGATTTTTTTGATTTTTTTTTTAATTTTTTTTTGAAATCTCTAATGAACTCATCGAAGAGAAACGATGGCCCAAAACCTTAGTCGAACGGGCTCAACATTTCTGCAAGCACCAAAGAACGATAGGATAGGATCAAAGTTTCTCAATTTTGAATTCAAACTAAGAAAACTGATTTTTTTTTTTTTTTTGAAAAGAGAAAGAGTGGAAACAAACTCAAAGCAATAGAAATTTCCAAAAAATCCCATCTCATTTTTTTTAGGATGCAAAATCCAACATAGGCTACCAGCTAGAAAGTAGCCAGGGAATCCGGAAAAGAAGTATAAGCATAGAGCAAAAAGTATGATATGCAAATATTTCATTTCCGAGCACCGTGTTCTCAAATGAACGAGTCCCACCGGGTGTACCAGCTTGATGGAACGCGCTCCTGCCGAGGGTGCTACCGGGGTCGGCGGACGTGGGAGTCCGTCGGGTCCGGCCCTTTCGCGCCCAGGGGGCTGAAGCGTGCATCAACATTTCTTTGTGTGGGTGTGCCAGATTTTCTATTTTACTTGGAATTTCAAGTGGTAATCCGGAGATCAACCTTCGCAAGTAAAAAGGAAATCAACTTCTTTCAAGTTTTCCATTGCACAAATATTTAAGAAAAGAGACATTTTCTTGGTTTGCCGTGAAAGGCGATTTTGTTTGGCATTTATAACCGATTTTGGCGTTTATAGCCGATTTACAATTCTCATCAATAATGAAAGACAAGAGTTGTGATTTTTGTCTCTTTTAGAAAAATACAAACTACAATGAAAAGCAAGAAAATGAGGATCTAACTTTTCAGGAGATTGTGGGGGACTCGTTCAGATTGACGGTCGCAAGCCATGTGTGGGCTTCGCCATCATCCATGCAGATGAGAACAGAGGATGCTCTTGATTCGCTTGGCTTGGCTATAACCTCAGATTTTTAGAGGACAAAGACCAAGAGGAGGTCCTATGTCCAATAAAAAGCTAAGTAGACGGGCTGAAAAGCCATGTCTAAGCCATTGGAGGCAGCGGGAGAAGGCAAGGACCTTGGGGGGGAGTACCCCCCAAGGGACTTTTTGTCACCTTGTAGTGGTGCTCGGTGCAGAACTTCAGCAGAGTTTTCTCTCTTTCTCTAGACTCTGTCTGTCTGGAATTCGGGATTCTCTGGATACGAGCTCTGGATTCTTTTTTTCTCTCTTTTTTCCGATCCGGATTTCAATGGAATGCTCTCCTATTTATAGGCTTTTGGTAGCCATTTAAGAGAGCTTTTATGGGCTTTAATTGCTTTAATGGGAGGAGTTACAAGATTTATTTCTTGATTTTGTAACTCCTTTTTCCTTGAATCTGATTGGCCGATGGAGATTAGGGGCTTTTAATCACCTTAATTACCATAATGGGAGGAGTTTCATGGCTTGAATGCCATGACTTAATTGGTTTGTAACTCTTGGATGCTTGCTTCTGATTGGGCCGTCCAATAGAATGAATTAATGACTGCAATAAAGCTAGTCAATTAACTGCATTAAATGGTCGCCGAGCAGTTGAAGAGTCGCGGGCCGTGCCGTGTCTTCTGGAATTCTTCTGGCGATGATCATCGATGGATCTTCATGCTGATCGACATCGGATGAACATGTAACTTCAGACATTGATAGCTAAGAGCGGGCCGGTGACATCTGTCTTGTCGATTTCTCGATCGGTCAGACAGAAAGAGCACTTTTCAGGTCACCCGGTTGGCGATCTTGGAGCGATCAATGATGATTTTATGCTTTCGACGGCGGATCTGAGATGTCGTCGGATATGAGTCAATTTCAAGCACTAAAAATCACATTTTCAGGAAACCACAGGGGCCAAAGTGCGCGAAACGCGAAAAGGGACGGAAAAACGGGTCACCGGCGAAAAATCCGGTGACCCGGACTTCCATGGTCGCCGGCGACCCTGGGGGTTTTTCTCCCCTTTTTGGTCCGTTTTGCGGTCTTTTTCATCGCCGTTTTCTTCTGTATTTTTCCTGACATTTCTTCTCAGTTATTGGCTTGATTTCCCTGTAGAAAACCTGATGAGAATCCTTGCATTTTTAGAGTGCAAAGTTTCCAATTTTCCGGGAAAACCGAAGACTTTGTCGCATAGAGCTGCTGATTTTCTGCCAGAAGTTGAAACTTGGTCAAACGATGTCGGAATGACCTGAAATTTGAGGTGGAGCCTCCTGAGCAATAAATAAGACCAACCATAGGCTTTTGTTTGAGTTTCGAAGCCGTTTGGGGTCCCGTCGCCAGTAGACTTGATTTTACCGCGAGGGAGATGCCGCGCGTTGATGTGCGGTCAAACGATGTCCGATTGACCTGAAATTTGACAGGGAACCTATTGGAGTCATTTTGAGATGATCCACAGGCTCTGTCTTGGGAACCATGGTCCCGGGGAGCTCCGCCGCCGGTAGGCTTGATTTCCTTTCGGAGCGTCGAAACCTGGTCAAATGTTGTCGGAATGACCTGAAATTCGACGTGCAGCCTTTTGGAAGCATGTTGAAGCCACTCATGCACTTGGTTTGATGAGTGAAGGCTTCGGTGGTTCCCACCGCCGGGAGCGCCAATTTAGCTGTCGGAGAAGTGAAGTTAGGCCAAATGATTCTGAAATGGCCCGAAACTCCTTGTGTACTCCTCCCTTGGCTGTCTTGAAGGATCTTGCAGTTTTTGTTTGATTCTGACAAGATTTGATTTTTTGGAGAAGTTGCATTGCCTATTTATGGCAGGTTGCGACTTCATGCAGCTTTCTTGACGTTGAAGAGGCAAAGTGACATTTTTGGTGTCAACAAAGGTCTTAATAAATTAGAGTTTATTAATTAGGTTTGTTAATCATGATTTTAATTGGGACTTGTTGATTAAAGTTTTATTCAATTAGGGGTTTTATTAGAAGTTGTTAATCAGTTTTAGGGATTTAATTAATTAATTAATTAAGAATATGGATTTTAATTGAATGTTTTAATTAGGTGTCTCGAATTAATTAAGTGTTTTAAATTAGGGTTGGTTAAGTTTTTTAATTTACTTAAGCATGAATGGGATAACCTAGGATTATCTAGTTAATGTCTAATTCTACAATTCCACTATTTCTTTTAATTAGTTTTTTGTGTTCTCTTCTTTAATTACTAGAGAGCAAGACGAGAGGAGAAGTGTTTTATGATTTTTTTTTTATTTTTCTCTCTTTTTTTTGGTGTTTTTATGGAAAAGCAATGCAGTCTAATCTAAAGAATAACCTAGGGTGCTCTACTTAATGTCTATTCTTTTCTTTTTATGTACTTTTCTATTCCTTTTAATTTTTTTTTTTTTTTTTTGTTCTCTTCTCTAGTTACTAAAGAGCAAGATGAGAAGGGAAGAGTTTTATGATTTTATAATTTTTTGGTATTTTTATGCAAAAGCAATGCAACCTAAGTATGATAATCTAATATTTTGAAGTTCGGAAGTTGAGCAATCAACTAAAGTTATCACAGAGATCCAATAGCAAGTTAAATGCAATGCAAAATGAGGAAAATGAGGGCCGGGAGTCAAACTGGGGACTTGGGAGCACACACAGGGGCGCCCAAGTGTTGCTGCAGGACTTGTGCGCACACACAGTGGCGCCCAAGTGTTCCCTCTACGGGTTGTGATGTATTTCAGACTTCTGGCGATATCCCGGTGTGATTTCTAACAATTTGCGACTAAGTGCATGGTACTACTATGAATTATTAATGTCAAAGCTTCCGGATTTGAAAATAATAATGCAAGCACTAAGATTTGGGGGTGAATCCCTTTGCAGGGACTTGGCGCACCCACAGTGGCGCCTAAGTACCTCTATTTTCCTTTGTCTCTTTTCTTTCTTTTCTAGCAATGATATTTACTTTTTTTATCCTTTTAATGCTCTTTACAAATCTGAAGGCTTCGGTGTCAACTTGTATGAGGATTGACTCGAATTCAAAGAGCAAAGAAGCACATGAAACGGAAAATCGGAGTCAAATCCCCAAACTTGGGACTTGGGCGCACCTGTGGTTGCTCCCAAGTACCTTCCTGTACGTTTTTCTTCTTTTACTTTCCGTTTCCTTTTTTTTAATACTTTTGCGTGATTTTCAACACAAAGTCACAGATCCAAAGGTACTGATACCAACTTATATGAATAGAAACTCGGATTTGAGAGAGAAATTGCAAGCGAGATAAAAACTGGGGTCGAAACTCAACTCCTAGCACTTGGGCGCACGCACAGTGGCGCCAAAGTGCTCTTTCCTCATTTTTTTAGCACTTTTCCTTTTAGATTCGGATTTTTCCTAACACGAATGAGATGGATGCAAAATCTATCCTAATCACGAGTTCAAGATGACAAGAACGATGCAGATCTACAGACTGAGAATGATCCTAGACATATTACTAATATGATGGGATGCTAATATCAGATTTTATCATAACTAATATAGATCCATGATGCTAAAATGATCCTAAGCATGTTTCTAAACAAAAATGATGGTGAAATGCAATGAAACAAAAGAAATCTACAAATACCGGTTCGAATCGTGTCCTTCAAGTCCTAAGTTGAAGTTCTTGCGCAGATCCATAGCTTTGAGAGGCTTTCTCCATTGCTGATCTTGGAGAACCAAATCAATCTCCTTTCTCCTTTCTTCTAGATCTAAAAATCTCCTTTGTGATCTCTCTCTTTTTCTCTCTTTTTTACTCTATTTTTTCTCTCTTTTTGGTAGCCTCTCTTGCAAAAGCAGTATAAGAAGTCTATTTATAGTGATTTTGGCGTGGAGGAGGGGTTAGGGCTACTGCTTGCACGAGTTTCCAGAGGTTTCACGCAAACCAAGGTGAGATAGGTCTTTTAGGGACGTGGGCCCAAGTGGGTCCCATGAGTTGGGCGCCCACATGGTGGCGCCCATGTCTAATTTTGAAGTCCAACGGGTCTAGGGTCCGGTTTCGGATTGTTTTTTAGTCTAAACCGGGTTGGAACTGTGAAGAGAAGGGTAAAACATACCTAAGCATACACTTAAGTGCTTTCCTAGGGCAACTTGGGACCAAGGCGCACCTGGGGTGGCGCCCAAGTTGATTCCAGGACTTGGGCGCGCCCCCATGTCATGTCTTGGTTCAAATGGGCTCGGGGTTTGGTTCCGGTTTGTTTTTTAGGTTGAGATTGGGTTGAAACTATGAAAGGTAAAGCGGGATGCAGTTAAATATGCCCCTAAGTGCTTTCCTAAGGCAACCACACCTGTGTGTGCGCCCAAGTGAATCCCTGGGACATGGGCGCACCTACAAGGGCGCCTAGGTATGTGTCTGTTGGGGGGTTCGCAAGGTAATCTTCTGACGGCCATATCTTTTGATTCGTTCATCGTATTTGGACATTCTATATATCGACGGAAAGCTCTCGGAAACTTAGAATCTTTTGGTCCATACCTCCTAATGATTAGAGTTCAGGAATTAGTAGGGATCTCTGGGTCAAAGATTCTAGCTGTTTAAATCATGCTAGTCACATCGTACTTAGGTAAACTAAGTGTAATCTCTTTGGGATCAACCTGAGCATGTTTTACGTGGTCTGGAAGGGACTTGGATAGTGTTGTAGCCTATTCTTTGTATGAATAGTGGGTCGGACTCGAAATCTCGACGCGATTCGGCCTTTTCTCTCACAAATTTCTAAAGACTGCCGAACTAAGTATAAAATTTTCAACAAGCATCTTCATTGTCATTAATTAATCTTAATTATGCCATTAACCATTCAATTATGGGTGAAATAGGGGCACCGTTATATATGACAGGTGTTTAAGGCTATCATAGGGGGCCAAATGAGGTGTCTACAGTACGCCTCTCTTTGGAGAACAACACGTGGAGTGTTGTGCTCCAAAGAAAGTAGACACACCACTCATGACTCACGGGAGCTTTTGAGCTCACGGGAGTGGCCACCTACGGATGTATGCAATTGCAAACTCGTTCTAAGGATGAGGTTCACTTTTATGGGATCAATTTTGATTCAGGGGGGAAAAAGAAAAAACAAGAAGTTACGTGCCTACTGATTTGATTGCAAATCTGAGATCTGTGCCTCGGTGCTCGTGGTATTGCCACGTGGCGGGTTGGGAACTGTGCCCCGGTTGTTTAATTTAAAGTGATGGTGGGAACTGTGCCCCAGTGGTCTGAATCAGAAGTCGGTCTTTCGATTGGCTAAGTCACTATTAGAGTTTCATTTGTTCTTACAATATAGTTCAATTCAATTTGTCATATATAACGTCTTTTAACTTTCATCCACAGTTAAATACTCAAGGCATAGTTAAAATTAACTAGCAATGATGGGGATCTTGAAGGCAATCATAAACATAGTTCAAGCAATGGTGTGAAGTGCATGTGAGAACGAGATGCATATATATATATATATATATATATTTAAAAGAGATTTTATTTTGAAACTCAGGTATGCATAGAAAAAGCTAAATCAATGGAAGATGTTCACCGGAATAACAGTCACCCTCTAGGGATCTCGGTCTTCACCTAAGCTTAGATGAGAACCCGGGATAGATTCGATCATCATTTCGTGCTTATCATAGAGAGTTTCGAGTTACACGGATTCCATCCTCCAACGTCAAGATTTGAGTTGGCAAACACCACAATTCGTGATAACACGGTATTATGGTCACCGTACCGATTATAAGCACTTAAGGGAGGCCTACGGTGACTCAATTTCTAGACGCGAGGTGAAATCATGAAAATTATGGTTAGGGATACTTACCTCAAGAGCTTTCTATAAATCCGTTGATAGGGATCATTACCGCTTTTTTTCAATGTTCATTGGCTGAAGTTCATGCCATTCATCTCTAATAGTGTGCTTGAATCACCTTTGGCGCTCTCATTTTCGCTTTGGAAACCTGCATTGAACAAACACTAAAAGATTCTGCATTTTTTGTCAGTACTCAGTTTCATAACTTGCAAAGGTAACACTTCTAGTTTCATTGATGGAGATGACATGGGATGCAATGCATAACGCATGCGTGATGGGACTAAAATGTATAATGATTTTCCTTGCGAAGGGGTGATGTTCGGTGCGCGGGTTTTCGCCACTTAATTTCTTTTATTACTCTCTTCTAATCATTGTTTGTTGTTGCTTTTGTTTGTTTTGTTTACTAATCATCAAAAAGTCATTTTGATCTCAGACCTGTGCATCGTGGGGGTCCCCGGGTTAAAAGGTATGGTTGGGCGCACATGGAGGGGCGCCCATGTTCTTCTGGGTAATTGGGCGCACATACCATGTTCTTCTGGGTACTTGGGCGCACCTCTATGTGCGCCCAAGTGGTCTCTCCTACTTGTCTCGGGCTTCTTTGATGCGGTTACGCGAGGTATTGCTTATGTAGTGAAATTGGGAAGTGAAGGGACTTGGGCGCCACTAGGAGTGCGCCCAAGTGGCACTCCTACAAAATTTGGGAGGTAGAAGGACTTGGGCGCCACCAGAAGTGCGCCCAAGTGGTAGTCCGTCTTCTTTTCGAATTAGGACACTAACCTATACAAGGAATGGCTGCCTTTGGGTTTTTTTCACACTTCATACTCTTCCAAATTCCGAATTCCAGGGTCTTTGGTCTCTCTCTTGCTCCCAAGTAAGCACTCTTTCATCTTTGTTGGTTCTAGTTCATGCAACATATCTTCTAGTTTATTTTGTTTTCTCTTTTGTCATGGTGTGTTTTTTTTTTTCCTTAAATTTCAGATTGATTTTTTTTTGTTTGCCAAACTATGCTTTTGTTTTTCTTGGGTTATATCAGCTTTTCTCATCCTCTTCCCTTTCCCTTTTTTTTTTTTTTTTTTTTTTTAAGAAGCAAAGATGTTGCATTACATGAGTATTTAATTCAGAGTTACTTTGACAAGGGGGCATGTTTCTGGTTCCCTAGTGATCTGAAAGTGACCGAACAGTACCCTTGGTGATTTATCCCACGGATTTCGGGGGCTGTGATGGATAATTTTAGGGTAAATCGGACCCATCAGTGATGAAGTGCCCGAAGTGGACTTGGACGCCACCCTTGGTGCGCCCAAGTGTGTGTGTGTGTGTGTGTTTGTGTTTTTTTTTTTTTTTGTTAATTAATTTTTTTTATTTATGTGTATTTGTTTAGTCCCCATTCTCTGTTTCAATTCGTCACTCTTTCATTGTTCTTCTTTAGATCTTATGATGTTTTCTTTGTTATCATTATGTTACTCCCTTTCTTTTCATTGTGTTTAGATTTTGTATGCAATTTGGACTTCTTGGCTCCTAAAATGGCTTAGGATAACCCTACAGTACTTCTGAAAGTATTTAGCATTGATTTGGGAAGGCCTGATAGAATTTCCATCGCTGAACTCGAACCTTTCGGGATGAATTCCTTGGAACAGACATGGGTGCGCCCATGTGGTCCCCACTTTTTTTTTTTTTTTTTTTGGGTTCCTTCAATCTAAGCCTTCTTGGATTGTTTTGATTCGGTGAAAGGTTTCTAATGCCTTGTATATGTGTTTATAGGTCTCATTCTATTCCGATGGCTGGCGCTCCAGTATTCTCGTTCGTCATTGATGGTGCTGGAGGTCCCCCCGCTTACAAGCCCTATTCACCAGGGGACGAGTATTGGTCCTCAGGGGGTGGAAGGATAGGTTACCATGACTCCGAGGAGTGAGTTGAGTTCTATCTCGAGCATGGGTCATCCATGCTTGCCACCTACGATTGCGTGTTCCAATTTGAAGAGATGATGGATTAGCAGCTCGTGGAGGTCAAGCGTAGGACGTATGATTTGCTGATAATGAAATATAAGAAGATTTGCGGGCTATATGGAGACTTATGCATCGTAGGGAGGACCGCTCTTGATAGGTTGTGTGGTTACGATGGGCTTCTGGAAGACTTACCAGTTTTCATTAATGACGTACTCCAGTCCCTTTTGTGGAGTATGATGAACCTTCAGGCAATGCTTGAAGTTTGGGAGGGTATGAAGAGTGCTAGCGAAAGAGCTCCTATCGAGGAATTTAACACATTACATAGGCCGATGGATCAATTAGAGCTCATGACCATGTCTTGCCCACACAAAGCCGAGTCGGCTATCCCAAGGCGCTACAGAAAGTATTTTGAAATGCAAAACACCACCCTTTCGGTATCAATCCAGTGTACACTGCTCACCTTGACGATTTCAGGCTAATTCGGGAGATTGGTGATGCTCTTCGGGATCCTTTAAACACTTTTGAGGAGGTAAAGGGGTGGCTTGAGACCCACATCTCAGGAATGGAGGCACGATTGGCTCGTTTTCCAATTTTTAACGGGATGGTTCACCCCCTATAGAAGACTTTATCGGAAATCCTTACCTTAGGCTAGTTTCTCTTTGTTTATATAAGAGGTCAGGTCATTAGGACCATCTTAGTTAGTGATAGACCCCCTCTAGGGTATTAGGAACAAAGGTCGCGGCCTCTATTTTAGTTAATGTTTAGGATTGAATTGATTAAGTTTATTGCTATAATTATTGTTTAATGACTCTTATTAGAGTTCAATAAAAGTTGATTTAGATTTTTCTTTCTTTTTTTTTTTTTTTGTTTTTATTTTGGGCTCTTATGTGGTAGTGCTTAGTATTGAATGGTAATGAAATTTGCTATGATGATGCTAATGATGATGATGAGTTATGCTGGATAGCCGTTTTATGGATGTTTGATGGTGATCATGGTTATGGGATTATGCTTGGACTTCTTCTTAGTTCTTTTTATTTTTTTTCTTTTTTTTATATGATTTATTTATTTATTTATTTATTATTTTCCTTTTGTTTTATGCGTGTGTGCATTTTAGTTGACGTATGATGATGTGGATTATGTGGATAAATGCATGAATTTGGATGCACGAACCATTAATGTATGATACCTGTGGTGAATCCATAATGTATTTCGAATCAACCGACCTTTGCATGTTGTTTGTACTGCTGTTCTTCGTAGATAGAGATGGGCCATCGATGTGTCGCCGATAATCTTGAACTTCGTCTAGCGTCGAGGTTGGTAATCAAGTTAAGTCAAATTTTGTTAAGGTTGGATTGTAGTTATTAATAAAAATTGACTTTAACTTAACCTGTAGGTGAATTATGTCTTAATCTTCATCCCTATTGATGTTTAGATTAATGTTAGGCTTGATCTGTCCCCCTCTTTTTATCTGGTTTTTTTTTTTTCAGTTCAGTTGTTATTATTATTATTATTATTATTATTATTATTATTATTGGGCGAGAGAAACAGGGCCATTTTTCAGGTGGGTCACCCTTAGAGAGGGACGTGATGGTGCTGGGCCAGCGCCCAGGCATGGGCGCTAGGTCACAACGGTTGGGGCTTTTGATGCCCCAACGTTTCCCCCTCTTTTCATTTTCCATTCTCTCTTTCCATCTCTTGTTTTCTTTTCGTTTCTTTCTTGCTTGCTCATGCTTCAGGTGAGGCAGGGACGGGTGAAGAACAGGGCATGGCCAAGTGGGTGAAATCGGGGGAAGGAGCAGCAGCGCGCAGGTTCGCCGGCGTTCAGGTAAGTGGGTCTCAACCTTCCTTTCCATTTTCTGTTTTCTCTTTCTCCTTTTTACTTCCTGCCATTGTTGCAGGTGGAAATCTTGGATGCAGCAAGGAGAGTGAAGGGAGGAGGAGAGGGAGTTCAAGGTATGTAGATTTGCTCTTTTCCTTTCTTTTATTCTCTCTTCTCACTTCATTTTCTATTATATTTTTTTTTTTGAATGCTGCTGTGGTTTCAGGTGAAGGCCGAGTGGGCTGAGGAGGATCAGGGAAGAGAGAAAGGGGGAGTTTGCCCTTGGGTGGCCCAGGTACGTGGGTCCCATGTTCTTCTTCTTCTTTCTCTACTATATTTTTTTTTAATTTTTGTGCGCCTGCTGCTACTATTTGCAGGTGAGGAACGAGTGGGCTGAGGAGAAGAGGGAGGAAAGAGAGGACCAGGTATGTCTTTTTTTTTTTTTTTTTTTTGTTTCTATCTTCCTCTTTCTCCATTTTTTTTTTATTATTTTGTGCGCCTGCTGCCGCTGTTTGCAGGTGAGGAACGAGTGAAGGAGCAGGCAGAGTGAAGAGAGGAGGAGAGAACGAAGGGAGAGAAGGGAGGAGAGAAAGGGGAGCTCAGCCCCTGGGTGGTCCAGGTGTGTTTTTTTTTTACTTCTTTGTTCTTCTTCTCTGTTTCCTTTCCTTTCTTTTGTTTTTTTAAAATCTGTTGCTGCCATTGTTGCAGGTGAGGGACGAATGAAGGAGGGGGGCAGCAGAGGTGAAGTGAAGAGAGAGAAACGCAGTGAGGAGAGGAAGGGGAGAGAAAACAGTGCCGGGAATTTTTTTTTTTTTCTATCTTCTTGTTTGTACCTCCTGCTCTCTCTTTCTTTCTTCTTTCTTTTACCGGTTGCAGAATGAGGTTTTGGGCTTGGTTTTGGCCAAGGGCAGCCAGGGACATGGTGGATTTTGGTGAGGGGAAAAAAAAGAGTGGGGTTGTCTCATTTGCGAGGTAGGCAACCTCAGCCCTCATGACTCAAATTTGAAAGGTTGCACAATGGGGATCCCTTGGCAAAATCAGCTTGGATGGAAGATCGGTATTTAATGGTGGGGATGGCTATGAAACCCGAAACACCACCCCACCCCCCCCCCCCCCCCCCGCGGGATCCCTTGGCAAAATCAGCTTGGATGGAAGATGGGTATTTAATGGTGGGGATGGCTATGAAACCCGAAACCCCCCATCCCCCCCACGTGACTAGTTGGGATTAATGAAATGGTGGGGATGCTATGAAAACCCCCCCTCCCCCCCTCCTTATTTTATTGTTGGTGTGTACAGATTGGCATCGGGGGCATTATTTGACCATTGATATTGGGGCGCCTCTCGGACATCTCGGGGGTGTCCTGGGGGTTGTCTCCATTTATTTTGTCTCTTTTTTTTTTTTTTTCTTTCTGTTATACAACACGATGGGGGTTTTACGTGATTAGGTGAGGTCTGATAAGATCCGATGGTGGAGCCGAACCCATTGCTGTCTCGGTTAATCGGGACGAGGTGGAGTGATTTTGACTAATATATATATATATATATATAGGGGTGATTCGATGGTGATGAATAGAGTGTGGTGGTTTTGATTGTGATGGGACAAGGGTCATGGTGGTGGTGTCTTGGCTCAAGTGGGGATTTGCTTCACTTGTTTTGTTATATATTTTTTATTATTATTATTTTTAGTCTTGGTGTCTTGGCTCAAGTGGGGATTTGCTTCACTTGTTATGTTATATATATATATATTTTTTTATTATTTTTAGTCTTGGTTATCGGTTTCACTTTTGTTCTTGGATTGGTTTACCTTGGGATTGTTTGGTCAATGCTTCTTTATTTTAATGTCTCTTTTGGGTTCAGCTTGGTTGCTTTGCATAACATTCAATGTGAGATCTTTTAAATTTTACCTCGCCACTTGTGCGTTTCTTATTTGCCACCTCTCATACGTGCTTTCTTTTCTTTCCAAATGTGGAGGGTGATGAAGACGAGGCTTGCTTGCGAGAGGGCCCTGATGACAGTTGAGTCGGTACAGGGTCCATCGGGAGACCCAGGGAGTGTCTGTAACGCCCCACCCTATACCCATGCATGATATTGTCCGCTTTGACCCACTACAACAATTTGCATTTTTCCCGGCGTTTTTTCCCGGCGCAATCATTAAACGCCGGGAAAAGTATAACTTTTACCGGCGAAAAAGGATTTTTCGCCTGTAAAAGACCGCTTTTTTCCGGCGATATATTTTCGTCAGCAAAAGGTCGCTTTTTCCCGGCGATTTATTTTTTTCGCCGGCAAAGGCCTCTTTTCCCCGGCGATTTATTTGTTTCGCCGGCAAAGGTAGCTGTTCTCATTGTAATTTTTTTCAAAACTTTTCTTGGCGATGTTGTTTCGCCGGCAAAGGTTAGCTTTTTGCCGGCGTATTTGTTTTTTCACCGGCAAAAGTCATATTTTTCCCGGCATTTTCCCTACTTCGCCGGCAAATGTCACCCGCCAACATACCCCCGTTCGCGCCTTTATTTGGAACATAGCGTGCGTTTATTTGAGAAATTTTTTTCCCACTATATTTAAGAATTATTTTTGCCGGCGCACTATTTGCGCCGAGATTGCTAACATAAAGTGCGCCGGGATTGCTAACATAAAACACCCACCCTCAACCCGAAAGAAAACAAAAATCGAAAAAAAACCCAAAAATCTCCCTCATCTATTTGCATCTCCCTCATTTCAAACCCCGTCTGCATCTCCCTCATCTATTTGCATCTCCCTCATTTCAAACCCCGTCTGCATCTCCCTCATCTATTTGCATCTCCCTCATTTCAAACCCCGTCTGCATCTCCCTCATTTCAAACCCCTTCTGCATCTCCCTCATCTCTCTGCATCTCCCTCCCTCTCTGTCCTTGGCCCATCTCGCCTCGTCCAGCACCCATCTCACAGCGCCGATCTCACTCATCTCTCTGTCCTTGGCCCATCTCCCTCCCTCTTGTGGTCCCTGGTCCATCTCGCGGCGCCCATCTCCGTCTCGTCCAGCCATGTCTCTGACCCATGTCTCTCTCGTCCGCCATCCTCGCCGTAGAGCAGCCCCGCAGCGCCGATGACACCAGCCCTGCAACTAGACTAGATTCCGATGCCTTAAGCGAATTGGGGCTTGCAAAGCGAAGCACAGAGCACATCCCGTCGGCATCTCTCTCACGCTCAAGGTCTTCCTCGCCGGCGCATCCTCTCGTTCCGTCTCTTGCAACTGGACTCACACTCAAAGGTAATGGCTCTGCCTCATCTTCATTGCATTGCTTCTTTTCTTTTTTCCTCCTCCCATCTCCCTCTTGCTGATAGATTTTGAATCTTCTTGTTAAGATTTACATTGAAACTCACATGCCCCATTTGGATTTGTTAGCTTTTGATTTTCTATTTTGAATCTTCTTGTTTAGCTTTTGATTTCCCTCATTGGTCTTTATTATAGGCCTAGCAGGTTTAACTGTAATACCCAGTTCAATTGGCCAGTCTGGTGTGGTTTCTAAAACACTGGTTTGGAGTTTATTTCTTTTTGTTTGGGTTTTCTTTTCCTTCAACTCAATGCTGATCTGGGGATCAGTTCTGCGTAGAGTCTTCAACACAACTTAAGTGGTTGTGTGGTGCATATGGAAGGATAGAAACTTTTAAGATGAATGTTCTCTGCTAAGAACCTTGGTAAATAGAATAGCAATTTTGACATGCAGCTCAAAAGCCAAGGAGTTAATGAGGATGTCCTTACTGGAACTGGAAGGGAGATGGTGATTCAATGGTTGCTGCCATCAAAGAGAAGGGAGGGTGCAAGGAATCAGCCAACTTAGGCAAATAGGGGTTGAATCTAGTTGGTAGTTCCCTAGGTAAATCTATTACCTTGAGAGTTGGAAAACAATAAAGAAAATAACGAAGGCGAACCTTTACTTGCATTCTTCAGATCCAGTTTCTGTTAGCCACTCAAATAGAACTGAAATCTTGATAATTAGGTCTTATATTCCTCTAGAGTGATTTCTCTTTTAGCATTCAGAATTATTTTCTCAGTAGATGTGGCTTGGCTTGGTGCATTCCCAAGTGTCTATTTGACATGGTTATGTCTTGGAGGAAGGGTCCTTTCGTGGGTGTGGTTTGGTAGTGTGGAGATTCATGTACTTGTAGTATATTTTAATTCTGGGCTGAGTTCCTTTAAGCCCAGAATTTGAATTGGGTGGAATGGACTTGATGAATCAGGTCTGCTCAAACAGGTGATTTTTCATTTTATTCTAATCTAAGATGTGGTAGCCAGTTCATTTGAACCAAATAATAGAACTTATGATTATGTAATAATTAAATGATGATCAATAAGCTTATTATATCTCCTATAGCACCTAAAATTTTTTTTTTTTATGATAATTGATCAAAGTACTAACCTAATCATTAAATCATGTGGAATGAACTAAAAAAGAATTATTTGAGGAAGGAAAAAAAAAATATGATTGCTTGAAACCTAAGACATATAGTGTGCCCCACCACTAACCATCAATCAATCCACTGCATGAATCAAGACGGTTCGTTATAATTGCCTTATGGGTGGATCTATGCACTGATTTATGTTTTTATTTTTCAACTCATGACATAAGTTTACAGACCGTTGTAGCCTAAAATAGACACCTAAATCGAATAATTTCACAACCCATTTTATCACATTTTTCAGTTTAGTCAATCCATTTTTCATCTGTTGGATAGATTGGACTTTGTATGGGTAGGATATAAACAGAAAAGCCTTTCATTCTATTTATGTTCCTATTTTCGTTTTTTGTGTGTATGATATGATTTATCCAATGATGATTAATTAAACAGGTGGGATGCAAATCATTATACTATTGAATATTGTTTATGGTTCTTTAAAAGCTTCATTTTATTCCTTTATTTTACTTGAAGTGGCCATGTGTTGTTTTCCATACAGTGGTAACCTTCTAATTTAACCTATGTGGAGCCTGCTTTGGCTTAATCATTTACTCATTTAACATAATCTTGCTGTATATGGACTATAGCCCAAATTTCACACTAGCTCCATGTTTACACGCGCCTCTGAGCTGATCTTGTACAAAGTATTAACCATATTTAACACACGATCAATTTAATAGTGCATCTTATTGCAATCGGAGATTTGAGTGTGTCTGATCAATGTGAAGAATATTGCCTATTATACTCATCCGGATATCTTAGCCCTTCTAGATTTTTGACAAGACTGAATTATTAATGAAATCTTAGTTGAGTGGTTTGGATTGTCTCCCGATGTGGTGATTGGTTTTGATCTTGTAAACATAAACATGTGACACATGCACAAGTTATTTCATAAATTGACAAAAAAAATAAAATAAATAGGTACAACAGTAGTAAGAATAAGCCGAGTTGTAACCATTTAGCTTATCAATATATAGCCTGCTTTTGGAGGGGTCCGACCGTCCTACAAAATATTTAGTTAATAGTCCATACATGGAAAATGCATGGATTATCATACCTTTATTAAGATCACTTGATTGGACTGATTTGGGGTCACTGATCAATTGCGTGGTCTAGATAAGCTCAGATTTACATTGAGCAGGTGGCAGTGATTTTTTTTTCACATGAAGACCCATCCTCAAGAAAGTTTGCAGCTATAGGCATCCACTTCTCTTTCCTCTCCCTTTTATTTATTAACTTCTTTTTTTTTTTTTTACTTTATTGTCACATATATGTAGAGCTGTATAAGGTCTGGATGCAGGTTGGGTCCATGGTAATCCTGGACCTGGACCCGGACCCGATTTTTAATCAGTACATTTAGTAGAGCCGGACTTGGTAAATTTAGCCAAATATGAGTATAACTAGATATTTTTTCAAATGCAGTAAAAATATATTACATTTTTACCCAAAAAAGGATATAGAATGCATATTTTACGTACGTGAGTAGATATCTAATTTAAATTATTATTATTATCATGATGATGATGATGATGTATTTTATATATGTATTATATGTATGTTGTTGGATAATCAGACACCGTCCATTAAAGACCTGAAACTGGACCTGGATGGATGGCTGGACCTGATTTGTACCACAAAACTGCTCCTTAATCCATTGGTTTAGACTTAAGCAGGATTTTGTTTACACCCTTAACACAATGTGACCTTATATAGTGTTTAAGATCAGGTTTACCCCCAACAATGAGACATGTTAATCAATTTGTAGAGAGAATGTGACAATGCTGATGAGTTTATGCAATGAAGAGAATGGTGCGGTTAAGTTGGTGATTTGTTAGTCCAAATAGCTGATTTCATTTTAGGAGTTACAAATGGTGGGGTTGTACAGCCACAGGGCCGCTTGGGCAATTAGAAAAGAATCAAATAACTTTGAGGCAGCAGGGTGGAATATTATTATTGATAATATACCAACCACTTGCTCAAAAGAGTTAATCAGTCATACCCATATACATACTGAAGCTACAGACCTCAATAAATGCCTCTTGTAACCAGCTCTGCCTACCTACTAAAAAAAAAAAAAAAAAAGATCAACAAAAAAATAATAAAAGAACGGCTGACAACCCCCAAAGAAATCAATAGTCGTGTCAGCGCCTCAATTTAAGGCCTGCACAAAAAATTTGCAAGGTTTATCCTCTAGTAAGTGCACCCACTGTTAATCATCTGTTATCCCTCTGTCAATTCTGGTTTCATTCTGTTGTTAGAGACAAATTTGGTTAGCCATGTCATGCTCTAGATGACACTCCTGACATAAAACCACCCCTGTCAGTCTTCTCTTTATATGTGGAGCCAAAACCATGTACTTGTAGTATATTTTAATTGGAAATAGTACGAACCACACACTTCTCTTTATATGATTGTCTTTGGCATGTGATAGAGAAGTACTCATTCCTTTAATGGAGATCTGTTCATTCTTGATCTGTCTAAATTCTAAAGTTAATTGTTATTATTTCTCTGTTTTCTTTTTGTTTATTGTATTTATTTTATACCATCTATTGGTTGAATTTGAGTTAACCATTACCTTACATATGTAAACAGATATGGACAAGAGTTGGATGTTACAGTATCATAATAGATTCAGTCAGCAGTATATAGACGGGGTGAATTCTTTTATTGAATTCGCAAAGGGGACTTCGGGTGGGAGTAGTGTGATTAAATGCCCATGTAACTACTGTTGTAATGGTTTTAAGCATGATTATGAGACTGTGAGAGACCATCTACTCCGGCGTGGGATGATGGTATCCTACGACACTTGGTTACAGCGTGGGGAACTTGCAGAATCTGATGAATCGGATAATAGCGAGGATGAATCGGATGAGGACCGGGATGGATATGATGAGTTATTAGAGGACCATGGCAGGGGGACTTACATGATGGATGATACCATAGGGATGGATGATGTGCGAAACTTTGAAATTATGCTAGAGGCTTCCCAGCTTGGTTTGTACCCCGGCTGTAAAGATTCAGAAACCCTATTAGCGTTTGTTATTAGGATGCTACATGTGAAGGTACAGTATAGGTGGAGCAACAAGTCGTTCGACAAGGTCTTGGAGATATTTAGGGACACCCTACCAGAAGGTAATGTGGTTCCTGCGTCCGTTTATGAGGCCAAGAAGCTACTACGTGACTTGGGCTTGGGGTATGAGCACATTGACTCCTGCAAGAATGATTGCATACTTTTTTGGAAGGAGAATGCTCACTTGGAGAAGTGTTCGGAATGTGGGGAGCCTAGGTACAAGGTCGATAATGGCAAGGGTAAGCAGATCACTCATAAGATACTGCGTTACTTCCCATTGATACCTAGGTTGCGGAGATTATACATGTCTAGGATGACAGCCAAAGAGATGAGATGGCATCATGAGAATGGCATGGATGGCGATCTGGGTAGGCATCCAGCTGACTATAAAGAGAGTTTAGGTAATTTCATTTGAGATAACTTAATGCAGATTCAATTAGACTCATTAATGTTTAATTGTTGTCTCACATTACATGCTTATGTTTGCAATTGCAGCAATTTTTTGAGTTTGGGGATTATGTGAACGATCCGATCATCAAGGCTGCCGTTGATGTGAAGTGCCAGAAGCTGTATAGGGATTGGAAGTGTGAATTACATACCCACTATTTGACTCTTTTGGAGGAGGGGGTGCCCGATCCGAAGAGCCACCCACTAAAGCCTTGTAAGGCAGATGACTGGGCCTGGATGATTGACAATTTGTGGGAGACTATGGAGTGGAAGGTAACTTTTAAAGGTTTTGTATAAATGTCTGCCTCAATTATTGATCAAGATCACTGTATTAGTTAATAAATTTATTTGGTCTAATATATTATTTTTTATTTTTCTGTGTAGGAGAAGTCAAAGAAAGCGAGAGTTAGCCGATTGAAGATGCCGTGGAATCATACGAGCGGCTCTAGATCGTTCCTAGCACGTAGTTCAATGATTGTAAGTTCGGATTTAAGAATTTTTGCCACTTGACTAAGTTATGAAAATTAAATTCTTCTATTAACGAAATATCTAATGTCATAACAGAGAGCACATAATGCTTGACATGAGCAGCCTTTTCCCGATTTCTACCACGACACCCACTATATGCACGGGAAGAAAAAGTGGATAAATGAGGAGGTTCAGAAGACACATGTACATATGCCTAAGTCATGTTTTATATATCAATACAAATATACTTTTATCCATATGTTAAACTCACTTTATTTGATTTTTACATGTTTAAAATTGGTAGGAGGAATTAGTGCGATTGACGGCCGAACAATCCCAACCCTCCACATCTCCGATGACCGATGAACAGATATCCGTCAAGGTGCTTGGACAGAGATCGGGATACCTTAAGGGTTTTGGCATTCGCAAGAAGTCCACGTCAGGTTCAACCCAGAATCGAATGGGCCCTGATTTTGAGGTACTTCAATTACGGCAGCAGGTAGCGGAGTTTGGCAAGAAAACCAAATTCCTCGAGGGCTTAGTACTCCAATTAGCTGAGCGCGCAGGCATAGATCCAGGTTCCTTTGTTGGTGAGGATGGCACCTCTGGTGGAGCTCAGGATGCGACTTCTCTAGGTTTCTTTCTCTAATATTATTACTTATCTAATATTTGTTTCTTTCACTAAACTCAACTTCAATGTTAGCATGTATGATTAACATGGGTCAACTTCAAAATTCTCCCCACCCCAATTCCTCACTCAAACTCCCTATTTTTTATCAGATTGTTGATCAGCCCATCCTTAACTCGCAATGATTGAAAGACTTCTCAGGTACGAATTGCATAGAATGTCCATGAAAAATCCAACTTCCAACTTTCATAAATATATATTGATGTTATTATAGAATTACATTTCATAAAGTGCTCTTATATATTATGCCTTTAAAAGTTTCTCTTCTGAAATTTCTGATTCAGTCCTTTTTGAAAATATGCTATCTTGTAAATATGCCCAGGTTGCTCCCGTTGGAGCTTCCATCTCCAACTTGACAACTTCTCTTCCTCTTGCCTCAACGGGATTAAGTGATAGATTCATATAGATGTGGTTGATTCTATGTTATTTTATTGCTTCCCTATATTGTAAAAGCTAGGTGGCCATTTTATGTTATTTTTTAAACTATGGTACTGTGTTGGTTGGCCCACCTTAGTTTTGAGTTGGGATGATTCATGCCAATTGTGAGTACTGTATTGTGATGGATTTTAGAGCTATTGGGAATGTCTTAAAATAGAATACGAGTAAAGAAGTAAAATTCACCATAGTCGATCCACATAGGAAACTCCACATGGTAAATTTGGATCCTGACAAGAAAGAGGATGGATAGGAGTTATATGAGCATGACTGCTCTTTTCAATTTGATGCAAAACAACAATAGAGTGAGTTTCCAGATGTACAAGGATAGAGCAATCAAATGGAACCATACGAAGTTAACTATCAGAATCAAAATTTAGGAACATACCTGTGATTCCAATTCTTTAGTTTTCAGTTTCCAGTGCGCAGACATAACCTTGATTTCATCTCAGTCTGGCTATTTCTTCATCCTTTGCACTTAAATGTTTATTAATTTTCTCAAAATTCTTGGGAGATACCTCGTCTAAAATCTTCCTCAGCTCACAGTCCTTTTTAGCTCCAGATTTGGAAACTGCTTGCATAATCTCTTGTTCAATCCTCAAAACTTCATCTTTCAGTTGCTTTTGAGAAACTTCCCTTGATTGAAGGTCCTTTTACAAATTATCTAACTGCTCTCCAAGTCTATTAACACGATCCTCATGTTCTTTCAACGAACTGTTCTTCTCATCTAATTCTTTTACTAAGGCCAAACACTGAAGTTGTGCTGATTGGGCTGATGCAGCACTCGCATCTGCAGTTGCCTGTGTAGCCAAGAGCTGTGACCTTACATTATCCAACTCCTTGAGGTACTGTCACATTTTAAAAATAACAATAAGTTATCTTTCCCCTAAATTATACCAAATTAAGATCGCATCTGAAGTTTATGTAACTGTCATCATCATCTGAGATTTGACTAGAAGAGTTCCACTCAAAACTCAAGTACTTATAAAAGTTTATGCAAATATCAAGGTTTATGAACTATAAAAAACTATAAGTTTCTTAAGTTTTCGTATTAAACAAAAACATTAGTTCCGATTCAAAAATCTCAATAAGTTCATGCCATTGTTCCACATGGAGCTTGGGGTCACATATAAGGCACTGTAAATTATGGGACTCAACTCTGGACATGCAATACCAAGAATATGGGAAATTCCACAATTTCACTTGCAATTGGGACCACAAATAGATGGGGATAAGGCTTTGATGACAATTATAATGACAACAACTTGCAGATGGAAATAATAAGCAGAGTTAGGCATTGAGTGTTTCAACATTTTAGTTGATCCAGCCTCAATTGAGTCTTAGTAAACTGGAAGTCACTTCACGTGTGAGCAGCAAAGCAGCAATTCTCAAAAGGTCATAAAGCATGAACCTCCATGTAGGAGGGATAACCCGTTGAGTAGAAGATTATGCAACCAAAGCACAGGCAATGATCACCAACAAGGTGAGAGGCAAATGTAACATAGTTTTCCACGGAAGTTTATTACTATAGCATGTGATGTAACATTCATAGATGGCACAAACAGCATTTCCCTTATGGTCTGAGTGTACATTAGGTCATATAAGTTTTGCTGCGCCTACTCAGACCTTACTTTTCACCTAATGCATGAAAAACCCAATGTCCTCACCAGGCAAGACACAGAATTGAATCTCCATTCCAAACACCATGTGGTACGTGGTACTGGTAACCCAGATTATAAATTGGATGTGGATAATGGTTATGTTTTTAACCATCTATTTTTCATGCTACAAATGGTGTGATTGTTTGCCATGGAATCTTTAGGGTGGCCCTCACTCATATTGAGCTTGGATCACAAACCTGTGATACATGTTGGGGCATTGCATCTTCTTGAAGGTCTTCAATTTATCTCATGTAACATCAGAAAAATAGATCATAACAAAATCAAATGAGCTAAAAATATAGAAAAGGACAGGGTAGAAACATTAAGAGAGGACTCAGTGTAGGTCATGTGCAAATTTGTAATTGAGAATAATGCTATACATTATGTGACAGAACCCTGACCCTGTTTCCAGTGAGTTAACTAGGGCACTGGAAGGGTAAGCATCAGCAAACAGTAAAGCTAGAAGCATGAGTTCTTTACACGATATAGGAAGAGACCAATTTTCCAGTGAGTTAACTAGGGCACTGGAAAATAATACGAGTCTATGACTAACGTACAGTTGTATTGCTTTCTTTAACACCTGATTACTTTGTGAAAATTCTCATATTATTTGATTATTGTTTTAAACTGTGGGATTCACTGTTGTTGAACATGATGATTGAAGATAATGAAGCATTGAGATTGGTTATTATGTATTGCTTAACCTGGTTTTGTATAGTCCATAAACCTATGCAATGTTGGTATTCCCATTTTATTGGACTTATTAATTACGTTGTGTGATTCACTGTTGTGGCCATATAAAATGATGAAGATTATTGCTTGGGAATTTATCTTTTTTTAGTGTTTGACATTACGATCACAACAGATAATGGGTATGTTGGGATAAGGTGGAAATCCTTACTTATCATGTGAGATGTAGAAATCTTTCTTGTCAAATTGTGGATCTTGTTAAATTTAAAAGAAAAAAAAAAGATTAGTCGTTGTTCCTTTCACTTCTTAATCATATGTTAATCTTGCTCTCTCTCTTTTTTTTTTTTTTTTTTTTTTATGCAGGATCGAATGAAAATTGACGAAAGTTTTTTGTTGAAAGATTCATGCAACTAAGATGCAGCAAACATGAAGGAAAAATGGATGCAGACTAGCAAATTGCTATATGTTAAAATAGGATGTATGAACTTCTTTTGAACAATGTTGCAAGTGTTGGATTGGTGCAACAATGAGATGATTGTATATGAAGATGTAAATTTTCATTGGCATCTGAATGTTGGCAAAGAGTAGAATGTTAGCATGGATTTTTATTTTGTAATGGTATTGTGCTTTTAATATTGTAAGGATATTTGAATATTAATATGAAGTGGAATGAATATTTGGAATTGAAATAAATGTTGAGTGTGTAGTTGATTTGGTCTTAGATAATGGAATAGTAGTTTCATACGATACAGGTTGGAAGTTGTAATGATGCAAGGATGTATATACAGGAAAAAAATTAAAAAAAAATAAATACAATAAATGAATGTTGATTGTTGGCGCAATATTGCGCCGGCAAAACACCTTCAAAATAATTACTTAAAAAAATAAATGTTTTCCCGGCGAGAAAATGTTTTGCCGGCGAAAAAAAACGCCGGCAATAAATTTAAAAAAAATAATTTCCGTAAAATAGAAATGTTTTGCCGGCGCAAAAAAAACGCCGGCAACAAATTTTGAAAAAATAATTTACATAAAATATAAATGTTTTGCCGGCGCAAAAAAACGTCGGCAAAAGTTTTTCATCAATTTATTATTGAAAAATAAACCCCTTTTCGTGGTGTTTTATACCTCTTTTCCCGGCGAACAAAAACCCCGTTTATGTTTAATTTTTTACCGGCGCAAACCTTTTTTCGCCGGCAAAGGGTATTGCTGGCATAGTTTTTGCGGTGCATTGCCGGCGCAAGGTAAATCGCCGGGAAAGTCTTTTACCGGCGTTTTATAGACTTTTGTCGACGCTTATTTAGCGCCGGCAAAAGTGCAATTTCTTGTAGTGGCTCACGGGCCTCACGGTTTTGCTTCTGATGGGCCTCAACCCATCAAAAGGCCTCATGCAAGGTAAGGATGTAAGCTCTACATATAACCCCATTCACTTTCCTCTCTATAGTCGATGTGGGACTCCGGGGCGTCACAATCCACCCCCTTTAAGGCTGCACGTCCCTGTACAGTAGCCTGCCAACCCTCTTGGCCCGCCCACATGGAGACCAACCCACTTGCACCAAACCACGGCGGGGGACCCACACTCGAACTAGTCGAGAGTCAGCTCTGATACCATTTGTAACGCCTCACCCTATACCCATGCATGATATTGTCCGCTTTGGCACACTGACCTCACGGTTTTGCTTCTGATGGGCCTCAACCCATCAAAAGGCCTCATGTTAGGTAAGGGTGTAAGCTCTACATATAACCCCATTCACTTTCCTCTCTATAGTCGATGTGGGACTCCGGGGCATCACAATCCACCCCCCTTAAGGCTGCACGTAACGCACCAGCTGTTTTTATGGCATTGAAGAATAAGGTGTTTGCTCCTTTCTTAGACCAGTTTGTGGTTGTCTTTATTGATGATATATTGGTGTATTCAAAATCTAAAGAGGAGATCCCTAGTTTGCCACCTGTTCGTGAGTTGGATTTTACGATAGAATTACAACCGGGTACATCACCTATTTCTAAGGCTCCGTATAGGATGGCTCCAGCAGAATTGAAGGAGTTGAAGACTCAGATAGAAGATCTGTTGGATAAGGGATTCATCAGGCCCAGTGTTTCACCTATGTGGAGCGTCCGGCACAGATAATTGACACCAAGGAAGTAATGCTACGTACCAAGACCATTCAGAGGGTTAAGGTACAATGGGAGCACTATACACCAGAGGAAGCTACCTGGGAGCTCAAAGACCAGATGCAGAAGGCGTATTCTTATCTCTTTCCTGATGAGGTATGTTTAGGCATTTGGGGGACCAAATGCTTTTTTTAGAGGTGAGAGATGTAAGGTCCGCGACCTTACTGGGTCAGTTGGGCCCAATAACCGGCCCGTTGACCCATTTATTTTGATATTATTATTATTATTATTGTTTTGTTAGATATTTAGGTGGGTTTAGATGGTGAGCAAGTTTCTTTTAGCGTTAGAATAGTGCCTATGGAGTTTCGTGCGATTCTGAGTTCGATTGACCCTAGTAGGGGGTAGTTTGCAATTTAGGGAAAATTGAGTGTTTTTCCGAAAAATTCCTATCGCCGTGATTTTTAGTTCGTTGGAAAGGTCTCGTCACGCTAATCATTGTGACGTCCCGGAGTCCCACATCGACTATAGAGAGGAAAGTGAATGGGGTTATATGTAGAGCTTATACCCTTACCTTGCATGAGGCCTTTTGATGGGTTGAGACCCATCAGAAGCAAAACCGTGAGGCCGGTGGGCCAAAGCGGATAATATCATGCATGGGTATAGGGTGGGGCGTTACAAATGGATAGAGCAATTCAGAGATATGGATGTGGAAGTGTGGCCAGTCAAGGAGAAAGTATTGGTTGCTAATATGGGAGTTTGGGAGCCATAAATAATTAACAGGATCAAGGAAGCTCAGAAGGATGATCCTGGGTTGCAGAGAATTATTGACCACATTGATGATCATTCAGAGTTTAGATTGATTGAAGAAATTCTATACTGTAAGGACAGGTTGTGTGTGCCAGATGTGCAAGACATCAAGTTAGAGCTGATGACGGATGCGCACCACACCGATATTCAGTTCACCCGGGGAGCATCAAAATGTATCAGAATTTGAAGAATCACTATTGGTGGGTGAAAATGAAGAAAGAGATTGTAGAATTTGTCGCTAAGTGTATGACTTGTCAGCAGATTAAGGCAGAGCACAAGAAGCCTCCTGGTTTACTTCACCCGTTGGACATTCCGAAGTAGAAATGGGAGCACATCACTATGGATTTTGTGTCGGGATTGCCAAACACCAGGAAGGGCAATGATGCTATTTGGGTGATTGTGGATAGACTGACTAAGTCAGCACATTTTCTGTCATTCAAGATTGGTCAGTTTATGAACAAAATGACTGTGTTGTATAGGGACAATATAGTCAAGCTACATGGAGTGCCTAAGTCCATAGTATTCGATCGAGACCCTAAGTTTGTCTCTCGGTTTTGATCTACTTTCCAGTCATCATGGGTACTTAGTTGAAGTTCAGTACAGCTTACCACCTTCAGACAGGTGGACAGTCTGAGCGTACCATCCAAACATTGGAAGATCTTCTCCGAGCATCTGTTTTGGATTTCAAGGAGAGTTGGGATGAAAGCTTGCCTTTATGTGAGTTTGCCTACAATAACAGCTATCATTCAAGTATTGGTATGACACCATTTGAGGCATTATATGGGCAGAGATGTAGGACTCCAGCATGTTGGGAGGAAGTAGGAGTTCGGAGTTTCCATGGACCCTCAGAGATTGCTGACTCCAGTGAGAAAGTCAGAATTGTTCAGATGAGAATGAAAGAGTCTCGCGATTGTCAGAAGAGCTATGCAGACAAGAGGCGGAGACCTCTAGAATTTCAAGTGGGGGATAAGGTGTTTCGAAGGTGTCACCGATGAGAGGAGTTGTCACATTCGGACAGAAAGGGAAGCTTGGGAAGAGGTTTGTGGGACCATTTGAGATTAAGAGCAGGATTGGAGACGTGACCTATCGTCTCGTGCTACCGCCTGAGTTAGCTGGTGTGCATGACGTTTTCCATGTCTCAATGCTTCGGAAATATGTTCCAGATCCTGCTCATGTGTTGCAGCACGAGCCACTTCAGTTACAGGCAGATGCAACGTATGTGGAGCGTCCGGCACAGATCATTGACACCAAGGAAGTAGTGCTACGTACTAAGACCATTCAGTGGGTTAAGGTATAATGGGAGCACATACACTAGAGGAAACTACCTGGGAGCTCAAAGACTAGATGCAGAAGGCGTATCCTTATCTCTTTCCTGATCAGGTATGTTTAGGCATTTGGGGGACCAAATGTTCTTTTTAGAGGTGAGAGATGTAAGGTTCGTGACCTTACTAGGTCAGTTGGGCCCAATAACCGGCCCGTTGACCCATTTATTTTGATATTATTATTGTTGTTGTTTTGTTAGATATTTAGGTGGGTTTAGATGGTGAGCGAGTTTCTTTTAGCATTAGAATAGTGCCTACAGAGTTTCGTGCGATTCTGAGTTCGTTTGACCCTAGTAGGGGGGTAGTTTGCAATTTAGGGAAAATTGAGTGTTTTTCCGAAAAACTCCTGTCGCCATGATTTTTAGTTCGTTGGAAAGGTCTCGTCGCGCTGATCATTTTTGTCTTCTGGCTCGTTGCGATCCGACGACCAGAAACCCTTCTAGTAATTCATTCTTTCACCGGACCCACTTAAGGGTAAACTTGTCTTTTCCTACTCCCTTTCTTCTTAATCAAGAGATTAACCTAATCTCTTTTCATTCTCTGCAATGAACTAGAACTCTACCGCAGCCATCTTCTTCTTCCTCATTTTTCCAAGGCTCCGGAACTCTTCTCCAGAAAGGCCATCTCGAAGATTCGAACCGCTCATCTTCTTCCTCGCGATCTCTCCTTTTCATTGACATCAGTTTGGTAAGATTTCCCTCACTTTCATCTTTTCAATCAATTCTCTTTGGTTTAGATTTAGGTTAGATCTTGATCTTTTCCTTTTTTTTCTTTTCCTTTGCGTGTTAGGTTGCGTTTGGTCGGGTTAGATTTGTGGGTTTTGTGATAGAGAGCTTCTCCTCGAATTCCTCGATTCCAATCTTCTTCTTGGTTGAGCCAAGTAGATCTGCATTTTATAATTAAGCATGTGTGTATGTTTTCCATTGATTTGATGTGTTTTCCTGTTAGATTTCCCTAATTCCAAGCATGTTCCTGTTATTAATTTGGGATTAATATGCCAAAATAGTTTTGGGTAATCTTTAATTAAATTATAATTTATCATTTAATTGATGTTTGTGGATGCGATGATGGATGGAATGAATTATTGGGGGAGCACGGTGGCCCAATTTTGTGTAGGTAAACTTTTGAAAGGATTTGGAGTAGATGAGAAAGGGTTTTGGGTGAAAAGGAAATAAAATAAAAATAAAAAAATAAAAAATTTGTGCACTGTTGAACGTTCAAAATGTCAGAACGTTCTGAACGTTTAGACGTTCTGAACGTCCGACGCTGGACGTTCGTTCAGTCCGGCGCGCAGGTGCATTATTATATGTATGAAAAAAAATGCTCACTGTTCACGTCCAGAACGTTCAGAACGTTGAGACATTCTGAACCGGTCCGGAGCGGGTACTGTAGCGAATAAAAAAATATTTATATTTATATATATATGAAGGGCAGATTTCTAAGGGCCATATCTTTTAATCCGTCAGTTGGAATTTTTCATATAATACACCGTTGGAAAGATCTCGAGATGTAGAATTCAATGGTTCTAGTTTCATCACGATCAGAGGTCGGGAAGTGATATAAATATTCAAATTATTGTTTCAGCTCATGTTTTATTGTAAATGAGACTAATAGCTTAGGTTTGGGCCTTAGATATTGGAAACCATGAACCTAGTCTCTCATGTGACCATTAATGGGATATTAAAATCGTAGCACGTGGCTTGGTGTGCTTCGATGGGTTGTCTAGGTATTCGTGCATTGTGTATGGTTTAACCGAATGCGTGTGGAGTCGAATTAATCAAGGTTTAACATGATTGTACACCTAGAAATTTTTTATAAGCATTGATGATTCGAATTCCCCACGCACTCCGTTAAAATAAATATGGCACATGGGTGACAACACTTGCCTATGATTGAATTATAATCTTTCATTGACTTGTTAATCGTCTCCGTTGATTTCGTTCCTTGTACACTCTCTTGGCATAAAACACTTTATTAATTATGAAACATAAACTCTTGTAGAATTAGGACAAGGACCTCCCTTAGAGTGTACCTTAGGAACCGGGTATCGTGCATTGATAAATATGACTGGCTAGCATGTAAGGGATTATCGTGTGGTTGGTTTGCTTTGTATTGTTTTGAATGAGATAATCCCTAAGAACATGTTTTTTCTGTTGAGCTAGCCAGACTTGCTTGTCTTAGTTTTCCCCGCGTGTTAGAACCACTTTATTATTATTTGCATATCATGGCCAGCTGCAGTTTGGGGTTTTATTGATGGGCCGATTACTCGGACATCGGGGTGGGCAGTCGGCTTTGGACGGCGTCCATGGCGTTGAATAGTTGGGAGCGGGCTTGGACCGTGCTACTATTCCCAGGACCGGGAGCTTGGATCCCCCTGGAGCCGGACTTTGGTATCAGTAGTCCGGATAGGATTGTTACTGGTACCCCGTGAGGTGGCTTGGACATCCACGGAGTCTCCCTCTTGTGCATTGCATTACATTGATAGTGGTGATTGTTAGTATTGTTAGGATTCCTATTTATGATTCTGACGGTTATTTACTCATGCTTTATGCCTGGTTCGATTACTTGTACTCTTATGATTATATATAAACCTGTCATTACTGTTACACTTGATGCATGTTATGTTTAAATTATATCTTGCTTATCTATTGCTCAATATGTCGTTGACTCTGCTCCTTGGTGTGCAGACTCCTCATGTGAGTACTACTATGAGGAGCAGGCCGGTGAGGAGATCCCAGAAGATCTCCAACTAGCAGAGGAGGCACGAGAGTGGAGTGCCGATGACGTAGAGTAGCGTCATCACTACTAGGCACATGAGAGATTCAATTTGGGGACATTTCATTAGATTTTATTTATTTCATTGTTATCATCATTGAACCTTCCTTTATTGATTTCATTTGATTTAATGGCCTTAGTTTCTGGGATGGCCATTGTAATTAAACTAACTTCTTTTTTTTTAGCTTTAATTGTTCTTGCAACTTTAAATTTAATTGAGATTTATTATCCATTGTTAATATCAATGTATGAATTCCGCTATTGTTTTATGATTTGAGGTTCAAATACATTATCCTCACAGCGGACTTGCGATCCTCGGGCCAAAAAGGGCAAAATTTTTAATTGGCCCAAAATTTCACTCCCTGGATCCGATTTATTCTTTAATCAGGTTCGGGGGACGTGACACTTAGTCTTCTCACTCATCTCAAATTTCAAAGATGGACTGACCCCCATAACAAAGACCCAAAATAATATTGATGAGACCGTCACGCATCGTCGGCGGCGTTGTGATGAGTGGGACCCTTAATTTCCCGCATAGAGGCGATCAAACGGAGTCGTGGCCGTTTACCATGACTGGCGATCACATTTTTTTTTACCATTTCGAAGATTAGTCGGGAATCCTCGGAATTAGTCGGTACTTTCTCGTATCGCTTTATATAACACTGTGTTTCCACCCACATCGGGTCCGGACATCACATCCGACAGTGGGACTCCTTGGGATTAGCGCGCGGTTATCACCCTACTTTGACCTTAGATGTACCTCGATCCTTAGGTGGTTTCTTCGGATGGGTGCGAGTATTTAATGTCATACCCCTCCAGAGTTACCCGGGTTACCTTCTTCTTTTACCACCCATTTGGGGCCTCCATTTTTAGCCAAAATGTTGCCCGTTTGTACTTAGGGTTTTTCAGACCTAGATGGAATTTTTCTAGCCTGAATCTATACTGTCTGATCTTTTAACTTTCCTTACACCCATTTGAGTTATCTGCTTTCCTTGAACATGTTTGTGTTACATTGTGAGTACCAGAAGCTACTCGTTTACAACCTAATTGAATATTGAATTGTATGGAACTGTCATGAAACCCTCCACTAATTTATCCTTGAATTCTCGAGTTGGGACTACCCGATTGTTATTATTATTATTACTACTATTATATATATATATATATATATATATATATATATATATTACTCGCTACAGTGGTGTCTTGACATGTGACACGATGTCAATATAGTACCCACCTCGCCATTGATCGAGTGGTTGCGCCAGCGTGGCAAGGCCAATGGTTTCTGACGGCCATAAACTCCACGGGAGTTCTATGGTATTGCCTGACTCCCCGTTAGGGGACAAGCAGATGCACTCCTCCCGAGGATATGTGCGATGTGGTTACCATCTAGACTACAACTTGATTGTTTGTTATTTATGGTTCCATTATTTCTTTTCAGTATGCACTAACCTGCCTAGCATAACTGTTTATTTGGACTCTAAATTAATAATCATCTTGTTATTTATATTCTACTTTGTGCCTACAAACTATGCCTTTTAATGTGAAGAATTTCTAGGCACATGTGTCTGATTCATGCTTGGTGTTGTAAGTATGGTTATTTGATCCTCTCCTTAGAGTGGTATCCTGACGAGGTGGTTGCTGAGCCTCGGGAGATGAGTGATTGATGTCAGAGGTTTTCATGTAGACTCTGCTACTGGCACATGAGACGTATCATACATGGGAGTTTTATTTTGGGTTTTGTAGTTTGTGTACTGGCCTTTGTTGGTCTTTAACCTTTTTGAAAACTGTAATTAATACCTCTTTTATAATTGTATAACTTGAATTATGGGAATGCAATCTTCTGTTTACTTGTCTAGCTTTGTTTATCTCTTATTTATATTTACACCAGTATGATATGCTATACAGTAGCCTACAACTAGTAAGACATTAGTAATGTAACAAGGAATCTAATGAGCTTTGTACTTTAGGTGCCACAATGAGAGCTTCCGCTAAATGTTCAATGGCCGTGATGGACCTTGTATCTTCAATCATGTGGATCATGGGGAAAAAGAAAGAATATGACATATGAGTCCCCAGGTCATGACTCGGGACTCTGATCATTAAATTAGCCCGGCCTAGGGTCATGACAACTGCCTAGACCAAGTCATAAGGAGATGTGTGTGTTTGATGATGAACAACAAGTGTCATCTCCTTTTGTCATTCACATGCATGTGGTGGTCATTTCTTGGCCAAGAAAACTACGTGTAAAATATTTGACTATGGATTTTATTGGCTAACATTGTTTATAGATGTGCATGACTTTTGTAAAACATGTCCCATAATTTGGTTGGAATTTCTTGTTGTAATATGATACCCTTGAACCCAATTTTGGTAGTGGGAATTTTTTGATTTATCAAGTATTGATTTCGTGGAGCCCTTTTTCTCCAAGCTTTGGTTTTGTTTATATTTTGGTTGATGTAGATTATGTTTCCAAATGGGTTTGAGGCTATTCCATGCCAAAATGACGCTAAACATGTCCAAAATTTATTGAAGGAGAACATATTCTCTCATTTTGGAACACCATGAGTCATCATTAGTGATGGGGGGGACTCATTTTTGAAACTGTACTTTTGAGGCCCTGATGAAAAAGTATGGTGTTACCCATTAAAATGGTCACCCCTTATCACCTACGGACCAATGGCCAAGTGGAAGTTTCAAATAGAGAAATAAAGCAAATATTGGAGAAAACTGTGAACGCTAATCGTAATGATTGGTCCTTGCGACTAACCATGTGTTATGGGTTATCGGGCTTCATTCCAAACTCCAATAGGCATGTCTTATTATTGGCTTGTTTTTTGGAAAGCTTGTCATTTACCAGTTGAAGTTGAACACAAGGCCTACTGGGTAATTAAATAATTCAATTTTGATAAGAAGAAAGCTAGATCTTTGAGGAAATTTCAAATGAATGAGCTAGAGGAAATCTAGAAGAGCTAGAATTTACAAGTAAAGGACCAAATTATTTCATAATAAACACATTTGAGGAAACGTTTTGAGCCTTCACAGAAAGTCCTCCGGTAAAATTCTAGACTTCGATTGTTTCGGGACAAGTCGGAATCTCGTAGGATGGAGTTTAACATCATTAAGACTGTGTTTCGATATGGCGTGGTGGAAGTTAGAATTTAGAGAATGGACAGACATTTAAGGTCAATGGTCAACGTTTGAAACCATTCTTAGAGGTTGTTGTTCCAGAAGGGGAGAGTACTGAATCTGGCAATGTCTCTCTTGTGTAGATTACATATAAATAGTTTCCTTTGTTTGTTTGTTTTTGTGTGAGTGCTTTCTAACCTTGGACAGGTATGCAGAAAAAGATTTAGATTTATCAGATGTTTTTTCCCTTTACATTCCTTTACATTTCTTTCCTCATGTTTTATTATGCACTATATTTACCCATTTAAACATCGAGGACAATGTTCATCTTAGGTTGGGTGGAGGGGGGAGGGTGGGTTTCGGAAACGCCAAGCCAACACTTGTCATTTGTGAGACATAGATTTTACACATATTTATTTATTTATTTTTAGAAATTAGGAAAAACTTTCAATTTTTTTCAAACTATGTTCTTTTCCTTTAATTTTCATTTAGGGTTTTGAAGTAAGATTCTTTAAGAGAATTTTTGAATTTTAGAATTTTAGAAAAAATTGAGTTTAGTTCACTAATCTATTAGCAAGAAATTCTTTGGAAAATTGTTAAATTCTGAGTTTTCATAAACACAACTAGTATACATCTTTAGAGTTTGTTTTAATGTGATGCTATAATTGCAATTTTTGATAAATTACTTATAATATGAAGAGATGCCAAAATTTAGTCGAACTTAATTTACCTAGTTCATTTGGTTTTGCAGGATCCATAGGCCAGTTAATTAATTCGGTTGCATTAAAATGGGCTACCTATTGTTGAGGTTTGTTAAGTGGAAATTAGCGAAAAGACTAAGAAAAGAAAAACATGCCAAAAATTACCAAGAATGAGTCAAAAAAATGAAAAAGAAAAAAAAGGAATTTGCAAGAAGTGAAGAAAGAACAAAAAAAAAGAAAAAAAAAAAAAAAAGAAAAACAACGATTGAGTCAAAAAGTCTATTGGAATAAAAAAGAGTGGTGAAGAAGATAGGATCATGTGAAAACCCATACTGTGAAAGTCATCATAGTTTTCTTGAGAGGTGACCCATGTTCTGGTTAAGTTTAAGCGGACCTGATTATTTAAAAGAGAGTTAGTTATCAGGGTAGTATTATAGTTGACCATGTTCTAGTTAAACTTTGTTTTGAAGACTTGTTTTGCATTTGATTTTTCAAAAGAGAAAAAGATTTATGGGTATATTCACTACAAACCCTCACAATGCACAACTTATCCACTAGGGGTAACCTAGGGGGTTTAAGGGCTACAAATGCAGTCGAGAGTGCCAACGAAAGTGACATTTACTTTTTTTCTTTTAGTTAGTTTAGGTTAGGTTAGATAGTTTCTCATTTTCCACCTTTTTTTCTTGAGGCCTAGAAAAATGTTAGTTAGGGGTGTTGAATAAGTTCATAAAACTGCATATTGTTGTCTTCACGTAGAATTTTGTACTTGTTTAGGGGAAAATGTACTGAATTTCATAAAATCATGCATCATGGTATTCAAAGTTGATTTCATGTGAAGATTGGCTTAAATTTTAGAAATCATATGTTTTTAGGGATTTTGACCATATACTTGCCTTTAGAATTAGATATGCCCTTTATCTTGTTCAATCTTAAATAATTCACTAGAGGTGTACTGTATTTGTTGTATGTAGGAAAAATGACTGGAATACCCCTCATTGTATGATGTTTGCAATATATTGGATTAGCCTTTTGTCCTTCCTTTTCTATATATAGTGCCTATTTCATATTTCTCTACTCCTCTTGGCCAAGTATATTTTCCCTTCTATAATCTCTCAAGGCGATGGATCCTTCCTTCTTTCTTTCTCTCTCTCTCTCTCTCTCTTGCTAGGGATGGAAAGTTAAAACTATGATGACTTAATGTATTTTTTTTCTCGTCCTATTTCTGGAATAAGATTAGCTTAAATGGTAGTGTCTTTTGATGTAGGATTTTCTAAAAAGCATACATTGTTGTTTGGATTTCTTTTCTTTTTTTCTTTTTTGAAGTTTGGGTTTGAGGGCTCTTTTTTTTTTTTTTTTTTTTCAAACAATTCAAGTTTGAGGGTGACAGATCCAGCTTTTGTTTCCACTCTCTTCCGTCCGTCCCGGGGCTACCGAGAGGCTGGTAGAGGGAAAAAAAGGCATTGAGCATCAACATTTTGTACGGGTATGCCAGATTTTCTATTCTGCTTAGAATTTAGGAATGGTGATCCGAAGATCCACCTTCACAAGTAGAAAAGGAAATCAGTCTTTTTTTTTTATAACTTTCCATTGCACATATATTTAAGAAAAGAGACAACGTTTTTGAATGCCGTAAGAGGCGATTTTTCTTTGTTTGCAGTGAAAGGCGGTTTTTTTGCCGTAAAAGGCAATGTTTGTAGTGAAAGGCGGTTTTTTTGCCGTAAAAGGTGATGTTCGTCGTGAAAGGCAGTTTTTTCCGTGAAAAGCGATGTACAAATCTCATCAATAATGAAAGACAAGAGTTGTGATTTTTTTGTCTCTTTAAAAAAAAAAATACAAAAAACAATAGAAAGTGAGAAAAGGAATTCTGACTTCTCAGAGATTGCGGGGACTCGTTCAGATCAATGATCGTAAGTCATGTATGGACTTCGCCATCGTCCTTCAGATGAGAATATATTATGCCTTGATTCTCTTGGCTTGGTTAGACTTCATATTTTTAGAGGATAAGGACCAAGGGAAGGTCCTATATCCAATAAAAAACCGAGTGGATGGGCTGAAAAGTTGCATCTAGGCCATGTTGAATAAAAGGAGAGGGACCTGGGGGGCTGGGGGGGGGGGGGGGGGGGGGGGTTTGGCCCCCGAAAGGACTTCAATCACCTTGTGGTGTTTTTTGCAGCAGAGTTTCTTCAAAGTAGCAAGGATTTTTTGGACTCTCTGTGTGTATGTAATATTTTCTACCTCTTGGATTTCTTGGAGTGACCCTTTTTTTATAGGCTTTTGGTGGCCATGGGGTGGGTTTATGAGCATTGATGGCATTGATGTTCCATGTTGGGAGGAGTTACAAGTTATAATTCATTTGTTTTGTAACTCCTTTTCTTGGCTTTTGATTGGTCGATGGAGAATGATGGGCATTTAATCGCCTTTAATCTCCATAATGAGAGGAGTTTCATGGTTTTAATGCCATGATTGATTTGATTTGTAACTCCTCTTTCCTTGATTCTGATTGGGCCATCCAAAATAATGGGTTAATGGCCGCATTAAGTTATCATAAAATGGGTCAATTAACTGCATTAAGTGGTCGCTAGGGCGCTTGAAGAGTCGCGGGCCGTACCACGTCTTTTTGAATTCTTCTTGCGATGATCGCTTATGGATCCACATGTTGTTTGATGTCGGATGGAAATGCAACTTCAGACATTGATTGATACTAGTGGGTTGGTAACATCTGTCCTATCAATTTCTTGATCGGTCGGACAGAAAGTGTACTTTCTTGGTTGACCTGTTGGTGATTTTGAAGCGTGAGATGATGATCACATGCTCTTGATGGTAGATCCGAGATATTGGTGAAGATCAGCTGATTTCGAGTACCAAAAATCAGATTTTTGAAAAACTACAGGGGCCTGAATTCCCGAAACGCGAAAACGATAGTAAAATGACCCTCTCAGTGAAAATCCGGTGACCCAGATTTCCAGGGTCGGTGACCATGGGTTTTTCCCCTTTTTTTGGTCGCCGTTTTTCAGCCGTTTCTCGATCGTTTTCGATCCTTTTTTCTCCTGTATTTTTCTTGAGATTTTTCCTTATTTATTGGCTTGATTCTCCTAAAGAAAACCTGATGAAAAGCCTTGCAAAGCAGAGCACAAAGTTTCCTATTTTTTGGAAAGGCCGAAGACATTGTTGTTGATTTTTCGTCAAAAGTCAAAACTAGGTCAAACGATGTCTGAATGATCTGAATTTTGAGCTGAAGCCTTTTGAGTAGTAGATAGAACCAACCATAGACTTTTGTTTGAATTTTGAAGCCGTGTGGGGTCCCGTTGCAAAGACTTGATTTTGTTGCGAAAGAGATGCCGCGCTTTGATGTGTGGTCAACCGATGTCTGATTGACCTAAAATTTGACAGGGAGCCTATTGAAGTCATTTTGAGACGATCCATTAGCTCCGATTTGGATGTCATGGTCCTGGGAAGCTCTGCCGCCGGGAGACTTGATTTTGTTTCTGAGCATCAAAGTCGGGTCAAACGTCGTCAGAATGACCTGAAATTTGACGTGTGGCCCTTTGGAAGCATGTTGAAGCCATCCATGTGCTCTATTTGATGAGTGATGGCCTCGGTGGTTCTCGCTGCTGAGGGGTTTGATTTTACTGCTCGAGGGTTGATGGAGGGTTAAACGTTATCTGTTTGACTTGAAATTTGACACGAAGCCTTTTGGAGGTATTTTGGGACCATCCGTAGGCTCTTATTGAAGTTTTGATGTCTTCGACACTGTCGCCACCAGGGGTGCCTATTTAGTTGTCGGAGGAGTGAAGTTAGGCTAAATGATATTGGAATGGCCCGAAACTTCATGTGTATTCCTCTTTTGGCTGTTTTGAAGAATCTTGTAGTTTTTGTTTGATTTTGACGAGATTTGATGCTTGAAGTTGCATTGCCTGTTTGTGGTAGGATGCGGCTTCATGTAGCTTCTTGATGTTGAAGAGGCAATGTGACTTTTTTGGTGTCAACAAATGCCCCCTCGAGGTACAGCAATAAGTTGCATAGCTTTAGGAGTCGATGTGCCTCGAAGAGAAACTTTAAAGGAGAGCTTTTTTTTTTTTTTTTTTTTCATAGGGTAGCCTTTTGAGTTTCCAATGGAATTTTATGGTAGCGAGAGAGATCACGTACCATCTCAAGGCAAAGTTTTGAAAATGACGTTTGGACTTGGATTTTTGGATTTTGGATTTTGATTTTTCCCTTTTGACCTTGTGAACCTAAAGGGTTTATGTGGCACATTAGGCGGTCAAGAAAGTTTTTTGGTTTTTGTTTTTGACCTTGTGAGCTAATAAGCTATATGTGGCAGGTTAGGGGGCCGGGGTTTGATTTTTGATTTTGACCTTGTACAAGCTGTATGTGGCAAGTTAGGGGGTCAGGATTTGGTTTTTGGCTTTGGCCTTGTGACCTAACAAGCTGTATGTGGCAAGTTAGGGGACCGGGATTTGGTTTTTTGTCAATTTTCAAGATTTTGGCTTAATTTGGTTCATGAGGTTGAATGGTTTAGATTTTTGGAAACTCACGAGACTTGGATTTTTTTTGTATGGTCCAATCAACTCAAGAGAGGCATGGAACCATTTTGTATGCTCTTGGTAAGAGGGATTTTTTGACTGAAATGCCCTTTTAGAGCCTAGGTGGTCAAACCTGGCTCATGTGGGCTAACCCATGGGATCTTAAGCTTTAGAGATGGCCTAGATCTCATGTGGTGTCATTTTGTAGATAATATCTAAAACTATCTCCTTTGGGTAGAGAATATAAAAAAATATCCTTACTTGGAGAGAATCTCTCAAGTTTCCTTTCTTTTGGGAGAGATTTTCTCAAAGTATCTTTGTTTGGGAGAGAATATCTCACATTCCCTGTCTTTTTGGAGAGAATTTCTCAAAAAATCTTCTCTTTAGGAGAGAATATCTCAAATCTCCTTTCTTTTAGGAAAGTTGCTAATTTATAGGACTTACCTCCTAGCTTTTCTCCTTGTTTCCTCTTTTGGTTTTCTCTCTTTTATAAAAGCAAGGGGAGATTGGATCTCTTGTTTCATTGCTTTCCTTTTTGTAAAAGTCTTCAAAAGGGCTCCAAGATTAAGAGCTTTTCTTCTTCAAGGATCTTCAAGCTTTTTCTTCTTCTTCTCCATCAATGGCTTCAAGTAAGTCTTATTTTGCAAGAAAACTTCATGTAGAAGTAGGATGAATAAAAAATATTATTCTTTTCTTTTCTTTCTTTTTGTTTCCTTTCCTTTTCTTTTCCCCATGTTTTTTCTCTTTTTTTTTTGTCCTTGTTTTGCTCCCTTATTTTTACACGTTTTTTTTTTCTTTTTGGGCAGTATTGACAAATCAGTACGGACCTGGCCATACGGCCACGTGGCAATGGGCCACGGCCTGTGGGCCAGCCTCTCTTTTTTTTTTCTTCTTTCCCTCTCTCTCTTTTTTTTAGGGGTTTCTTTTTTTCTTTTTGCTCATCATGATAATGCGGTTTATGTAATTCAAGATGTTCATGCATTTTTTTTTGGTATGCATCAAACAAAAGGCTAGATTTCTAGGTCAAGTCAACATGAATTTTGACTTGGACAAAGTTTGATTGGTTTTGACCAAGTTGGGTTGGAATTGGTCAAATGTGGTCAAGGGTTTCTTAGCATCTAATGCATGACAACTTTCCTTTTTGTAAGTTGGATTGGAAACATGATAATGCATACCTGAAGGCCTTTTGCAAGTTTTGAGATTTGAAGCTCGCAGCAATGTTGAGCCCTTTTCTAGTCTTGCGGGGTTTTTGAGGAGCTTTGTGAGTTTTGGAGTTTGGAGCTTGTAGCAATGTTGAGCCCTTTTCCATTCTTACGGAGATTTGAGAAGACTGGTTTGGTTTCGCAGCAATGTTTGGGTTTATGTCTTCTTTGAGAATCCTACATTGATTATGAGCTCGCAGTAATGTTGAGCTCATCTTCAAGCTTCCTCTCTTTTTCGGGGTGTTTCCTTTTCTTTGGAATTGCCCCGGAACTATGCTAAATTTTCGCTAGAATTTATTTAGCAAAATTCTGTCATTTAGATGATTGATTTTGTGCTCATCATTTGTAGGTAGTTCCTCCAGAATGAACAAGGGTAAGGGGCCTGTTACTGATGCACCTCGCCGGTCTGCCAGATTTTCTAATGCGGCCGTACAGCAGGCCTGGGAAAGGGTCCAGTACGTCGAGAGGAACTTAGAAGAGTGTGACTCCTTCAATCGTAACGAGATGAAACATCGATTGATCACTATCAAGGATGAGGAATTCTACAAGGTTACGGTAAGCCGCCGTCCTTGGGTCATGGATGATCAGAGCATTGTGTCCAAGCCTACCTTCTTCTTTGGTGATGCAGTCCCTGACGACTTGACATACCGGAGAAGATTTTTTAATTCTCTTACACGACAGATGGTGAGAAGAGAACTATTTCTACCTGGTCGACCTTCGATCGCACTATCTCGATCATGAGCCTTTCTCCCACATGCCCTAAGAGGGAAGATCCTCCAAGCTGGGTGAAGAGGAAAAATGTGATCAAGACCAGGGTTTTTGTTGGTGGCCCTTCAGGATATGCAGAGACGTCGCCTGTCATAATGGACATGTTGACGCCGGCCAGCGGCTACCAAGGTTCTGATAATCCGTCGGTCGATTTCAGTCTGGTGGGCCTTGGCATTTTTCGGGGTGACGATAGCAATTGGGTAAAGCCTTTTCGACTTCGTGGCCATTTCAGTGCTGACTCAAGCTGGGAATCATGGACTAATCACACCCTGCAGGTTGGTGGGAACATTCTGAAGGAGGCCGAGATCTTTGACGCGGTTCGCTCTTTTCGGCAACCCGTGGTTTTCTTCGATGAAGCTGTCATGGCCATGTTGGAGTCATTCTTTCCACAAACCAACTGATAGACCCGGCTTTCGTTCTCTCCTTCCGCCCCGGGGCTGCCGAGGTCCGGCGGAGGAGAAAAGCGAGCATTAAAATTGTTTTTTTTATGGGTATGCCAGATTTTCTATTCTAATTGGAATTTGAAGTGGTGATCCGGAGATTCACCTTCACAACTAGAAAGGAAATCAACCTTTTTTCCAACTTTCCAAATTGCATAAATATTTAAGAAAAGAGACAAGTTTTTATTTGAATGCCGTAGGAGGCGATTTTTTGTTTGTTTGCCATGAAAGGCAGTTTTTTTGCAGTGAAAGGCGATTTACAAATCTCATCAATAATGAAAGACAAGAGTTGTGATTTTTTTTTGTCTCTTTAAAAAAATACAGAATATAATAGAAAAGTAAGAAAAAGAATCTTACTTCTCAGGAGATTGTGGGGACTCGTTCAGATCAACGGTCGCAAGTCATATATGGACTTCGTTATCATCCTTAAGATGAGAACGCATGATGCTTTGATTCTTTTGGCTTGGCTCTAACCTCAAATTTTTAGAGGACAAAACCAAGGGGAGATCATATATCCAATAAAAAACCGAGTAAACGGGCTGAAAAGCCGCGTTTAGGCCATGTTGGATAGAAGGAGAGGACCTTGGAGGGGTGGCCCCCCAATGGACTCCGATCACCTTGTGGTGTTTCTTGCAACAGAGTAGCAGGACTTCTTCAGAATTTCTTTTTCTTGCTTATGTGTATGTGTGTATGGATCTCCATCCTCCTCTTAGAATGACCCCTTTTTATAGGCTCTTGGTAGCCATAGGGTGATTTATGGCATTGATAACCCATGATGAAAGAATTGATGGCACTGATGCTCCATGATGGGAGGAGTTACAAGTTTTTGTTTCTTGATTTTGTAACTCCTTTTTCTTGGCTTGTGATTGACCGATGGAGAATAATGGGCATTTAATCACCTTTAATCTCCATGATGAGGGGAGTTTCATGATTTATTGTCATGATTACTTGGACTTGTAACTCCTTTTTCCTTGAATCTGATTGGGCCGTCCAAAATAATGAGTTAATGACCGCATTAAGTTGTCATAAAATGGATCAATTAACATCATTAAGTGGTCGCCAGGGCATTTGAAGAGTCGCGGGCCGTATCGCATCTTTTGGAATTCTTCCTGTGACGATCGCCGATGGATCCACATGTTGTTTGATGTAGGATGGCGATGTAACTTCAGACATTGATTGGTGCCAGTGGGCCGGTAACATCTGTCCTGTAGATTTCTTGATTGGTCGGGCATAAAGTGTATTTTCTTGGTCGGCCGGTTGGCGATCTTGGAGCAATCAATGATGATTTCATGCTCTTGACGGCGGGTCCGAAATATTGATGAAGATCAGTCGATCCCAAGCATCAAGAATCAGATTTTCGGAAAACCACAGAGGTTGGAATTCCCGAAACGCGAAAAGGATAGGAAAACGGGCCACTCGGCAGAAATCAGGCGACCCGGATTTCCAAGGTTGCTGGCGACCATGCACCCAGGGTCACTGGCGACCATGGGCAAGGTCGCCGCGACCATAGCCCATGGTCGCCCGTGAACATGGGGGTTTTTCCCCTTTTGGTCTCCATTTTTCGGCCGTTTCTCCGATTTTTTTATTCTTTCTTTTCTTCTGTATTTTTCTTGACATTTTGCCTCATTTATTGACTTGATTTTCTTGAAGAAAACTTGACGAGAAGCCATGCAAACTGGAGCACAAAGTTTCCTACTTTTTGGAAAAGCCGAAGACTTTGTAGCCGATTTTCCGTCAAGAGTCAAAACTAGGTCAAACGATGTCGGAATGACCCAAAATTTGAGGTGAAGCCTCCTGAGCAGTAGATAGACCAAACATGGACTTTTGTTTGAGGTTTGAAGCTGTGTACGGTCCTGTCACTAGTAGACTTGATTTGGTTGCGAGGGAGATGCCGCGTTTTGATGTACGGTCAACCGATGTCCGATTGTCCTGAAATTTGACAGGGAGCCTATTGGAGTCATTTTATGACAATCCATTAGCTCTGATTTGGACGATATGGTCCCGGGAGGTTCCACCGCTGGGAGGCTTGATTTTGTTTCGGAGCGTCAAAGTCTGGTCAAACGTCGTCGGAATGACCTGAAATTTGACGTCCAGCCCTTTGGAAGCATGCTAAAGCCACCCATGTGCTCTGTTTGATGAGTGATAGCCTCGGTGGTTCTTGCCGCCGAGAGGCTTGATTTTGCTGCTCGAGGGTTGATGGAGGGTCAAACGTTGTCGGTTTGAGTTGAAATTTGACATGAAGCCTTTTGGAGGTGTTTTGAAACCATCCCTAGACTCTGATCGAAGTTTTCATGTCTTCGACACTATTGCCGCCGAAGGTACCTGCTCAGCTGTTGGTGGAGTGAAGTTAGGCCAAATGATGTTGGAATGGCCCGATACTTCATGTGTACCCCTCTTTTGGCCGTTTTGATGGATCTTACAGTTTTTGTTTGATTCTGACAAGATCTGATGCTTGAAGTAGCATTGCCTGTTTGTAGTAGGATGCGGCTTCATGTGGTTTCTTGACATTGAGGAGGCAAGGTGACTTTTTTGGTGTCAACAAATGGCCCCTCGAGGTACAGCGACAAGTAGCTTTTGGAGTTGATGTGCTTCGAAGAGAAACTTGAAGGAGAGCTTCTGACTTGACCATGAGTCTTGAGCATCATTTTTTTTTTTTTTTGAATAGCCTTTTGAGTTTCTGGGGGAATTTTATGGTAGTGAGAGAGATCACGTACCATCTCAAGGCAAAGTTTTGGAAATGACATAAGGGATTTGGATTTTTGGGTTTTTGGGTTTTTGGATTTTCCTTTTTGACCTTGTGAACCTAAAGGCTTTATGTGGCGCATCAGCCGGTCAAGAAGGTTTTTTGTTTTTTGACCTTGTGACCTAACAAGCTGTATGTGGCAGGTTAGGGGGTCGGGATTTGATTTTTTATTTTGACTTGTGACCCAACAAGCTGTATGTGGCAAGTTGGGGGGTCATATTTGGTTTTGACCTTGTGACCTAACAAGCTGTATGTGGTGAGCTAGGGAGTCAGGATTTTGGTTTTTGGTTTTTGGTTTTGGCCTTGTGACCTAATAAGCTGTATGTGGCGAGTTAGGGGACTAGGGTTTGGTTTTTTTGTGGAATGCCAATTTCAAGATTTTGGCTTAATTTGGTTCAAGAGTTTGACTATTTTGGATTTTTGGAAACTCATGATGTTTTTTTTTTTTTTTTGAATGGTTCAATCAACTCAAAAGAGGCATGGAACCATTTCGTTTGCTCTTGGTAAGAGGGATTTTTTGACTAAAAGCCACTTTTAGTGCCTAGGTGGTCAAACTTGGCTCATATAAGCTAACCTATGGGACCTTAAGCTTTAAAGATGACTTAGATCTCATATGGTGTCATTTTGTAAAGAATATCTAAAAATATCTCCTTTGGGTAGAGAATATCTAAAAATATCCTTACTTGGAGAGAATCTCTCAAGTTTCCTTGATTTTGGGAGAGATTTTCTGAAAGTATTTTTCTTTGGGAGAGAATATTTCACATCCCTTTCTTTTGGGAAAGTTGCTAATTTCTAGCACTTACCTCCTTTCATTTCTCATTGTTTCCTCTTTTGTTTCGCTCTCCTTTATAAAAGCAAAGGGGAGGTTAGATCTTTTGCTCCATTGCTTTCTTTTTGCAAGAATCTTCAAGAGTGCTCCAAGATCAAGAACTTCTCTTCAAAGATCTTCAAGTTCTCCTTCTTCTCCATCCATGGCTTCAAGTAAGTTTCTTCCCTCACAAGAAACTCCATGTAGAAGTAGAAAAATTTTCTTTTCTTTTCTTTTTCCACGCGTTTTCTTATTTTTTTTACACGTGCCCCCCCTTTTTTTCTTCTGTTTTTTTTCACGATTTTCCCTTTTTTTTTACCCTTTTTTTTTCTTTCTCAGGTCCGTACAGCCACGTGGCAGTGGGCCAGCCCTTTTTTTTTTTGTTTTTTTAAGAGGCTTTTCTCTCTGTTTTTTTTCTTTCCCTCTTTTTGCTCACCATGATAATGAGGTTATGCAATTTCAAGATGTTCATGCAATATTTTTTTATGTATCAAACAAAAGGCTAGAGTTTCTAGGTCAAGCCAACATGAATTTTGACTTGAACAGAGTTCGTTTGATTTTGACCAAGTTGGGTTGGAATTGGTCAAACTTTGGTTAAGGTTTTCCTAGCATCTAATGCATGATAATTTTCTTTGATGCATGATTTTTAGTGAACTGATTTGGAAGCATGATGATGCATACCTGGAAATCTTTTGCAAGTATTGGGATTTGGATCTCTCAGCAATGTTGAGTCATTCCTTAGTCTTACGGGATTTTGAGGAGCTTTGCAAGTTTTGGAGTTTGGAGCTCGCAACAATGTTGAGCCCTTTTCCAATTTTGCGAAAATTTGATAAGACTGGCTTGATCTCGCAGCAATGTTTGAGTTCAAACCTTCTTTGAGAATCTTCCACTGGCTATGAGCTTGCAGCGATGTTGAGCTCATCTTCAAGCTTCCTATCTTTTTCGGGGTGTTTCCCTTTTCTTCGGAATTGCCCCGGAACCATGCCAAAATCTCGCTAGAATTTTTTTTTAGCAAAATTCTGTCACTTTGATGATTGATTTTTTTTTATCCTTTTACAGGTAGTTCCTCCAGGACGAACAAGGGCAAAGAGCCTGTTACTGATGCACCTCGCCGTTCTACCAGATCTTCTAATGTGGCCGTACAGTAGGCCTGGGAGAAGGTCCAGTTTGTTGAGAAGAACTTAGAAGAGTGCGACTCCCTCAACCGTGATGAGATTAGACAGTGATTGATCGCTCTTAAGGATGAGGAATTCTATAAGATTGCGGTAAGCAGTCGCCCTTGGGTCATGGACAATTAGAGCATCATGCCCAAGCCTACCTTTTTCTCTGGTGATGCAGTCCCTGACAACTTGACATACCAAAGGAGATGTTTTCAATTCTCTTACACGACAAATGGTTAGGAGAGAACTATTTCTACCCGGTCGACCTTCGATCGAACCATCTCGATCATGAGCCTTTCTCCCACATGCCCTAAGATGGAAGATCCTCCGAATTGGGTGAAGAGGACTAATGTGGTCAAGACCGAGTTTTTTGTTGGCTGCTCTTCCGGTTATGTAGAGAAGTCGCCTGTCCATATGGACATGTTGATGCCAGCCAGTGGCTACCAAGGTTCTGATCATTTGTCAGCCGATTTGAGACCGGTGGGCCATTGCATTTTTTGGGGTGACGGCAGCAATTGGGTGAAGCCTTTTCGACTTCGTGGCCATTTCAATGCTGACTCAAGCTGGGAATCATGGACTGATCATACCCTAAAGGTTGGTGGGGCCATTCTGCGGGAGGCCGAGATTTTTGACGCGGTTCGGACTTTTCGGCAAACCGTGGTTTTCTCTGATGAGGCTTTCATGGCCATGCTGGAGTCATTCCTTCCACAAACCAACACCTTCATTGTTACGAACGGTGAGATTGGTTTTTCTTTGAAGGAATTGAGCGCCATCACCGGGCTGCCTATCCTCGGCAAACTTTATGAGGAGTTCATGCCTATTGACAGCGTCCTTGAGGAGCAGCTTGAGGAGTTCAAGCTTTTGTACTTTCAGCTCGTCGCCTTCTATGATTTTTTGAAGGAGAATGAGGGCTCAAAAGTCAGGTGCAGCAGTTGGAAGAGTTGTAGCTCCAACTTTTTTGACAGCGGGGAGTCTTCTGATAGTATGACCCAGGATGTTAGGGGTTAAAAATCCAGGTTTGAAGAAGATCTCCGCCATACGAGAAGATTTGAGGAAATTCTTCGCAAGTATAGACGCCATTTTTCCTGACATTGCATTATGTAGAGATCTTGCTGTTTACCTCACTTATTGGCTGGGTGAGGTTGTTTTTACTGGAGGAGATGGAACGCACATCAGGCCGCATTGTATTTTTCCGGCTTGTCAGATGACATTCGGAGAGCGGCTGGCTTTGGTGCCTGCTCTTTACTCCTATTTGTGTACCGAACTGCAGGTTGCTGCTTTTCTGGTTCGGCTTGGGCTCCCCATGAAGAGGGAATTTTCAGCCAGTATTTTCTATTCATGGTATGAGTACCACTGTCCCGGCTTCCATCGATTGGGAGCTGTACAGGACGATGACCCTTTCATGATTCGGATGGTTAGAGGAGTAGCCGTTTCCGAATCTCTTTTGTCTGCCCGTTTGAGAATTCGACGGTTCAAGGACGTTGAGATTGGACAGTCTCAGTGAAGCTTTCTCCGGGTCACCGAAAGAAGGCTTTTGATTTTGGTGTCTCTCATAATTCCACTAGGGCAGGGTCGGGAAGGCACTATTCTTTGACCAACGCAACGAAGAGGTGGCTTTTTAACATACAAGTTGGTACAATGGTGTACCGTAGACATCTTTTTGTCGACATCCAGCCGTATGTCCCCTTGTGTTTTGCGTTGCAGCTTGGCTTCTCTCAAGGCGTTGTTGGAGTGCCTTCGAGCATGGTGAAGCATTTTGAAGGTTTGCAGAACGGGAGGAATGCATGGGCTTTTTACAGTGCGGAGGACACTACTGCCATGATTTCCTATCTTGAGTTGCCCACTTTCCGGGTTGCTGGCTTCACAAAGTGGTTCGTGGAGAGCTTTTCAGTGTACCGAGGGCTTTCCAAGAAGGAGCTTGATGTCAAGCAATCTCCTGGGAAGGGTCTTGGAAGATCAGATGGTGTCGGACGAGTGGAAGTTTTGGCTTTCCTTTCTTGAGAGAAACATAAGATAGGCTTTCTCGGTGAACTTGACGTCATCAGATCAGGAGCTGGACAAGGGATTCTTGGTGATGTCTTGAAACAGCTGGAGGAGGAGGAGGAGGCCGAGATCGATGCCTGGATGCAAGCGGACGAACAAAGGCTTCCATGGAGTCTACTGGGAAAAGCAGACCATCCGGTGAGGACTCTAGTGAGAGACCTAATTTTGATACTAGGCAGGTTCTTCAAGCAGACCGACCCACAGAAGTAAGAGGAAGAGAGGACAACGCCGTAATATGAGACGGCATGAAAGTTTTCTTGATTTGGAAGCTCCTCTCACCATTGCTGAGGAGGTGTTTTGGGATGCTGACGAGCCTCCAGAGAAGAGGAGCCAAGAAGAGGAGACCACTGATAATGGTATGATTCTCTTTCTTTCTGTTTACGCTTCTATTCTCTTATGAGAGATTTTTGTTTTGATCCGCTGCTTCATTTTCTTTTGGCAGAGGACGATGATTTGATGATGCCCGAGGTTTCGGCCGATGAGGCGATGACAGATCCGCTTGTGGCATCTGAGGAAGAGCCAAGGGACTCTGGAGTTGTTCTAGAACCTTCACTCTGGTATGATTTCTTTTGCTTTTCTTCCTTTTTTGTCTATGCTGTCATTTGCAAACATGTTGGTTTATTTTCTTGTTAGTTGACTTGCCAGAGGATTCTGACGACTTCGAGCCATCCATGGATGCGACCTTTGACGATGCTTCGGATGAGGTCATGGAGGCAGAAAGTATTCCGCCGGTCGTCAAAGAAGGTATTTTGTAGTAATAATCTTGATATTGATTTTTTGACAAGATCATATTCATACATTTTCATCTTTTGTTGACAAATTGTGAAGCAGCAGGAGAATTTCCTCCGTCTTCCCCAGGGCCAGAACATGAGATACCTACAGCCGATCCAAAAGTAGGGGCTTCTTCTACTAGTTTCAACGTTGCAAGGGTGAAATGTCATGATTGATGGACCCGAAAGGAATCTTCCGTCCTCTCCTTCCGCACCCCGGGGGCTGACCTGGGTCTCGGCGGAGGAGGGAAAATCTCGGGCATCAACATTTTTGTACGGGTATGCCAGATTTACTTTCTATTTCGAATTTGGAATGGTGATAATCCGGAGATTCACCTTCACAAGTGGAAAGGAAATCAATCCTTTTTTCTAACTTTTAAATTGCATAAATATTAAGAAAAGAGACAAGTTTGTTTTTTGAGAATGCCGTAGGAGGCGTTTTTTTGTTTGTTTACCGTAAAAGGCGATTTTGCTGTGAAAGGCGATTTTACAAAACTCATCAAATGTGAAAGACAAGAATTGTGATTTCTTTTTGTCTCTTTAGGAAATACAAACTACAATAGAAAAGTAAAAAAAGGGATCTAACTTCTCAGGAGATTGTGGGGACACGTTGAGATCGACGGTCGCAAGTCATGTATGGACTTCGCCATCGTCCTTCAAATGAGAACATGTAAATGCTTTGATTCTTTGGCTTGGCTCCTAACCACGGTTTTTTAAAGGACAAGGACCAAGAGAAGGTCCTATATCCAATGAAAAACCGAGTAAACGGGCTGAAAAGCCGCGTTTAGGCCATGTTGGAGAAGGAGGTGACCTTGGGGGGGAGGCCCCCCAAGGGATGTTGATCACCTTGTGGTGCTTCCGGGAGCAAAGCAGCAGAACTTCGTCTCTCTCTTGGATTTTCTGGATTTTCAGAGCTTGCACTTGGGATCTATTTTCATCCTGCCTTCTTCTTGGAATGGACCTCCTTTTATAGTCTTTTGGTAGCCATGAGGTGTTTATTGGCATTGATGGCCATGATTAAAGAATTGATGAGGAGTTACAAGTTGATTTTGTAACTCCTTTTTCAAGGCTTGTGATTGGCCGATGAAGGTAGTGGGCATTTAATCACCTTTATGCTTCATGATGATGGGAGTTTCATGGATTTAATGCCATGATTGCTTGGATTTGTAACTCCCAAATGCTTGAATCTGATTGGGCTGTCCAAAATAATGAGTTAATGACCGCATTAAGTTGTCATAAACGGGTCAATTAACGTCATTAAGTGGTCGCCAAGGCATGTGAAGAGTCGCGGGCCGTGCTGCGCCTTTTGAGATTCTTCTTGCGATCATCACACGTGGATCCACGTATTGTTTGATGTCGGATTGCAGTGCAATTTCAGACATTGATTGACGTTGGTGGGCCGGTGACATCTGTCTTGTCGATTTCACGATCGGTCGGACAGAAAGTGCACTTTCTTGGTCAGCCCGTTTGGCGATCTTGAGGCGATCGGTGATGATTTCATGCTTTTGACGGCGGATCTGAGATGTCGACGAAGATCAGTCGTTTTCAAGCATCAAACATTGGATTTTCCGAAAATCACAGAGGCCGGAACACCCGAAACGCGAAAAGATCGAAAAACGATCAATTTGGTGCAAAATCCGGCGACCCGGATTTGCAGGGTCGCCGGGCGACCATGTACCCAGGGTCTTTGGCGACCCTGGGCCACCCTGGGCCAGGGTCGCCGGCGACCTTAGGGTTTTTTGCCCTTTGGTCGCCGAGCTTCGTTTTCGGCCGATTTTGTGTATTTTTCGTTCCTTTTTTCTTCTGTATTTTTCTTGACATTTTTCCTCAATTATTGACTTCATTTTCTTGGAGAAAACTTGACAAGAACCGGCGCGAAATCGGAGCACAAAGTTTCCCATTTTTCGGGAAAGCCGAAGACTTTGTAGCCGATTTTCCGTCAAGAGTCGAAACTAGGTCAAACGATGTCGGAATGACTTGAAAATTGAGGTGAAGCTTCTTGAGCAGTGGATAGGACCAACCATGAGCTTTTATTTGAGGTTTGAAGCCGTTGGGGTCCCATCGATGCTTGACTTGATTTTGCTACAGGGAAAATGCTGAGCTTTGATGTGGTCAAACGATGTCCGATTGACCTGAAATTTGACGAGGAGCCTATTGGAGTCATTTTGATACGTTCCATGGGCTCCGTTTTGGATGTCATGGTCCCAGGTTGCTCTGCAGCCGGTAGGCTTGATTTTCTCTAGAAGCATCAAAACCTGGTCAAACGTTGTCGGAATGAACTGAAATTCGACGTGCAGCCCTTTGGAGGCATGTTGAAGCCACTCATGTATTTGGTTTGATGAGTGATGGCCTCGGTGGTTCCCGCCGCCGGGAGGCTTGATTTTGCTGCTCGAGGGTTGATGGAGGGTCAAACACTGTCGGTTTGACTTGAAATTTGGCATGGAGCCCTTTGAAGACATTCTGGAGTCATTCGTAGGCTCTTATCAAAGTTTTGGTGTCTTCGATGATGTCGCCGCTGGGAGCACTTATTTAGCTATTGGAGCAGTGAAGTTAGGCCAAACGATGTCGGAATGGCCCGAAACCTCAGGTGTACCCCTCTTTTGGCTGCCTTGAAGGATCTTTCAGTTTCTGTCTGATTCTGACAAAATCTGATGCTTGAAGTAGCCTTGCCTATTTTTGTGGTAGGATGTAGCTTCACGAGGCTTCTTGTGTTGAGGAGACATATTGACTTTTTTGGTGTCAACAAATGCCCCCTGGAGGTACAGTGACGAGTGGCTTTTTGGAGTCGATGTACCTCGAAGAGAAACTTGGAGGAGAAATTCCAACTTAACCAAGAGTCTTGAGCATTTTTTTTTGAATAGCGTTCTGAGTTTCCAGGGAAATTTTATGGTAGTGAGAGGGATCACATACCATCTCAAGGCAAAGTTTTGAAAATGACATGGGGTATTTGGATTTTGGGTTTTGGATTTTGGTTTTTGACCTTGTGACCTAACAAGCTGTATGTGGTAAGTTAGGGGGTCAGGGTTTGATTTTTGATTTTGACCTTATGACCCAACAAGCTGTATGTGGCAAGTTGGGGGGTCAGATTTGGGGTTTTTGGTTTTGGGTTTGGTTTGGATTTTGATTTTGGTTTTGGTCTTGTGACCTAACAAGCTGTATGTGGCGAGCTAGGGGACCAATTTGGATTTTGATTTTGTGAAATGTCAATTTCAAGATTTTGGCTCAATTTGGTTCATGAGGTTGGATGGTTTGGTTTTTGGAAACTCATGAGACTTTCTTTTCTTTTTTTTAATGATCCCATCAACTCAAAAGAGGCATGGGACTTTTTTGCTCTTTTTTTTTTTTTGCTCTTGGTAAGAGGAATATTTTGACTAAAAGCCACTTTTAGTGCCTAGGTGGTCAAACCTGGCTCATATGGGCTAACCCATGGGACCTTAGGCTTTGGAGATGGCTTACATCTCATATGGTGTCATATTTGTAAAGAATATCTAAAAATATCTCTTTTGTGTAGAGAATATATAAAAATATCCTTATTTGGAGAGAATTTCTCAAGTTTCCTCCTTTTGTGGAAAGATTCTCTCAAAATATCTTTCTTTTTGGAAAGTAGCTAAATTTTAGCACTTACCTCCTTTCTTTCTCCTTGTTTCCTCTTTTGGCTTGCTCCCTTCTATAAAAGCAAGAGGGTTGGTGCTTTTGCTCCATTGCTTTCTTTTTGCAAGAAATCTACAAGAGTGCTCTCCAAGATTAGAAGTGCTTTTTCTTCTTCAAGGATCTCCAAGCTTTTCTTCTTCTTCTCCATCAATGACTTCAAGTAAGTTTTCTTCCTCCACAGGAATATCCATTGTAGAAAATGGCTTCTTCATTTATTTCTTCTCTTCTTCTTTTTCTTTTCTTTCTTTCTTTTTTTTTTCAAGCACGTTTTCCCTTTTTATTTTCGTGCTTCTTCTTTGTTTTTTTTCTTTGTTTTTTTTTTCTTTTCACGGTTTTCTCTATTTTTTTTACCGTGTACTTTTTTTTTCTGTTTTTTCTTTCACACGCTGATTTCTTTCTTTTTTTTTTGTTTCAGTGTTTTTTTTTTCTGCTGTTTGTTTTTTTTTTCTTCATGCTGATTTCTGTTTTTTTTCTTTTTTCAGCGTGTTTTTTTTTTTTTAGGCTGTAGGACAGGTCCTTACGGACCTGGCCGTATTGCCACGTGGCAGTGGGCCACGGCCTGTGGGGCAGAAAATTTTTTTTTTTTTTGGCACGCTGAGATTTTTTTTTCTTTGTTTGCTCACCATGATAATGAGGCTATGCAATTTCAATATGTATGCAATTTTTTTTTGATGCATCAAGATAGAAGGCTAGAGTCTCTAGGTCAAGTCAACATGATTTTTGACTTGGACAAAGTTTGATTGGTTTTGACCAAATTGGGTTGGAATTGGTCAAACTTTGGTCAAGGTTTTCCTAGCATCTAATGCATGATGATATATTTTTTTTTGATGCATGACTTTGTAAATGCATTTGGAAGTATGATGATGCATACCTGAAAATCTTTTGCAAGTATTGGGATTTTGGGTTCGCAGCGATGTTGAGCTCTTTCTCGGTCTTGCTGGATTTTGAGGAAGTTTGCAATTTTTGGATTCTGAAGCTCGCAGCAATGTTGAGCTCTTTTCCAGATTTTGCGGAAGTTTGATGAGATTGGTTTGTTCTCGCAGCGATGTTGAGTTCGAGCCTTCTTTGAGAATTCTCCACTGACTATGAGCTTGCAGCGATGTTGAGCTCATCTTCAGGCTTCCTGTCTTTTCTGGAGTACTTTCCTTTTCTTTGGAATTACCCCAAAACCATGTCAAAATTTTGCTAGGATTTTTGTAGCAGAATTCTGTCATTTTGATGTTGATTGATCTTTTCTCTTCCATCTTTTACAGGTAGTTCTTCTAGAACGAACAAGGGTAAAGGTCCTGTTACTGAAGCACCTCGTCGGTCTGCTAGATCTTCCAATGCGGCTGTTCAGCAGGCTTGGGAGAAGGTCCAGTTTGTGGAGAAGAACTTGGAAGAATGCGATTCCTCAATCGTGATGAGATGAGACAGCGATTGATCGCTCTCAAAGATGAGGAATTCTACAAGATCATGGTAAGCGGTCGTCCTTGGGTTACGGACGATCAGAGCGTTGTGCTCAAGCCTACCTTCTTCTTCGGTGATGCAGTCCCCGACGACTTGACATACCAAAGGAGATGTTTTCAGTTCTCTTACACAGCAGATGGTGAGGAGAGAACTATTTCTACCCGGTCGTCTTTTGATCGCACCATCTCGATCCTGAGCCTTTCTCCCACGTGCCCTAAGAGGGAAGATCCTCCGAGCTGGGTGAAGAGGACCAGTGTGATTAAGACCGGGATTTTTGTTGGCGGCCCTTCCGGTTTTGCAGAGAAGCCACCTGTCCGTATGGACATGTTGATGCCAGCCAGTGGCTACCAACGTTCTGATCATCCTTCGGTTGATTTGAGACCGGTGGGCCTTGGCGTTTCTCGGGGTGACGGCAGCAATTGGGTGAAGCCTTTTCGACTTCGTGGCCGTTTCAGTGCTGACTCGAGCTGGGAGTCATGGACTGATCACACCCTGAGGATTGGCGAGGCTGTTCTTCGGGAGGCCGAGATTTTTGATGCGGTTCGCGCTTTTCGACAAATTGTCGTTTTCTCCGATGAGGCTTTCATGGCCATGCTGGAGTCATTCCTTCCACAAACCAACACCTTCATTGTGACGAATGGTGAGATTGGTTTTTCTTTGAAGGAGTTGAGCGCCATCACCGGGTTGCCTATCCTCGGCAAACTCTATGAGGAGTTTATGCCTATTGACAGCGTCCTTGAGGGGCAGTCTGAGGAGTTTAGGCTTGTGTACTTTCAGCTCGTCGCCTTCTATGATTTTTTGAAGGAGAAGGAGGGCTCGAAAGTTAAGTGCAGCAGTTGGAGAAGTTGCAGCTCCAACTTTTTTGATAGCGGGGATTCTTCTGATGGCATGGCCCAAGATGCTAGGGCTAAAACATCAAGTTTGAAGAAGATCGCTGCTATACGAGAAGATTTAAAGAAGTTCTTCACAGGCACAAATGCCATTTGTCCCGACATTGCGTTACGGAGAGATCTCGCTGTTTACCTCTCTTACTGGCTGGGTGAGCCTGTTTTTGCTGGAGGAGATGGAACGCACATCAGGCCGCACTGTATTTTTCCGGCTTGTCAGATGGCGTTTGGAGAGCGGCTAGCTTTGGTACCTGCTCTTTACTCCTATTTGTGTACCGAACTTCAGGCTGCTGCTTTCCTGGTTCGGCTTGGGCTTCCCATGAACAGGGTATTTTTTGCCCACATCTTCTATTCGTGGTATGTATACCACTGTCCTAGCTTCCATCGTTTGGGAGTTGCACAGGACATAGATCCTTTTATGATTCGTTTGGCTGGAGGGACAGCCGTTTCCGAATCGCTTTTATCTGCCCGTTTGAGGATCCGACGATTGAGGGACGTCGAGATTGGGCAGTCTTCAGTGAAGCTTTCGCCGGGTTGGCGGAAGACGGCTTTTGACTTTGGTGTCTCCCGTGATTCGACCAGGGCAGGGTCGGGAAGACATTATGCTTTGACAGACGCGGAGAAGAGATGGCTCTTCAACATACGGGTTGGTATGATGGTGTACCGCAGACATTTTTTCGTCGATATCCAACCGTATGTCCCTTCGCGTTTTGCATTGCAGCTTGGCTTCTCTCAAGGCGTTGTTGGAGCGCCTTCGAGCGTGGTGAAGCATTTTGGAGGTTTGCAAGATGGGAGAAATGCATGGGCTTTTTATAGCGCTGAGGACACTACTGCCATGATTTCCTATCCTGAGCAGCCCACTTTCCGGACTGCTGGCTTCACGAAGTGGTTCGTGGAGAGATTTTCAGTGTACCGGGGGCTTTCCAAGAAAGTGCTTGATGTCAAGCAGTCTCCTGGGAAGGGTCTTGGCAAATCAGATGGTGTCCGCCGGGAGGAAGTTTTGGCCTTCCTTTCTGGAGAGAAGCATAAGATAGGCTTTCTCAATGAGCAGGACGTCATCAGATCAGGAGCTGCACAAGGGATTCCTGGTGAGCTCTTGAGATAGCTGGAAGAGGAGGAGGCTGAAATCGATGCTATGATACAGGCAGAGCATACGAAGGCTTCCATGGAGTCTACTGAAAAGAGTAGACCATCCAGTGAGGACTCTTGTGAGAGGCCTGATGTTGATAGTGGGGCAGGACTGTCGAGCAGATTGACCCGCCAAGGCAAGAGGAGGAGAGGACAACGCCAGAACATGAGATGGCACGATAGTCCTTCTGATATTGAAGTTCCTCTCACCATTGCTGAGGAGGTGTCTGAGGATGCTAACGAGCCTCCGGAGAAGAAGAGCAAAGAAGAGGAGACAACTGGTATGATCCCCTTTCTTTCTTTTGTTTCTTCCTTTCACTTGTAAGAGATTTTTTGTTTTTTAATCAGCTGGTTTCTTTCTTTTGGCAGAGGACGATGACCTGGTGATGCCCGAGGTTCCGGCCGATGAGGCAATGACGGATCCAGTCGTGGCATCTGAGGAAGAGCCCAGGGACTCTGGAGTGGTTCTAGAACCTTGACCTGGTATGATTGCTTTGGCTTTTTTTTTTTTTTTTTTTTTTTTGTGCCGTCATTTGCTGACATGTAACTTTTGTTTTCCTATTAGCTGACTTGCCAGAGGATTCTGACGATTTCGAGCCATCCATGAACGCAACCTTTGACGATGCTTCGGATGAGTTCAAAGAGGCAGAGAGTACTCCGCCGGTCGTCGAATCAGGTATTTTTGAAATAATAATCTTGATATATTTTTGACAAGATTATATTCATACCTTTTGTCTTTTTTTTTTTTTTTTCAGATTGTGAAGCAGCAGGAGAGGTTCTTCCGTCTTCTTCAGAGCCAGAACAGGGGATACCTGCGGCTGATATAGAAGTAGGGGCTTCTTCTTCTTTCAATGAGTCAGCTTCTTCCGTTGGAAAGAGTTTATTGATTACTCTTCCAATGGAGCATGACGTGGGCAGTCGGGCACTAGAGCATGGCGAATCCTCATCTGCACCGCACCTTCAGTATGCAAGGAAGGTGTTGAAGACTGTCTTGAGCTCATGGGTTGAAACTCTTTCTTCAAGTCATTTGGAAGCTGGTTTTGGCATGATCAAGCATGTGCAGGACATCCTCACTGATAGCAAAGAAGTCGGTCTGGACATCGCAAGCGCCAAGGATTTAGTTGAGGAGATCATCACCTTGGGGAACAAATGGACTGAGACCAAGAGTTTCCCAGATGGTGACTTAGGAAGAAGCTGCTGCCAAATGGACCGCCATTGTGGATGCTCGTGACAAGGAGGGGACTCTCATTCGCCAGGTTGAGGAAGCTGAAGGTAATGTCCGGAGAAAGACTCAGGAGCATGAGCAGTGGCAAGTCCTCTGGGAAGAACTTCCTCGTGCTGCAGATGGGTCGCGGCATTCGGCCGCATTTTATGGGGACATTCTGAAGAAGCGTGGCCTAAAAACTTTGGAAGTTAAGGCCAAGGGTCTGCTTGAGGAGTTGAACCTTTGGTTGAAGACCATGTCGGATTAGGCTCCTGAGTTGTAACAAACTCTTTTTCTTTCTTCTTTTTTTTTTGGTACCTCCATGTATAAACAGTTTTGGTACTATATTTTTGTATCCCCTTCCTTTTACTTAAATCATTTTTTTTATTGAAAACAAATTTTAGCAAAAGTTGATGGGAATGTTTGTTTAAGAATTTGATCAAAAGCTTGTCATTTTGTAAAAATCTTTTGTCGAAGGGTTGTTTTGGGCATGAAAGCCAATTTTGTGGCAAAAAGCCTGTTTTTTGATGGCTTGAAAAGCGAAATTTTGGTGGCATGGAAGCCTAATTTTGTGGTGTAAGAGCCAAAATTTGTTTTGCGGCATGGGAGCCAAAAATTTGAGATGGCATTAGAGCCAAAGTTTTTGAGATGGCATGAAAGCCGAATTTTGGAATGGCATAGAAGCCGAATTTCATTTTGTAGCATGAGAGCCAAATTTTGTTTGTGGCATGAGAGCCAAAATTTTGTTTGTTGCATAAGAGCCAAAGCTTTTTGTTTGTGGCATGAGAGCCAAAGCTTTTTGTTTGTGGCATGAGAGCCAAAGTTTTTTGGATGGCGTGAAAGCTGATTTTTGGAATGGCGTAGGAGTCGAATTTTAAGATGGCATGAAAGCTGAAGATTTTTTTTTGATGGTGAGAAAGCCGACTTTTTTTTTTTGTTTTGGCATTTATAGCCGAATTTGGTGTTTATAGCCGCTTTTTGGCGTTTATTGTCGGATTTTGGCGTTTATAGCCGATTTTTGGCATTTATAGCCGGATTTTGGCGTTTATAGCCGAATTTGGCGTTTATAGCTGGATTTTGTTTTCTTTGTTGTTTGTTTTGTTTTGGCATGGAAGCCAGATTTTTGAAAACCAAGTTTTTTTGTTTTGTTGACATGAAAGCCGATTTTGGCGTTTATAGCCGGATTTTTTTGTTTTGGCATTTATAGCCGAATTTGGCATTTATAGCCGCTTGTTGGCGTTTATAGCCACTTTTTGGTTTTCAAAATGCAGGTATCGACTAAATATCGCCTCCCCGCTGAATGGTCTTTCAAGTATCGATGGAATGTTGCTTCCTTGCTCATTCGGTTTTGCGAGTATTGATGGAATGTCACTTCCTCGCGGGCTGGGTTTTGCGAGTATCGATGGAATGTCGCTTCCTCGGGAATTGGGGTGCAAATATCGACTAAGCGTCAGTTCCCTGCTTTTCCTAAAACTTTTGGTTTTGCGGGTACTTACTTGATGTCGTTTCCCCGCGATTTTTGAAATTTGAGGTTTTCTCGAACGATTTGAAATTTGGGTTGTGGATAGCAACTGGAATATTGCGTCTCCACGATTTTTTTTTGAAATTTGGGTTGTGGATATCAACTGGTATGTTGCTTCTCCATGATTTTTGAAATTTTACAAGTATCGAATGGGGTTCGCTTCCTTGAGATTTTTTGGTTTTGGAAGTATCGAATGGGGTTCGCATCCTTCCGGTTTTTGGGTTTTGCGAGTATCGACTAAGTGTCGCTTCCCCACGGTTTCTAAAAACCAATTTTTTTTTTGTTTAAAGACACGAAGATCATAAATTTTGACTTAAAACCATTTTGGTTGTAAAAGCCGGGGTGAACTAGGGTGAAAGTTCCTGAGTCCTGGTTTTTGTTTCAAACCATGAATTTTTGGTTTCAAGGATTGAAAATTTTGGTCAAGTCTGGGAAGAGGCTCCTAAACTTGGATTTTTTTGGGTTTTGATTTTTTTTTTTTGAACAATGAAACGATGAAAGTAAGCATTGTTTTGAGACATTTTTTTTTTTGGAAACTTCAACATAAAGATGAAAATTTCAAAAGGGGTGGGTTTGACGAGCAAGTACCTTGGAAATAGGCTTTGGCCGTGTAGATATCGCTCTGACCCGTTTGAGGAAGTCTTCAAGGGTAGTACCGCTTCAAGAACTTGCCGTTGATGGGCAGTATACATCTGTCTCCTTCCATGTTTAGAAGAGAGTATGCACCGTTGGAGAAGACTTTGTCGATGACGAAGGGTCCCTCCCATTTTGGTTCAAATTTGCCTTTGGATTTGTGTGCAAAGACTATGGGTCTTTTTATTGCAAGAACCAAGTCACCCTTTTTGTAGGCGCGTTGCCTGACCTTCTTGTCGAATGATCCTGACATGCGTGCTTGGCACAACTCAATGCTTTGTAGAGCTTCGAGTCGTCTTTCATCGAGATTATCCAGCTCTTGGAGTCTCAATTTGACATTGCTTTCTTGCGTCATGTCATTTTGCAAAGATACCCTTAAGGAAGGAATTTGTACTTCCAAAGGGACAACAACTTCGCATCCATAGACCAAAGAGAATGGTGTGCTATGGGTTGGTCCTCGAACGGTGGTTCGATAGGCCCACAAAGCTTCTGGCAGTTTTTGTCCCAGTCTCTTTTATGACTAGAAACCATTTTCTTGAGAATTTTGCAGAGTGTCTTGTTGAAGGCTTCTACTAGTCCGTTCACTGCTGGGTTATATGGAGTCGAAGGACAACTTTGGATTTTGTACTTGTCGCAAAACCTGTAGAATCTGTGATCCCGGAATTGTGGTCCGTTATCATGGACGAATCTTTTAGGCATGCCGAATCGACAAATAATGTTGGTGTGCAAGAACTGAAGGACTGATGAGGTCTTCATTTCGCTGAGCGCAAATGCTTCTGACCACTTGGAGAAATAATCCGTAGCGGCGAATATGAAGCGATGACCCTTGCTTGATAGGGGAGAGATAGGACCTATGATGTCCATACCCCAGGCTTCGAAAGGCCACGAGATTGCTGTTGGATGTAGCCATTCTGTAGGCATGTGGATATAATCTCCGTGAATCTGGCATTTTTGGTAGCGCTTGGCAAATTGTATTGCATCAACTACCATGGTAGGCCAATAATAACCTAAGCTTTTTATCTGGTTGTAGAGCTTAGGACCAGCCTGATGGGCTCCACAAAGACCAGCATGTGCTTCTTTGAGAGTTTCCTCAGCCTCTTGTTGTGATAAGCAGCGTAGGAGTACTCCGTTGAAGGATTTTCTGTAAAGTGCTTTTGAAGGTATATCCAAATGAAAGTTCGGGGTTCGTCTTTGGATGCTGACCCGCTCTTTTGGATCTTCAGGTAGGATTCCGAACATGATGTAATCAATGAATGGATCTCTCCTGTCGCCAATCGGAGGTATGAGGATGGACATCCGACTTCCAACCACTTGGTGGCATTCAACAACTGCTTGGTGTGTGTTAAAAGGAGGGAGAATCCTTCTTTGACACACTGTGACTTGCATGTTTTCCCCTTCTTGGATTGCCATGGATGCGGCAAGTCCGGCCAGGGCATCTGCACGGATGTTTTCACCTTTGAGGATGTGGGTGATATGACAGATGTTGAATTTTTGTGGAAGCGACTGCGCCTTATTGTAGTAAGTTAGCAAATCTGGCTTCCTGACTTCATATTTCTGATTCATCTGGTTGACTATCAGTTGAGAGTCCCCAAAAGCTTCCAGCATGGTGATGCCGGATTCGAGGGCGAGTTCCAATCCTACAATCAGGGCTTGGTACTCAGCTGCATTGTTTGAACATGGTTCCAGTAGCGAGAAGGCGTGTGGGATCATGTATTTGTCGGGACTTACAAAGAGAATGCCAATTCCCGATATTTGCTTTCCTTTTTCATTTGTCCTGGTTGGACCATCAAAGTACATATCCCAGGAAGCATTTGATAAGGAAGTTTCCACGTTGTAGAAAAATTCGTCTGGGAGATCATCCCTGAGTGGAGAATCTTTAGGCAATGGATGCTCTGAAGGAAGTCTGCTAGAGCTTATCCTTTGATTGCGTTTTGTGGCACATACCTAATATCAAACTGTGATAGAAGAATAGACCATTTTGCCAGTCGGGCATTGAGAGAACCTGCTTTTGTGACAAGGACCTTTAGGAAGTTGATCCTCGAAATCAGGTAGACTGTGTTCGACAGAAGATAGTGATGTAGCTTTTGTATAGCGAACATTACTACAAGGCATTCTTTTTCAACTGGGGAGTAGCGATGCTCTGCACCTACCATTATGCGGCTAAGGTAATATAGAGCAGCTTTTTTTCCGTCCTCGTTTTCTTGTGCGAGCAGAGCACCCAAAGAGTGGTCGAGAGCTCTTGTGTACAAGATAAATGGTTTTCCAGTTGTGGGGGCAGCGAGCACTGGAGGTTTGGTGAGGTATGCTTTGATGTCTTGAAATGCATTTTGACATTCAGCATCGCAGACAAAGTCGACGCCTTTCTTCATCAGGCGAGAGAAACGGCATTTCCCTGATAGATTGGAGATGAACCGTCGAATGTAGGCCAATCTTCCTTGAAGCCCTTTTAATTCTCTTAGGGTTCTGGGAGATGGCATTTCCAGGATAGCCTTGACTTTGGTAGGGTCAAGTTCTATTCCAGCTTTCCGTACTATGAATCTGAGAAACTTACCCGATGAGACACCGAAGAAGCACTTTAGTGGATTCATCCACAATTTGTGTTTGCGAAGTCTGAGGAAGACTTCTCGAAGATCATCGAGATGGTCTTCTTTTCTTCTGCTTTTGATGGCGAGGTCGTCAATATAGCATTCGACCGTCTTGTGCTGCATATCTTGGAATATTTTCATCATAGCCCTCTGATATGTTGCACCTGCATTTTTCAGACCAAATGGCATGACAGTGTAGCAATACCCGCCATATGGTGTCCGAAATGATGTATGCCTTTCATCTTCATGATGCATCTTTATCTGATTGTAGCCAGAGAATCCATCCATGAATGTCATTCGCTCGAACCCATAGGTGTTGTCACTCATCACCTCTGGTATGGGGAGCGGGAATTCATCTTTAGGACATGCATTATTCAGGTTTCTGTAGTCAATACAGACCCTTATCTGCCCATTTTTCTTTGTCACGGGGACGATGTTGGCCAGCCATTCAGGATGCTGTTCCTCGCAGATGAAGCGAATGTTTTTGAGTTTCTGAACTTCTTGTTCAATTTTGTCCATCACGTCGGGACGGAATCTTCTTTGGCCTTGTTTGATAGGCTTGATTTCTTTTTGCAAGTTGAGCTTGTGGACCGCTACTTTGGGATCCAAGCCTGGCATTTCTGCATAAGACCATGCAAAGCAATCAACGAACTCACGAAGAAAAGAGATATACTCGGGTAACTCATCATCCTTTATATTCTTGCTTATGAATACAGGACGTGGGTTATCAGATGTTCCCAAGTCTATCTTTTGGACAGGATCTTATGTCGGAAGGTTTGAAGGTGGTTCCTCCACAATGTTTTCGGAGGCTTCCAACTCAACAAGACCTTCTGGAGTGCCAGAGGCATTTTCAGACTGGGGCTCTGTTTCTGTCCATGAATCTTCTTGATCAGTATCCTTCTCAAGGCTTGCAATGATATGGTCCCAATCATTCGCTGGAACTGGGTTGAAGTAGGGTACTTCTTTTGGAGACGATGATTCTTCTGGGTCAGAGAACTGCTCGTCTGTGTCATCGGGCAATTCCTCTTTATCATCAGGGAAATTATACCAATTGGAGGAGCTTTCTAGATTTTTGACGAAAAACTCCTCAAAGAGATATCCAGGGATATCAATGTCTTTGTTGACACCAAAAATGTCACTTTGCCTCTTCAACATCAAGAAAGCTGCATGAAGTCGCAACCTGCCATAAATAGGCAATGCAATTTCTCCAAAAATTCAAATCTTGTCAGAATCAAACAAAAACTGCAAGATCCTTCAAGATAGCCAAGAGAAGAGTACACATGAAGTTTCGGGCCATTTCGACAACATTTGGCCTAATTTCACTGCTCCGACAGCTAAACGGGAGCTCCCGGCGGCGACATCATCGGAGACGTCAAAACTTCGATCAAAGCCTACAGATGACTCCAGCATGTCCCAAAAGGGCTCTATGCCAAATTTCAAGTCAAACCGACAACGTTTGACCCTCCATCAATGCTCGAGCAGCAAAATCAAGCTTCCCGGCGGCGGGAACCACCGAAGCCTTCGCTCATCAAACCAAGTGCATGAGTGGCTTCAACATGCTTCCAAAAGGCTGCACGTCGAATTTCAGGTCATTCCGACAACGTTTGACCAGGTTTCGATGCTCCGAGAGAAAATCAAGCCTACCGGCGGCGGAGCAACCCGGGACCATGACATCCAAAACGGAGCCCATGGAACGTCTCAAAATGACTCCAATAGGCTCCCCGTCAAATTTCAGGTCAATCGGACATCGTTTGGCCACATATCAAAGCTCGGCATTTTCCCCGCAGCAAAATCAAGTGAAGCATCGACGGGACCCCAAACGGCTTCAAAACTCAAACAAAAGCCTATGTTTGGTCTTATTTATTGCTCAGGAGGCTTCACCTCAAATTTCAGGTCATTCCGACATCGTTTGACCAAGTTTCAGCTTCTGGCGGAAAATCAGCAGCTCTACGCGACAAAGTCTTCGGCTTTCCCGGAAAATTGGAAACTTTGCACTCTAAAAATGCAAGGATTCTCATCAGGTTTTCTACAGGGAAATCAAGCCAATAAATGAGAAGAAATGTCAAGAAAAATACAGAAGAAAACGGCGACGAAAAAGACCTCAAAACGACCGCAAAACGGGCTCCGAAGGGGAAAAATCCCCCAGGGTCGCAGACCCCTGCGACCATGGCCCATGGTCGCAGGCCCCTGCGACCATGGCCCATGGTCGCCGGTCCATGGTCGCCGGCGACCATGGCCCATGGTCGCCGGAGACCATGGAGGTCCGGGTCACCGGATTTTCCGCCGGTGACCCGTTTTTCCGTCTTTCTTCGCGTTTCGCGCACTTTGGCCCCTGTGGTTTCCTGAAAATGTGATTTTAGTGCTTGAAATTGACTCATATCCTCCGACATCCGTCAAAATCACGGGTCAACCTCCAAAAGCATAAAATCATCATTGATCGCTCCAAGATCGCCAACCGGTCGACCAAGAAAGTGCACTTTCTGTCCGACCGATCGTGAAATCGACAAGACAGATGTCACCGGCCCACTCTTAGCTATCAATGTCTGAAGTTACATGTTCATCCGATGTCGATCAGCATGTAGATCCATCGATGATCATCGCCAGAAGAATTCCAGGAGACACGGCACGGCCCGCGACTCTTCGACTGCTCGGCGACCAATTAATGTGGTTAATTGACTAGCTTTATTGCAGTCATTAATTCATTTCTTTGGACGGCCCAATCAGAAGCAAGCATTTGGGAGTTACAAGTCAATTGATTCATGGCATTTAAACCATGAAACTCCTCCCATTATGGTAATTAAGGTGATTAAAAGCCCTTAATCTCCATCGGCCAATCAGATTCAAGGAAAAAGGAGTTACAAAATCAAGAAATAAATCTTGTAACCCCTCCCATTAAAGCCATTAAGGCTCATAAACCCTCCTAAATGGCTACCAAAAGCCTATAAATAGGAGAGCATTCCATTGAAATCGGGATCAGAAAAAAGAGGAGAAAATCAGAAGATCAGAAAAAAAGGGATCAGAAAGAGATCTGAGAGAAAGAAAAAGAGAGAAAAAACTTTGCTGAAGTTCTGCACCGGCCACCACTACAAGGTGACAAAAGTCCCTTGGGGGGCACCCCCCCCCCAAGGTCCTTGCCTTCTCCTGCTGCCTCCAATGGCTTAGACGTGGCTTTTCAGCCCGTCTACTTAGCTTTTTATTGGACATAGGACCTTCTCTTGGTCTTTGTCCTCTAAAAACCTGAGGTTATAGCCAAGCCAAGCGAATCAAGAGCATCTTCTGTTCTCATCTGCATGGATGATGGCGAAGCCCATACATGGCTTGCGACCGTCAATCTGAACGAGTCCCCCACAATCTCCTGAAAAGTTAGATCTTCCTTTTCTTGCTTTTCATTGTAGTTTGTATTTTTCTAAAGAGACAAAAATCACAACTCTTGTCTTTCATTATTGATAAGAATTGTAAATCGGCTATAAACGCCAAAATCGGCTATAAATGCCAAACAAAATCGCCTTTCACGGCAAATTAAGAAAATGTCTCTTTTCTTAAATATTTGTGCAATGGAAAACTTGAAAGAAGTTGATTTCCTTTTTACTTGCGAAGGTTGATCTCCGGATTACCACTTGCAATTCCAAGTAAAATAGAAAATCTGGCACACCCACATAAAAGAAATGTTGATGCACGCTTCAGGGCCCGCCAGGGCGCGAAAGGGCCGGACCCGACGGACTCCCACGTTCCGCCGACCCCGGTAGCCGCCCCACGGCGCCTCGGAGCGCGTTCCATCAAGCTGGCACACCCGGTGGGACTCGTTCATTTGAGAACACGATGCTTGGAAATGAAATATTTGCATATCATACTTTTTGCTCTATGCTTATACTTCTTTTCCGGATTCCTTGGTTACTTTCTAGCTGGTAGCCTATGTTGGATTTTGCATCCTAAAAAAAAAATGAGATGGGATTTTTTGGAAATTTCTATTTCTTTGAGTTTGTTTCCATTCTTTCTCTTTTCAAAAAAAAAAAAAAAATCAGTTTTCTTAGTTTGAATTCAAAATTGAGAAACTTTGATCCTATCCTATCGTTCTTTGGTGCTTGCAGAAATGTTGAGCCCGTTCGACTAAGGTTTTGGACCATCGTTTCTCTTCGATGAGTTCATTAGAGATTTCAAAAAAAAAATAAAAAAAAAATCAGTTTTCTTAGTTTGAATTCAAAATTGAGAAACTTTGATCCTATCCTATCGTTCTTTGGTGCTTGCAGAAATGTTGAGCCCGTTCGACTAAGGTTTTGGACTATCGTTTCTCTTCGATGAGTTCATTAGAGATTTCAAAAAAAAAATATTAAAAAAAAAATAAAAATAAAAAAAATTAGTTTTCTTAGTTTGGATTCAAAATTGAGAAACTTTGTTCCTATCCTATCGTTCTTTGGTGCTTGAAGAAATGTTGAGCCCGTTCGACTAAGGTTTTGGGCCATCGTTTCTCTTCGATGAGTCTATTTGGGATTTTTATAAAAAAAAGGGACATAGACCACTAAGGTTAAACCAATTGCGTTCTTTGATCACGATTGATTCAAGAAAAGCCTTGTCCAGAGTGTGGAGACAGCTTGACTGTTCTAGGCAAGGGTCCTCCAAACGGGTTCATTAAGTAATCCTACCCTTACCTGGGGGCAATTCTATCAATTGAGGTTTCATAAGACCGGGTTAGGAGGCCTATGTGTACTCTCTCGTCTTTAAATCTTAAAAAATTAAAAAAAAAAAAAAATAAAAAAAAAAAGATTTTCAAAAAAAAAATCTTAAAAAAAAAAAAAAAAAAAAAATTTTCAAAAAAAAATAAAATAAAAAAATAATAAATAAATAAAAAAAATATTTAAAAATAAAAAATAAAAAATAAAAAAAAAATAAAATAAAAATCATTTCAAAAAAAAAAAATCTCCAAAAACTCGTCACTTTTTGGATTCAGATTCGAGAAATTGTGGTCTCTTCCCTTCTGAGTACTGGCGCTCGCGGAAATCGTTGAGCCCGTATTTGAATCGGAATGCCACCTGCTCTCTTTGACGAATCCATTTCTGACATTTCAAAACAAAGAATCCCATCTCATGGATGCGATCTCCAACATTTGTGCATAGCAATACTGGTACGCCCTTTCAGGGTCTACTATATCTGTGACCGGCACATTTGTAACTCCTACCTTATATTCTCCTTATCTCGAGCAAGCCCTGCTTCTCGATAAGTCGAATTTAGGTTTACAATTGATTCTAGCAGTCACTGGAACGCTCATTCTGGGCTCACCATACTTGCTGTCAGAACAATTGTACCATCTATGGCTTTTTGCCTTCTTCATGTCGCTTGGGTCATATCCCTTGAGCGATTTGAAAAGACAACCATAGAAATTCCCATTTATGATCATTATATTCTTGTGATTACTAATGGATGTGGTCTTGTTTTCAGAACTTTTTCGAAACTAACAATGGCAGCCTTAACCATTATCTTCGATGAGAACAAGCACCAACTCATGCTTCAACAGAAGCAAAGCGCGCGCACTCATAAGCGCCCTGTCAGCTGCCGAAGCGTTAACTCCCTCGGCAACTCTCTGAACTCCGGGTCGACCTCGACTCCCCGGACCATCGTCTTCGGGACACTGGGACCATTCCCACTTCCCGAAGAACAAACTGCGCCTGCCAAAAGGCAGAAGATCGCCTCTCAACGTGTCACTCCCCTGACACCAAAGGCGAGCGCCCAAAAGCCTGAAGACTGCGGCACCCCCGCGAAGCCTCGACCCACAAACAACCAGGTCTATCCCAAGACTTGGTCTCCAAGACCTTCCCCAAAACAAAGGAGGTCTCAAACCTCCACCAAGCCAGCATACCTGGCCCCACTCAAGGAGAACCAGTTCTACCCTCTTGCCTACATGAAAGAGGAGAGACCCATCTCCAACTTGACTCCCAAGTCAACCCAGCATGAGCCGGCTTGTTCCTACAGGCCCAAAATCAGATCATGCATCACTAGGCCTCTACAAGCACCTGCTAGGGCCTACACCCCTTCAGTTCGACCCTTTATCTCTACAGGGGCCGAACTCGAAAGGTTTAAAGCTTCGCTGCAACAGGCAAAGGACCGGGTCCACATCCTGTCCTTGCCCAACCACAAAGAAGACAAGCTCGGCTGCTGCGCCCGAGGGAGCACATCCTTCATCGTCAGAGCCCAGCCGGAGCTGACCAAAGCTCAAATCGCTCGTCGAGCACGCCGCCGTGCGTCATATCGACAAAAGAGACTAGAGAAGCAAAGGACCCAGCCTCCTACACTTCAAGTCTCCCGCAAATGGGTCGAAAAAGAAAGACCCGACCAAGTTGCTGCCGTCCATATGGTTGGAAAAACCAGAAGACGCCAAAGGTCAGCATAAAAAATCCATGTCCGACGTCCGGTGACCCGTAGCATCACCAGGACACAAAGACATTCCGAAGAATCTCCTGCCCCTTCCAGCCAAGGACGGGAGAGTAATCCTTCATCAAGCTCTTCATCAAAAAGAATGAGCCCCAGCTCGGTCACCAGGACGATTTCTTCGTTCGAATCCCGAGGGATGAACGTCTTGGCTACAAGTTTTGAGCCGCCACCTCAGAATCCACCTCGAGATGATGCGCTCACACGCATCCAGCAGTTGGAACAAGGCCAGCAGAGGATTGAAACTCTGATGGAAAACCTTCTCCTCGTTGTCCAAAATCAGGTGAACAATGAGCCTCCTCCGAATCATGGCAATAACGAGGAAAATGGAGAAGAAAATGAGTCACGCGCCCTTACCAAAAAGGACGTAGACAGTATCCTCGCCAAAGCAAAAGAAGAGGATATACTCAAAGAGCATGGGATCAAGCCACCATATCCTTTATGGATGGACTCGGTCCCGTTTCCCACAAAATTCAAGCATCCTACTCTCCAAACATATACGGGGAAAGGATCGGCCAGACAGCACGTCATCCACTTCAAGATCTTGACGGGAGCTATCGCGGATCAAGATGCACTCAAGATTCGCCTCTTTGCAAGTACCCTAAAAGGTACGGCCTTCGATTGGTACTCCACTCTGCCGGAGAACTCCATTCAGAACTGGGCTATGCTGGAGACACGCTTCCTGACCCACTTCCAAGGTGAGGATCATCCTGTTACTATGGCTCAGCTCTGCAGCCTAAAACAGGGAGAGAATGAGTCAACTTATGACTTCATTCACAAGTGGAAAGCAATGGCGTACAAATGCTCAGATGTACTGCCACAAGCGTCGCTAGTCGACATCTGCCGTAACAATATGAGAGCAAAAATACGCTCCATGATCATCGGCAACAAATCAAAAAACCTGGGAGAACTCTTGGAAGCTTCTATGGAAGCTGAAACGGTGATTAAAGACCTCAACAGTCAGAAGTCATCAAGAAAAGAGCCAACCGCCATTGCAACCTCTAAACCAAAGAAGAAAGAGGTCCTTAATGTGCAAACCAAGTCAGCTCCTCAGCAACCAAAGAAAGCTGAAAATAGAGCTGCCGGTAAGAGACCTGAATTCTCTGATGCCTTCAAAGAGCGAGTAGAAAAGAAATATCCGTTCGATGAAGACGTCGAAGAAATCTTTGAGGCTCTCCTAGCAAATGGCAAACTCATTTTGCCAGAGCCCAAAAGACCTGGAGACGTTGGCAAAACTAATGATCCTCGGTACTGTCCATACCACCAGATGGTCTCGCATCCTCTCAATCAATGCTTTGTTATGAGAGAGAAGATAAACGAGATGTGGAAAAACGGAGTCATCACCTTTGACAAAAATTATGGCCCCGCCTCCGTCAACATGGTGTCACGTGGACAAACACCAAAATCACCGAAGAAGAAGATCACTACTTCCTTCAAGGTGATAAAAAGAATTCAAACGTCCGAAGTGTTGGTTCCTTACCCGACACCAGACGGACAACCCATATGGGTACATCCCGATCTCTTGGAAGATGAAAACTGGGAGATCGTAAAAACAAAGCCGACAGCTCAACAGCGAAGGCAGGCTAGGAAACATCTCCTCAAGCTCAAACGGCAAGAGAAGACCCAGCCAAAACAAGAAGTCCATGAAAAGGCAGAGGCCTCCTCTACCACTTCACTCGGGGCAACAGAAACGTCCCTTCCAGAGACTTCAAAGGCGGTAAGAAACTTCACTCTCAGTGATTTCATGCCACCTCAATTCAAAAAAGAAGCCATGCAGGGGGCATCATACTCTTGCAACTCGGTAGTTGGATTATCCATTGATGGATACGAGTCCAGCGACACCGACGATGGATTCGAGCCCAACTACACCGATGAGTGGGAGGAATCTCTTGAAACAGGAGAATATCTCTCTGATGAAGAATGGGTTCCTGAAACTCACCTTATGCCAGTAATCTGGTATAACCCCTTGCAACCACAAGGATCCTGGTCTGATGATGAAGAAGACCAAGAGGCTGCACAAGAAGATGCTGTTAACCCAGCACCTGTCATTGCTCCAGTGGAAATCAACTATGTTGAGCCACACGGAGAAGACGAAGAAGAGGATCTGGCTCCCATGCCTGATCTTGAAGAATATGCAAGGATCTTGCAGCGTCTCGCTCTAGAACAAGAGCAAGACCGCGTCAACGAGATTCCTCACAATCCAGAGCCGGAAGTCCCTGAAGCCCATCAGGTACCTCCTCCCTCAACTCCTGAAAATGGAGAACATTGCTGGATTGACGATCCTCTTACATCCGAGGATGAGTCTGACTCCGAGCAGGCAACATCTTCTATCAGAGCTTCCTGTAATGTAATATATCAGGATTATAGCTCTTCTGAAGCGTCGTCTGATGAGATTACCTACACTCCGACGACGCCTAGCAATGTATCCTCTGGAGCTACCTCGTCTCACGTGACTTTCACAGAGATGACACCCTCTCAGGTTTCTTCTCCTGAGACTGTGACTTCAGGATACACATTCTTCCCGACTCATCATCATGAAGAAAACCCAACTTGGGGTGATGGATGGGTCAACGAAGAAGAAAAGCTGCTGGATGCTGTTCAGGACTTGCTCCCGGAAAATGCTCCGTGCAACACAATCACTGAGGATGGCAACTCTGCTGCAGATACATCCCCAGTAGATGAAAAACGACAGCCTCTTGATCCTGAAGACAATCTTCCAAACGAAGATCCTTCTCAAGAAGCTCTCGAAGTTGGTAGAGGCACCCGTTCGGGCCGGGACTACCACAAAAATTACAACCAATCTTCCTTTACTTATGTAAATCCTTCGGGAAAAGATGTTGTAAGCGCCCCCAGTGGCAACAATGATGAACATGCAGGCCCTAAGGAGGCTTTCAAGTATGACTTGGTTGAGCACTTCAAACACATACCTGCACGTCTTCACATCCTGGATTTATTACGAATGTCTCCACGCACTCGTGATAATCTCATCTCAGAATTACAAAAACTGAATGAGGATGTCGACAAACATGCCCCACAAGTCCTCCAAATTGAAATGGACTACCGGTTCAAAAACTCAGAAACCTCCTTAAAAGGAGAAAAAGAGAAAACTGAGGGATCATGCATCCAATGCCTCTCGGTTCAAAAGGCAGCCAGTGCAACCATCGCCTTCACTAAGGAAGACCTCCTACTTGGCGAAGCAAGGCACAACCGACCCCTGTACTTCACAGGGTACATCAAAGAAATGCCGATACATAGAGTTCAGATCGACCCAGGTTCTGCACTCAACCTTATCTCCACTTCGGCTCTTGAAGAGTTGGGCATCCCACCCAGCAAGCTAAGCCACACATCTGTATCTATCTTTGGATACGATGGGAGCACTCAAAGGCCTATCGGCAAAATCAGGTTCAAATTGCAAATCGGTGATCTTATCTCTGAGGTCACTGTATATGCAATAAAAACCCCCTCATGCTACAACATCCTTCTCGGACGTCCTTGGATACACGAGAATGGTGTTGTTCCTTCAACTCTACATCAATGCATCAAGTTTGTCGGCGACGACGGCATGGTACATCGAATCTTTGCGGACAGGAAACCCTTCAAAGGTAAAGAAGTCCACTTCGCAGACTCCCAAATGTATGAAGGCGAAAAAGAAGAAGAAGAGGAAATAGCACCCCCTGCTGAAAATCTCCAGAAAGATAAAGGCAAGGCTCCTCAAAAATCACCGGAAGAAAACAAACCCTCCGGCAAATTAGAAGAGAGTAGTCAATCTCCCTTCGTTATCTCCCTCAAGAATTCAAAACCTTTGGTCATCACGACTAAAGTGAAGAAGGCGAAACAAAAGCCTGGGGGCAAATTTGTTGTCTCTCTCGTGTCTATCATGCAAGACACAGACTCGGACTCAGAGCCAGAAGACGATGCATCGTCAAGCCAAGCTGACACTCAGCAAGTTCAGCCTGCTCTCACTCCGATGGAGACACCTGCTGATGTAGAAGATCCTACGTCTGCTACCTTTGTTGTTCCGGCAACATCACCAAAGCAAAGGCCGATCTTCTTCCATAGATCGGACGCTTCTTCATCAAATTCCATGCTGGAACCTTTCCAAAATGAAGGTATGCCTCAGCTATCTCTATATAGTCCTGTGGCACAAGCAATTATGAAGAAAATGGGCTATGACGCTCAAAACCCAGTCGGTTTGGGAGAAAGACGCGGTATTCTCATGCCATTGGAGCCCGCCTTGACCAAAAGCCAGCTGGAAGATTGGAGACTCTACGGTCATGTAGAAAAGTCTTAAAAGTCGTTTTACCGACCAAGCCCCAACATCTCAAGTCCATGAAGACATCGATCTCCCTGGATATCTCTTTAAAGAGTTACCTGACAAAGATCCAGGAAGCTCATCCAATTGGTATGATTTCTCTGATGATAAAGAGGAATCGTCCGATAATACAGACTTGTGCTATTCTGACCCAGAAGAACCCTCGTCTCCAAAAGAAATACCAGACTCAACAGGCGATTGGGACTATCTCATAGCAAGCCTTGAGGAGATCACCAATCAAGAAAATCCATGGAAAGGAACAGAGCCTTGGTCTGGTAATGCAGTTGAAACTCCAGAAGGTTTCGTTGAGTTGGAAGCCTCCGAAAATATTGTGGAGGAACCACCTTCGAACCTTCCGACAGAAGATCCTGTTCAAAAGATAAACTTGGGAACACCTGATAACCCACGTCCTGTATTCATAAGCAAGAATATAAAGGATGATGAGTTACCCGAGTATATCGCTTTTCTTCGTGAGTTCGTTGATTGCTTTGCATGGTCCTATGCTGAAATGCCTGGTTTAGACCCCAAAGTAGCAGTCCACAAACTCAATCTTCAAGAAGAAATCAAGCCTGTCAAACAAGGCCAAAGAAGATTCCGTCCAGATGTGATGGATAAAATTGAACAAGAAGTTCAAAAACTCAAAAGCGTTGGCTTCATCCGTGAGGAACAACATCCAGAATGGTTGGCCAACATTGTCCCCGTGACAAAGAAAAATGGGCAGATCAGAGTCTGTATTGACTATAGAGACTTGAATGGCGCTTGCCCTAAGGATGAATTCCCGCTCCCCATACCGGAGGTGATGATTGACAATACCTGCGGATTCGAGCGAATGACATTCATGGATGGCTTCTCTGGTTACAATCAGATAAAGATGCATCCCGAGGATGAAAAACACACTTCATTTCGGACTCCATTTGGCGTGTATTGCTACACTGTCATGCCATTTGGTCTGAAAAATGCTGGTGCCACATATCAGAGGGCTATGATGAAAATATTCCAAGATATGCAGCACAAGACGGTCGAATGTTACGTTGATGACCTCGCCGTCAAAAGCAGAAGAAAAGAAGACCATCTCAAAGATCTTCGGGAAGTCTTCCTCCGACTTCGCAAACACAAACTGCGGATGAATCCTCTAAAATGCTTCTTCGGCGTCTCGTCAGGTAAGTTTCTCGGATTCCTTGTTCGGAAAGCTGGAATAGAACTTGACCCCATAAAAGTCAAGGCTATTCTAGAAATGCCCTCTCCAAGAACCTTGAGAGAACTAAAAGGGCTCCAAGGGAGATTGACCTACATCAGACGGTTCATCTCCAATCTTTCGGGGAAATGCCGTCCATTCTCTCGATTGATGAAAAAAGGTATAGACTTTGTCTGGGATACCGACTGCGAAGCCGCATTTCAAGATATCAAGTCATACCTGACCAAACCTCCAGTGTTAGCTGCCCCTGCCACTGGAAAACCATTCATCTTGTACACAAGAGCTCTTGATCATTCTGTAGGCGCTCTGCTTGCACAAGAGAATGGTGAGGGAAAAGAAGCTGCTCTATACTACCTCAGCCGCATGCTAGTAGGTGCAGAGCATCGCTACTCTCCAGTCGAAAAAGAATGCCTTGCAGTGATGTTTGCCGTACAAAAGCTACGTCACTACTTGCTTTCCAACACAGTCTACCTCGTCTCAAGGATCAACCTCTTGAAGGTCCTTGTCACAAAGGCAGGTTCTCTTAATGCCCGACTGGCAAAATGGTCCATCCTCTTGTCACAATTTGATATTAGGTATGTGCCACAAAAAGCAATCAAAGGCCAAGCTCTAGCAGATTTCCTCGCAGAGCATCCATTGCCTAAAGATTCACCACTCAGAGATGATCTCCCAGACGAACCTGTCTACAACGTGGAGACTTCCTCACCAAATGCCTCCTGGGACATGTACTTTGACGGTGCAACCAGGACAAATGAAAACAGAAAGCTGATCTCGGGAGTTGGCATCCTCTTTGTTAGCCCCGACAAATGCATGATTCCACATGCTTTCTCGCTACTGGAACCATGCACAAACAATGCAGCTGAATACCAAGCTCTGATCCTAGGATTGGAACTCGCCATCGAATCCGGTATCACTATGCTGGAAGTCTTTGGAGACTCTCAACTGATCGTCAACCAGATGAATCAGAAATATGAAGTCAGGAAGCCCGATCTGCTGCCTTACTACAACAAGGCACAATCGCTTCTGCAAAAGTTTGACATCTGCAACATCACCCACATTCGTAGAGGTGAAAATATCCGTGCAGATGCCCTGGCCGGACTTGCCGCATCAATGGCGATCCAGGAAGGGGAAAACATGCAAATTACAGTGTGCGAGAGAAGGATCCTCCCTCCTCTTAACACACACCAAGCAGTTGCCGAATGCCACCGAGTGGTTGGAAGTCGGATCTCTATCCTTCAACCTTCAATCGTCGACTGGAGGGATCCGTTCATTGATTACACTATGTTCGGAATCCTACCTGAAGATCCAAAAGAACGGGTAAGCATACAAAGGCGAGCCCCAAACTTTCATTTGGATATTCCTTCAAAAATCCTCTACAGGAAATCCTTCAACGGAGTACTTCTACGCTGCTTGTCACAACAAGAGGCCGAAGAAACACTTAAAGAAGTTCATGCTGGTCTTTGTGGAGCCCATCAGGCAGGTCCTAAGCTCTATGATCAGATAAAAAGGTTAGGTTACTATTGGCCTACCATGGTTGCTGATGCAATGCAATTTGCCAAACGCTGCCAGCTATGCCAAGTTCACGGAGATTACATTCACATGCCTCCGGAATGGCTGCATCCTACAGCAATCTCATGGCCTTTTGAAGCATGGGGCATGGACATCATAGGTCCTATCTCTCCCCCTTCAAGCAAAGGTCATCGCTTCATCTTCGCCGCAACGGATTATTTCTCCAAGTGGTCAGAAGCATTTGCGTTCAACGAAATGAAGACCTCATCAGTTCTTCAATTCCTACGCACCAACATCATTTGTCGTTTCGGCATACCCAAGAGATTCGTCCATGATAACGGACCACAATTCCGGGATCATCGATTCTACAGGTTTTGCGACAAATACAAAATCCAAAGCTGTCCTTCGACCCCATACAATCCGGCAGCAAACGGATTAGCAGAAGTCTTCAACAAGACACTCTGCAAAATCCTCAAGAAAATGGTCTCTAGTCACAAAAGAGACTGGAGTGATAAACTGTCTGAAGCTTTGTGGGCCTATCGAACCACCGTTCGAGGACCAACCCATAGCACACCATTCTCCTTGGTCTATGGATGCGAAGCTGTCGTGCCCCTAGAGGTACAAATTCCTTCTCTGAGGGTATCTCTACAAAATGACATGACTCAAGAAAGCAATGTCAAATTGAGACTCCATGAGCTGGACAATCTCGACGAGAGACGGCTCGAAGCTCGACAAAGCATTGAACTTTACCAAGCACGCATGGCAGGATCTTTTGACAAAAGGGTCCGGCAACGCGCCTACAAAAAGGGTGACTTGGTTCTTGCGGTAAAAAGACCAATGGTCTTCGCACACAAATCCAAAGGCAAATTTGAACCAAAATGGGAGGGACCCTACGTCATCGACAAAGTCTTCTCCAACGGCGCATATGCCCTCCTAAACATGGAAGGCGACAGATGTATGCTGCCTATCAACGGCAAGTTCTTGAAGCGGTACTACCCTTGAAGACTTACCCAACTGGGTAAGAGCAATGCCTGTATGGCCAAAACCTGTTCTCAGGTACTCGCTCGTCAAACCCACTCTCTTTAGAATTTTCATATCAAATGTCAAAATTTCTAGAGATTCAAAAACAATGCTTACTTTCATTGTTTCATTGTTCAAAAACAAAAAAAATCCAAGTTTAGGAGCCTCTCCCTGACTTGACCAAAACTTTCGATCCTTGAACCAAAATTCATGGTTTGAAACAAAAATCCGGATTCAGGGATTTCCACCCTAGTCCACCTTACCTTTTACCGCCAAATGGTTCTAGGTCAAAATTTACGACCCTCGTGTCTTTAAACAAAAAAAAAATGGTTTTTCAAAAATCGTGGGGAAACGACATCAAAGTCAGTACCCGCAAAACAAAAAATTTTGAAAAAAAGCAAGGATGCGACATTCCATCAATACTTGCATCCAAAATCGCAGGGAAGCGACATTTCGTCGATACTTGCAAAATCCAAAACCGTGGAGAAGCAACAAACCAGTTGATATCCACAACCCAATTTCAAAAATCGTGGAAAAGCAACAAACCAGTTGATATCCACAACCCAAATTTCAAAGGTTCGAGAAAACCTAAAATCGTGGAGAAGCAACAAACCAGTTGATATCCACAACCCAATTTCAAAAATCGTGGAGGTGCAACATACCAGTTGCTATCCACAACCCAAAATTACAAATGGTTCGAGAAAACCTCAAATTTCAAAAATCGCGGAGAAACGACATCAAGTCAGTACCCGCAAAACCAAAAGTCTTGGGAAAAGCAGGGAAGCGACGCTTAGTCGATATTTGCACCCAAATTCGCGAGGAAGCGACATTCCATCGATACTTGCAAAACCTAACCCGCGAGGAAGTGACATTCCATCAATACTCGCAAAACCGAATGAGCAAGGAAGCGACATTCCATCGATACTTGCAAGACCATTCAGCGGGAAGGCGACATTTAGTCGATACCTGCATTTTGAAAACCAAAACTCGGCTATAAATGCCAAAATCCGGCTATAAATGCCAGAACAAAAATTTCCGGCTATAAACGCCAAAATCGGCTTTCATGCCAATAAAACAAAACTCGGTTTTCGAAAAAAACTCGGCTACAAATGCCACACACAAAAAAAAAAAACCTGACTCTCATGTCAAAACCGGCTATAAATGCCACCAATTGGCTATCAATGCCACCAAACTGGCTGTAAATGCCACAAAAATCCGGCTATAAATGCCACAAACCGGCTATCAATGCCACGAAAAATTGGCTTTCACGCCGACAAACCAAAACTTGGCTTTCAAAAAATGGCTATCAATGCCACAAAACCGGCTATAAATGCCACAAATTGGCTATCAATGCCACCAAACTGGCTGTAAATGCCACAAAATTTCGGCTTCCATGCCAACCCAAATTTTGGCTTTTACGCCATAAAATTTCGGCTTCCATGCCATCTCAAAATCGGCTTTCACGCCACAACCAAAATCAGGCTCCCATGCCAAAACAATTATTTGACAAAAGATTTTCACAAAATGACAAAGCTTTTGATCAAATCCCATTTAGCAATTGCTTTCATCACAAAAAGATTTGAGTGAGCGTAGGGAACAAAAAAAAAAAAAAAAAAAGGTACCAAAAAAATACATGTGGTACCAAAGCAAAAAAAAAAAAAAATAGAAAGTGTTCACAAGCACTACAAAAAAAAAAGAAAAGTACCAAAAAAAATACATGTGGTACCAAAAAAAAGAAAGTGTCCACAAGCACTACAAAAAAAGAGTACCAAAAAATACATGTGGTACCAAAAAAAAAGAAGAATGGTTTCTGCTATAAAAAATCAGGAGCTCAGCCAAAAATGGTCTCCAGCCAAAGCTTCAGCTCCTCAAGCAAACTTTTGGCCTCAGCCGTCAGAGTTTCCAAGGCACGCTTCTTCAGGAACTTGCCATGAGATGCTAGCGAATGCCGTAACCCTTCTTTTACACCGGGAAGCTCTTCCCCAGCAGTTTGCCATCGTTCGTTTTCTAGAGTCCTCCTCTCGAGAACTTGACCGGCATCTGCAACCCTGCGGATCAGAGTACTCTCCCTGTCACGAGCCTCTGTTATAGCAGCCCACTTCGCATCGACTTGTGCCTTCAAATGCTCAAGACGTTTCCTGGCCTCCTCAACTTCCCTATCAAGGACGTTAAGGTCATGCCTCAATCCGATGATGGCTAGCTCTTCCTTGTTCTTCTCCCGAACTAGCTGCTTCTTGCTTTGTGTAGCCTCATTCAGGTCAGACTTAGCCTTATCAGCAGGGTCCAAGAACATCTCCTTGAAGAATTGGTCGTCAAGGAAACCCATGGTCTCAAACCACTTGTCACCCAGTGCAATGATCCTATCAACGATCGCCCTGGCACCTGTGACATCCAGACCAACCTCTTCGGTGTCGGTCAGAATCTCCTGTACATGTGGGATCATGCCAAATCCTGCCTCCAAGTGTCCATAAAGGAGAGTCTTGACCCAAGAACTCAAAACCCGAGCCAGCACCTTCTTCGCAAATTGAAGAGACGAACTGGATGAAGATTCACCCTTCTCCGCTGATCGGCTGCTCATGTCATGTCCCATTGGAAGAGTAACAAAAGAACTCTTTTCACTTGGAGCCACTGGAGAGGGAATCTCAACACGAGGCATCTCTTCAATCATGTCTGAACTGGTCTCTACCTCCGGATCGACCTCTGGCATCCCTTGCTCTGGTTCTGAAGAAAGCGATGGACTCTCTTCTGTCACTTCAAAACCTGCAAATGAAACACAAAAAGGTATGAATATGATCCTGTTCAAAAAAAAAAAAAAAATCATCAGGGTCATCACTACAAAGTACCTTCTTCAACGACTGGCGGAACACTCTCTTCCTCCATGAACTCATCAGAAGCATCATCGACATTTGCGTCCATTGATGGTTCAAAGTCATCGGAATCCTGTGGCAAGTCAGCTGGCAAGAAAAAAACTGTTAGCAAATCAAGTCGCAGGCAAAAAAAAAAAGAGAAAGCGAAAGAAGCTATACCAATTGGAGATTCCGGAGTCATTCCAGAGTCCCTCGGTTCTTCTTCAGATGTCATAACTGGCTCCATCACCGCCTCATCGGTCGGAACCTCAGGCATCGGTAAGTCTTCATCCTCTGCTAAAAAAAAAAAAGAGCAGCAGCAGGGTGAGAAAACAAATCAGAACATGGAAAGCCCCATGAAAGAAGTAGAAAAAGAAAAAGGAAGAATCATACCTTCACCAATGGTCTCTTCCCCACGACTCCTCTTCTCTGGAGGCTCGTCGACAGCCTCTGGCACCTCCTCGTTGATGGTAAGAGGGATTTCCATGTCAGGAGAGTCCTCATGTGGCCCCTCGCTGCGATGATGACTCCTCCTCTTCTTACCTCTACGGGTTCGCTTCCTAGAAGAACCCGCCTCACTATCAGAGTCAGGTTTCTCACTTGACTCCTCACTGGATGGTCTGCTTTCGCCAGTAGACTCCACGGAAGCTCGTTTCTGTGCCGCTTGCATCCAAGCGTCGAGCTCAGCTTCCTCCTGTTCTAGCTGCTCCAAAGCCTCATCAGGTACTTCCCGAACAGCTTCAGAACCAATGACGCCCTGGTCACCGAGAAAGCCTATCTTGTGCTTCTCTCCAGAAAGGAAGGCCCAAACTTCCTCTCGCCGGACGCCATCCGACTTCCCAATGCCTTTTCCAGAAGACAGCTTTACATCAAGCTCCTTCTTGGAAAGCCCCCGATATGCCAAAAAGCTCTCCGCGAACCACTTCGTGAAGCCGGCAGTTCGGAAAGTCGACAGCTCAGGATAAGAAATCGTGGCAGTAGTGTCTTCAGCACTATAGAAAGCCCATGCATTTCTGCCATCCTGCAAACCCCCAAAACGCTTCACCATACTCGAAGGCGCGCCAACAACGCCTTGAGAGAAGCCCAACTGAAGTGCAAAGCGAGAAGGTACATACGGCTGGATGTCGACGAAAAGATGTCTACGGTACACCATCGTGCCGACTCGTATGCTGAAAAGCCACTCCTTCTCTGCATTGGTCAAAGGGTAATGCCTTCCCGACCCTGCTCTGGTGGAGTCTCGGGAGGCACCAAAATCAAAAGCCTTCTTCCGCAACTCCGGAGAAAGCTTCACTGAAGACTGCCCCATCTCGACGTCCCTGAACCGTCGGATCCTCATGCGGGCAAACAAAAGTGATTCAGATACGGCTTTTCCCTTAGCCAATCGAATCATCAGAGGATCATCATCCTGTGCAGCACCCAGCTGGTGGAAGCCAGGACAGTGGTATACAAACCACGAATAAAAGATATGGGCTGAAAATACCCTATTCATAGGGAGCCCAAGCCGAACCAAGAAAGCAGCAGCCTGCAGTTCGGTACACAGGTAGGAGTAAAGAGCGGGCACCAAAGCAAGCCGCTCTCTAAACGCCATCTGACAAGCCGGAAAAATACAATGCGGCCTGATGTGCGTCCCATCTCCACCAGTAAAAATAGCCTCACCTAGCCAAAAAGTGAGGTAAAAAGCAAGATCTCTCCGCAATGTAATGTCAGAACAAATGGCATCTGTGCTCGCGAAGAAACCCTTCAACTCTTCCTGCATGACCGAAGTCTTCTTCCTGTCTTCCCGGGTCATGCTATCAGAAGACTCTTTGCTGTCAAAGAAGTTGAAGAATGAAGAGCCATAACTCTTCCAACTGCTGGATCTCACTTTCGAGCCCTCCTTCAAAAAATCATAGAAGGCGACGAGCTGAAAGTATAGGAGCCTGAACTCCTCTGACTGCTCCTCAAGGACGCTGTCAATCGGCATGAACTCCTCGTAGAGTTTGCCAAGGATGGGCAATCCAGTAATAGCACTCAACTCCTTCAGAGAAAAACCAATCTCACCGTTCGTGACAACGAAGGTATTGGTCTGAGGGAGGAAAGACTCCAACATAGCCATGAAGGCATCATCAGAAAAAGTCACGGTCTCCCTAAAAGCGCGGACCGCGTCAAAAAACCCGGCTTCCTTCAAAACGGCGCCCCCAATCAGCAAGGTGTGGTCAGTCCATGACTTCCAATCGGAGTCAGCATTGAAACGGCCACGAAGTCGAAAAGGATTCACCCAAGTACTGCCGTCACCACTGAAAACGCCATGGCCCACCGGTCTCAAATCGACCGACGGATAATCAGAGCCCTGGTAGCCGCTGGCTGGCATCAACATGTCCATACGGACAGGTGGCTTCTCTGCAAAACCGGAAGGTCCACCAACAAAAACCCCGGTCTTGATCACACTGGTCCTCTTCACCCAGCTCGGAGGATCTTCCCTCTTAGGGCACGTGGGAGAAAGCCTCAGGATCGAGATGGTCCGGTCAAAAGACGACCGGGTAGAAATAGTTCTCTCTTCACCATCAGCTGTGTAAGAGAACTGAAAACATCTCCTTTGGTATGTCAAGTCGTCAGGGACTGCATCTCCAAAGAAGAAGGTAGGCTTGGGCAAAACCCTCAGATCGTCCATAACCCAAGGACGGTTGCTTACCATGATCTTATAGAATTCCTCATCCTTGAGAGCGATCAATCGCTGTCTCATCTCATCGCGATTGAGGGAATCGCACTCTTCCAAGTTCTTCTCAACAAACTGGACCTTCTCCCAGGCTTGCTGAACGGCCACATTGGAAGATCTAGCAGATCGACGAGGTACGCTTGTAGCAGGCTCTTTATCCTTGTTCGCTCTGGAGGAACCACCTACAAAGGTTGGAAAAGAAAAAGATCGTCATCAAAATGACAGGATTTCGCTAAGAAAGAAAAAAGGGTCACTTTGTCCCACCAAAAATCTGGCGAAATTTTGGCATGACTCCGGGGCAATTCCAAAGAAAAAGGAAATACCCCGACGGAAATAGAAAGTTTGAAGATGGGCTCAACATTGCTGCGGGCTCCGAAACTCCAAACTTTCGAAACCTCAAAATCTTCGCAAAATCAAGAAGGGCTCAACATCGCTGCGAGCTCCAAATTCCCAAATTTGCAAAGATTTTCAGGTATGCTATCATGCTCAATCTACAAAAAGTACATGCATAAACATCTAGATTTGCATAAAAAACGCATTATCATGATGAGCAAAAAAAAAAAAAAAAAAAAAAAAAGAAACTTTCTCAAAAAAAAAGAGGGAGAAAGAAAAGAAAAAAAAAAGAGAAACTTTCAAAAAAAAAAAAAAAAAAAAAAATCAGGCCACGTGATCCGTACGGCCCACAAAAAAAAAAAAAAAAAAAGAAACTTTCTCAAAAAAAAAAGGGAGAAAGAAAAGAACAAAAAAAAAAGGAAGAAACTTTCCCACAAAAAAAAAAAAAAAGAGAAAAGAGACACGTGAAAAAAAAAAAAAACAGAAATCACGTGAAAAAAAAAAAAAAAAAAAAAAAGAGAAGAAGAATAGAAAGAAAAAAAAAAAAAAAAAAGAAGAAAGAAAAAAAAAAGAGAAGACACTTTTTTTTTTCCATCCTATTCTCTACATGGAGTTTTCTTGAAAGAAAAAAGAAAGAAAACTTACTTGAAGCCATTGATGGAGAAGAAGAAGGAAAAAGCTTGAAGATCCTTGAAGAAGAAAAACTCTTGGCCTTGGAGCTCTCTTGAGATTGTTGCAAAAGAAAGCAATAAGAGCAAGAGATCCTACCCTCCTTGCTTTTATAGAAGAGAGCAAATCAAAGAAGGAAACAAAAAAGAAAGGTAAGTGTTACTAATTAGTAACCTTACCAAAAGAAAAGGAATTAGAAAGATTCTTTCCCAAAAAGAAAGATGCCTTTGAGAGATTTCCTCCCAAAATCAATCAAATGAGAGATTCTCTCCAACAAAATAGGATATTGAAGATTCTTTCCCAAAAAGAAAGATACCTTGAGATATTCTCTCCCAAATTAAGGAAATATGAGAGATTCTCTCCCATAAAGATATTTTTAGATATTCTCTATCCAAATGAGATATCTTTAGATATTCTTTACAAAAATGGCCCCACATGAGATTTAAGCCATCCTAAAAAGCTTAAGGTCCCATGGGCTAGCCCATATGAGCCAGGTTTGACCACCTAGGCACTATAAAAAAAAAAAAAAAAAAAAAAAATTTGGGCTTTTAGTCAAGAAAAAAATCCCTCTTACCAAGAGCATACAAAAATGGTTTCATGCCTCTTTTGAGTTGATTGAACCATACAAAAAATCCCAAGCCCCATGAGCTTCCAAAAATCAAACCATCCAGCCTCATATACCAAATTGAACCAAAATCTTGAAATTGACATTCCACAAAAATCCAAACCACTCCAATGGACCCACACAGTCCCAAAGAGTGACCAAAAACCAAATCCTGGTCCCCTAACTTGCCACATACAGCTTGTTAGGTCACAAGACCAAAACCAAAAACCAAATCATGATCCCCCAACTTGCCACATACAGCTTGTTGGGTCACAAGGTCAAAACCAAAACCCGACCCCCTAACCTGCCACATACAGCTTGTTAGGTCACAAGGTCAAAAACAAAAGCCCAAATCCACATCCCTGATGTCATCTTCAAAACTTTGCCTCGAGATGGTGTGTGATTCCTTTCACTACCATAAAATTCCCCTGGAAGCTCAAAGGCTACTCTACCAAAGGAAGGATTGCTCAAAGACTCTTGGTCGAGACACAAGCTCTCCTTCAAAACTCTCTTCGAGGCACATCGACTACAAAAGTCAAGCAACTCGTCGCTGTACCTCGAGGGGGCATTTGTTGACACCAAAAATGTCACTTTGCCTCTTCAACATCAAGAAAGCTGCATGAAGTCGCAACCTGCCATAAATAGGCAATGCAATTTCTCCAAAAATTCAAATCTTGTCAGAATCAAACAAAAACTGCAAGATCCTTCAAGATAGCCAAGAGAAGAGTACACATGAAGTTTCGGGCCATTTCGACAACATTTGGCCTAACTTCACTGCTCCGACAGCTAAACGGGAGCTCCCGGCGGCGACATCATCGGAGACGTCAAAACTTCGATCAAAGCCTACAGATGACTCCAGCATGTCCCAAAAGGGCTCTATGCCAAATTTCAAGTCAAACCGACAACGTTTGACCCTCCATCAATGCTCGAGCAGCAAAATCAAGCCTCCCGGCGGCGGGAACCACCGAAGCCTTCGCTCATCAAACCAAGTGCATGAGTGGCTTCAACATGCTTCCAAAAGGCTGCACGTCGAATTTCAGGTCATTCCGACAACGTTTGACCAGGTTTCGATGCTTCGAGAGAAAATCAAGCCTATCGGCGGCGGAGCAACCCGGGACCATGACATCCAAAACGGAGCCCATGGAACGTCTCAAAATGACTCCAATAGGCTCCCCGTCAAATTTCAGGTCAATCGGACATCGTTTGGCCACATATCAAAGCTCGGCATTTTCCCCGCAGCAAAATCAAGTGAAGCATCGACGGGACCCCAAACGGCTTCAAAACTCAAACAAAAGCCTATGGTTGGTCTTATTTATTGCTCAGGAGGCTTCACCTCAAATTTCAGGTCATTCCGACATCGTTTGACCAAGTTTCAGCTTCTGGCGGAAAATCAGCAGCTCTACGCGACAAAGTCTTCGGCTTTCCCGGAAAATTGGAAACTTTGCACTCTAAAAATGCAAGGATTCTCATCAAGTTTTCTACAGGGAAATCAAGCCAATAAATGAGAAGAAATGTCAAGAAAAATACAGAAGAAAACGGCGACGAAAAAGACCTCAAAACGACCGCAAAACGGGCTCCGAATGGGAAAAATCCCCCAGGGTCGCAGACCCCTGCGACCATGGCCCATGGTCGCCGGTCCATGGTCGCCGGCGACCATGGCCCATGGTCGCCGGAGACCATGGAGGTCCGGGTCACCGGATTTTCCGCCGGTGACCCGTTTTTCCGTCTTTCTTCGCGTTTCGCACACTTTGGCCCCTGTGGTTTCCTGAAAATGTGATTTTAGTGCTTGAAATTGACTCATATCCTCCGACATCCGTCAAAATCACGGGTCAACCTCCAAAAGCATAAAATCATCATTGATCGCTCCAAGATCGCCAACCGGTCGACCAAGAAGGTGCACTTTCTGTCCGACCGATCGTGAAATCGACATGACAGATGTCACCGGCCCACTCTTAGCTATCAATGTCTGAAGTTACATGTTCATCCGATGTCGATCAGCATGTAGATCGATCGATGATCATCGCCAGAAGAATTCCAGAAGACACGGCACGGCCCGCGACTCTTCGACTGCTCGGCGACCAATTAATGTGGTTAATTGACTAGCTTTATTGCAGTCATTAATTCATTTCTTTGGACGGCCCAATCAGAAGCTAGCATTTGGGAGTTACAAGTCAATTGATTCATGGCATTTAAACCATGAAACTCCTCCCATTATGGTAATTAAGGTGATTAAAAGCCCTTAATCTCCATCGGCCAATCAGATTCAAGGAAAAAGGAGTTACAAAATCAAGAAATAAATCTTGTAACCCCTCCCATTAAAGCCATTAAGGCTCATAAACCCTCCTAAATGGCTACCAAAAGCCTATAAATAGGAGAGCATTCCATTGAAATCGGGATCAGAAAAAAGAGGAGAAAATCAGAAGATCAGAAAAAAAGGGATCAGAAAGAGATCTGAGAGAAAGAAAAAGAGAGAAAAAACTTTGCTGAAGTTCTGCACCGGCCACCACTACAAGGTGACAAAAGTCCCTTGGGGGGCACCCCCCCCCCAAGGTCCTTGCCTTCTCCTGCTGCCTCCAATGGCTTAGACGTGGCTTTTCAGCCCGTCTACTTAGCTTTTTATTGGACATAGGACCTTCTCTTGGTCTTTGTCCTCTAAAAACCTGAGGTTATAGCCAAGCCAAGCGAATCAAGAGCATCTTCTGTTCTCATCTGCATGGATGATGGCGAAGCCCATACATGGCTTGCGACCGTCAATCTGAACGAGTCCCCCACAATCTCCTGAAAAGTTAGATCTTCCTTTTCTTGCTTTTCATTGTAGTTTGTATTTTTCTAAAGAGACAAAAATCACAACTCTTGTCTTTCATTATTGATAAGAATTGTAAATCGGCTATAAACGCCAAAATCGGCTATAAATGCCAAACAAAATCGCCTTTCACGGCAAATTAAGAAAATGTCTCTTTTCTTAAATATTTGTGCAATGGAAAACTTGAAAGAAGTTGATTTCCTTTTTACTTGCGAAGGTTGATCTCCGGATTACCACTTGCAATTCCAAGTAAAATAGAAAATCTGGCACACCCACATAAAAGAAATGTTGATGCACGCTTCAGGGCCCGCCAGGGCGCGAAAGGGCCGGACCCGACGGACTCCCACGTTCCGCCGACCCCGGTAGCCGCCCCACGGCGCCTCGGAGCGCGTTCCATCAGTCTTCATGAGATGTTGAGGCTTGGTCGGTAAAGCGACTTTGTAGCCATGGTGTCAACTGTCTTATAGGAGCGGTAGGATCATACCCCAACCCATATGAAGACTTGCCTTTATGAAGGTTGATTTTCCAATCTTCTGGTTGACTTTTGATCAGGGTGGGTTCCAATGGTGTGAGAATACCACGGCCACCTCCCAAACCTGTTGGATTTTGAGCGTCGTAGCCCATTTTCTTCATGATAGCTTGTGCCATTGGACTATACAGGGATAGCTGAGGCATACCTTCGTTTTGGAAAGGTTCAAGCAGAGAGTTCAGTGGAGATGCTTCTGATCTGTGGAAGTAAATCACTTTTTCTTCTGGCGAAGTTGCCGGAATAACAAAGGAAGCAGACGTAGGATCTTCTATGTCTGCAGGTGTCTCCAATGGAGTGAGAGTGGGCTGATCTTGCTGAGGATTAGCTTGGCTTGATGCTGTGGTATCTTCTGACTCTGACTCCGAGTCTGTGTCAAGCATAATAGACACGAAGGAGACAATGAACTTGCCCCAGCCCTTTGTTTTGTCTTCTTTACTTTGGTAGTGATTACCAAAGGCTTTGGAGATTTGAAGGAGACGATGAAGGGAGCTTGGCCGCTTACTTCGAGTTTGGTGGAGGGTTTGTTTACCTCCGATGATTGCTGAGGAGCCTTGCCTTTATCTTTCTGGAGACTGCCGGCAAGGTGAATTGTTTTTTCCTCCTGTTCTTCTTTTCCATCTTTATACATTTGAGCATCTACAAAATGGACATCTCTGCCTTTGAAGGGCTTTTTGTCTGCAAACATGCAATGTATCAAGCCATCATTGCCAACGAACTTGATGCACTGATGTAGAGTTGAAGGGACGACACCATTGTCATGTATCCAGGGGCGTCCAAGGAGTATATTGTAACATGAAGGGGTCTTTATCGCATACACGGTGACTTCAGAAATAAGATTACCGATTTGCAATTTAAACCTGATTTTGCCGATAGGCCTTTGAGCGCTGCCGTCATATCCGAAGATGGATACAGACGTGTGACTCAGCTTGCTAGGTGGGATGCCCGGTTCTTCGAGTGCCGAAGTAGAGATGAGGTTGAGTGTAGAACCTGGATCGATCTGAACTCTGTATACTGGCATTTCTTTGACGTACCCTGTAAAGTACAAGGGACGGTTGTGCTTTGTTTCGCCTAGGAGGAGGTCATCCTTGTCGAAGGCAATTGTTGCACTTGCTGCTTTTTGTACCGAGAGGCATTCATTGCTTGATCCCTCAGTTTTCTTTTTTTCTCCCTTTGAGGGAGTATTTGATTTTTTGACCCTATAGTCCATTTCAATTTGTAGGACTTGTGGGACATGTTTGTCGACATCCGCATTCAGCCTTTGTATTTCTGAAATGAGACTATCATGAGTTTGTGGAGACATTCGTAATAAGTCAAGGATGTGCAGACGTGCATGTATGTGTTTGAAGTGCTCAATTAAGTCGTACTTGAAAGCCTCCTTCGGGCCTGCATTTTCATTATTGTTGCCACTTGGGGCGCTTACAACTTGCTTTCCCGAAGGATTTACATAAGAAGAAGAAGGTTGGTTGTAATTTTTGTGGTAATCCCGGCCAGAACGGGTACCTCTACGAACTTCAAGAGCTTCTAGAGACTGGTCTTCTTTTGGAAGATCACTCTCAGGATCAAGGGGTTGATCCTTTGCTGAAGACGTCTCTGTAACAGCATTGGTGTCTTCAGTAATTGTGTTGCACGGAGCAATTTCCGGGAACAAGTCCTGAACAGCAGCCGGCAACTTTTCTTTATTAGCCCAGACATTGCCTATGAAATCGGGTATCTGGGACCAATTGACTGAGTTTTCATTGAAGAAGATTTCATTGGCAGAAGTTTTTTCAAGATGATCAATCGGGAGAGGCTTGAGTTCTGATGTCACAGCTTCAGGAGACGAGGGCTGAGAGGATGTTATCTCAGTGGAAGTCACTTGAGAGGATCTAGCTCCGGAAGATACACTACCGGTTGGGGAGTACATGTCTTCGGAAGCTTCAGAGGCACTGTCGTCCTAAGCTATTGCATTGCAGGTTATCCTCACAGGAGATGCCCTAGTGTAGACTGTTGGGAATCAGACTCATCCTCAGATGTAAGAGGATCATCGATCCAACTGTTTTCTCCATTTTCAGGAGTTGAGGGAAAAAGTTCTTGTTGATTTTCAGGGACTTCCAGTTCTGGATCATGACGAAGATTGATGCGATCCTGCTCCTGCTCTATGGCAAGATGTTGCAAGATTCTTGCATATTCTTCAAGATCAGGCATGGGAGCCAAATCTTCTTAGTCATCCGCTCCTCGTGGTTCGCCCATGTTAGGTTCCACTGAAGCATTTGCTGGTGTTGGATCAACATCGTTTTCTTGAACAGGGCCCTGGTCTTCTTCATCATCAGTCCAAGATCCTTGTGGCTGTAATGGGTTATACCAGATTACTGGCATAAGATGAGACTCGGGAATCCATTCCTCGTCGGAGAGGTATTCTCTTATTTCAAGGGATTCTTCCCCCTCATCGATATCACTGGCAGTATCACTGGACTCGTATCCACTCATGGAGAATCCAACTACCGAGTTGCAAGAGTATGATGCCCCCTGCACATTTTCATTTTTGTATAGAGGTGGCATGAAATCATCAAGGGTGAATTTCCTTACCGCCTTCGAAGTTTTGGGAAGAGATTTTTCCGTCGTCCCTAGTGAAGCAGTGGAAGAAGTTTATGCTTTTTCGAGGATTTCTTATTTTGGTTGAGACTTCTGCTGCTGTTTGAGTTTGCGGAGTTGTCTCTTGACTTGCCTTCGTTGCTGAGCGGTCGGCTTTGTTTTGACGATCTCCCAATTTTCATCATCTAGGAGATCAGGATGCACCCATATAGGTTGTCCATCTGATGTTGGATAGGGAACCAATTCTTGGGACGCTTGAGCCATTTTTATCACCTTGAATGAAGTAGTGATCTTCTCCTTCGGTGACTTTGAAGTTTGCCGACATGACACCATGTTGACAGAAGTGGAGCCGTAGTTTTTGTCAAAAGTTATGACTCCATTTTTCCACATCTCATTGATCTTCTCTCTCACAACGAAGCATTGATTGAGAGGATGTGAGATCATCTGAGGGTATGGATAGTATCGGGGATCATTGGTTTTGCCAACATCTCCCGGTCTTTTGGGCTCTGGCAGAATGAGTTTGCCATTTGCTAGGAGAGCCTCAAAGATTTCTTCAACATCTTCATCGAACGGATATTTCTTTTCTACACGTTCTTTGAAGGCATCAGAGAGTTCAGGGCTTTTACTTGCAGTTTTGTTTTCAGGTTTCTTTGGGTGCTGAGGAACTGATTTAGTCTGCACATTGAGAACCTCCTTTTTCTTTGGTTTTGAGGTTGTAACCGCAGTCGGCTCTTTCTTTGATGATTTCTGACTGTTGAGGTCTTTGATCACCATTTCAGCTTCCATGGAAGCTTCGAGAAGTTCTCCCAGGTTCTTTGATTTGTTGCCGATGATCATGGAGCGAATTTTTGCTCTCATATTGTTACGGCAGATGTCGACTAGCGACGCTTGTGGCAGTACATTTGAGCATTTATACGCCATTGCCTTCCATTTGTGAATGAAGTCGTATGTTGACTCATTCTCTCCCTGTTTTAAGCTGCAGAGTTGAGACATAGTAATAGGATGATCCTCACCTTGGAAGTGGTTCAGGAAGCGTGTCTCTAGCATAGCCCAGTTTTGGATGGAGTTCTCCGACAAAGTGGAGTACCAATCAAAGGCTGTACCTTTTAGGGTACTTGCGAAGAGGCGAATCTTGAGGGCATCTTGATCCGCAATAGCTCCCATCAGGATCTTGAAATGGAGGACATGCTATCTGGCTGAACCTTTCCCAGTATATGTCTGGAGAGTAGGTTGTTTGAATTTTGCAGGGAACGGAACCAAGTCCATCCATAAAGGGTAGGGTGGCTTGATCCAATGTTCCTTCAATGTATCCTCTTCTTTTGCTTTCGTGAGGATATCGTCCACGTCCTTTCTGGTAAGGGCGCGAGATTGATTGTTTTTTGCATTGTCCTCATCATCTTCATGATTCGGAGGAGTTTGGTTGTCAGGTGGTGGACGCTGTAGCGTGAGAATAAGGTTTTCCATCAGAGCCTCAATTCTCTGTTGTGTTGCTCCAACTGCTGGATGCGTGCAGTTACGTCATCATGCGGTGGAGGCTGCTCAGAACTTGTAGCCAAGACGTTCATCCCTCGGGATTCGAACGAAGAAATCGTCTTGGTGACTGAGCTGGGGCTCATTCTTCTGGATGAAGAATTTGAGGAGTGGTTACTCCGGTGTCCTTGATGGACCCGAAAGAGGGGGAATCTTCCGTCCTCTCCCTCCGCACCCCGGGGGCTGACCTGGGTCTCGGCGGAGGAGGGAAGATCTCGGGCATCAACATTTTTTTACTGGTATGCCAGATTTACTTTCTACTTGGAATTTGGAATGGTGATAATCCGGAGATTCACCTTCATAAGTGGAAAGGAAATCAATCCTTTTTTCTAACTTTTCAAATTGCATTAATATTAAGAAAAGAGACAAGTTTGTTTTTTAAGAATGCCGTAGGAGGCGTTTTTGTTTTTTTGCCGTAAAAGGCGATTTTACCGTGAAAGGCGATTTTACCGTGAAAGGCGATTTTACAAAACTCATCAAATATGAAAGACACGAATTGTGATTTCTTTTTGTCTCTTTAGGAAAGACAAACTACAATACAAAAGTAAGAAAAGGGATCAAACTTCTCAGGAGATTGTGGGGACACGTTGAGATCGACGGTCGCAAGTCATGTATGGCCTTCGCCATTGTCCTTCAAATGAGAACATGTGATGCTTTGATTCTTTGGCTTGGCTCCTAACCTCGGTTTTTTAAAGGACAAGGACCAAGAGGAGGTCCTATATCCAATGACAAACCTAGTAAACGGGCTGAAAAGCCGCATTTAGGCCGTGTTGGAGAAGGAGGAGACCTTTGGGGGGGGGGGGGGGGGGTGGCCCCTTAAGGGACGTTGATCACCTTGTGGTGCTTCTTGGAGCAAAGTAGCAGGACTTCGTCTCTCTCTTGGATTTTCTGGTTTTTCAGAGCTTGCACTTGGGATCTCTTTTCATCCTGCTTTCTTCTTGGAATGGACCTCCTTTTATAGGCTTTTGGTAGCCATGAGGTGTTTATTGGCATTGATGGCCATGATGAAAGAATTGATGAGGAGTTATAAGTTGATTTTGTAACTCCTTTTTCAAGGCTTGTGATTGGCCGATGAAGGTAGTGGGCATTTAATCACCTTTATGCTTCATGAGGATGGGAGTTTCATGGGTTTAATGCCACGATTGCTTGGATTTGTAACTCCCAAATGCTTGAATCTGATTGGGCCATAGAAAATAATGAGTTAATGACCGCATTAAGTTGTCATAAACGGGTCAATTAACGTCATTAAGTGGTCGCCCAGGCATGTGAAGAGTCGCGGGCCGCGCCGCTCCTTTTGAGATTCTTCTTGCGATCATCACAAGTGGATCCATGCATTGTTTGATGTCGGATTGCGATGCAATTTTAGACATTAGTCGATGTTGGTGGGCCGGTGACATCTGTCTTGTCGATTTCACGATCGGTCGGACAGAAAGTTCACTTTCTTGGTCAGCCGTTTGGCGATCTTGAGGCGATCGGTGATGATTTCATGCTTTTTACAGCGGATCCGAGATGTCGATGAAGATCAGTGGTTTTCAAGCACCAAACATTGGATTTTCAGAAAATCACAGAGGCCGGAACACCCAAAACGAGAAAACCATCGAAAAACGGACGTTTTGGTGCAAAATCCGGAGACCCGGATTTGCAGGGTCGCCGGCGACCCTAGGCCATGCCCTTTGGTTGCCGAGTTCCGTTTTCGGCCGATTTTCCGTCTTTTTTGTTCCTTTTTTCTTCTGTATTTTTCCTCAATTATTGACTTTATTTTCTTGGAGAAAACTTGACGAGAACCTGCACGAAATCGGAACACAGAGTTTCCCATTTTTCTGGAAAGCCGAAGACTTTGTAGTCGATTTTCCGTCAAGAGTCGAAACTAGGTCAAACGATGTCGGAATAACCTGAAAATTGAGGTGAAGCTTCTTGAGGAGTGGATAGGTTCAACCGTGGGCTTTTATTTGCCGTTTGGGGTCCCATCGATGCTTCATTTGATTTTACTGCGGGGAAAATGCCGAGCTTTGATATGTGGTCAAACGATGTCCGATTGACCTGAAATTTGACGGGGAGCCTATTGGAGTCATTTTGAGACGTTCCATGGGCTCTGTTTTGTATGTCATGGTCCCGGGTTGCTCCGCCGCCGGTAGGCTTGATTTTTTCTCGAAGCATCGAAACCTGGTCAAACATTGTCGGAATGACCTGAGATTCGACGTGCAGCCCTTTGAAGGCATGTTGAAGCCACTCATGTACTTTGTTTCATGAGTGATGACTTCTGTGGTTCCCGCCGCCGGGAGGCTTGATTTTGCTGTTCGAACAGTAATGGAGGGTTAAACGTTGTCGGTTTGACTTGAAATTTGGCATGGAGCCCTTTGGAGACATTCTGGAGTCATCCGTAGGCTCTGATCAAAGTTTTTGTGTCTTTGATGATGTCGCCGCCGGGAGCGCTTGTTTAGCTGTCGGAGCAGTGAAGTTAGGCCAAACGCTGTCGGAATGGCCCGAAACCTCAGGTGTACCCCTCTTTTAGCTGTCTTGAAGGATCTCTCAGTTTCTGTCTGATTCTGACAAAATCTGATGCTTGAAGTAGCCTTGCCTATTTTTAGCAGGATGCGGCTTCACGAGGTTTCTTGATGTTGATGAGACATAGTGACTTTTTTGGTGTCAACAGTCCTTGGTTTAGAGGAGTGGAGGATTCTTTGAGATGTGTTCGTGTCTGGGAGACGCTGCGAGTCACCGGACGTCTAACACTGATTTTGGTTGCTGACTTCGGCGTTTTCTGGTTTTGCCAACCATATGAACAGCAACGAATTGGTCGGGTCTTTCTTTTTCGACCCATTTGTTTGAGACATGGAGAGTAGAACGCTGGGTTCTTTGTTTCTCGAGTCTCTTTTGCCGATATGTAGTGCGGCGATGCATACGACGAACAATTTGAGCTTCTGTCAGCTCTGGCGATGAAAGATGTAGTCCCTCGTGCGCAGCAGCCGAGTTTGTCTTCTTTGAAGCTTGGCATGGACAGAATCTGGACGCGGTCCTTTGTCTGTCGCAGTGAACAGTTGAATTTTGCGAGCTCGGCCCCTGTTGAGATGAAGGGTCGACTCGCAGGAGTACAGGCTTCACCATGTTTTTGCGTAGGCCTAACAATGTAGGATTTGATTTTGGGCTTGTAGGAGTAAGCCGGCTCATAATGATTTTGTTTGTTTTTTGGGTGGAGGGTAGGTTTCTCCTCTTTCATGTAAGAGAGATGGTAGAACCGATTCTCCTTGAGAGGGGCCAGGTATGTTGGCTTTGCAGATGTTCGGGACCTCTGTTGCTTTGGTGAAGATCTCGGGGACCAAGTTTTGGTGTAAACCTGGTTTCTTGTGGGTTGAGGCTTCGTGGGAACGCCACGGGCTTCAAGCTTCTTGGTGTTCGCCCTTGGTGCCATTTTAGTGACACGTTGCGGGGCGGTTTTCTGCTTCTTGGCAGGTACAGTGTCTTCTACCGGAAGTGGGAATGGTCCCAGCGATCCGAAGACGATGGTCCGGGGAGTTGAAGTTGACCCGGTGTTTGGAGAGTTGTCGAGGGAGATGACACTTCGGCAATTGACAGGGCGCTTATGCTTGTTTTCCTTGTCTTGAAGCATAAGCAGGTACTTGTTTTCAGCAAAACTGATGGTCAATGAAGCTGCCATTGCTAGTTTTGGAAAACTTCTGAAACAAGACCAAATCCATTAGTAATCACAAGAATATGGTGATCATAAATGGAGAACCACTATGTTTTTTGGCTTTTCAAATCACTTGAGGGGACATGGCCTTGCCCAAGGACGATGAAGATGGCAAAAAGCCATAGAGGATACAATTGTTCTAAAATGCAAGTATGGTAGGCTCAGAGTGAGCGTTCCAGTGACTGCTAGAAGCAATTGTAGACCTTAATTCAAATTACCGAGAAGCAAGGCTCACTCGAGGTAAAATGATACAAGGTTGGAGATAAAAATGTGTCGGTCGCTAATACAGTAGACCTGAAAGGGCGTACTAGCACCGCTAGGCACAAATGTTGCAAATCGCATCCTTGGAAAGGACACGAGATGGGATTTTTTGAAAAGTCAAATTTGGATTCATAAAGGAGAGCAACTTGTATTCCAATCCGAAGCACAACTCAACATTTCTGTGAGCGTTAAATCCAAAAAGGAAGGAAACCAGAATTTCTCAAATGTGAATCCAGACGTGACGGAAGTTTTTTTTTTTTGAAAGGTCAAGATTGAATTCATCAAAGAGAGCAAATGGTGTTCCGTTCCGAACAAAGGCTCAACATTTCTGCGAGCGCTAAATCCGAAAGGGAACGAACCAAGATTTCTCAACTCTGAATTCAAAAGTGACGGAAGTTTCTTTTTAAGGGTCAAGATTGAATTCATCAAAGAGAGCAAATGGTGTTCCATTCCGAACAAGGCTCAACATTTCTGCGAGCGCTAAATCTGAAAGGGAAAGAAGCAAGATTTCTCAACTATGAATTCAAAAGTGACAGATGTTTTTTTTTTTGAAGGGTCAAGATTGAATTCATCAAAGAGAGCAAATGGTGTTCCATTCCGAACAAGGCTCAACATTTCTGCGAGCGCTAAATCCGAAAGGGAAATAACCAAGATTCCTCAACTCTGAACTCAAAAATGACGGAAGTTTTTTTTTTTTGAAGGATCAAGATTGAATTCATCAAAGAGAGCAAATGGTGTTCCATTCCGAACAAGGCTCAACATTTCTGCGAGCGCTAAATCCGAAAGGGAAAGAACCAAGGTTTCTCAACTCTAAATTCAAAAGTGACAGAATTTTTTTTAAAAGGATTTTTTTTTGAAAGGTGCACATAGATTTCCAATTCGATCTTATGAAACCTTAGTAGATAGATCAGCCCCCAGGTAAGGGTAGGATTACTTAATGAACCCATTTGGAGGACCCTTGCCTCGAACAGTCTAGCTGTCTCCACACTCTGGACAAGGCTTTTCTTAAATCCACTTTGGTCAAAGAACGCAACTGGTGGAACCTTAGTGTTTTTTTTAACTCTTTTTTGAATGGTTTTTTAATGAACTCATCAAAGAGAGCGAATGGTGTTCCAATCCGAACAAAGGCTTAACATTTCTGCGAGCGCTAAATCCGAAAGGGAAGGAAACCAATGTTTCTCAAATTTGAATTCAAAAGAGAGAAAACTAATTTTTTTTTTTGAAATTATAACCTTTTTTTTTTTTTTTTTTGAAATCCCAATTGGACTCATCAAAGAGAAAAGATGGCCCAATCCCCGATATGAACGATAGCTGCGAACATTTCTGTGAGCTATCAAGTTCGAAGAGGAGAGGATCAAAATTTCTCAAAGTTGAATCTTGAGAAAGAGAGATCATTTTTTTTTTTTGAAAGAGTTTGAAATGAAGGTGTTTTTTTTTTTTGAAATCCCAATTGGACTCATCAAAGAGAAAAGATGGCCCAATCCCCGATATGAACGATAGCTGCGAACATTTCTGTGAGCTATCAAGTTCGAAGAGGAGAGGATCAAAATTTCTCAAAATTGAATCTAAGAAAAGAAATCAGATTTGTTTTTTTTTGAAGTGAGAAAGAACAATTAAAATCCCATCTCATGTTTTTATTTTTTTTTTTAGATGGAAAATGCAACATATGGCACCAACTAGAAAGGAGCCAAGTGATCAAAGCATCACGTTCTCAAGTCAACGTGTCCCACCGGGTATGCCAACTTGATGGACCCGAAAGGAATCTTCCGTCCTCTCCTTCCACACCTCGGGGGCTGACCTGGGTCTCGGAGAAGGAGGGAAAATCTCGGGCATCAACATTTTTGTACGGGTATGCCAGATTTACTTTCTACTTGGAACTTGGAATGGTGATAATCCGGAGATTCACCTTCACAAGTGGAAAGGAAATCAATCCTTTTTTCTAACTTTTCAAATTGCATAAATATTAAGAAAAGAGACAAGTTTGTTTTTTGAGAATGCCGTAAGAGGCGTTTTTTTGTTTGTTTGCCGTAAAAGGCGATTTTGCCTTGAAAGGCGATTTTACAAAACTCATCAAATGTGAAAGACAAGAATTGTGATTTGTTTTTGTCTCTTTAGGAAATACAAACTACAATAGAAAAGTAAGAAAAGGGATCTAACTTCTCAGGAGATTGTGGGGACACGTTGAGATCGACGGTCGCAAGTCATGTATGGACTTCGCCATCGTCCTTCAAATGAGAACATGTGATGCTTTGATTCTTTGGCTTGGCTCATAACCTCGGTTTTTTAAAGGACAAGGACCAAGAGAAGGTCCTCTATCCAATGAAAAACTGAGTAAACGGGCTGAAAAGCCGCATTTAGGCCATGTTGGAGAAGGAGGTGACCTTTGGGGGGGGGGCAAGGGATGTTGATCACCTTATGGTGCTTCCAGGAGCAAAGTAGCAGAACTTCGTCTCTCTCTTGGATTTTCTGGATTTTCAGTGCTTGCACTTGGGATCTATTTTCATCCTGCATTCTTCTTGGAATGGACCTCCTTTTATAGGCTTTTGTAGCCATGAGGTGTTTATTGGCATTGATGGCCATGATAAAAGAATTGATGAGGAGTTACAAGTGGATTTTCTAACTCCTTTTTCAAGGCTTGTGATTGGCCGATGAAGGTAGTGGGCATTTAATCACCTTTATGCTTCATGATGATGGGAGTTTCATGGGTTTAATGCCATGATTGCTTGGATTTGTAACTCCCAAATACTTGAATCTGATTGGGCCGTCCAAAATAATGAGTTAATGGCCGCCTTAAGTTGTGATAAACGGGTCAATTAACGTCATTAAGTGGTCGCTAAGGCATGTAAAGAGTCGCGGGCCGCGCTGCGCCTTTTGAGATTCTTCTTGAGATCATCACAGGTGGATCCACGTATTGTTTGATGTCGGATTGCAGTGCAATTTCAGACATTGATTGACGTTGGTGGGCCGGTGACATCTGTCTTGTCGATTTCATGATCGGTCGGACAGAAAGTGCACTTTCTTGGTCAGCCGGTTGGCGATCTTGAGGCGATCGGTGATGATTTCATGCTTTTGACGGCGGATCCGAGATGTCGACGAAGATCAGTCGTTTTCAAGCATCAAACATTGGATTTTCCGAAAATCACAGAGGCTGGAACACCCGAAACGCGAAAAGATCGAAAAACGATCAATTTGGTGCAAAATCCGGCGACCCGGCTTCGCCGGGTCCCTGGCGACCTTAGGGTTTTTTGCTCTTTGGTCACCGAGCTTCGTTTTCGGCCGATTTTGCGTCTTTTTCGTTCCTTTTTTCTTCTGTATTTTTCTTGGAATTTTTCCTCAATTATTGACTTCATTTTCTTGGAGAAAACTTGACGAGAACCCGCGCGAAATTGGAGCACAAAGTTTCCCATTTTTCGGGAAAGCCGAAGACTTTGTAGCCGATTTTCCGTCAAGAGTCGAAACTAGATCAAACGATGTCGGAATGACCTGAAAATTGAGGTGAAGCTTCTTGAGCAGTGGATAGGACCAACCATGAGCTTTTATTTGAGTTTTGAAGCCGTTTGGGGTCCCATCAATGCTTAACTTGATTTTACTGCGGGGAAAATGCCGAGCTTTGATATGTGGTCAAACGATGTCCGATTGACCTGAAATTTGACGAGGAGCCTATTGGAGTCATTTTGAGACGTTCCATGGGCTCCGTTTTGGATGTCATGGTCCCGGGTTGCTCTGTCGCTGGTAGGCTTGATTTTCTCTCGGAGCATCGAAACCTGGTCAAACGTTGTCGGAATGACCTGAAATTCGACGTGCGGCCCTTTGGAGGCATGTTGAAGCCACTCATGTATTTGGTTTGATGAGTGATGGCCTCGGTGGTTCCTGCCGCCGGGAGGCTTGATTTTGCTGCTCGAGCGTTGATGGAGGGTCAAACATTGTCGGTTTGACTTGAAATTTGGCATGGAGCCCTTTGAAGACATTCTGGAGTCATCCGTAGGCTCTGATCAAAGTTTTGGTGTCTTCGATGATGTCGCCGCCGGGAGCGCTTGTTTAGCTATTGGAGCAGTGAAGTTAGGCCAAACTATGTCGGAATGGCCCGAAACCTCAGGTGTACCCTCTTTTGGCTGCCTTGAAGGATCTTTCAGTTTCTGTCTGATTCTGAAAAAATCTGATGCTTGAAGCAGCCTTTCCTATTTTTGTAGCAGGATGCAGCTTCATGAGGCTTCTTGTGTTGAGGAGACATATTGACTTTTTTGGTGTCAACAATGATGAGCCAGCTTCTTCAAATGGAAAGAGCTTATTGATTACTCCTCCAATGGGGCATGACATGGGCAGTCGGACGCCGGAGCATGGCTAATCCTCATCTGGGCCGGACCTTCAGTGTGCTAAGAAGGTGTTGAAGAGCGTTTTGAGCTCATGGGTCGAGACTCTCTCTTCAGGTCACATGGAAGCTGGTTTCGGCACGATCAAGCATGTGCAGGACATTCTTGGCAAGAGTGAAAAAGTTGGTCTAGATATCACTGGCGCCGGGGCATTTGTTGATGATATCATCGCACTGGGTAACATGTGGTCTGAGATCGAGGGCTTTCCAAATGATGACTTTTTCAGGAAGATGTTTGTGACGCCTTCCGGCAAGGTCAAATCTGAGCTAAATGAGATTTGTGGACTCAGAGGTAGTTCGTTCGGGAGAGGAACGTTACCGAGTGGGCCATTATTGAGCTAACACGAGACCTGCGCCGTTTGGATAGGGAGGCCGTCGAGGCTAAGAAGCGGCTCAAGCTATTGGAAGAACAAGCTGTTGCCAAATGGACCGCCATCGTGGAAGCTCGTACTAGAGAGGGGACTCTCATTCGCCAGGTTGAAGAGGCTGACAGCAATCTCCGGAGTAAAACTCAGGAATATGAGTAATGGAAAATTCTCTGGGAAGAACTTCCTCGCGCTGCAGATGGATCGCGGCGTTCTACCGTATTTTATGAAAAGATGTTGAAGAAGCGTGGCCTGGAAGCTTTGGAGGCTAAGGCCAAGAGTCTTCTTGAGGAGTTGAATCTTTGGTTGAAGACCATGTTAGACTGGGCTCCTGAGTTGTAACAAACTCCTTTTTTTTTTTTTTTCATATATAAACATTTTTGGTACTATATATTTTTTGTATTCCCTCTTTCACTTAAATTATTTTTTGATGAAAACAAATTTAAGCAAGAGCTTAATGGGAATGTTTGTTTGAGAATTTGATCAAAAGGTTGTCATATTGTGAAATTCTTTTGTCAAAGGGTTTGTTTTGGGCATAAAAACCAGATTTTGTGGTGAAAGCCTGGTTTTTGATGGCTTAAAAGCTGAATTTTGGGATGGCATGGAGGCCGAATTTTGTGGCGTAAGAGCCAAAATTTGTTGTGGCATGGAAACTGAAGTTTTTGAGATGGCATGAAAGCCGAATTTTTTGTAGATGGCATGAAAGCCGGGTTTTAAGATGGCATTAAAGTCGAATCTTGAATTGGCATGAGAGCCAGGTTTTGTGGCATAGGAGCCGATTTTGTTTGTGGCATGGAAGTCGAAATTTTGTTTTTGGCGTGGGAGCCGAAATTTTTTTTTGGTTGGCGTGAAAGCTAGATTTTTGAAAGCCAGGTTTTGTTTTGTTGGCATGGAAGCCAGATTTTTTGATTTTTGGCATGAAAGCCGGGTTTTTTTGGCATTTATAGCGGTTTTTATGGCATCGATAGCCGATTTCTTTGGCATTTATAGCCAATTTTGGCGTGAAATCCGATTTTTGGCATTTATAAGTATGGTTTTCAAAATGCAAGTATCGACTTAAAAGTCGCCTCCGTACTAAATGGTATTGCAAGTATCGATGGAATGTCGCCTCCTTGCTCATTCGGTTGAGAGTGTAGATGGAATGTCGCCTCTTCGCAGATTGGGGTGCAAGTATCGACTAAGCGTCGCTTCATTGCTTTTCCAAAAATTTTGGTTTTGCCGGTATTGACTGAATGTCGCCTCCCCACGATTTTTTGAAATTTTAGGTTTTTTTTTTTTTTTTTTTTGAAATTTGGGTTGTGGATATCAACTAGAATGTTGCGTCTCCACGATTTTTTGAAATTTGAAATTTTACAAGTATCGACGAGGTGCCACTTCCTTGCGATTTTGTGGTTTTGGAACTATTGAATGGGGTTTGCATCCTTCCTATTTTTGGGTTTTGCGAGTATCGACTGAGCGTCAATTCCCCGCGGTTTCTAAAAAAAACATTTTTGTTTAAAGACACGAGGGTTATAAATTTTAACTCAAAACCATTTTCGGTTGTAAAAGTCGAGGCGGACTAGGGTGGGAATTCCTGAGTCTTGATTTTTGTTTCAAAACATGAATTTTGGGTTCAAGGATCGAGAATTTTGGTCTAGTCCGGGAAGAGGCTCCTAAACTTGGATTTTTGGATTTGATTTTTTTTTTTTTTTAGAAATTTCAACATAAGGTTGAAAATTCCCAAAGGGATGGGTTTGAAGAGCAAGTACCTATGAATAGGCTTTGGCCATATAGGCATCGCTCTGACCCGTTAGATGAAGTCTTCAAGGGTAGTACCGTTTCAAGAACTTACCGTTGATGGGCAGCAAACATCTGTCACCTTCTTTGTTTAGAAGAGCGTATGCGCCGTTGGAGAAGACTTTGTCGATGACGAAGGGTCCCTCCCATTTTGGTTCAAATTTGCCTTTGGATTTGTATACAAAGACTATGGGTCTTTTTACTGCAAGGACTAAGTCACTCATTTTGTAGGCCCGTTGCCTGACCTTCTTGTCGAAAGATCCTGCCATGCGTGCTTGGTACAGCTCAATGCTTTGTAGAGCTTCAAGCCGTCTCTCATCAAGATTATCCACCTCTTTGAGTCTCAATTTGACATTGCTTTCTTGCGTCATGTCATTTTGCAAAGATACCCTTAAGGAAGGAATTTGTACCTCTAAAGGGACAACAACTTCGCATCCATAGACCAAGGAGAATGGTGTGCTATGGGTTGGTCCTCGAACGGTGGTTCGAAAGGCCCATAAAGCTTCTGTTAGTTTGTCGCCCCAGTCTCTTTTATGACTAGAGACCATTTTCTTGAGAATTTTGTAGAGTGTCTTGTTGAACGCTTCTGCTAGCCCGTTCGCTGCTGGATTATATGGAGTCGAAGGACAACTTTTAATTTTGTACTTGTCACAGAACTTGTAGAATCTGTAATTCCGGAATTGTGGTCCGTTCTCATGGACGAATCTTTTAGGTATGCCGAAGCGACAAATAATGTTGGTGCGTAAGAACTAAAGGACGATGAAGTCTTCATTGCACTAAGCGCAAATGCTTCTGATCACTTGGAGAAGTAATCCGTAGCGGCGAAGATAAAGCGATGACCGTTGCTTGATGGGGGAGAGATAGGACCTATGATGTCCATAGCCCAGGCTTTGAAAGGCCATGAGATTGCTATAGAATGTAGCCATTCTGGAGGCATGTGGACATCATTTCCATGAATTTGGCATTGTTGGCAGCGTTTAGCAAATTACATTGCGTCAGCTACCATGGTAGGACAATAATAACCTAATCTTTTTATTTGATCGTAGAGCTTAGGACTAGCCTGATGGGCTTCACAAAGACCAGCATGTACTTCTTTGAGAGTTTCTTTGGCCTCTTGTTGCGACAAGTAGCAGAGAAGTACTCCGTTGAAGGATTTTCTGTAAAGTGTTTTTGAAGGAATATCCATATGAAAGTTTGGAGCTCATCTTTGAATGCTTACCCGCTCTTTTGGATCTTCAGGTAGGATTCCGACATAATGTAATCAGTGAACAGATCTCTCCAATTGCCGATCGGAGGTTTGAGGATGGACATCCGATTTCCAACCACTTGGTGGCATTCAACAATTGCTTGGTGTATGTTAAGAGGAGGGAGAATCCTTTTTTGACACATTGTAATTTGCATGTTTTTCCCTTCTTGGATTGCCATAGATGCGGCGAGTCCAGCCAAGGCATCTCAAATTTCTAATTCATCTGGTTGGCGATCAATTGAGAGTCCCCAAAAGCTTCTAGGATGGCAATGCCGGATTCGAGGGCGAGTTCTAATCCTATAATTAGGGCTTGGTACTCAGCTGCATTGTTTGAACATGGTTCCAGTAGCAAGAAAGCGTGTGGAATCATGTATTTGTCGAGGCTAACAAAGAGGATGCCAATTCCCGATATCTGCTTTCCTTTTTCATTTGTCCTGGTTGCGCCATCAAAGTACATGTCCTAGGAAGCATTTGATAAGGGAGTATCCACGTTGTTGATAGGTTCGTTTAGGAGATCATCCCTGAGTGGAGAATCTTTAGGTAATGGGTGCTCTGCGAGAAAGTCTGCTAGAGCTTGGCCTTTGATTGCTTTTTGTGGTACATACCTAATATCAAATTGTGATAGAAGGATGGACCATTTTGCTAGTCGGGCATTGAGAGAACTTGTTTTTGTGACAAGGACCTTTAAGAGATATAATCCTTGAAATCAAGTAGACTGTGTTGGACGACAAGTAGTGACGTAGCTTTTTTACGACAAGCATCACTGCAAGGCATTCTTTTCGACTAGGGAGTAGCGATGCTCTGCACCTAACAACATGCGGCTAAGGTAATATAGAGCAGCTTCTTTGTGCGAGTAGAGCACCCAAAGAATAGTCGAGAGCTCTTGTATACAAGATGAATGATCTTCCAGTTGTGGGGGCCGCCAACACTGGAGGTTTGGTCAGGTATGTTTTTATGTCTTGAAATGCAGCTTCACATTCAGCATCCCAAACAAAGTCAACACCTTTCTTCATCAAGCGAGAGAATAGATGGTACTTCCCTGACATATTGGAGATAAACCGTCGGATGTATGCTAACCTTTCTTGAAGCCCTTTTAGTTCTCTTAGGGTCCTTGGAGATGGCATTTTTAGGATAGCCTTGACTTTGGTGGGGTCAAGTTCTATTCCGACTTTCCGAACTATGAATCCGAGAAACTTACCTGATAAGACCTTGAAGAAGCATTTTAGTGGATTCATCCGCAGTTTGTGTTTGCAAAATCGGAGGAAGACTTCTCGAAGATCGTTGAGATGGTCTTCTTTTTTTCTGCTTTTGACAGCAAGGTCATCGACATAACGTTCGACCGTCTTGTGCTGCATATCTTGGAATATTTTCATCATAGCCTTTTGATATGTTGCACCTGCACTTTTCAGACCGAATGGCATGACATTGTAGCAATACACGCCAAATGGAGTCCGAAATGATATATGTCTTTTATCTTTAGGATGCATCTTTATCTGATTGTAGCCAGATAATCCATCCATGAATGTCATTCGCTCGAATCAGCAGGTATTGTCAATCATCACCTATGGTATGGGGAGCGGGAATTCATCTTTAGGGCATGCATTATTCAGGTCCCTGTAGTTGATACAGACCCTTATCTGTCCATTTTTCTTTGTCCATTTTTCTTTGTCACGGGGACAATGTTGACCAACCATTCAGGATGTTGTTCCTCGATATGAAGCCAACGCTTTTGAGTTTTTGAACTTCTTGTTCAATTTTGTCCATCACGTCAGGACGGAATCTTTTTTGGCCTTGTTTGATAGGCTTAATTTCTTTTTGCAAGTTGAGTTTATGGACTGCTATTTTGGGCTCTAAGCCGGGCATTTCAGCATAAGACCATGCAAAACAATCAACGAACTCGCGAAGAAAAGAGATATACTCGGATAACTCATCATCCTTTATGTTCTAGCTTCTGAAAACAGGACGTGGGTTTTCAGGTGTTCCCAAGTTTATCTTTTGAACAGAATCTTCTGTTGGAAGGTTTGAAGGTGGTTCCTCTCCAATATTTTCGGAGGCTTCCAAGTCAACAAGACCTTCTAAAGTTCCAAAGGCATTTACCGACCAAGGCTCTGCTTTTGTCCATGGGTCTTCTTGATTGGTACTGTCACGACCCCAAACCCGGGGTCCGTGAATTGAGAGTTATGTTTCTCCCAAGATCCGCATGTGTGAGGATTACAAATTCCAACACCTCTGAATATTTAGCGGAAGCTTTCGTGGTGTTGCGACTCGAAGTCCGTGGCCATTGGATTCCGCACCGCACTCAACCCAAGCATATAATCATCTTATCATTGATCCATCTCAGACTGGAATAAACCGTCATAATAAAAGTACAGAGCTGACAGTAACAAGGTATTGCATTCCCATATATGTTCAAGTTACAATTAACAATGTATCTTAATTACAATCCCAAGAGAAAGGCTAATAGAAGCCATACAAAAACGAGCTAAAGATCACTACCCCATGTGTGACGTAATCCCGATGTCAAGCTCAATGTCGACATGACATAGCCAACAAACACCTGTAAGCTCATGGCTCCACAGCCAATACGTGCACTCATCTCGGGTGAAGAAATCTGAACCTGAGTACCAAAGTAGTGGGTTAGACACGACGGTCTGGCAGGTGGGTGAAAAGATATAACAATAGACTGAATGGTAAAACATGAAATAAATCATACTGTCTGATCAAAATTGTACATAATAAAAATGTATCGGAAATCATGAATATCTGACAAAATCATGTATTCATATAAATCGGGTATGAAACACGGATATTTGGCAAAGCATGTATTCCTTTAAAGCATGTATAAAACGTGAACATTTTACAATTCGGAAACTCATTTAAAGCGGGTATAAACAATAACAGTTCACAAATCTGGAACTCATTTAGAACGTGTATAAACGACAAACATTTCACAAATCGGGGACTCATTTAAAACATGTATAAACAATAAACATTTCCCAAATCGGGAACTCTTTTAAAACATGTATAAACAATAAACATTTATAAATAATGCATCCTTTATTAAGAAAAGACATGATCAATATAAAACAGTACGGGTATCAAGGATCGGGAACTATCAAGATGGCAACCACACAAAGCTAAATCCTCTATCACCGAAGTGTTAGAGGAAGCATATCAAGGCGTTGACCTCTGTCACCGAAGTGAGCAGGAACAACGAAATTTACATATACATATATACTATTTACAAGACATGACCACGGTAACGAGCCGGGCATCAGGAACCACAGTAGCAATCTGCGGTATCAGGACATGACCACGGTTAAATAAACCGGGCATCAGGATCCAAACTGCAGCTGGCGGGACAAGTGGGGAATCTCCAAGTCAGTGGATCAGACTGACAAGGTTATCCAAGCTTAGTGGTGTCGACTCATAGGTTATATGCAAGTAAACAAAACAAATACATTATGCATGTTCTCTTTTTGGCTCATGGGCTCGCACTACAAAGCTCTGGCCCCATATTGCCTCAAGGTTTTATTCTCATGGGTCATATACAAGAAATCAAATCAAATAAATACATATGACGGGACGGGGTGCTCATAAGCACAAAAGCATATCTGTATCGGTCGGGCCTATACGGGCTAGCAACAATGTTAAAAACATAACTTTCAATACTGTCGGGCAAGTCTAGTCATAAAACACGAGATTTGAAAGGGTACGAGTGAAATTCAAGTCGAAATAAGGCATGAATGAATTTCTCATATTCTTCGGGCTAAGTGTTGAAAGACCAAGATTTGAATCAATGTAAATAGGGTCCCGTATGTTAGGTTGATATACATTTGGTACTCTTTTAAGAATTGAAAACATTCCGGGGCCTTATACACATTGACAAATTTAAAAGACCTAAACACAAAGTCACAAAGGGATTTCTTCTACCATATGATTCCTCCAAAAGAATTGATTCAGATTGGGGTTGATCAGCTCGTCAGTTGTCTGTCGGTCGGCCGAGTTGGGTGTGTCGGCTGGCCGACAGATGTCTGTCGGTCGACCGACGTAGAGGTCTCGGTCAGCCGACAAATGACTGACAGAGATTTTGGCAAAATTGCAACTTGCTGTTATTTGAGCCGACAGGTCGTCGGTTGGCTTTCGGTCGACCGAACTAGGGAGTTCGTTCAGCCGACAGCTGACCGACAGATGCCCTGCTGGAAATCTGATCGAAACTGGTCTCTGGAATTGAGACCGACAAAACTCGGTCAGCTGTCCGTCGACCGAAATGGGGACTTCGGTCAGCCGACATCTGACCGACGCACACGGTCAGGTCAGTTTCGAGTCAGGTTTCTGCTGTCTTTCTTCCCTTATTCACATACGGCCTGGGCACCCTTCCTTGTACATTTTGAGGTTTTCAAAACCTCATTCAAGCCCATTAAATCTACCAACACAATCACCCCAATCAACCCCTTTCCATCCACATGCAATCTCATCCATTCTTCCATCAAATCCTTCCATTCCATTCGCAATCAACCAAAGAAATCCATTCCAATCATCACTTAAAATTTCAATCAAAAGGGCTAGGACATTTTCAATATGAACAAGAAGGAATAGACTAACATTATGCATTTCTAAATCAATGTGAATCATAAGAAAACATGAATAGTGAAAATGTGAAACATCAATGTATGAAGTAGGAAACCACATTTTCAATAAAACAAGCAAATATCAAATCATCCACTTGCCTTGGGTCCAACGCTAATCAAATCAACCACTAATCCCTTCTCCAAGCTATAAACACCAAATCTACACAAAACCCCCAAATACAAGCCCAAATATCAAAACCAAATCAAAACAAAAGGAAAACCTCCAATAATCAAAACGAAGCTTCTCAAAGGCTAGGAGAATACAAATCCAAAAGATTACAAGGATTCCTTACTTGGAAGTTCTTCAAAAAGCAAGAGATTGCTCAAAGGAAATCTTGAAAAGCTTGGTTTTCTTAAAAAATGACATCAATGGATAGCTCTTGAGATGAGGATGAAAATGGTAGAGTCCAATCTAGGTTTAGCAATGGTTTGGTGGTGCTATGAGATGGAGAAAGCAAGAAAGAAATGGAGGGAACCATGGCTGCTAGGGCTGCTCTTCTCTTAGAAATTAGGTCAAGAAGGGAAGAAGAAGAAGAGGTGGGTTCCTTTTATAATAAAGGGGAGATGGGTCCCACAACTTAAAACATTTGTCGGGCTAAAAACATGCATTTCGGGGTCTCGAATAGATTCAACGAAGAAGACAAAGTTGCTCGTTGAAATAACTACTTTCCAAAAAGTATATTTTCCCAATTTCTGGAATTTTCGAAATTTATGGATAGATTTAGTGAAAATTGTCATTTTTGCCCTTTTCCTCGAAAAACGCAATTTCTGAGTATTTATTCAAGATGGTCAAGACATGAAAGTTGTTTGTAACAACAAAATGGGTCAAAAGGAATAAAATTTGGAATTTTTAGAAACCAAGAATAAATTCTCACAAAAATACAATTTACGAGGGTCGGGTCAAAACAAAGTCAACGTCTTTTAAAACTCTCCAAAGTTATGAAAAATCTATTCAAACTCAAAAACTCAACCAAACAACCACTAAACCCATCGAGAAAACCAAATCACGATTAAAATCACACTAAACCAAGAAATTAGGGGTTGGGTTCTCACAGGTACTCTTCTCAAGACTTGCAATGAGATGATCCCAATCACCTGTTGAAATTGGGTCGAAGTAGGGTACTTCTTTTGGAGACGATGGTTCTTCTTGATCCAAAAACCGTGCGTCTATGTCATCGGAAAATTCCTCTTCATCGTCAAAGAAATTATACCAATTGGAGGAGCTTCCTGGATCCTTGACGGGTGACTCCTCAAAGAGATATCCAGGGAGATCAATGTCTTCATGGACACGAGATGTTGAGGCCTGGTCGGCAAAACGACTTTGCAGCCTTTGTGTCAACTGTCTCATGGGAGTGTCAGGATCGTACCCCAACCCGTATGAAGACTTGTCTTTATGACGGTGGAGTTTCCAATATTTCGGTTGACTTTTGGTCAGGGTGGGTTCCAATGGTGTGAGAATACCACGGCCACCTCCCAAACTGGTCGGAGTCTAAGTGTCGTAGCCCATTTTCTTCATGATAGCTTGTGCCATTTGACTATATAGGAATAGTTGAGGTATACCTTCGTTTTGGAAAGGTTCAAGCAAAGAATTTGATGAAGAGACTCCCGGTCTGTGGAAGAAGATTATTTTTTCTTCTGCCGAAGTTACCAGAATGACGAAGGAAGAAAACGTAGGGTCTTTTACGTCAGCAAGTGTCTCCAATGGAGTGAGAACGGGCTGAACTCGGTGAGTATCAGCTTGGCTTAACGCTGTGTTGTCTTCTGGCTCTGAATCTGAATTTGTATCATAATAGACACAAAGGAGACAACAAACTTGCCCCCAGCCTTTTGTTTTGTCTTCTTTGCTTTGGTGATGATTACCAAAGGCTTTGAAGATTTGAGAGAGACAACGAAGGGAGAATGACTGCTCCCTTTGGATTTACTGGAAGGTTTGTTTTCTTCCAATGATTACTGAGGAGCCTTGCCCTTATCTTTCTGGAGATTTTCGGCAAAGGGTGTTATTTCTTCTTTCTTTTCTTCTTTTCCATCTTCATACATTTGAGCATTTGTAAAATGGACATCTTTGCCTTTGAAGGGCTTTTTGTCGGTAAACACTCGATGTATCAAGCCGTCGTTGCCAATGAACTTTATGCACTGATGTATAGTTGAAGGGACAGTACCATTCTCATGTATCCAAGGGCGTCCAAGAGGATATTGTAGCATGAAGGGGTCCTTATTGCATATACAGTGACTGCAGAAATAAGATTACTGATTTGCAACTTAAACCTGATTTTGCCGATAGGCCTTTGAGCACTCACGTCATATCCAAAGATGGATACAGACGTGTGACTCAGCTTTTTGGGTGGGATGCCCAGCTCTTCAAGTGCCGAAGTAGAGATGACGTTAAGTGCAGAACCCGGGTCGATCTGGACTCTGTGTACTGGCATCTCTTTGACGTACGCCGTGAAGTACAAGAGTCGGTTGCGCTCTGTCTTACCTAGCAGGAGGTCATCCTTATTGAAGGCAATTGTTGCACTTGCTGCTTTTTAAATCGAAAGGCATTCAATGCTTGATCCCTTAGTTTTCTTCTTTTCTCCCTTTGAGCAAGTACTTGATTTTTTAACCCTATAGTGCATTTCAATATGTAGGACTTGTGGGGCATATTTGTTGACATCCGCATTTAGCCTTTGTAGTTCTGAAATGAGACTATCACGAGTTTGTGGAGACATTCACAATAAATCAAGGATGTGTAGTCGTGCAGGTATGTGTTTGAAGTGCTTATTCAAGTTATACTTGAAAGCCTCCTTTGGGCCTGTATTTTCATTATTGTTGCCACTTGGGGCGTTTACAACTTACTTTCCCGAAGGATTTACATAAGAAGAAGAAGGTTGGTTGTAATTTTTGTGGTAATCCCGGCCAGAGTGGGTACCTCTACCAACTTCAAGAGCTTCTAGAAAAGGGTCTTCTTTTAGAAGATCACTCTCGGGATCAAGGGGTTGATCCCTTTCATTTGCTGAAGACGTCTCTGTAGCAGTATTGTCGTCTTCAATGATCGCGTTGCACTGAGCATTTTCTGGGAACAAGTCCTGAACAACGTCCGTCAACTTGTTGAGTAATTTATCGGTCCAGACATCGCCTATGAGGTCGGGTATCTGGGACCAGTTGACTGGATTTTTATTAAAGAAGACTTCATTGGCCGGAGTTTCTTCAAGATGATCAGTCGGAAGAGGCTTGAGCTCCAATGTCACAGTTTCAGGTGACGAAGGCTGAGAAGGTGATATCTCAGTGGAAGTCACATGAGAAGATGTAGCTCTGGAAGATATACTACCAGTTGGGGAGTACATGTCTTTGGCAGATGAAGCTTCAGAGGCACTATCATCCTGACCTATCGCATTGCAGGTTATCTTGATAGGAGATGCCCCCAGTATAGACTGTTGATAGTCGGACTCATCCTTAGATGCAAGAGGATCATTGATCCAGCAGTTTTCTCCATTTTCAGGAGTTGAAAGAGGAAGTTCCTGTTGATTTTCAGGGACTTCTGGTTCTAGATTTTGATTATGACGAAGGTCATTAATGCAATCTTGCTCCCGCTCTATGGCAAGATGTTGCAAGATTCTTGTGTATTCTTCAAGATCAGGCATATGAGCCAAATCTTCTTCTTCGTTTGCTCCATGCGGTTCAACATAATTGGGTTCCACTGGAGCATTGGCAGGTGCTGGTTTGATAACATTTTCTTGAACAACCTCTTGTTCTTCTTCATCATCAGACCAGGATCCTTGTGGCTGTAATGGGTTATACCAGATTACTGGCATAAGATGAGATTCCAGAATCCATTTCTCATCGTAGAAGTATTCTCCTGTTTCAAGGGATTCCTCCCACTCATCAGTATTACCGGCAGTATCACTGAACTCGTATCCATCCATGGAGAATCCAGTTACCGAGTTGCAAGAGTATGATGCCCCCCGTGTAGTATCATTTTTGTAATGAGGTGGCATGAAATCACCAAGGGTGAATTTCTTACCATCTTTCAAGTCTTGGGAAGGAATTCCTCTGTTGCCCTTAGTGAAGCAGTGGAAGAAGTCTTTGCCTTTTCAGGGACTTCTTGTTTTGGTTGAGTCTTCTCTTGTTATTTGAGCTTGTGGAGTTGCTCTTGGCTTGCCGACAGCTCCTTCGCTGTTGAGCGGTCGGCTTTGTTTTGATGATCTCCCAATTTTCATCTTCTAGAAGATTGGGATGCACTCATATGGGTTGTCCATCTGGTGTTGGGTAAAGGACCAACCCTTGGGAAGTTTGAGTCATTTTTATCACTTTGAATGAAGTAGTGATCTTCTCCTTTGGTGACTTTGAAGTTTGCCCACATGATACCATGTTAACAGGGGCAGACCCGTAGTTTTTGTCAAAGGTGATGACTCCATTTTTCACATGTCGTTGATATTCTCTCTCACAACGAAGCCTTGATTGAAAGGATGCGATACCATCTAGGAGTATGGACAATACCGGGGATCGTTGGTTTTGCCAACATCTCTCGGTCTTTTAGGGTCTGGCAAGATGAGTTTGCCGTTTGCTAAGAGAGCTCCAAAGATTTTTTCAACATCTTCATCGAACGGGTATTTCTTCTCTACTCGTTCTTTGAAGGCATCAGAGAGTTCAGGTCTTTTACGTGCAGTTTTGTTTTCAGTTTTCTTTGGTTGCTAAGGAGATGACTTGGTTTGTACATTTAGAACCTCCGTTTTCTTTTGTTTTGAGGTTGTAATGGTAGTTGGCTCTTTCTTTGATGATTTCTGACTGTTGAGGTCTTTTATCACCGTTTCAGCCTCCATGGATGCTTCTAGGAGTTCTACTAGGTTCTTTGATTTGTTGCCGATGATCATGGAGTGGATCCTTGCTCTCATGTTGTTACAAAAGATGTCGACCAGTGATGATTGTGGCAATACATCTGAGCACTTGTACGCCATCGCCTTCCACTTGTGAATGAAGTCGTATGTTGACTCATTCTCTCCCTATTTTGGGCTGCAAAGCTGTGCCATAGTAACAGGATGATCCTCACCTTTGAAGTGGGTCAAGAAGCGTGTCTCCAGCATGGCCCAGTTTTGGATGGAGTCCTCCGGCAGAGTGGAGTACCAATCAAAGGCCGTACCTTTTAGGGTACTTGCAAAAAGACCGATCTTGAGGGCATTTTGATCCGCGATAGCTCCCGTCAGGATCTTGAAGTGGATGACGTGTTGTTTGGCTGAACCTTTCCCCGTATATGTTTGGAGAGTAGGTTGTTTGAATTTTGTAGGGAACGGAACCGAGTCCATCCATAAGGGATATAGTGGCTTGATCCCATGTTCCTTCAGTGTATCCTCTTCTTTTGCTTTGGCGAGGATATCATCAACGTCCTTTTTGGTAAGGGCAAGTGACTCATTATTTTCCGCATTAACCTCGTCATCTTGATGACTCAGAGGAGCTTCTTTGTTAGGTGGACACTGGAAAGTGAGAAGGAGATTTTCCATCAACGCCTCAATTCTCTGCTGTCCTTGCTCCAACTGCTGGATGCGTGCGGTTACATCATCATGCGATGGCGGCTGCTCAGCATTTGTAACCAAGACATTCATTCTTCGAGAATCAAATGAGGATATCGTCTTGGTGATTGAGCTGGAGCACATTCTTTTGGATGAAGACTCCGAGGAGTGGCTACTCCGATCTCCTTGGCTTGAACGAGCGGGAGAATCCTCCTGATGTCTTCGCGTCCGAGAGACGCTGCGATTCACCGGTCGTCTGACATGAATTTTGGTTGCCGACTTCTGGTTTTGCCAACCATATGGACAGCAACAACTTGGTCGGGTCTTTTTTTTTCGACCCATTTTTTAGAGACCTGAAGGGTAGAATACTGGGTTCTTTGCTTCTCTAATCTCTTTTGTCGATATGCCGCGTGACGACGTATACGAAGAGCAATTTGAGCTTCGGTCAATTCTGGCTAGGCTTTGGCGATGAAGGACGTAGTCCCCCGTGCGCAGCGGCCAAGCTTGTCTTCTTTGAAGCTAGGCATGGACAGGATCAGGACGCTGTTCTTTGCCTGTCGCAGTGAGGCTTTGAATTTTGCGAGTTCGGCCCCTGTTGAGATGAAGGGTCGACTTGCAGGAGTGTAGGCCTTAGCAGGTTCTTGCAGAGGTTTGGTGATAAATGACTTGATTTTAGGCTTGTAGGAGCAAGCTGGCTCATGCTGGGTTGATTTGTTTGTTTGGCGGAGGGTAGGTTTCTCCTCTTTCATGTAAGAGAGAGGGTAGAACCGATTCTCCTTGAGAGGGGCCAGGTACGCTGGCTTTGTAGATGTTCAGGACCTCCTTAGCTTTGGTGAAGGTCTGGGGGACTAGGTCTTGGGGTAGACCTGGTTTCTTATAAGTTGAGGCTTCGTGGGAGTGCCACGGGCTTCAGGCTTCTTGATTGTTGCCCTTGGTGCCATGGTAGTGACACGTTGCGGGGCAATCTTTTTGCTTCTTGGTAGGTGTAGTTTCTTCTGCGGGGAGTGGGAATGGTCCTAGCGACCCAAAGACGATGGTCCGCGGAGTAGAGGTTGTCCCGGTGTTTTGAGAGTTGTCGAGGGAGATGACGCTTTGGCGGCTGGCAGGGCGCTTGTGAGTGCGCTTGTTTTGCTCTTATTAAAGCAGAAGTTGGTACTTGTTCTCATCGAAGGTGATGGTCAATGAAGCTGCCATCGCTAGTTTGAAAAACTTCTAAAACAAGACCACATCCATTAGTAATCACAAGAATATGGTGATCATAAATGAAAAATAACTATGGTTTTGTCTTTTCAAATCGCTCGAGGGGACATGGCCCGGCCCAAGCAAGATGAAGAAGACAAAAGGCTATAGAGGGTACAATTGTTCTAAACGCAAGTATTGTAGGCTCATGGTGAGCATTCCAATGACCGCTAGAAGCAATTGTAGACCTTAATCCAAATTACCGAGAAGCAAGGCTCACTCGAGGTAAGATGATATAAGGTTGGAGATACAAATGTGTTGGTCGCGAATACTGTAGACCCGAAAGGGTGTACTAGCACCGCTAGGCACAAATGTTGTAAATCGTATCCTTGAAAAGGACACGAGATGGGATTTTCTTTTTGAAATGTCAAGACTGGATTCATAAAGAAGAGCAAATGGTATTCCAATCCGAACACAGGCTCAAATACTTCTGCGAGCACTGAGTCCAAAAGGGAAGGAACCAGAATTTCTCGAATCTGAACCTAAAAGTGACGGAAGGTTTTGTTTGAAAGGTCAAGATTGAATTCATCAAAGAGAGCAAATGGTGTTCCAATCCGAACATAGGCTCAAACATTTCTGTGAGCACTAAATCTGAAAATGAGAGAACCAAGATTTCTCAAATCTAAACTCAAAAGTGACTGAATTTTTTTTAAGGTTTTTTTTTTGAAGATTTTTTTTATAGTATTTTTTTTGAAGGGTACACATAGGTATCAAATTCGGTCTTATGAAATCTTAGTACATAGATCAGCCCCCAGGTAAGGGTAGGATTACTTAATGAACCCGTTTGGAGGACCCTTGCTTCAAATAGTCTAGCTGCCTCCACACTCTGCACAACGCTTTTCTTAGGTCTACTTTGGTCAAAGAATGCAATAGGCGCAACCTTAGTGGGTTTTGAATTTTTTTTTTGAAAGATTTCTAATGGACTCATCAAAGAGAGCGAATGGCCCCTCCAAATCCAAACGCTGGCTACAAAAGATTTCCGCGAGCCATTGTCCGAGAAGGAAGAAACCAAAGTTTCTCAAATTTGAATTCAAAAGAGATAAAACTGATTTTTTTTAAAGAGTTTGAAATGAGATTCTTTTTTGTTTTTGAAAATCCCTATCGGACTCATGAAAGAGAAAAGGTGGCCCATTCCTCGCTATTGTTCTACGAACAATAGCTGCAAACATTTCTGTGAGCTATCAAGTTTGAAGAGGAGAGAATCGAAGTTTCTCAAAATTGAATCCAAGAAAGAGAAATCAGATTTTTTTTTTTTTTTTTTTTTTTTGTGAAATGAGAAAGAGTGAACGAAATCCCATCTCATGTTTTCTTTAGATGTAAGATCCAACATAGGCCCCAACTAGAAAGGAGCCAAGGAATTGAAGCATCATGTTCTTAAATGAAAGCGTCCCACCGGGTATGCCAACTTGATGGAACCGGCTTTCGTCCTCTCCTTCCGCCCCGGGGCTGCCGAGGTCCGGCGGAGGAGAAAAGCTAGCATCAACATTTTTTTTATGGGTATGCCAGATTTTCTATTCTAACTGGAATTTGAAGTGGTGATCCGGAGAATCACCTTCACAACGAGAAAGGAAATCAATCTTTTTTTCAACTTTCCAAATTGCATAAATATTTAAGAAAAGAGACAAGTTTTTCTTTGAATGCCGTAGGAGGCGATTTTTTGTTTGTTTGCCGTGAAAGGCGGTTTGTTTTGCAGTGAAAGGCGGTTTTTGTGCCGTGAAAGGCGATTTACAAATCTCATCAATAATGAAAGACAAGAGTTGTGGTTTTTTTTGTCTCTTTAAAAAAATACAGAATACAATAGAGAAGTAAGAAAAGGAATCTGACTTCTCTGGAGATTGTGAGGACTCGTTCAGATTGACTGTCACAAGTCATGTATGTAATTCGTCATCATCCTCCAATGAGAACACATGATGCTTTGATCTTTTGGCTTGGCTCTAACCTCAGATTTTTAGAGGACAAAGACCAAGGGGAGGTCCTATATCCAATAAAAAACTGAGTAAATGGGCTGAAAAGCCGCGTTTAGACCATACTGGATAGAAGGAGAGGACCTTGGGGGGTGGCCCCCCAAGGGACTTCGATCACCTTGTGGTGTTTCTTGCAGCAGAGTAGCAAGACTTCTTCAGAATTTCTCTCTCTTGCTTTTGTGTATGTGTGTATGGATCTCCATCCTCCTCTTGGAATGACCCCTTTATATAGGCTCTTGGTATCCATGGGGTGATTTATGGCATTGATAACCCATAATAAGAGAATTGATGGCATTGATGCTCCATGATGGGAGCAGTTACAAGTTTTTACTTCTTGATTTTGTAACTCCTTTTTGTTGGCTTGTGGTTGGCCGATGGAGAATGGTGGGCATTTAATCACCTTTAATCTCCATGATGAGGGGAGTTTCATGATTTATTGTCATGATTACTTGGACTTGTAACTCTTTTTTCCTTGAATCTGATTGGGCCTTCCAAAATAATGAGTTAATGACCGCATTAAGTTGTTATAAAACGGATCAATTACCATCAAGAAGTGGTTGCCAGGGCATTAGAAGAGTCGCGGGCCGTACCGCATCTTTTGGAATTCTTCTTGTGACGATCGCCGAAGGATCCACATGTTGTTTGATGTAGGATGGCGATGTAACTTCAGACATTGATTGGTGACAGTGGGCCGGTAACATCTGTCATGTCGATTTCTTGATCGGTCGGGCAGAAAGTGTTTTTTTGGTCAGCCGGTTGGCAATCTTGGAGCGATCAATGATGATTTCATGCACTTGACGGCGGATCCAAAATGTTGATGAAGATCAGTCGATTCTAAGCATCAAGAATCAAATTTTCGAAAAACCATAGAGGCTGGAATTCCCGAAACGTGAAAAGGATCGGAAAACGGGCCACTAAGAGGAAATCCGGCGGCCCGAATTTCCAGGGTTGCAGGCGACCATGCACCTAAGGTCGCCAGCAACCATGGGGCAAGGTCACCGGCGACCATAGCCCATGGTCGCTGGCGAACATGGGCATTTTTCCCCTTTTGGTCGCCATTTTTTGATCGTTTCTCTGATTTTTTTTATTCTTTCTTTTCTTCTGTATTTTTCTTGACATTTTTTCTCATTTATTGACTTGATTTTCCTGAAGAAAACCTAATTAGAAGCCGTGCAGAACGGAGCACAAAGTTTCCTATATTTTGGGAAAGCTGAAGACTTTGTAGCCGATTTTCCGTCAAGAGTCAAAACTAGGTCAAACGATGTCGGAATGACCCGAAAATTGAGATGAAGCCTCCTGAGCATTAGATAGGACCAACCATGGGCTTTTGTTTAAGGTTTGAATCTGTGTGGGGTCCCGTCACCAATAGACTTGATTTGGTTGCGGGGGAGATGCCGCGCTTTGATGTACGATCAACCGATCTCCGATTGTCTTGAAATTTGACAGGGAGCCTATTGGAGTCATTTTGAGATGATCCATTAGCTCCGATTTAGATGTCATGGTCCCTGGAGGCTCCGCCGCCGGGAGGCTTGATTTTGTTTTGGAGCGTCAAAATCGGTCAAACGTCGTCGGAATGACTTGAAATTTGACGTGCAGCCCTTTGGAAGCATGCTGAAGCCACCCATGTGCTCTGCTTGATGAGTGATAGCCTCAGTAGTTCTCGCCGCCGAGAGGCTTGATTTTGCTGCTTAAGGATTGATGGAGGATTAAATATTGTCGGTTTGACTTGAAATTTGACATGAAGCCTTTTGGAGGTATTTTGAAACCATCCATGGACTCTGATCGAAGTTTTGATGTCTTCGACACTGTTGCCGCCGGGAGCACCTCCTCAGCTGTTGGAGGAGTGAAGTTAGGCCAAATGATGTTGGATTGGCCCGAAACTTCATGTGTACCCCTCTTTTGGCTGTTTTGAAGGATCTTGCAGTTTTTGTTTGATTCTGACAAAATTTGATGCTTGAAGTAGCATTGCCTGTTTGTAGTAGGATGAGGCTTCATGTGGCTTCTTGACGTTGAGGAGGCAAGGTGACTTTTTTTGTGTCAACACCAACACCTTCATTATTAGGAATGGTGAGGTTGGTTTTTCTTTGAAGGAATTGAGTGTTATCACTGGGCTGCGTATCCTCGGCATACTCTATGAGGAGTTCATGCCTATCGACAGCATTCTTGAGGAGCAGTCTGAGGAGTTCAGGCTTTTGTACTTTCAGCTTGTCGCCTTCTACGATTTTTTTAAGGAGAAGGGGGGTTCGAAAGTTAGGTGCAGCAGTTGGAAGAGTTGTAGCTCTTTGTCCTCCAACATCTTTGACAGCAGGGAGCCTGCTAATAGTATGGCCCAGGATGCTAGGGCTAAAAACCTGGTTTGAAGAAGATCTCCATCATGCGAGAAAATTTGAAGAAATTCTTCGTAAGCATAGACGCCATTTATTATGATATCGCACTGCGGAGAGATCTCGCTGTTTACCTCACTTATTGGCTAGGTGAGGCTGTTTTTGCTGGAGGAGATGGAACGCACATCAGGCCGCATTGTATTTTTCCATCTTGTCAGATGGCATTCGGAGAGTGGCTGGCTTTGGTGCCTGCTCTTTACTCCTATTTGTGTACTGAACTGCAGGCTACTGCTTTTCTGGTTCGGCTTGGGCTTCCTATGAACAGGGTATTTTTAGCCTATATTTTTTATTCGTGGTATGTGTACCACTGTCCCTGCTTCCATCGATTGGGAGTTCCACAGGATGATGACCCTTTTATGATTCGATTGGCTAGAGGGACAACCGTTTGTGAATCTCTTTTGTCTGCCCGCTTGAGGATCCGACGGTTCAGGGACGTCGAGATTGGGTTGTCTTCAGTGAAGCTTTCTCCGGATTTCCGGAAGAAGGCTTTTGATTTTGGTGTCTCTCGTGATTCCACCAGGACATGGTCAGGAAGACACTATTCCTTGACAAATGCAGAAAATAGGTGGCTTACATACGTGTTAGTACGATGGTGTATCGTAGACATCTTTTCGTCGACATCCAGCCGTATGTTCCCTCGCGTTTTGCGATGCAGTTCAGGCTTCTCTCAAGGAGCACCTTCGAGTGTAGTGAAAAGTTTTGGAGGTTTGCAGGATGGGAGGAATGCATGGGTCTTTTACAGTGCGGAGGACACTATCGCCATGACTTCCTATCCTGAGTTGCCCACTTTTTGGACTGCTGGCTTCACGAAATGGTTCATGGAGAGCTTTTCGGTGTACTGGGGGCTTTCCAAGAAAGAGCTCGATGTGAAGCAATCTCCTGGGAAGGGTTTTGGTAGATCAGATGGCATCCGACAAGAGGAAGTTATGGCTTTCCTTTCTAGAGAAAAGCATAAGATAGGCTTTCTCGGTGAACAGTACGTCATCAGATCAGGAGCTGTGCAAGAGATACCCGGTGATGTCTTGAAATAGCTAGAGGAGGAGGAGGCCGAGCTCGACGTTTGGATGCAAGCGGAATGAACGAAGGCTTCCATGGAATCCACTGGGAGGAGCAGACCATCCAATGATGAGTCAAGTGAAAGTCCTGACTTTCACAGTGGGGCGGGTACTTCAAGTAAATCGACTCGTAAAAGTAAAAGGAAGAGAGGGCAGCGCCATAATAAGATACTGCACGAAGACTTTCCTGATCTGGAAGTCCCTCTCACAATTACTGAAGAGGTGTCAAGGGATCTTGATGAGCCTCCAGAAAAGAGGAGTCAAGAAGAAGAGACCGCTAATGACGATATGTTTCTCCCTTTTTCCTTTTCTTTCATAGAGAGAAAATTTTGTTTTGATCCGTTGCTATCTTTCTTTTAGTAGAAGATGATGACCTGGCGATGCTCGAGATTCCGGCCGATGAGGTGGTGACGATCAAATTATGGCATCTAAGGAACAACCAAGGGACTCTGGAGTGGTTACAGAACCTTCACTTGGTATAATTTTCTTTTGCTTTTACCTTTTTTTTGTTTTTCTTTGCCATCATCTGTTGATATTTTTATTTTCTTGCCAACTGACTTGCCAGAGGATAATGACAACTTCGAGCCATCCATGGATGTGACCTTTGACGATGCTTCGGATGAGCTCATGGAGGCAGAAAGTATTCTGCCGGTCGTCGAAGAAGGTGTTTGTAGCAATAGCCCCGATGATAATGGTTTTTCAACAGGGTCATATTCATACCTTTTTTGCATTTTGCTAGCAGGTTGTGAGGTAACAGGAGAGGTTCCTCCGTCTTTCTCAGGCCAGAGCAGGGGATGCCTACTGCTGATCCATGATGGACCCTCGATTTCCGTCCTATCGTTCTGTCCCGGGGGCTGCCGGGTTTAGGCGAAGCAGGGGATCCACATGTTGTTCGATGTCGGATGGCGATGCAACTTCAAACATTGATTGATGCCAGTGGGCCGGTAACATCTGTCTTATCGATTTCTCTATCGGTCGGACAGAAAGTGTACTTTCTTTGTCAGCTGTTCAATGATGATTTCATGCTCTTGATGGCGGATCCAAATTGTTGATGAAGATAAATCGATTTCACGCATCAAGAATCAGATTTTCAAAAAACCATAGGAGTTGGAATTCCCGAAACGCGAAAAGGGTCGGAAAACGAGCCTTCCGGCGGAAATCCAGAGACCTGGATTTCTAGGGTTGCCGGCGACCTTGCTCGACCATAGGCTATGGTTGCCGGCGACCATGGGGGATTTTTCCCTTTTGGTCGCCGTCTGTCGGCTATTTCTCCCATTTTTCGATTCTTTTCTTCTTCGATATTTTTTCTAACATTCTTATATATATTTTGGCCTGATTTCCTTGCAGAAAACTTGACGAGAAGCCTCGCATATCAAAGAGCAAAGTTTCCGATTTTCTGGGAAGGTCACAGACTTTGTTGTCGATTTTCCGTTGAAAGTAAAAACTAGGTCAAACGATGTTGGAATGACCAGAAATTTAAGGTGAAACCTACTGAGCAGTAGATAGGACCAACCATGGCCTTTTCTTTGAGTTTTGAAGCCGTGTGGGATCCCGTCGCCAGTAGACTTGGTTTTGCTGTGAGGGAGATGCCGCGTATTGATGTGTGGTCAACTGATGTCTGATTGACCTGAAATTTGATAGGGAGCCTATTGGAGTCATTTTGAGATGATCCATTAGCTCCGATTTGATAGGGAGCTGCCGGGAGGCTTGATTTTGTTTCGAGCGTCAAAGTTGGGTCAAACGTTGTCGGAATGACCTGAAATTTGATGAGGAACCCTTTGAAAGCATGTTGAAGCCACCTATGTGCTCTATATAATGAGCGATAGCCTCAGTGGTTCTCGCCGCCGAGAGGTTTAATTTTACTGCTCGAGGGTTGATGGAGGGTCAAACGTTGTCGGTTTGACTTGAAATTTGACACGGAGCCTTTTGGAGGTATTTTGGGACCATCCGTGGGCTCTGATCGAAATTTTGATGTCTTCGACACTATCACTGCTGAGAGTGCCTGTTTAACTGTCGGAGGAGTGAAGTTAGGCCAAATGATGTTGAAATGGCCTGACACTTGATGTAGAGCCTACTAGTGGCATTTTGAGGCCAGCTGTGTGCTCTGTTTTGTATGTCAGGGTCTTTGGCTTCACCGCCTCCGGGAGCGCTTACTCAGCTGTTGGAGGAGTGAAGTTAGGCCAAATGATGTTGGAATGGCCCAAAACTTCATGTGTACCCCTCTTTTGGCTGTTTTGAAGGATCTTGTAGTTTTTGTTTGATTTTGACAAGATCTGAAGCTTGAAGTAGCATTGCCTGTTTGTAGTAGGATGCAACTTCATGTCGCTTCTTGATGTTGAGGAGGCGAAGTGACTTTTTTGGTGTCAACAAATGCCCCCTCGAGGTACAACTACGAGTTACATAGCTTTTGGAGTTGATGTGGCTCGAAGAGAAATTTGAAGGAGAGCTTCTAACTTGACCAAGAGTCTTTAGCATTTTTTTTTGAATAGTCTTTTGAGTTTCCAAGGGGATTTTATGGTAGTGAGAGGGATCACGTACCATCTCAAGGCAAAGTTTTGAAAATGACATGGAGGATTTGTTTTTTTGGTTTTTCCTTTTGACCTTGTGAACCTAAAGGCTTTATGTGGCACATTAGGCAGTCAAGAAGGGTTTTTTTTTGTTTTGACCTTGTGACCTAACAAGCTGTATGTGGCAGGTTAGAGGTTCGGGTTTTGACTTTTGATTTTGACCTTGTGACCCAACAAGCTGTATGTGGCAAGTTGGGGGACCTAACAAGCTGTATGTGGCGAGCTAAGGGGTCAAGATTTGTTTTTTTTTTTTTCTTTGGTTTTGGCCTTGTGACCTAACAAGCTGTATGTGGCAAGCCAGGGGACCAGGGTTTGGTTTTTTATGGAATGTCAATTTCAAGATTTGGCTTAATTTGGTTCATGAGGTTGGATGGTTTGGTTTTTTGGAAACTCATAAGGCTTTTTTTTTCTTTTATTTTTTTTAATGGTCCAATCAACTCAAAAGAGGCATGGAACCATTTTGTATGCTCTTGGTAAAAGGGATTTTTGATAGGAAGCTCTTTTTAGTGCCTAGATGGTCAAACCTGACTCATGTGGGCTAACCTATGGGATCTTAAGCTTTTATAGATGGCCTAGATCTCATGTGGTATCATTTTGTAGAGAATAGCTAAAAATATCTCTCGTGGGTAGAGAATATCTAAAAATATCATTACTTGGAGAAAATCTCTAAAGGTTCCTTGTTTTTGAGAGGGAATATCTCAATGTATCTTTTCTTTTGGGAAAGTTGCTAATTTTTAGCACTTACCTCCTTTCTTTTCTCCTTGTTTCCTCTTTTGCTTTGCTCTCTTTTATAAAAGCAAGGGGAGATTGGATCTTTGCTTCATTGCTTTCTTTTTGCAAGAGTCTTCAAGAGTTCTCTAAGATCAAGAACTTTTCTTCTTCTTCATCTTCTTCAAGGATCTTCAAGCTTTTTCTTCTTTTTCTCGATCAATGGCTTCAAGTAAGTTTCATTTTTTCAAGAAAACTCCATTGTAGAAGTTGTTGACACCAAAAAAGTCACTATGTCTCCTCAACATCAAGAAGCCACATGAAGTTGCATCCTGCTACAAAACACGCAAAGCTACTTCAAGCATCAGATCTTGTCAGAATCAAATAAAAACTGCAAGATCCTTCAAGTCAGCCAAAAGAGGGGTACACCTGAGGTTTTAGGCCATTCCGACATCGTTTGGCCTAACATTACTTCTCCGACAGCTAAACAAGCGCTCCCAGTGGCGACATCATCGAAGACACCAAAACTTTGATTAGAGCCTACGGATAACTCTAAAATACCTCCAAAGGGCTCCATGCCAAATTTCAAGTCAAACTGACAACGTTTGACCCTCCATCAATGCTCGAGCAGCAAAACCAAGCCTCCTGGCGGAGAGAACCATCGAGACCATCACTCATTAAACAAAACACATGAGTGGCTTCAACATGCTTCCAAAGGGCTCCACGTCGAATTTCAAGTCATTCCGACAACGTTTGACCAGGTTTCGACGCTCCGAAAGAAAATCAAGCCTACCGGCGGCGGAGCACCCCGGGAACATGACATCCAAATCGGAGTTAATGGATCATCTCTACATGACTCCAATAGGTTCTGTCGCGACCCCGGACCGGGTTCGGGGAACCAAATCCGGGATCGGGACTGATTGTGATGAAGCCGATGATATAATCATATGGAGTAATGACAATAATTTAAGGTATGTTTATAATCAAGCGTACACGGGTTAACAAAAGAACACTCCTTACCCATGCACGTGATTTCCCACAGGTGTCCGCGGTGAGGATATTCCAACACACATAGTCATATAGTAATAATTGCGGAAGCGTATGGTAAATCATACATGTATTTCATTTCACAAAATATCAAGGCTGATTACATTTGAATATGAGTATCAGAATGAGCAGTGTCCTAAAGCATAACCCAAAAGTACATATTCAAGTTTAATCAGAAGATCGGTTAATTACAGTTCCCAAAAATAGAGGCCAACGAAGGCCAATATACAAAACAATAACCACCAGAAATCTATCCAACAACCTCCAAAACGTTTCGCAACTCGGCCGCCCGATGTTTACATAACATCGTCAGCACGCCACTCCACTAGCGGCTGCGGTTCTCCGACCGCCTCCTCTGGCTCCTCCTCGGGGAAACCAACAACGGGACCTGAGTACCAAAGCAAAGGGGTCAGACACGACGGTCTGGCAGGTGGATAAAAGTAAAAACATTTAATGATAAAACATTTACCTTGGCAACAATTAAACCTGTCTAAATAATATTTTCATGAGTAAATGCATCATTTAGTTAAAAACATGTATGCAAGGTAGAACAAGTTAAGGTAACCAAGGAAATAAGGAAACTAGCAAGATGGCAACCACACAAAGCTAAATCCTCTATCACCGAAGTGATAGAGCAAGCAAGTCAAGGCGTTGACCTCAGTCACCGAAGTGAGGAGGTACAACGAAATACATATACATATATACTATATACTAGACATGACCACGGTAGCGAGCCGGGCTTCAGGAACCACAGTAGCAATCTGCGGTATCAGGACAAGACCACGGTTAAATAACCGGGTAGCAAGATCCAAACTGCAGTTGGCGGGACAAGAGGGGGATCACCTCGTCAGTAGATCAGACTAACAAGGTATCCAAGCTTAGTGGTGCCGACTCATAGGTCAAAACATGGAAATCAAGACATGTGTAAAATAAATCAAGTACAAGACTATATTCAGGCAGGACATGGGTGCTCAGGGCACAGCTATCATATCAGGTCTGGCATGTATATCAAAGCTAGCAAACAGTACAAGTATACTTCCAAAGTTTTCGGGATGATAGATCCCAAATCATCAATTTCGAGAACGACAAGGTAAGTGTTGACACCAAAAATGTCACTTTGCCTCTTCAACATCAAGAAAGCTACATGAAGTCGCAACCTGCCATAAATAGGCAATGCAACTTCTCCAAAAAATCAAATCTTGTCAGAATCAAACAAAAACTTTAAGATCCTTCAAGATAGCCAAGAGAAGAGTACACATGAAGTTTTCAGGCCATTTCAGAATCATTTGGCTTAACTTCGCTTCTCCGACAGCTAAAATGGCGCTCCCGGCGGCGACATCATCGGAGACGTCAAAACTTCGATCAGAGCCTACGGATGACTCCAGCATGTCTCAAAAGGGCTCCATGGCAAATTTCAAGTCACACCGACAACGTTTGACCCTCCATCAATGCTCGAGCAGTAAAATCAAGCCTCTCCGCGGCGGGAACCACCGAAGCCTTCGCTCATCAAACCAAGTGCATGAGTGGCTTCAACATGCTTCCAAAAGGCTGCACGTCAAATTTCAGGTCATTCTGACAACGTTTGACCAGGTTTCGATGCTCCGAGAGAAAATGAAGCCTACCGGCGGCGGAGCAACCCGGGACCATGACATGCAAAACGGAGCCCATGGAACGTCTCAAAATGACTCCAATAGGCTCCCCGTCAAATTTCAGGTCAATCGGACATCGTTTGACCACATATCAAAGCTCGGCATTTTCCCCGCAGCAAAATCAAGTGAAGCATCGACGGGACCCCAAACGGCTTCAAAACTCAAACAAAAGCCTATGGTTGGTCTTATTTATTGCTCAGGAGGCTTCACCTCAAATTTCAGGTCATTCCGACATCGTTTGACCAAGTTTCAATTTCTGGCGGAAAATCAGCAGCTCTACGCGACAAAGTCTTCGGCTTTCCCGAAAAATTGGAAACTTTGCACTCTAAAAATGCAAGGATTCTCATCAGGTTTTCTACAGGGAAATCAAGCCAATAAATGAGAAGAAATGTCAGGAAAAATACAGAAGAAAACGGCGACGAAAAAGACCTCAAAACGACCGCAAAACGGGTCCGAAGGGAAAAATTCCCCCAAGGTCGCAGGCCCCTGCGACCATGGCCCATGGTCGCCGGCGACCATGGAAGTCCGGGTCACCGGATTTTCCGCCGGTGACCCGTTTTTCCGTCTTTTTTCGCGTTTCGCGCACTTTGGCCCCTGTGGTTTCCTGAAAATGTGATTTTTAGTGCTTGAAATTGACTCATATCCTCCGACATCCGTCAAAATCACGGGTCAACCTCCAAAAGCATAAAATCATCATTGATCGCTCCAAGATCGCCAACCGGTCGACTAAAAAAAGTGCTCTTTCTGTCCGACCGATCGAGAAATCGACAAGACAGATGTCACCGGCCCGCTCTTAGCTATCAATGTCTGAAGTTACATGTTCATCCGATGTCGATCAGCATGAAGATCCATCGATGATCATCGCCAGAAGAATTCCAGAAGACACGGCATGGCCCGCGACTCTTCGACTACTCGGCGACCAATTAATGTGGTTAATTGACTAGCTTTATTGCAGTCATTAATTCATTTCTTTGGACGGCCCAATCAGAAGCAAGCATTTGGGAGTTACAAGTCAATTGATTCATGGCATTTAAACCATGAAACTCCTCCCATTATGGTAATTAAGGTGATTAAAAGCCCTTAATCTCCATCGGCTAATCAGATTCAAGGAAAAAGGAGTTACAAGATCAAGAAATAAATCTTGTAACTCCTCCCATTAAAGCCATTAAAGCCCATAAACTCTCCTAAATGGCTACCAAAAGCCTATAAATAGGAGAGCATTCCATTGAAATCGGGATCAGAAAATCGAGATCGATCGATCGGAAAGAATCCCGAGCTCGTATCCAGAGAAAGAAAAAAGAGAGAAAAACTCTGCTGAAATTCTGCACCGGCCACCACTACAAGGTGACAAAAGTCCCTTGGGGGGCACCCCCCCCCAAGGTCCTTGCCTTCTCCTGCTGCCTCCAATGGCTTAGACGTGGCTTTTCAGCCCGTCTACTAAGATTTTTATTGGACATAGGACCTTCTCTTGGTCTTTGTCCTCTAAAAACCTGAGGTTATAGCCAAGCCAAGCGAATCAAGAGCATCTTCTGTTCTCATCTGCATGGATGATGGCGAAGCCCATACATGGCTTGCGACCGTCAATCTGAACGAGTCCCCCACAATCTCCTGAAAAGTTAGATCTTCCTTTTCTTGCTTTTCATTGTAGTTTGTATTTTTCTAAAGAGACAAAAAATCACAACTCTTGTCTTTCATTATTGATAAGAATTGTAAATCGGCTATAAACGCCAAAATCGGCTATAAATGCTAAGCAAAATCGCCTTTCACGGCAAATCAAGAAAATGTCTCTTTTCTTAAATATATGCGCAATGGAAAACTTGAAAGAAGTTGATTTCCTTTTTACTTGCGAAGGTTGATCTCTGGATTACCACTTGCAATTCCAAGTAAAATAGAAAATCTGGCACACCCACACAAAAAAATGTTGAAACACGCTGCAGGCCCGCCAGGGCGCGAAAGGGCCGGACCCGACGGACTCCCACGTTCCGCCGACCCCGGTAGCCGCCCCACGGCGCCTCGGAGCGCGTTCCATCAGTAAGGTACCCTTTTGAAAAGTCAAGACAATGTCGGGTTAGAACTAATCCAAGTGAATAGGGATCCCGTATGTCTGTATAAAAAGGAAGCTTGGTACTCTTTGAATTTGGGAGACATTCCGGGTTCCTTATACACTATAGTAGCCTCAATACTTAAAGGAATCTCGATGATGTAGTTTCTCTCTCTAACGTACTACCAATAAACACTTCATCTATGCTTCGAACACAATCCCAGGTGAGTGGTGCCCATTGCTCTCAGAAAGGTTCACAAGAAATGGGGTGAAAGCTCCCTTCAATCCTTCTTTATTCATAAAAATTCAGGGAATTTCGGTCACTTTGCGGTCAGATGGCGGTTAGCCGCCAGTAGATCCTGCGGTTAACCGCTGGCTGACCGTGAGGCTGACCATGGAATTGCAGCTCTCTGGAATTGTAACCGCTACATTTCGGTTGGCTGGCGGTTAGCCGTAGATGTATTAGGCGGCTAGCCGCTGGCTGACCGCGAGATTTCAGCTCTCGGGAAAAGTGACCGTAACTCAGCGGTTGGATGGCGGTTAGCCGTTGATGGACACGGCGGTTAGCCGCTGGCTGACCGCGGAGCTGACCGCCAGTCACGGGAATTTCTTCCCTGGGTTCAGATTCATGTTTTCCCTTTTCCGAAACCCATTCCTTTCATTCCCCATTTGACATCCATACAATCACCAAGAGAAGAAGACAACCATCATCAAAAGGATTCGCTTAGGCATTGTACAAAAGATGAACCAAAACTACGATCCATGATTTAAAGACAATAGATGAAACCAAAAGCTAGAAATCATGTTTCAAGACAGTAAGGATGCTTACCAACTCTTTTCAAAAGCATTTAATAGCATCATGAATGCAAGTAAAAGCTCATCATAAATGATACAGTAAATACAAACACTTGATCATGGAAATCACTTTTAAAACTAAACATCCACTTGCCTCAAGGTCTCTAAACAAGAAATCCAAGCTCTAATCCACTCTTCCAAGCTAAGTACCAAGCTACAACAAAAACCCCCCAAAAACAAACCCTAAAATGGGTCAAACCAAGGAACAAGAAGAAGAACTCACAATAATAGAAATAGAGCTCCTCTATGGCTAAGAGGTTATAAATCTAAAAGAATAGGAGGGAAAACTCACTTGGAAGCTCTTCAAATGGTCAAGGTGAGCTCAATGAGGGTCTTGAGTTGAGTAGATCCTTCCACAAATGGTATCAATGCATAGCTCTAGTAGTGAGGAAGTAGAGGGTGAAGTTCACTTCTTGATTGGTGCTAGGTTTGATAGGGATTTGGTGGTGAGGAGGCAAGAAGAAGAAGAAAGAGAGAAAGAAAACCCTAGGCTGTTCTCATAAGCTTGTACTGGAAAAAGAGAAATGGAAGAAGAGGGTTCTCTTTATAAAGCAGTGGGTGTGGGCTCCACTACTAGGAAAGCTCTTTGGGCTAAAATCGCTAATTTCGGGATCTCGAATGAAATCGACGAAGAAGAGAAAAGTGATCACCGAAATATCTAGTTTCGGAAAAGTAAATGTTTCGCGGGTTTCGAGGATATCAAGTGTTGGGCACAGATTTCATGTAAAAAGACTGTTTTGCCCTCAAAGCAAGAAGATCGGGTTTCGGGGTTCCGGACGGTCACGGGCTCAACACGAAAGTTGTAGGGATTAATAAGACGAGTAAAACGTGATAGAAATGCAAATTACCGGAATACGAATAATCCCCCAGCACTAGTAAAACTAATCAAAAGGGGAACCCCCCAAAGGGTCCCACCAACACGAAGCACTAAAATAATTTCCCAAAGCTATCAAGAACTATACTAATCCAAGCTTAGTCAAAAATCACTAATCGAGCTTAGCACTAACACGCAACATAATTAGTACTAATTGAGTCACTCGGGTCGGGGTCTTACAGGTTCCCTGTCAAATTTCACGTCAATCGGAGATTGTTTGACCGCATATCAAAGATCGGCATTTTCCCTGCAGGAAAATCAAGTCAAGCATCGACGGGACCCCAAACGGCTTCAAAACTCAAATAAAAGCCCATGATTGGTCCTATCTACTTCTCAAGAAGCTTCACCTCAATTTTCAGGTCATTCCGACATCGTTTGACCTAGTTTCGACTCTTGACGGAAAATCGGCTACAAAGTCTTCGGCTTTCCCGAAAAATGGGAAAATTTGTGCTCCGGTTTTGCACGAGTTCTCGTCAAGTTTTCTCCAAGAAAATCAAGTCAATAATTGAGGAAAAAATATCAAGAAAAATACAGAAGAAAAAAGGAACGAAAAAGAAGGAAAAACGGATGAAAAAACCACTCGGCGACCAAAGGGGCCAAAACCCAATGGTCGCCGGCGACCATGGCCCAAGGTCGCCAGCGACCCTGGGTGGATGGTCGCCGGCAACTCTGCAAATCCGGGTCGCCGGATTTCTCGCCGAATGGTCCGATTTTCGATCCTTTTTGCGTTTCTAGTGTTCCTGCCTCTGTGATTTTCTAAAAATCCAATTTTTGATGCTTGAAAAACACTGATCTTCACCGATATCTCGGATCCGCCGTCAAGAGCATTAAATCATCACTGATCGCTCCAAGATCGCCAATCTACTGACCAAGAAAGTAAACTTTCTGTCCGACCGATCGTGAAATCGACAAGACAGATGTCACTGGCCCACTAACATCAATCAATGTCTTAAGTTGCACCATAATCTGACATCAAACAACGTGTGGATCCACCTGCGATGATCATAAGAAGAATCCCAAAGGACGCGGCGCTGCCCGCGACTCTTCACATGCCCTGGCAACCACTTAATGTCGTTAATTGACCCGTTTATGAAAACTTAATGTGGTCATTAACTCATTATTTTGGGCGGCCCAATTAGATTCAAGCATTCGGGAGTTACAAATCCAAGCAATCATGGCATTAAACCAATGAAACTCCCCACATCATGAAGATTAAAGGTGATTAAATGCCCATTATCCTTCATCGGCCAATCACAAGCCAAGAAAAAGGAGTTACAAAATCAAAAAATAAAACTTGTAACTCCTCTCATCGATATCATCAATTCTCTCATCATGGCCATCAATGCCCATAAACCACCTCATGGCTACCAAGAACCTATAAAAGGAGGTCCATTCCAAGAAGAATGTGTGTGATCCCAATCCCCGAAACTCCATAAAATTCAAGATTCGATGAAGTCTTGCTGCTCTGCCGCAAGAGACACTACAAGGTGATCAAAGTCCCATGGGGGCCACCCCCCCCAAGGTCCCTATTCTTCTACAACTTGGCCTAAACGCTGCTTTTCAGCCCGTTTACTCGGTGTTTCATCGGATATAGGACCTCCTCTTGGTCCTTGTCCTTTAAAAAACTGAGGTTGGAGCCAAGCCGAAGAATCGAAGCATCAAGCGTTCTCATTTGAAGGACGGTGGCGAAGTCCATACATGACTTGCGACCGTCGATCTGAACGTGTCCCCACAATCTCCTGAAAAGTTAGATCCTTTCTTTCTTTTCTATTGTAATTTGTACTTTTTAAAGAGACAAAAAAATCACAATTCTTGTCTTTCATATTTGATGAGATTTGTAAAATCGCCTTTCACGGCAAAATCGCCTTTCGCGGCAAACAAATAAAAAAAAAAAAAACGCCTCCTACGGCATTCTCAAAAAACAAAATTGTCTCTTTTCTTAAATATTTATTCAATTTGAAAAGTTAGAAAGAAGGATTGATTTTCTTTCTACTTGTGAAGGTGAATCTCCGGATCATCACCATTCCAAATTCCAAGTAGAATAGTAAATCTGGCATACCCGTACAAAAAAGTTGATACCAGCGTTTACCTCCTCCGTCGAGACCCAGGCAGCCCCCGGGGCGGAAGGAGAGGACGGAAATCCGAGGGTCCATCAAGTTGGCATACCCGGTGGGACTCGTTCACTTGAGAACGTGATGCTTTGATCCCTTGGCTCCTTTCTAGTTGGTGGCCTATGTTGCATCTTGCATCTAAAAAAAAACAGGAGATGGGATTTTAGTCATTCTTTCTCATTTCAAAAAAAAAAAATCTGATTTCTCTTTCTTGGATTCAATTTTGAGAAATTTTGATCATCTCTTTTTCGAATTTGATAGCTCACAGAAATGTTTGCAGCTATTGTTCGTAACGGAGATTGGGCCATCTTTTCTCTTTGATGACTCCGATAGGGGTTTTCAAAAAAAAAAAAAAAACTTCATTTCAAATTCTTTCAAAAAAAAATGATCTCTCTTTCGTAGATTCAACTTTGAGAAACTTTGATCCTCTCCTCTTCGAACTTGATAGCCCATAGAAATGTTTGCAGCTATTGTTCATATCGGGGATTGGGCCATCTTTTCTCTTTGAATTTCAAACTCAAAAAAAAAAAAAAAAAAAACATTAAGGTTGCACCAATTGCGTTCTTTGACTAAAGTGGATTTAAGAAAAGCCTTGTCCAGAGTGTGGAGACAGCTAGACTGTTCAAGGCAAGGGTCCTTCAAACGGGTTCATTAAGTAATCCAACCCTTACCTGGGGGCTGATCTATCTACTAAGGTTTCATAAGATCGAATTGGAAACCTATGTGCACCTTTCAAAAAAAAAATTTCAATTTTTGAGTTTAGAATTGAAAAATCTTGGTTATTTCCCTTTCGGATTTAACGCTCACAGAAATGTTGAGCTGTGGTTTGGATTGGAATACCATTTGCCCTCTTTGATGAGCTCAATCTTAAACCTTGAAAAAAAAGAAAACAAAAAAAAACTTACGTCACTTTTGAGTTCAGAATTGAGAAATCTTGGCTCTTTCCTTTTCGGATTTAACGTTCGCAGAAATGTTGAGTTGTGATTCGGATTGTTGACACAAAAAAAGTCACTATGTCTCCTCAACATCAAGAAGCCTCGTTAAGTTGCATCCTGCTAAAAATAGGCAAGGTTACTTCAAGCATCAGATTTTGTCAAAATCAGACAGAAACTGAAAGATCCTTCAAGGCAGCCAAAAGAGGGGTACACCTGAGGTTTCGGGCCATTCCGACATCGTTTGGCCCAACTTCACTGCTCCAATAGCTAAACAAGCGCTCCCAGCGGCAACATCATCGAAGGCACCAAAACTTCGATCAGAGCCTACTGATGACTCCAGAATGTCTTCAAAGGGCTCCATGCCCAATTTCAAGTCAAACCGACAATGTGTGACCCTCCATCAATGCTCGAGCAGTAAAATCAAGCCTCCTGGCGGCGGCAACCACCGAAGCCATCACTCATCAAACAAAATACATGAGTGGCTTCAACATGCTTCCAAAAGGCTGCACGTCAAATTTCAGGTCATTCCGACAACGTTTGACCAGGTTTCGATGCTCCGAGAGAAAATGAAGCCTACCGATGGCGGAGCAACTCGGGACCATGACATCTAAAACGGAGCCCATGGAACATCTCAAAATGACTCCAATAGGCTCCTCGTCAAATTTCAAGTCAATCGGACATCGTTTGACCACATATCAAAGCTCGGCATTTTCCCCGCAGCAAAATCAAGTGAAGCATTGATGGGACCCCAAACGGCTTCAAAACTCAAATAAAAGCCCATGGTTGGTCCTATCCACTGCTCAAGAAGCTTCACCTCAATTTTCAAGTCATTCCGACATCGTTTGACCTAGTTTCGACGCTTGACGGAAAATCGGCTACAAAGTCTTCGGCTTTCCCGAAAAATAGGAAACTTTGTGCTCCGATTTCGCGAGGGTTCTCGTCAAGATTTTCCAAGAAAATCAAGTCAATAATTGAGGAAAAATGTCAAGAAAAATACAGAATAAAAAAGGAACGAAAAAGACGAAAAAACGGTCGAAAACGACGCTCGGCGACCAAACGGGCCGAAGCCCTATGTCGCCGGCGACCTTGGCCCAAGGTCGCCGGCGACCCTGGCCCAAGGTCGCCGGCGACCCTGGCCCAAGGTCGCCGGCGACCCTGGCCCAAGGTCGCCGGCGACCCTGGCCCAAGGTCGCCGGCGACCCTGGCCCAAGGTCGCCGGCGACCCTGGCCCAAGGTCGCCAGGCGACCCTGGGTGCATGGTCGCCCGGCGGCCCTGGAAATCCGGGTCGCCGGATTTTGCGCCAAATCGTCCGTTTTCCGATTCTTTTCGCGTTTCGGGTGTTCTGGCCTCTGTGATTTTCTGAAAATCCAATGTTTGGTGCTTCAAAACCACTGATCTTTGTCGACATCTCGGATCCGCCGTCAAAAGCATGAAATCATTACCGATCGCCTCAAGATCGCCAACCGGCTGACCAAGAAAGTGCACTTTCTGTCCGACTGATCGTGAAATGGACAAGACAGACGTCACCGGCCCGCCAACATCAATCAATGTCTGAAATTGCATCGCAATCCGACATCAAATAATGCGTGGATCCACCCGTGATGATCGCAAGAAGAATCTCAAAAGGTGCAGCACGGCCCGCGACTCTTCACATGCCTTGGCAACCACTTAATGTCGTTAATTGACCCATTAAAGCAGTCATTAACTCATTATTTTGGACGGCCCAATCAGAACCAAGCATTTGGGAGTTACAAATCCAAGCAATCATGGCATTAAGCCCATGAAACTCCCATCATCATGAAGCATAAAGGTGATTAAATGCCCACTACCTTCATCGGCCAATCACAAGCCTTGAAAAAGGAGTTACAAAATCGATTTGTAACTCCTCATCAATTCTTTCATCATGGCCATCAATGCCAATAAACACCTCATGGCTACCAAAAGCCTATAAAAGGAGGTCCATTCCAAGAAGAAAGCATGATGAAAAGAGATCCCAAGTGCAAGCTCTGAAAATTCAGAAAATCCAAGAGAGAGACGAAGTTCTGCTACTTTGCTCCAGGAAGCACCACAAGGTGATCAACGTCCCTTGGGGGGCCACCCCCCCAAGGTCACCTCCTTCTCCAACATGGCCTAAACGTGGCTTTTCAGCCCGTTTACTCGGTTTTTCATTGGATATAGGACCTCCTCTTGGTCCTTGTCCTTTAAAAAACCGAGGTTAGGAGTCAAGCCAAAGAATCAAAGCATCACATGTTCTCATTTGAAGGACGATGGCGAAGCCCATAGATGACTTGCGACCGTCGATCTCAACGTGTCCCCACAATCTCTTGAGAAGTTAGATCCCTTTTCTTACTTTTCTATTGTAGTTTGTATTTCTTAAAGAGACAAAAAGAAATCACAATTCTTGTCTTTCATATTTGATGAGTTTTGTAAAAACGCCTTTCACGGCAAAATCGCCTTTCACGGCAAACAAACAAAAACGCTTGTTACGGCATTCTAAAAACTTGTCTCTTTTCTTAATATTATGCAATTTGAAAAGTTAGAAAAAAGGATTGATTTCCTTTCCACTTGCGAAGGTGAATCTCCGGATTATCACCATTCCAAATTCCAAGTAGAAAGTAAATCTGGCATACCCGTACAAAAATGTTGATGCCCGAGATTTTCCCTCCTCCGCCGAGACCCAGGTCAGCCCCCGGGGTGCGGAAGGAGAGGACGGAAGATTTCTTTCGGGTCCATCAAGTTGGCATACCCGATGGGACACGTTGACTTGAGAACGTGATGCTTTGATCACTTGGCTCCTTTCTAGTTGGTGGCCTATGTTGCATTTTGCATCTAAAAAACATGAGATGGGATTTCAATTGTTCTTTCTCACTTCAAAAAAAAAAAAACAAATCTGATCTCTTTTTCTTAAAAACTCAACTTTGAGAAATTTTGATCCTCTCCTCCTTGAACTTGATAGCTCACAGAAATGTTCGCAGCTATCGTTCATATCAGGGATTGGGCCATCTTTTCTCTTTGATGAGTCCAATTGGGATTTTTAAAAAAAAAAAAACACCTTCGTTTCAAACTCTTTCATAAAAAAAATGATCTCTCTTTCTCATGATTCAACTTTGAGAAATTTTGATCCTCTCCTCCTTGAACTCGATAGCTTACAGAAATGTTCGCAGCTATCGTTCATATCGGGTATTGGGCCATCTTTTCTTTTTGATGAGTCCAAATTTGGATTTCAAAAAAAATTATAAATTCAAAAAAAAATTTAGCTTTCTCTCTTCTGCATTTAAATTTGAGAAACCTTGGTTCATTCCCTTCGAATTTAGTGCTCGCAAAAATGTTGAGCCTTTGTTCGGATTGGAACACCATTCGCTCTCTTTGATGAGTTCATTAAAAAAAAAACCTTTCAAAAATAAAAAAAGGATTTCAAAAAAAAAACACTAAGGTTCCACCAGTTGCGTTCTTCGACCAAAGTGGATGTAAGAAAAGCCTTGTCCAGAGTGTGGAGACAGCTAGACTGTTCGAGGCAAGGGTCCTCCAAACAGGTTCATTAAGTAATCCTACCCTTACTTGAGGGCTGATCTATCTACTAAGGTTTCATAAGATCGAATTGGAAATCTATGTGCACCTTTCAAAAAAAAAATTCTAAAAAAAAAAAATCCTTAAAAAAAAAAAAAAAACTTCTGTCACTTTGAATTCGGAGTTGAGAAATCTTGGTTCTTTCCGTTTCGGATTTAGCGCTCGCAGAAATGTTGAGCCTTGTTCGGAATGGAACACCATTTGCTCTCTTTGATGAATTCAATCTTGACCTTTCAAAAAAAACTTTTGTCACTTTTGAATTCAGAGTTGAGAAATCTTGGTTCTTCACCTTTCGGATTTAGTGCTCGCAGAAATGTTGAGCCTTGTTCGGAATGGAACACCATTTGCTCTGTTCGATGAATTCAATCTTGACCTTTCAAAAAAAAAAAAAAACTTCCGTCACGTCTGGATTCACATCCGAGAAATTATGGTTCCTTCCCTTCTGAATTTAGCTCTCGCAGAAATGTTGAGCCTTTGTTCGGATTGGAATACCATTTGCTCTCCTTTATGAATCCAAATTTGACCTTTCAAAAAAAATCCCATCTCGTGCCCTTCCCAAGGATGCGATTTGCAACATTTGTGCCTAGCGGTGCTAGTACGCCCTTTCGGGTCTACTGTATTTGCGACCGACACATTTGTATCTCCAACCTTATATCAGTTTACCTCGAGTGAGCCTTGCTTCTCGGTAATTTGAATTAAGGTCTACAATTGCTTCTAGCAGTCACTGGAACGCTCACTCTGAGCCGACCATACTTGCATTTTAGAACAATTGTGTCCTCTATGGCTTTTTGCCTTCTTCATCGTCCTTGGGTTGGGCCATGTCCCCTCAAGTGATTTGAAAAGACAAAACCATAGTTGTTCTCCATTTATGATCACCATATTCTTGTGATTACTAATGGATTTGGTCTTGTTTCAAAAGTTTTCCAAAACTAACAATGGCAGCTTCATTGACCATCACTTTCGATGAAAACAAGTACCTGCTTATGCTTCAAGACAAGCAAAACAAGCATAAGCGCCCTGCCAGTTGCCGAAGCGTCATCTCCCTCGACAACTCTCCAAACACCGGGTCAACTTCAACTCCCCGAACCATCGTCTTCGGATCACTGGGACCATTCCCACTTCCCGCAGAAGACACTGCACCTACCAAGTAGCAGAAAACCGCCCCGCAACGTGTCACTAAAATGGCACCAAGGGCGAACACCAAGAAGCCTGAAGCCCGTGGCGTTCCCACGAAGCCTCAACCCACAAGAAACCGGGTTTACACCAAAACCTGGTCCCCGAGATCTTCGCCAAAGCAACGGAGGTCCCAAACATCTGCAAAGCCAGCATACCTGGCCCCTCTCAAGGAGAATCGGTTCTACCCTCTCTCTTACATGAAAGAGGAGAAACCTACCCTCCACCCAAAAAATAAACAAAATCATCATAAGCCGGCTTGCTCCTACAAGCCCAAAATCAAATCCTGCATCGTTAGGCCTATGCAAAAACATACTGAAGCCTGCACTCCCGCGAGTCGACCCTTCATCTCAACAGGGGCCAAACTCGCAAAATTCAAGTCTTCATTGCGACAGACAAAGGACCGCGTCCAGATTCTGTCCTTGCCAAGCTTAAAAGAAGACAAACTCAGCTGCGGCGCACAAGGGACTACGTCCTTAATCGCCAGAGCCCAGCCAGAGTTGACTGAAGCTCAAATTGCTCGTCGTATGCATCGCCGCACCGCATATCGACAAAAGAGACTCGAGAAACAAAGAACCCAGCGTTCTAGTCTCCACGTCACAAAGAAATGGGTCGAAAAAGAAAGACCCGACCAATTCGTTACTGTTCATATGGTTGGCAAAACCAGTAAACACCGGAAGTCAGCAACCAAAATCAGTGTTAGACGTCCAGTGACTCGCAGCGTCTCTCGAACACGAACACATCTGGAGGAATCTTCTACTCCTCCAAGCCAAGGACATCGGAGTAACCACTCCTCAGATTCTTCATCCAGAAGAATGAGCCCCAGCTCAGTCACAAGGACGATTTCTTCGTTCAAATCCCAAGGGATGAACGTCTTGGCTACAAGTTCTGAGCCACCTCCACAGCATGACGATGTAACTGCACGCATCCAGCAGTTGGGGCAAGGACAACAGAGAATTGAGACTCTGATGGAAAATTTGATTCTCACTCTACAGCGTCCACCACCTAACAATGAAACCCCTCCGAATCATGAAGATGATGAGGGCAATGCAGAAAACAATGAGTCTCGCGCCCTTACCAGAAAAGACGTGGATGATATTCTCGCAAAAGCAAAAGAAGAGGATACATTGAAGGAACATGGGATCAAGCCACCCTACCCTCTATGGATGGACTGGGTTCCGTTCCCTCCAAAATTCAAACAACCTACTCTCCAGACATATACTGGGAAAGGTTCAGCCAGACAGCATGTCATCCACTTCAAGATCCTAACGGGAGCTATGGCGGATCAAGATGCCCTCAAGATTCGCCTCTTTGCAAGTACCCTAAAAGGTACAGCCTTTGATTGATACTCCACTCTGCCGGAGAACTCCATCCAGAACTGGGCTATGCTAGAGACACGCTTCCTGACCCACTTCCAAGGTGAGGATCATCCTGCTACTATGGCTCAACACTGCAGCCTAAAACAGGGAGAGAATGAGTCAACATACGACTTCATTCACAAATGGAAGGCAATGGCGTACAAATGCTCAGATGTACTGCCACAAGCGTCGCTGGTCGACATCTGCCGTAACAATATGAGAGCAAAAATCCGCTCCTTGATTATCGGCAATAAATCAAAGAACCTGGGGGAACTCCTCGAAGCCTCCATGGAAGCTGAAATGGTGATCAAAGACCTCAACAGTCAGAAATCATCAAAGAAAGAGCCGCCTGCTGTTACAACCTCAAAACCAAAGAAAAAGGAGGTTCTCAATGTGCAGACTAAGTCAGCTCCTCAGCAGCCAAAGAAACCTGAAAATAAAACTGCAGGTAAAAGGCCTGAACTCTCTGATGCCTTCAAAGAACGTGTAGAAAAGAAATATCCGTTCGATGAAGATGTTGAAGAAATCTTTGAGGCTCTCCTAGCAAATGGCAAACTCATTTTGCCAAAGCCCAAAAGACCAGGAAATGTTGGCAAAACCAATGATCCCCGTTACTGTCCATACCATCAGATGATCTCACATCCTCTCAATCAATGCTTCGTTGTGAGAGAGAAGATCAATGAGATGTGGAAAAACGGAGTCATAACCTTTGATAAAAACTTTGGCCCCGCCTCTGTCAACATGGTGTCATGTCGGCAAACTTCAAAGTCACCGAAGGAGAAAATCACTACTTCATTCAAGGTGATAAAAATGGCTCAAACGTCCCAAGAGTTGGTTCCCTATCCAACACCAGATGGACAACCTATATGGGTGCATCCCGATCTCCTAGATGATGAAAATTGGGAGATCGTCAAAACAAAGCCGACTGCTCAGCAACGAAGGCAAGCCAAGAGACAGCTCCACAAGCTCAAACAGCAGCAGAAGTCTCAACCAAAACAGGAAGTCCTTGAAAGAGCAGAAACTTCTTCCACTGCTTCACTAGGGACGATGGAAGAATCTCTTCCCAAAACCTCCAAGGCGGTAAGAAAATTCACTCTTGATGATTTCATGCCACCTCTATACAAAATTGAAAATTTGCAGGGGGCATCATACTCTTGCAACTCGGTAGTTGGATTCTCCATGAATGGATACGAGTCCAGTGATACTGCCAGTGAAATCGATGAGGGGGAAGAATCCCTTGAAACAGGAGAATACCTCTCCGACGAGGAATGGATTCCCGAGTCTCATCTTATGCCAGTAATCTGGTATAACCCATTACAGCCACAAGGATCTTGGTCTGATGATGAAGAAGACCAGGACCCTGTTCAAGAAAATACTGTCAATCCAGCACCAGTAAATGCTTCAGTGGAACCGAACATGGGCGAACCACAAGGGGCAAATGACGAAGAAGATTTGGCTCCCATGCTTGATCTCGAAGAATATGCAAGAATCTTGCAACATCTTGCCGTAGAGCAGGAGCAGGATCGCATGAATCTTCGTCATAATCCAGAGCCGGAAGTCCCCGAAAATCAGCGGGAACTTTCTCCCTTAACTCCTGAAAATGGAGAAAACAGTTGGATCGATGATCCTCTCACATCCGAGGATGAATCTGATCCCCAACAGTCTACACTGGGGGCATCTCCTGTCAGAATAACCTGCAATACAACAGCTCAGGACGATAGTGCCTTTGAAGCTTCCGAAGACACATACTCCCCAACCGGTAGCGTATCTTCCGGAGCTACATCCTCTCAGGTGACTTCCACTAAGATAACATCCTCTCAACCTTCGTCTCCTGAAGCTATGACATCGGAACCCAAGCCACTCCCGATTGATCATCTTGAAGAAACTTCTGCCAATGAAATCTTCTTCAATGAAAACTCAGTCAATTGGTCCCAGATACCCGATCTCACGGGCAATGTCTGGGCTAATAAAGAAAAGTTGCCGGCTACTGTTCAGGACTTGTTCCCGGAAATTGCTCCGTGCAACACAATCACTGAAGACGCCAATGCTGTTATAGAGACGTCCTCAGCAAAGGATCAACCTCTTGATCCTGAGAAAAATCTTCCAAAAGAAGACCCTTCTCTAGAGGCTCTTGAAGTTGGTAGAGTTACCCGTTCTGGCAGGGATTACCACAAAAATTACAATCAACCCTCTTCTTCATATGTAAATCCTTCGGGGAAAGCAAGTTGTAAGCGCCTCAAGTGGCAATAATAATGAAAATGCAGGCCCGAAGGAGGCTTTCAAGTACGACTTGATTGAGCACTTCAAACACATACCTGCACGTCTGCACATCCTTGACTTATTACGAATGTCTCCACAAACTTGTGATAGTCTCATTTCAGAATTACAAAGGCTGAATGCGGATGTCGACAAACATGCCCCACAAGTCCTACAAATTGAAATGGACTATAGGGTCAAAAAATCAAATAATCCCTCAAAGGGAGAAAAGAAGAAAACTGAGGGATCAAGCAATGAATGCCTCTCGGTACAAAAAGCAGCAAGTGCAACAATTGCCTTCGACAAGGATGACCTCCTCCTAGGCGAAACAAAGCACAACCGTCCCTTGTACTTTACGGGGTACGTCAGAGAAATGCTAGTACACAGAGTTCAGATCGATCCAGGTTCTGCACTCAACCTCATCTCTACTTCGGCAGTCGAAGAGCTGAGCATCCCACCTAGCAAACTGAGTCACATGTCCGTATCCATCTTCGGATATGACGGCAGTGCTCAAAGGCCTATCGGCAAAATAAGGTTCAAATTGCACATCGGTGATCTTATTTCTGAAGTCACTGTGTATGCAATAAGGACCCCTTCATGCTACAATATACTCCTTGGACGCCCCTGGATACATAAGAATGGTGTTGTCCCTTCAACTCTACATCAGTGCATCAAGTTCATTGGCGACGATGGCCTGATACATCGAGTATTTGCAGACAAAAAGCCCTTCAAAGGCAGAGATGTCCATTTTGTAGATGCTCAAATGTATAAAGATGGAAAAGAAGAACAGGAGGAAAAAACAATTCGCTTTGTCGACAGTCTCCAGAAAGATAAAGGCAAGGCTCCTCAGCAATCATCGGAGGAAAACAAACCCTCCACCAAACTCGAAGTAAGCGGCCAAGCTCCCTTCGTTGTCTCCTTCAAGTCTCCAAAGCCTTTGGTAATCATTACCAAAGCAAAGAAGACAAAACAAAAGACTGGGGGCAAGTTTACTATCTCCTTTGTGTCTATTATGCATGACACGGACTCAGAGTCAGATCCAGAAGATGACACAGCATCGAGCCAAGCTGATACTCAGAGAGATCAGCCCGCTCTCACTCCATTGGAGACACTTGCAGACATAGAAGACCCTACGTCTGCTTCCTTTGTTATTCCGGCAACTTCGCCAGAAGGAAAAGTGATTTACTTCCACAGATCAGGAGCATCTCCACTGAACTCTCTGCTTGAACCTTTCCAAAATGAAGGTATGCCTCAGCTATCCCTGTATAGTCCAATGGCACAAGCTATCATGAAGAAAATGGGCTACGATGCTCAAAACCCGACTGGTTTGGGAGGTGGCCGTGGTATTCTTACACCATTAGAACCCACCCTGACCAAAAGTCAACCAGAAGATTGGAAAATCCACCTTAAAAAAGGCAAGTCTTCATATGGGTTGGGGTATGATCCTACCGCTCCTATGAGACAGTTGACACCATGGCTGCAAAGTCGCTTTACCGACCAAGCCTCAACATCTCATGAAGACATCGATATCCCTGGATATCTTTTTGAGGAGTTACTCGTCAAAAATCCTGAAAGCTCCTCCAATTGGTATAATTTCTCTGATAATAGAGAGGAATTGCCCGATGACGTAGACGAGCGGTTCTCTGTCCCAGAAGAATCATCGTCTCCAAAAGAAGTACCTTACTTCAGCCCAATTCCGGCAAATGATTCGGACCATCTCATTGCAAGCCTTGAGAAGGATAGCATTGAGAAGGATGCTGATCAAGAAGATTCATGGACAGAAACAGAGCCTTAGTCTGAAAATTTCTCTGGCACTCCAGAAGGTCTTGTTGAGTTGGAAGCCTCCGAAAATATTGTGGAGGAACCACCTTCAAACCTTCCGACAGAAGACCCTGTTCAAAAGATAGACTTGGGAACACCTGATAACCCACGTCCTATATTCATAAGCAAGAATATAAAGGATGATGAGTTACCCGAGTATATCTCTTTTCTTCGTGAGTTCGTTGATTGCTTTGGATGGTCTTATGCCGAAATGCCTGGCTTGGATCCCAAAGTAGCAGTCCACAAGCTCAACTTGCAAAAAGAAATCAAGCCTATCAAACAAGGCCAAAGAAGATTCCGTCCCGACGTGATGGACAAAATTGAACAAGAAGTTCAGAAACTCAAAAACGTTGGCTTCATCTGCGAGGAACAGCATCCTGAATGGTTGGCCAACATCGTCCCCGTGACAAAGAAAAATGGGCAGATAAGGGTCTGTATCGATTACAGAGACCTGAATAATGCATGTCCTAAAGACGAAGTCCCGCTCCCCATACCAGAGGTAATGATTGACAACACCTATGGATTCGAGCGAATGACATTCATGGATGGATTCTCTGGCTACAATCAGATAAAAATGCATCCTGAAGATGAAAGGCATACATCCTTTCGGACACCATTCGGCGTGTATTGCTACACTGTCATGCCGTTTGGTCTGAAAAATGCAAGTGCAACATATCAGAGGGCTATGATGAAAATATTCCAAGATATGCAGCACAAGACGGTCGAATGCTATGTTGACGACCTCGCCATAAAAAGCAGAAGAAAAGAAGACCATCTCAATGATCTTCGAGAAGTCCTCCTCCGACTTCGCAAACACAAATTGCGGATGAATCCACTAAAGTGCTTCTTCGGTGTCTCATCGGGTAAGTTTCTTGGATTCATAGTACGGAAAGATGGAATAGAACTTGACCCCACCAAAGTCAAGGCTATCCTGGAAATGCCATCTCCCAGAACCCTAAGAGAATTAAAAGGGCTTCAAGGAAGGCTGGCCTACATTTGACGGTTCATCTCCAATCTATCAGGGAAATGCCGTCCATTCTCTCGCCTGATGAAGAAAGGCATGGACTTTGTCTGGGATGCTGAATGTGAAAATGCATTTCAAGACATCAAAGCATACCTCATCAAACCTCCAGTGCTGGTTGCCCCCACAACTGGAAAACCATTTATCTTGTACACAAGAGCTCTCGACCACTCTTTGGGTGCTCTGCTCGCACAAGAAAACGACGACGGAAAAGAAGCTGCTCTATATTACCTTAGCCGCATGATGGTAGGTGCAGAGCATCGCTACTCCCCATTCGAAAAAGAATGCCTTGCAGTAATGTTCGCTGTACAAAAGCTGCGTCACTATCTGCTGTCGAACACAGTCTACCTGATTTCGAGGATTAACCTCCTAAATGTCCTTGTCACAAAAGCTGGTTCTCTCAACGCCCGACTGGCAAAATGGTCCATTCTTCTATCACAATTTGATATTAGGTATGTACCACAAAAAGCAATCAAAGGCCAAGCTCTAGCAGACTTCCTCACAAAGCATCTATTGCCTAAAGATTCTCCACTCAGGGATGATCTCCCAGACGAATTTGTCTACAATGCAGAAACTTCCTTATCAAATGCTTCCTGGGACATGTACTTTGACGGTGCAACCAGGACAAATGAAAAGGGAAAGCAAATATCTGGAATTGGCATCCTCTTTGTCGGTCCTGACAAATACATGATTCCACACGCCTTCTCGCTACTGGAACCATGTTCAAACAATGCAGCTGAGTACCAAGCCCTGATTGTAGGATTGGAACTCGCCCTCGAAACCGGCATCACCATGCTGGAAGCTTTTGGAGACTCTCAACTGGTCGTCAACCAGATGAATAAAAAATATGAAGTCAGGAAGCCTGATTTGCTACCTTACTACAATAAGGCGCAGTCGCTTCAACAAAAATTCAACATCTGCCATATCACCCACATCCTCAGAGGTGAAAACATCCGTGCAGATGCCCTGGCTGGACTTGCCGCATTCATGGCAATCCAAGAAGGGGAAAGCATGCAAGTCACAGTGTGTCAAAGAAGGATTCTCCCTCCTCTCAACACACACCAAGCAGTTGCTGAATGCCACCAAGTGGTTGGAAGTCGGATGTCCATCCTCAAACCTCCGATTGGCGACTAGAGAGATCCGTTCATTGATTATATCATGTTCGGAATACTACCTGAAGATCCAAAAGAGCGGGTAAGCATCCAAAGACGAGCCCCAAACTTTCATTTGGATATACCTTCAAAAGCACTTTACAGAAAATCCTTCAACGGAGTACTCCTACGCTGCTGATCACAACAAGAGGCTGAGGAAACTCTCGACGAAGTACATGCTGGTCTTTGTGGAGCCCATTAGGCTGGCCCTAAGCTCTACAACCAGATAAAAAGGCTAGGTTACTATTGGCCTACCATGGTAGCTGATACAATGCAATTTGCCAAGCGCTGCCAAAAATGCCAGATTCACGGAGATTATGTCCACATACCTCCAGAATGGCTACATCCAACAGCAATCTCATGGCCTTTCGAAGCCTGGGGTATGGACATCATAGGTCCTATTTCTCCCCCATCAAGCAAAGGTCATCGCTTCATCTTCGCCTCTACGGATTATTTCTCCAAGTGGTCAGAAGCATTTGCGCTCAGCGAAATGAAGACTTCATCAGTCCTTCAGTTCTTGCGCACCAACATTATTTGTCGCTTCGGCATACCTAAAAGATTCGTTCATGATAACGGATCACAATTCCGGGATCACAGATTCTATAGGTTCTGCGACAAGTACAAAATCCAAAGTTGTCCTTCGACTCCATATAATCCAGCAGCGAACGGACGAGCAGAAGCCTTCAACAAGACACTCTGCAAAATTCTCAAGAAAATGGTCTCTAGTCACAAAAGAGACTGGGGCAACAAACTTCTAGAAGCTTTGTGGGCCTATCGAACCACCGTTCGAAGACCAACCCATAGCACACCATTCTCTTTGGTTTATGGATGTGAAGCTATTGTCCCTTTGGAAGTACAAATTCCTTCCTTAAGGGTATCTTTGCAAAATGACATGACTTAAGAAAGCAATGTCAAAATGAGACTCCAAGAGCTGGATAATCTCGATGAAAGATGACTCGAAGCTCTACAAAGCATTGAGTTGTACCAAGCACGCATGGCAGGATCTTTCGACAAAAAGGTTAGGCAACGCGCCTACAAAAAGGGTGACTTGGTTCTTGCAGTAAAAAGACCCATAGTCTTTGCCCACAAATCCAAAGGCAAATTCGAACCAAAATGGGAGGGACCCTTCGTCATCGACAAAGTCTTCTCCAACGGTGTATACGCTCTTCTAAATATGGAAGGAGACAGATGTATGTTACCCATCAACGGCAAGTTCTTGAAGCGGTACTACCCTTGAAGACTTCCTCAAATGGGTCAGAGCAATATCTACATGGCTAAAGCGTATTTCCAAGGTACTTGCTCATCAAACCCACCCCTTTTGAAATTTTCATCTTTATGTTGAAGTTTCCAAAAAAAAAAAACTATCTCTCAAAACAATGCTTACTTTCATCGTTTCATTGTTCAAAAGAAAAATCAAATCCAAAAATCCAAGTTTAGGCGCCTCTTCCCAGACTTGTCCAAAATTTCGATCCTTGAACCCAAAATTCATGGTTTGAAACAAAAATCAGGACTTAGGAATTTTCACCCTAGACCGCCTCGGCTTTTACAACCAAAATGGTTTTAAGTCAAAATTTATGACCTTCGTGTCTTTAAACAAAAAATTTGAAACCGCGGGGAAGCGACATTCAGTCGATACTCGCAAAACCCAAAAACCGGAAGGATACGAACCCCATTCGATACTTCCAAAACCCAAAAATCGGAAGGATGCGAACCCCATTCGATACTTCCAAAACCCAAAAATCGCAAGGAAACGAACCCCATTCGATACTTGCAATTTTCAAAAATCGTGGAGAAGCAACAGACCAGTTGATATCCACAACCCAAATTTCAAAAATCGTGGAGAAGCAACAGACCAGTTGATATCCGCAACTCAAATTTCAAAAATCTTGGAGATGCAACATACCAGTTGCTATCCACAACCCAAATTTCAAATGGTTCGAGAAAACCTCAAATTTCAAAAATCGCGGAGAAACGACATCAAGTCAGTACCCGCAAAACCAAAAGTTTTGGGAAAAGGAGGGAAGCGACGCTTAGTCGATATTTGCACCCCAATTCGCGAGGAAGCGACATTCCATCAATACTCGCAAAACCTAACCAGCGAGGAAGTGACATTCCATCAATACTTGCAAAACCGAATGAGCAAGGAAGCGACATTCCATCGATACTTGCAAGACCATTCAGCGGGGAGGCGACATTTAGTCGATACCTGCATTTTGAAAACCAAAACTTGGCTATAAACGCCAAAATCCGGCTATAAATGCCAAAATTCGGCTATAAATGCCAAAAACAAAAATTTTTTCGGCTATAAACGCCAAAATCGGCTTTCACGCCAATAAAACAAACTTGGTTTTCAAAAAACTCGGCTATAAACGCCAAAATCTGGCTATAAACGCCAAAATCGGCTTTCATGCCATCTCAAAATCGGCTCTCATGCCACAAACAAAATTTTTGGCTCTCATGCCATCCCAAAATTTGGCTATAAACGCCAAAATTCGACTATAAATGCCAAAACAAAAAAAAAAAAAAACAAAATTCGGCTATAAATGCCAAAATATGGCTATAAATGCCAAAATTCGGCTTCTATGCCATTCTAAAATTCGGCTTTCACGCCATCCAAAAATTTTGGCTCCCATGCCTCAAAACAAATTTTGGCTCTTACGCCACAAAATTAGGCTTTCTTGCCATCCAAATTTTGGTTTTCAAACCATCAAAAACAAGGCTTTCCGCCACAAAATTGGCTTTCATGCCCAAAACAACCCTTTGACTAAAGATTTTCACAAAATGACAACCTTTTGATGAAATTCAAAACAAACATTTCCATCAACTTTTACTCAAAATTGTTTTCATCAAAAATGATTTAAGTGAAAGGAAAGGGATACAAAATATAGTACCGAAACTGTTTATACATGGAGGTACCAAAAAAAGAAAAAGGAAAAAGAGTTTGTTACAACTCAGGTGCTCAATCCTACATGGTCTTCAACCAAATGTTCAACTCCTCAAGCAGACCCTTGGCCTTAACTTCCAAAGTTTTTAGGTCACGCTCCTTCAAAATGTCCCCATAAAACGCGGCCGAATGCCGTGACCCATCTGCAGCACGAGGAAGTTCTTCCCAGAGGACCTGCCACTACTCATGCTCCTGAGTCTTCCTCCGGACATTACCTTCAGCTTCCTCAACCTGTCGAATGATGGTCCCCTCTTTCTCCCAAGCCTGCTGAACGGCCACATTAGAAGACCTGGCAGACTGACGAGGTGCGTCAGAAACAGGACCTTTACCCTTGTTTGTTCTAGAAGAACTACCTGCAAAAGATGGAAGAGAAAAGATCAATCAACATCAAAATGACAGAATTCTGCTACAAAAAATTCTAACAAAATTTTGACATGATTCCGGGGCAATTCCAACGAAAAGGAAAATACTCCGAAAAAGACAGGAAGCCTGAAGATGAGCTCAACATCGCTGCGAGCTCATAGTCAGTGGAGAATTCTCAAAGAAGGCTTGAAATCAACATCGCTGCGAGAACAAGCCAATCTCATCAAACTTCCGCAAAATCCGGAAAAGAGCTCAACATTGCTGCGAGCTTCAGAATCCAAAAATTGCAAAACTTCCTCAAAATCCAGCAAGACCGAGAAAGAGCTCAACATCGCTGCGAGCTTAAAATCCCAACACTTGCAAAAGATTTTCAGGTATGCATCATCATACTTCCAAATCTATTTACCAAAACTCATGCATCAAAAATATATCATCATGCATTAAATGCTAGGAAAACCTTTACCAAAGTTTGACCAATTCCAACCCAATTTGGTCAAAACCAATCAAACTTTGTCCAACTCAAAAATAATGTTGGCTTGACCTAGAGACTCTAGCCTTCTATCTTGATGCATCAAAAAGAAAAAAAAAATGCATACATATTGAAATTGCATAGCCTCATTATCATAGTGAGCAAACAAGGAAAAAGAAAAAGAAAGAGAGAGAAAAAAAAAATCTCAGCACAAAAAAAAAAAAAAAAATTTTGGCCCACAGGCCGTGGCCCATTGCCACGTGGCAGTACGGTCAGGTCCGTACGGACCTGTCCGTACAGCCAGAGAAAAAAAAAACAGAAAAAAAAAGAGAGAAAAGAAAGACGCTAAAAAAAAAAAGAAAAAAAGAGAAATCAGCGTGGGAAAAAAAAATAGAAAAAAAAGAGAGTACACGGTTTTTTTTTTTTTAAAAAAGAGAAAACTGTGAAAAGAAAAAAAAAGAGAAAAAAAAGAAAGAAAGAAAAAAAGAGAAGCACGAAAAAAAAGAAAGGAAAAACGTGCATGAAAATAAAAGAAAAGAAAAGAAAAAAAAAAGAAAAGAAGAAAGAAGAAGAAAAGAAAAAAAAAATGATGAAGAAGCTACTTCTACAATGGAGATTCTTGACGAGGAAGAAAACTTACTTGAAGCCATTGATGGAGAAGAAGAAGAAAAAAGCTTGGAGATCCTTGAAGAAGAGAAAGCACTTCTTGCCTTGGGGAGCACTCTTGAAGATTTCTTGCAAAAAGAAAGTAATGGAGCAAAAGCACCAACCCTCTTTGCTTTTATAAAAGAGAGCAAGTCAAAAGAGGAAACAAAGAGAAAGAAAGGAGGTAAGTGCTAAAATTTAGCTACTTTCCCAAAGAGAAAGTTATTTTGAGAGAATCTTTCCACAAAAAGAAAAGTTGAGAAATTCTCTCCAAGTAAAGATATTTTTAGATATTCTCTACAAAAAAGAGATATTTTTGGATATTCTTTACAAATATGACACTATATGAGATCTAGGCCATCTCCAAAGCCTAAGGTCCCATGGGTTAGCCCATATGAGCCAGGTTTGACCACCTAGGCACTAAAAGTGGCTTTTAGTCAAAATATTCCTCTTACCAAGAGCAAAAAAAGAAAAGAGCAAAAGAAGTTCCATGCCTCTTTTGAGTTGATGGGACCAATCAAAAAAAAAAAAAAGAAAAGAAAGTCCCATGAGTTTCCAAAAACCAAACCATCTAACCTCATGAACCAAATTGAGCCAAAATCTTGAAATTGACATTTCACAAAACCAAATTCCAGTCCCCTAGCTCGCCACATACAGCTTGTTAGGTCACAAGACCAAAACCAAAATCAAAATCCAAAACCAACAAACCAAATCTGACCCCCCAACCTGCCACATACAGCTTGTTGGGTCACAAGGTCAAAATCAAAATCAAACCCCGACCCCCTAACCTGCCACATACAGCTTGTTAGGTCACAAGGTCGAAAACCAAAATCCAAAACCCAAAATCCAAATACCCCATGTCATTTTCAAAACTTTGCCTTGAGATGGTACGTGATCCCTCTCACTACCATAAAATTCCCCCGGAAACTCAGAAGGCTATTCAAAAAAAAAAAAAAAAAAAAAAATTTGCTCAAGACACTTGGTCAAGTTGGAATCTTTCCTCCAAGTTTCTCTTCGAGGCACATCGACTCCAAAAAGCTACTCGTCGCTGTACCTCGAGGGGGCATTTGTTGACACCAAAAAAGTCAATATGTCTCCTCAACATCAAGAAGCCTCCTGAAGCTGCATCCTGCTAAAAATAGGCAAGGCTACTTCAAGCATCAGATTTTGTCAGAATCAGACAAACTGAGAGATCCTTCAAGACAGCTAAAAGAGGGGTACACCTGAGGTTTCGGGTCATTCCGACATCGTTTGGCCCAACTTCACCGCTCCTACAGCTAAACAAGCGCTCCCAGCGGCAACATCATCAAAGACACCAAAACTTTGATCAAAGCCTACGGATGACTCCAGAATGTCTCCGACGGGCTCCATGCCAAATTTTAAAGTCAAACCGACAATGTTTGACCCTCCATCAATGCTCGAGCAGCAAAATCAAGCCTCCCGGCGGCGGCAACCACCGAACCCATCACTCATCAAACAAAATACATGAGTGGCTTCAACATGCTTCCAAAAGACTGCACGTCAAATTTCAGGTCATTCCGTCAACATTTGACCAGGTTTCGATGCTCCGAGAGAAAATCAAGCCTACCGGCGGCGGAGCAACCCGGGACCATGTCATCCAAAATGGAGCCCATGGAACGTCTCAAAATGACTCCAATAGGCTCCTCGTCAAATTTCAGGTCAATCGGACATCGTTTGACCACATATCAAAGCTCGGCATTTTCCCCGTAGTAAAATCAAGTGAAGCATCGATGGGACCCCAAACGGCTTCAAAACTCAAATAAAGGCCCATGGTTGGTCCTATCCACTACTCAATAAGCTTCACCTCAATTTTCAAGTCATTCCAACATCGTTTGACCTAGTTTCGACGCTTGACGGAAAATCGGCTACAAAGTCTTCGGCTTTCCCGAAAAATAGGAAACTTTGTGCTCCGATTTCGCGAGGGTTCTCGTCAAGATTTCTCCAAGAAAATCAAGTCAATAATTGAGGAAAAATGTCAAGAAAAATACTGAAGAAAAAAGGAACAAAAAAAATGAAAAAACGGCCGAAAACGACGCTCGGCGACCAAACGGGCCGAAGCCCTATGGTCGCCGGCGACCTTGGCCCAGGGTCGCCGGCGATCCTAGCCCAAGGTCGCCAGGCGACCCTGGGTGCATGGTCACCCGGCGACCCTGGAAATCAGGGTCGCCGAATTTTGTGCCAAATCGTCCGTTTTCCGATTCTTTTCGCGTTTCGGGTGTTCTGGCCTCTGTGATTTTCTGAAAATCCAATGTTTGGGGCTTCAAAACCACTGATCTTTGTCGACCACTCGGATCCGCCGTCAAAAGCATGAAATCATCACCGATCGCCTCAAGATCGCCAACCAGCTGACCAAGAAAGTGCACTTTCTGTCCGACCGATCGTGAAATCGACAAGACAGACGTCACCAGCCTGCCAACATCAATCAATGTCTGAAATTGCATCGCAATCCGACATCAAATAATGCGTGGATCCACCTGTGATGATCGTAAGAAGAATCTCAAAAGGCGCAGCACGGCCCGCGACTCTTCACATGCCTTGGCAACCACTTAATGTCGTTAATTGACCCATTAAAGCAGTCATTAACTCATTATTTTGGACGGCCCAATCAGAACCAAGTACTTGGGAGTTACAAATCCAAGTAATCATGGCATTAAAACCATGAAACTCCCATCATCATGAAGCATAAAGGTGATTAAATACCCACTACCTTCATCGGCCAATCACAAGCCTTGAAAAAGGAGTTACAAAATCGATTTGTAACTCCTCATCAATTCTTTCATCATGGCCATCAATGCCAATAAACACCTCATGCCTACCAAAAGCCTATAAAAGGAGGTCCATTCCAAGAAGAAAGCATGATGAAAAGAGATCCCAAGTGTAAGCTCTGAAAATTCAGAAAATCCAAGAGAGAGACGAAGTTCTGCTACTTTGCTCCCGGAAGCACCACAAGGTGATCAACGTGGCCCCCCAAGGTCACCTCCTTCTCCAACATGGCCTAAACGTGGCTTTTCAGCCCGTTTACTCGGTTTTTCATTGGATATAGGACCTCCTCTTGGTCCTTGTCCTTTAAAAAACCGAAGTTAGGAGCCAAGCCAAAGAATCAAAGCATCACATGCTCTCATTTGAAGGACGATGGCGAAGCCCATACATGACTTGCGACCGTCGATCTCAACGTGTCCCCACAATCTCCTGAGAAGTTAGATCCCTTTTCTTACTTTTCTATTGTAGTTTGTATTTCTTAAAGAGACAAAAAGAAATCACAATTCTTGTCTTTCATATTTGATGAGTTTTGTAAAAACGCCTTTCACGGCAAAATCGCCTTTCACGGCAAAAAAACAAAAACGCCTCTTACGGCATTCTAAAAACTTGTCTCTTTTCTTAATATTTATGCAATTTGAAAAGTTAGAAAAAAGGATCGATTTCCTTTCCACTTGCGAAGGTGAATCTCCGGATTATCACCATTCCAAATTCCAAGTATAAAGTAGATCTGGCATACCCGTACAAAAATATTGATGCCCGAGATTTTCCCTCCTCCGCCGAGACCCAGGTCAGCCCCCAGGGTGTGGAAGGAGAGGACGGAAGATTTCTTTCGGGTCCATCACATTTCTCCCAAAGAAATCCAGACAAAGTCCTGCTGCTATGCTCCAAGAAGCACCACAAGGTGATCAACGTCCCTTGGAGGGGGCATCCCCCAAGGTTCCCTCCTTCTCCAACATGGCCTAAACGCGGCTTTTCAGCCCGTTTACTTGGTTTTTCATTGGATATAGGACCTCCTCTTGGTCCTTGTCCTTTAAAAAACCGAGGTTAGGAGCCAAGCCAAAGAATCAAAGCATTACATATTCTCATTTGAAGGACGATGGCGAAGCCCATACATGACTTGCGACCGTCGATCTCAACGTGTCCCCACAATCTCCTGAGAAGTTAGATCCCTTTTCTTACTTTTCTATTGTAGTTTGTATTTCTTAAAGAGACAAAAAGAAATCACAATTCTTGTCTTTCATATTTGATGAGTTTTGTAAAATCGCTTTTCACAGCAAACAAACAAAAAAACGCCTCCTACGGCATTCTCAAAAACACTTGTCTCTTTTCTTAATATTTAGGCAATTTGAAAAGTTAGAAAAAAGGATTGATTTCCTTTCCACTTGTGAAGGTGAATCTCCGGATTATCACCATTCCAAATTCCAAGTTGAAAGTAAATCTGGCATACCCGTACAAAAAAATGTTGATACCCGCGATTTTCCCTCCTCCGTCGAGACCCAGATCAGCCCCCGGGGTGCGGAAGGAGAGGGCAGAAGATTCCCGAGGGTCCATCAAGTTGGCATACCCGGTGGGACATCGTTGACTTGAGAACGTGATGCTTTGATCCCTTGGCTCCTTTCTAGTTGGTGGCCTATTGTTGACACCAAAAACGTCACTATGTCTCCTCCACATCAAGAAGCCTCGTGAAGCTGCATCCTGCTACAAAAATAGGCAAGGCTATGTTGACACCAAAAATGTCACTTTGCCTCTTCAAATCAAGAAAGCTGCATGAAGTCGCAACCTGTCATAAATAGGCAATGCAATTTCTCCAAAAAATCAAATCTTGTCAGAATCAAACAAAAACTGCAAGATCCTTCAAGATAGCCAAGAGAAGAGTACACATGAAGTTTCAGGCCATTTCAGAATCATTTGGCCTAACTTCGCTTCTCCGACAGCTAAAATGGTGCTCCCGGCGGCGACATCATCAGAGACGTCAAAACTTCGATCAGAGCCTACAGATGACTCCAGCATGTCCCAAAAGGGCTCCATGCCAAATTTCAAGTCAAACCGACAACGTTTGACCCTCCATCAATGCTCGAGCAGCAAAATCAAGCCTCTCGGCGGCGGGAACCACCGAAGCCTTCGCTCATCAAACCAAGTGCATGAGTGGCTTCAACATGCTTCCAAAAGGCTGCACGTCAAATTTTAGGTCATTCTGACAACGTTTGACCAGGTTTCGATGCTCCGAGAGAAAATCAAGCCTACCGGCGGCGGAGCAACCCGGGACCATGACATCCAAAACGGAGCCCATGGAACATCTCAAAATGACTCCAATAGGCTCCCCATCAAATTTCAGGTCAATCGGACATCGTTTGACCACATATCAAAGCTCGGCATTTTCCCCGCAGCAAAATCAAGTGAAGCATCGACGGGACCCCAAACGGCTTCAAAACTCAAACAAAAGCCTATGGTTGGTCTTATTTATTGCTCAGGAGGCTCCACCTCAAATTTCGGGTCATTCCGACATCGTTTGACCAAGTTTCAGCTTCTGGCAGAAAATCAGCAGCTTTACGCGACAAAGTCTTCGGCTTTCCCGGAAAATTGGAAACTTTGCACTCTAAAAATGCAAGGATTCTCATCAGGTTTTCTACAGGGAAATCAAGCCAATAAATGAGAAGAAATGTCAGGAAAAATACAGAAGAAAACGGCAACGAAAAAGACCTCAAAACGACCGCAAAACGGGCTCCGAAGGGGAAAATTCCCCCAGGGTCGCAGGCCCCTGCGACCATGGCCCATGGTCGCCGGCGACCATGGAGGTCCGGGTCACCGGATTTTCTGCCGGTGACCCGTTTTTTCCGTCTTTTTTTCGCGTTTCGCGCACTTTGGCCCCTGTGGTTTCCTGAAAATGTGATTTTTAGTGCTTGAAATTGACTCATATCCTCCGACATCCGTCAAAATCACGGGTCAACCTCCAAAAGCATAAAATCATCATTGATCGCTCCAAGATCGCCAACCGGTCGACCAAAAAAAAGTGCTCTTTCTGTCCGACCGATCGAGAAATCGACAAGACAGATGTCACCGGCCCGCTCTTAGCTATCAATGTCTGAAGTTACATGTTCATCCGATGTCGATCAGCATGAAGATCCATCGATGATCATCGCCAGAAGAATTCCAGAAGACACGGCACGGCCCGCGACTCTTCGACTGCTCGGCGACCAATTAATGTGGTTAATTGACTAGCTTTATTGCAGTCATTAATTCATTTCTTTGGATGGCCCAATCAGAAGCAAGCATTTGGGAGTTACAAGTCAATTGATTCATGGCATTTAAACCATGAAACTCCTCCCATTATGGTAATTAAGGTGATTAAAAGCCCTTAATCTCCATCGGCCAATCAGATTAAAGGAAAAAGGAGTTACAAAATCAAGAAATAAATCTTGTAACTCCTCCCATTAAAGCCATTAAGGCTCATAAACCCTCCTAAATGGCTACCAAAGGCCTATAAATAGGAGAGCATTCCATTGAAATGGAGGAAAATAAAAATCAGAAAATCGAGATCAGAAAATCGAGATCGATCGATCGGAAAGAATCCAGAGCTCGTATCCAGAGAAAGAAAAAAGAGAGAAAAAACTCTGCTGAAGTTCTGCACCGGCCACCACTACAAGGTGACAAAAGTCCCTTGGGGGGCACCCCCCCCCCCCAAGGTCCTTGCCTTCTCCTGCTGCCTCCAATGGCTTAGACGTGGCTTTTCAGCCCGTCTACTTAGCTTTTTATTGGACATAGGACCTTCTCTTGGTCTTTGTCCTCTAAAAATCTGAGGTTATAGCCAAGCCAAGCGAATCAAGAGCATCCTCTGTTCTCATCTGCATGGATGACGGCGAAGCCCACACATGGCTTGCGACCGTCAATCTGAACGAGTCCCCCACAATCTCTTGAAAAGTTAGATCTTCCTTTTCTTGCTTTTCATTGTAGTTTGTATTTTTCTAAAGAGACAAAAATCACAACTCTTGTCTTTCATTATTGATAAGAATTGTAAATCGGCTATAAACGCCAAAATCGGCTATAAATGCCAAACAAAATCGCCTTTCACGGCAAATTAAGAAAATGTCTCTTTTCTTAAATATTTGTGCAATGGAAAACTTGAAAGAAGTTGATTTCCTTTTTACTTGCGAAGGTTGATCTCCGGATTACCACTTGCAATTCCAAGTAAAATAGAAAATCTGGCACATCCACCCAAAAAAAAATGTTGATGCACGCTTCAGGCCCGCCAGGGCGCGAAAGGGCCGGACCCGACGGACTCCCACGTTCCGCCGACCCCGGTAGCCGCCCCACGGCGCCTCGGAGCGCGTTCCATCAGGCTACTTCAAGCATCAGATTTTGTCAGAATCAGACAGAAACCGAAAGATCCTTCAAGGCAACCAAAAGAGGGGTACACCTGAGGTTTCGGGCCATTCCGACATCGTTTGGCCTAACTTCACTGCTCCGATAGCTAAACAAGCGCTCCCGACGGCGACATTATCGAAGACACCAAAACTTCAATCAGAGCCTACGGATGACTCCAGAATGTCTTCAAAGGGCTCCATGTCAAATTTCAAGTCAAACCGACAATGTTTGACCCTCCATCAACGCTCGAGCAGCAAAATCAAGCCTCTCGGCGGAGGGAACGACAGAAGCCATCACTCATCAAACAAAATACGTGAGTGGCTTCAACATGCCTCCAAAAGGCTGCACGTCGAATTTCAGGTCATTCCGACAACGTTTGACCAGGTTTCGATGCTCCGAGAGAAAATCAAGCCTACCGACGGTGGAGCAACCCGGGACCATTACATCGAAAACGGAGCCCATGGAACGTCTCAAAATGACTCCAATAGGCTCCTCGTCAAATTTCAGGTTAATCGGACATCGTTTGACCACATATCAAAGCTCGGCATTTTCCCCGCAGCAAAATCAAGTGAAGCATCGATGGGACCCCAAACGGCTTCAAAACTCAAATAAAAGCCCATGGTTGGTCTTATCCACTGCTTAAGAAGCTTCACCTCAATTTTCAGGTCATTCCGACGTTGTTTGACCTAGTTTCGACTCTTGACGGAAAATCGGCTACAAAGTCCCGGCTTTCCCGAAAAATGGGAAACTTTGTGCTCTGATTTCGCGCAGGTTCTTGTCAAGTTTTCTCCAAGAAAATGAAGTCAATAATTGAGGAAAAATGTCAAGAAAAATACAGAAGAAAAAAGGAATGAAAAAGATGCAAAATCGGCCGAAAATGAAGCTCGGCGACCAAAGGGCAAAAAACCCTAAGGTCGCCGGCGACCCTGGCCCAAGATCCCTGCGACCCTGCAAATCCGGGTCGCCGGATTTTGCACCAAATTGATCGGTTTTCGATTTTTTCGCGTTTCGGGTATTCCGGCCTCTGTGATTTTCGGAAAATCCAATGTTTGATGCTTGAAAGCGACTGATCTTTGTCGACATCTCGGATCCGCCGTCAAAAGCATGAAATCATCACCGATTGCCTCAAGATCGCCAACCGGCTGACCAAGAAAGTGCACTTTCTGTCCGACCGATCGTGAAATCGACAAGACAGATGTCACCGGCCCACCAACATCAATAAATGTCCCACTTAATGACGTTAATTGACTCGTTTATGACAACTTAATGCGGTCATTAACTCATTATTTTGGATGGCCCAATCAGATTCAAGCATTTGGGAGTTACAAATTCAAGCAATCATGGCATTAAACCCATGAAACTCCCATCATCATGAAGCATAAAGGTGATTCAATGCCCACTACCTTCATCGGCCAATCACAAGCCTTGAAAAAGGAGTTACAAAATCAACTTGTAACTCCTCATCAATTCTTTCATCATGGCCATCAATGCCAATAAACACCTCATGGCTACCAAAAGCCTATAAAAGGAGGTCCATTCCAAGAAGAAAGCATGATGAAAATAGATCCCAAGTGCAAGCTCTGAAAATCCAGAAAATCTAAGAGAGAGACGAAGTCCTGCTACTTTGCTCCCGGAAGCACCACAAGGTGATCAACGTCCCTTGGGGGGCCACCCCCCCAAGGTCACCTCCTTCTCCAATATGGCCTAAACGTGGCTTTTCAGCCTGTTTACTTGGTTTTTCATTAGATATAGGACCTCCTCTTGGTCCTTGTCCTTTAAAAAACCGAGGTTAGGAGCCAAGCCAAAGAATCAAAGCATGACATGTTCTCATTTGAAGGACGATGGCGAAGCCCATACATGACTTGCGATCGTCGATCTTAACGTGTCCCTACAATCTCCTGAGAAGTTAGATCCCTTTTCTTACTTTTCTATTGTAGTTTGTATTTCTTAAAGAGACAAAAAGAAATCACAATTCTTGTCTGTCACATTTGATGAGTTTTGTAAAATCGCCTGTCACGGCAAAATCGCCTTTCACGGCAAACAAACAAAATCGCCTCCTACGGCATTCTCAAAAAACAAACTTGTCTCTTTTCTTAATATTTATGCAATTTGAAAAGTTAGAAAAAAGGATTGATTTCCTTTCCACTTGTGAAGGTGAATCTCCGGATCATCACGATTCCAAATTCCAAGTAGAAAGTAAATCTGGCATACCCGTACAAAAAATGTTGATGCCCGAGATTTTCCCTCCTCTGCCGAGACCCAGGTCAGCCCCCGGGGTGCGGAAGGAGAGGACGGAAGATTCCTTCCCAGAAATGTTCGCAGCTATCGTTCATATCGGGGATTGGGCCATCTTTTCTCTTTGATGAGTCCAATTGGGATTTAAAAAAAAAGTTATAATTTCAAAAAAAATTTAGTTTTCTCTCTTTTGAATTCAAATTTGAGAAACCTTGGTTTCCTTCCCTTTCGAATTTAGCGCTTGCAGAAATGTTCGGCCTTTGTTCGGATTGGAACACCATTCGCTCTCTTTGATGAGTTCATTAAAAAACCTTTCAAAAAAGAGTTAAAAAAAAAAAAAAAAAACCACTAAGGTTCCACCATTTGCGTTCTTTGACCAAAGTGGATTTAAGAAAAGTCTTGTCCAGAGTGTGGAGACAGCTAGACTGTTCGAGGCAAGGGTCCTCCAAACGGGTTCATTAAGTAATCCTACCCTTACCTGGGGGCTGATCTATCTACTAAGGTTTCATAAGATCGAATTGGAAATCTATGTGCACCTTTCAAAAAAAAATCCTTTTAAAAAAAAATTCTGTCACTTTTGAATTCAAAGTTGAGAAATCTTGGTTCTTTCCCTTTCGAATTTAGCGCTCGCAGAAATGTTGAGCTTTGTTCGGAATGGAACACCATTTGCTCTCTTTGATGAATTCAATCTTGACCCTTCAACAAAAAAAAAACTTCCGTCACTTTTGAATTCAGAGTTGAGAAACCTTGGTTCTTTCCCTTTCGGATTTAGCGCTCGCAGAAATGTTGAGCTTTTGTTCGGAACGGAACACCATTTGCTCTCTTTGATGAATTCAATCTTGACCTTTCAAAAAAAAAAAAAAAATTCCGTCACGTCTGGATTCACATTTGAGAAATTCTGGTTTCCTTCTTTTTCGGATTTAGCGCTCGCAGAAATGTTGAGCCTGGTTCGGATTGGAATACCAGTTGCTCTCCTTTATGAATCCAAATTTGACCTTTCAAAAAAAAATCCCATCTCGTGTCCTTCCCGAGGATGTGATTTGCAACATTTGTGCCTAGCGGTGCTAGTACGCCCTTTCGGGTCTACTGTATTCGCGACCGACACATTTGTATCTCCAACCTTATATCATTTTACCTCAAGTGAGCCTTGCTTCTCGGTAATTTGAATTAAGGTCTACAATTGCTTCTAGCAGTCACTGGAACGCTCACTCTGAGCCGACCATACTTGCATTTTAGAACAATTGTGTCCTCTATGGCTTTTTGCCTTCTTCATCGTCCTTGGGTTGGGCCATGTCCCCTCAAGTGATTTGAAAAAACAAAACCATAGTTGTTCTCCATTTATGATCACCATATTCTTGTGATTACTAATGGATTTGGTCTTGTTTCAGAAGTTTTCCAAAACTAACAATGGCAGCTTCATTGACCATCACTTTCGATGAAAACAAGTACCTGCTTATGCTTCAAGACAAGCAAAACAAGCATAAGTGCCCTGCCAGTTGCCGAAGCGTCATCTCCCTCGACAACTCTCCAAACACCGGGTCAACTTCAACTCCCCGGACCATCGTCTTCGGATCGCTGGGACCATTCCCACTTCCCGCAGAAGACACTGTACCTGCCAAGAAGAAGAAAACCTCCCCGCAACGTGTCACTAACATGGCACCAAGGGCGAACACCGAGAAGCCTGAAGCCCGTGGCGTTCTCACGAAGCCTCAACCCACAAGAAACCAAGTTTACCTCAAAACCTGGTCCCCGAGATCTTCACAAAAGCAACGGAGGTCCCGAACATCTACAAAGCCAGCATACCTGGCCCCTCTCAAGGAGAACCGGTTATATCCTCTCTCTTACATGAAAGAGGAGAAACCTACCCTCCACCCAAAAAACAAACAAAATCATCATGAGCGGGTTTACTTCTACAAGCCCAAAATTAAATCTTGCATTGTTAGGCCTACGCAAAAACATACTGAAGCCTGCACTCGTGCGAGTCGACCCTTCATCTCAACAGGGGCCGAGCTCGTAAAATTCAAGTCTTCATTGTGACAGACAAAGGACCGCGTCCAGATTCTGTCCTTGCCCAGCTTCAAGGAAGACAAACTCGGCTGTTGTGCACAAGGGACTACATCCTTTATCGCCAGAGCCCAGCCAGAGCTGACTGAAGCTCAAATTACTCGTCGTATGCATCGCCGCTCGGCATATCGACAAAAGGGACTTTAGAAACAAAGAACCCAGCGTTTTAATCTCCATGTCTCAAACAAATGGGTCAAAAAAGACAGACCCGACCAATTCGTTGCTATTCATATGGTTGGCAAAACCAGAAAATGCCAGAAGTCAGCAACCAAAATCAGTGTTAGACGTCCGGTGACTTGCAGCGTCTCCCGGACACGAACACATCTAGAAGAATCCTCCACTCCTCCAAGCCAAGGACACCGGAGTAACCACTCTTCAGATTCTTCATCCAGAAGAATGAGCCCCTGCTCGGTAACCAGGACGATTTCTTTGTTCGAATCCCGAGGGATGAACGTCTTGGCTACAAGTTCTGAGCAACCTCCACCGCATGATGACGTAACTGCACGCATCGAGCAGTTGGAGCAAGGACAACAGAGAATTGAGGCTGTGATGGAAAACCTTATTCTCATGCTACAGCGTCCACCACCTAACAACCAAACTCCTCCAAATCATGAAGATGACGAGGACAATGCAGAAAATAATGAGTCTCGCGCCCTTACCAGAAAGGACGTGGACGATATCCTCGCGAAAGCAAAATAAGAGGATACATTGAAGGAACATGGGATCAAGCTACCCTACCCTTTATGGATGGACTCGGTTCTGTTCCCTGCAAAATTCAAACAACCTACTCTCCAGACATATACGGGGAAAGGTTCAACCAGACAGCATGTCATCCATTTCAAGATCCTGACGGGAGCCGTTGCGGATCAAGATGTTGGGATTGGTGTATGCCCTAAAGCCCACTAGCTGTTTTTTTCTCTCTGTTACTGGATATTTATTGGTTATATATATTGGAATGATTTTTTCTCTATAAACATGTGTATATGTATGGTTGTGTGTAAGGCCCATTGTTTTCTAATAATTGAATCAGGTGTGAAGTGGCTTCACACAGATAGGTCTGATTCATGGATATTGGAAACAACAGATTTGTTCATAACTGAAAGATGGAGTTGGGCACTTCATCTTGGTATAAGTTATAATGAGATACTCTCCTATATAGGGTGACATACCTAAGTCACGGGAGGGCTTTCCCGGATCTATCTCATTAGTGCATGTGTCATGCATTGAACAGGACCATTGAAGGTGTGATCTCTAAAATAGTACTATCACAGAGAGAGATCAAATCACCTCATGCTACTAAGTGACCGGTGCTCTTAATCTTGAGCATTTGTGGATGAACTGACGAAGTCAAGTTCTTGTGCTTTAATTCACTATGGGTGAGATTCTTTTCTTGGGTCAACAGCTTTGTGAGTTAGGTATTCGGGCTTGATCAGTTGGGACATGCAAATGCAATATAGAATCTATGCCATCTATTGATGGATTGATCGTCCCCTTAGAATTATCCGATTGATCATCAAAATCTAAGATCTTAGTATATGGATGTTCCATATTGATATTGAACTTGTGGGTCGCTCCCGGGATCAAGAGACTAATATCAGGATGATGATTAAGTCAAGGATATGAAGTTCTAAGGTTTAAGATTTAATCGAGAAGGTTGATAGTACATCGGATAACCTGACTCGATTGAGGATGTTACATAGAGGGGCATTTAGGTCATTGCGCTTGGTAGGTCGGAGACAACAGTCATTTTATGACAAGCTTATTTCATACTTAACATTTGTCCCTGGAGTGCAACCATAACTCTCTAGTGGAATGAGTTAATGTTAAAATGGTCTTAATGTTACTATGGGTTTAGCATGGACATTTTGGTCATTTTGGGAGCCAAGGGCAAATATGTCTTTTGGTCCCTTCTCTAGTCACTTTCCTATATTGGCATGGTTTCCTAATTTGATTAGGAAATGAGGTTGAATTTTTTTTATGGAAAAATAATTTTGAATTTAAATTCAAATAGGCCTTGATGGCATACATGAATTTAATTCTAGACAAATTATGGACATGTGGGCCATTGTGTGGGCCATTGCATGTGGGACGTCCAAGATGGGAATTTCCTAGTGTGGGGTCTTCAACTTTTAGTAAGTCTCTCTACTTGGAAGGTTGGACTCCTCCTTGGATAAGTATTCCTATAATAAATTTTTCCTTTTTGATTAGAAACTTAAATTAGTAAGTGTTGCGCAGCTAGGATTACTAATTGCTAAGTTTAAGGGATGCTCATAGTATGTTTCCTTTTCTAATTTGGAATGGATCTAGAAAGGAATTTAATCTTAAGGGTTACTATTTCTTTTTAGTAATTCCAAGAGAATTAGAAAGGAGGCTACTTAGTGAGCAAGGAAACTTTGTTACTAATCTATATAAGGGGAGACATCCCATGGACGTGGATGACCTAACAACTACACAAGGGCCACACGTCCAGCACCTTTTCACATTAAGGAGAGCTTTATTCTAAGTGTTTTCCATAGAATTGCATTCTAGAAACTCATCTCAAAACCTAGATTAAGGTTCCACCGCCTTAGCCAATCAGATTAGGATCTTGAGATAGAGGAGAAGACTAGAAGAAGAATTATTCCTGCAGAAATTCCAGCAGCATAGTAGCTGATTGCAGACCTGATCTTGTCCCTTTTGTATCAGATTTTCAGAGGTTTAAAGCTTGCAAATCTTTGAGGTAATAGTCTTCTATAATCTCCTTTTAATTAGACACATGTTGTTTATGATTTCATGGAGTTTCTACGCGATTCTTTATGGCTGATTTCCGCTGCATAGTGCAGAAATCAGATTTTTTAAAATCTGTCATACTTTGCATCAGCCATAGTTGTCTCTATATGAGAAGTTTCAGTTCTGAATCGCGGTTTCCTTCAGTGGTATCAGAGCCACTCCATGCGAAATCATGATCCCATGATGTGATTAATCAATCCTAGATTAGATGGGGCATGGTGGCACCCTGCTGAAATTTATTTCAGATTTGTATTAGTGCTGTATTTTTGTATGCTGGTTATGTTCGGATTGCTGGAATTAATTTTTCCAGATCTGAATCATGTTGTACATTATGCACTAACCTATTTGGTTGCAGCCACAATTAGCATCCTTGATGGTTCACATGTATGTTATGTGGATTTGGATGTTTTTTTTAAATTAGTTGGAAAGTGTACGATTGCGCGGTTAGCAATCATAAGAAGTTGTAAAGTTTCCTTAATTTTATTCCAACTAGTCTTGATGTAAGCTTTTTTGAAAAGCATAGGAATCTCCAATGTAATTTTGGTTTTGTTTTTCATGGGTTTGCTTGTATAAATTTATTTATGGAAACAAGCATGAAAAGGAAAGTTTCAAGACAAGAAGGTTGCAAGAAATTTGAATGCTTGGAGATGAAGGAGTCAAGACTTCTAGATGCATGAGGAGTCCTAATTCGATTAGGATTTGAAATCCTAAGGACAGGGAGCCATCAAGGATTGCATACTTTTATTTGCTTTTATATATGGAATGCATGGTTGAATGTTTTATATAATTGCTATAATTGTCACCTAGAGACATGGCCACCATTAGGATCTAAAAATGGCATCTTTCTAAAATTAGAATGTTTTTGTTTGGTCAATTGGTTTTTAAACGGAACTTAGACCAGCACCTTCTAATTGTCTAAGGTTTAAAATTGGATAGGGTTGGCACCCTTGGTTTCCAAAAATAGACTAAACTAAAAATCTAATTAGATGCTACCTAAGGGTTCCCCAAAACCCTAATTAGGTTTTTGATTCTCTTAAGGGCTTTTCTCAAATGTTTTAATGCAAAGGTTATTTACTTTCAAGATGACTTGAGTCATTGAGTCGTGAATTTAATTAACCAAGTTTGCTAGTTTTAAAAAGAGCTTTTGAGAAAACGAAGTAAAGATCAAAGGAAAGTTTATAAAACCTTAGTGATAAATTATCAAGTGGGAGAGGGGTTTAGGAAAAACCCCACGACTTTCCATTCTCGGTTCATATTAATCTCATTAGAAGTGTTAGTGGGAGCGGCCATCCTTTCGGTGGAGTTCTTTACTAAAGACCGCTTCGATGGGTTAGTGGGTGAACTAAAGTGAATATTCGTAATGAGGTGTTAGTAGGAGCGGCCATCCCTTCGGTGGAGTTCTTTACTAAAGATCACTTCTATAGAATGTCAATGAAGTGTTGGTGGGAGCGGCCATCCCTTCGGTGGAGTTATTTACCAAAGCTCACTTCTAGATTTGGACATTTTGGGAATTTTCATAAGAGATGGTAATACACTTGACATAAGGCGGTAATAATCTCTCCGAGGAGTAAGAGTTATTTGTCTTATGAGGTCAAACCAATCAGTGATTGGACTGTCACTGGATATGTATCCAGATAGTGATAATCCAAATAAGAAGAGCTTAATTCAACGTTACTGTAGGCTCGGCCATCCTTTCGATGGAGGGTTTATGAGGAGGTTGAAACACTGATACATTATGTTTAGGGTTGAAATAATGTAAAAAGTTTTGTGCATGTTTTTCCTTTTATAACAAGCACCATATGAATGTTACATATATACTGCCTGTCTAATTATAAACCATTTTATATCCAGAGAGAGATGGGTAAAGATTCTTTTAGCCCGTTGATGAGTATTCTTCGTGAGAACAAGTTGACCGGCCCTAATTACGTAGATTGGAAGAGAAATCTTGACATAGTACTCACTGCTGAGGAGTACAAGTATGTCTTGATAGAAAATTGTCCTGAAATTGATGCCAATTCTACTGAAGACCAGTTAGAGGCTGAAAGGAAGTGGAAGAAAGCGAACAACATGGCTAAATGCTACATGCTCGCTTCCTTGTCCAACGTGTTGCAAACACAGCACGAGAATATGGACACAGCCTACGAAATCATGATGTCCTTGTCAGAAATGTTCGCAGACAAGAGCAGGCCAGCTAGGCAAGCTGCTATAAGGACCATCATGAATACTAGAATGGCTGAAGGAACACCTGTCAGAGATCATATGCTCAAGATAATGGATTGTTTCAATGTAGCTGAGATTCTAGGGGCTGAGATTGATGGAGAGAGTCAAACCGATATGATTCTAGAAACTCTGCCGGATTCCTTCAATCAGTTCAAGCTCAATTTCAATGTGAGCAAGATGGACATGACCCTTGCGGAGTTAATGAAGGAACTCCAGGCGGCAGAGGCCATCATGAAGCCCAAGGCCCAAGTCCATTTTTTCCAGTCTTCCTCTCATCTGAACCCGAAAGGCAAGAAGATGAAGAAGAAGAAGAACAAGGGAAAGGGACAGAAAAAGGGCAATGCTGGTAAAAGAAAGGACAAGGGTACAGATGATAAGCCCAAAGGGAAATGCTTCAAGTGTGGCCTCAAAGGTCATTGGAAGAAAGATTGTCCCAAGCTCCAAGGCTCGGTTAATAAAGGTACATCTTTTTCTTATTTCATTGAAACTTGTTTAGTGGTTGATTCTACTGACTCGTGGATAGTAGACTCTGGAGCCACTAATCATATCTGCAATTCGTTGCGGAGGTTTTAGATAATGCAGAAAATTGAGAAAGGGGAGTTTGCCTTTAGAGTTGGAACTGGAGCTAAAGTTTGGGCGGTTGTAGTGGGAAATGTTTCTCTACATTTTTCTAATGATAGGATTTTGATTTTAAATAATGTTTTCTATGTTCCGGACATGAGGAAGTATTTAATTTCTGTTTCCAGACTTATTGAATTTAATTATTCAGTTTCTTTCCATTCTGGTGTTGATATCAGTAGAGATGGAAATATTATATGTTCCGGTAGAATACATGATAACTTATTTTATATAAATCCTATTGCTCCCACACTGCATAATGTATAACTAGAAAGTTCTACTTCCCTTAAGAGGAAAGTATCTTCAACCAATGACACCTATCTTTGGCACTTACGTTTGGGTCACATTAACCTAAAACGGATTCAGAGGTTGGTAGAAGATGGGCCCTTGAGCTCATTAGATTTCGAACCTTTTCTTCAGTGCGAATCATGTCTCAAGGGAAAGATGACCAAAAGGTCATTCTCTGGAAAGGGACTAAGATCAAATGAGTTGTTAGAATTGGTTCACACTGATGTGTGTGGTCCTATGAACAAACTAACAAGAGGAGGATATGAGTATTACATCACCTTCACCGATGATTACTCTAGGTATGGATATGTCTATTTGATGCGACGCAAGTCTGAGGCGTTTGATAAGTTCAAACAATTCAAGGCTGAGGCGGAGTTACAACTAGGGAAACATATCAAAGCCCTTCGATCTGATCGAGGTGGCGAATATCTCCTAGGTGAGTTCAAGGAGTACCTCACACAACAAGGGATTGTGTCTCAGTTGTCTGCACCGGGTACTCCCCAGGAAAATGGTGTAGCAAAGAGAAGAAACCGTACCCTTCTTGATATGGTAAGGTCCATGATGAGTCATGCAACCCTACCTATATCTTTTTGGGGATATGCCTTAGAAGCAGCAGCATACATTTTAAATCTGGTACCATCTAAGTCAGTACCTAGGACACCGCAAGAAATGTGGACAGGTCGAAAACCTAGTTTAAGACATATCCACATTTGGGGTTGTCCAGCTTATGTACTGAATGATAAATCTACCAAGCTAGAACTCAGATCGGAAATGTGCTACTTCATTGGGTATCCTAAGGGAACAAGAGGTGGCATCTTTTATCATCCAAAGGAGCAAAAAGTGCTCATCAGCACTCATGCTAGATACTTAGAGGATGATTGTATGATGCATCAAGAGCTTAGTAGTATAGAAACTCTTGAGGAGATTCTTCCAGAATCCCCTATAACATCTGTACCAGATCCTGAAACAGTAGATGGACCGGATATTCCTTTAAACACTCCGGAGCCTCGTCGTAGTGGGAGAATTCCTAGACAACCAGATAGATATCTAGGAGTGTCTTTAGAGACAGACTCTGAGGATATGGTTGAGGATCCTACTAGTTACGATGAAGCAGTAACGGATATAGATGCTGACATGTGGCAGCAAGTGATGAAATCTGAATTGGATTCCATGTATTCCACTCAAGTCTGGGAACTTGTAAATGCACCTGAAGGGATCAAACCCATAGGGTGCAAGTGGATTTACAAGAGGAAGAGAGGAGTGGACGGGAAGGTGGAAACCTTCAAAGAAAGACTGGTGGCGAAAGGATATACTCAAAAAGAGGGTATCGATTATGAGGAAACCTTTTCACCAGTGGCTATGCTCAAGTCCATAAGGATTCTCTTAGCCATCGCATGTCATTATGACTACGAGATATGGCAAATGAATGTCAAGACAGCTTTTCTTAATGGAAGTCTTGACGAATGCATCTATATGATGCAACCAGAAGGTTTCATTGCTAGTAGCCAAGAGAACATGGTCTGTAAACTTAAGAAGTCCATTTGTGGACTTAAGCAAGCATCTAGGGCATGGAACATCAAGTTTGATCAGGCAGTCAAATCTTTTGGCTTTAATCAAAACATTGATGAGCCATGTGTGTATAAGAAAGGAAGTGGTAATGCAGTCATATTTTTGGTCCTATATGTAGATGACATATTGCTCATTGGAAACGATGTAGGTGCACTATCATCCACAAAGGTTTGGTTATCATCTCAATTTCAGATGAAGGATTTGGGTGAGGCAAGTTACATCTTAGGGATCAAGCTCCTGCGAGATCGCAAGAATAAGATGTTAGCCTTATCCCAATCTTCATATATTGGGAAGATATTGGTCAAGTTTAACATGCATGACACCAAGAAGGGCTTGCTACCTTCTAGACATGGACTACCACTATCTCGAGATCAATGTCCTAAGACACCTGATGAGATAGAGAACATGAAGAGAGTTCCATATGCATCAGCTGTTGGAAGTCTCATGTATGCAATGTTATGTATTAGACCAGATATTTGCTTTGCCGTCGGCATGGTTAGCAGATATCAGTCAAACCTTGGACCTATGCATTGGACAGCTGTGAAACATATATTCAAGTATCTTCGGAGAACGAAAGATTATATGTTGACTTATCGAGCAGATGATTTAACGCCTTTGGCGTATACAGACTCAGATTTCCAAACAGATACGAATGCCAGAAAGTCAACCTCAGGATATGTTTTTACTCTATCGGGAGGGGCTATTTCATGGAGAAGTGTTAAGCAAGATTGTACTGCTGACTCTACCATGGAAGCAGAGTATGTGGCGGCAGCGGAAGCTGCAAAGGAAGCAGTATGGCTCAGGAAATTCCTTTTGGAATTAGGAGTTGTTTCTGTAGCAGAAAAACCGATTGTCATGCACTGCGACAACACAGGTGCGATAGCATAGTGTAAAGAGCCCCGGAATCACAAGAAAGGCAAGCACATTCAGAGAAAGTACCACTTCATCCGGGAATTCGTTCAGAATGGAGAAATAGTTGTGGAGCAGATTGCCTCAGCTAATAACTTAGCAGACCCATTTACTAAGACTCTTACTGAGAAAGTCTTTACTTCTCATGTTGAGTCTATGGGAGTTAGGTTAGGAAGTAGTGATCTTTAGTGCAAGTGGGAGTTTGTTGGGATTGGTGTATGCCCTAAAGCCCACTAGCTGCTTTTTTCTCTCTGTTACTGGATATTTATTGGTTATATATATTGGAATGATTATTTCTCTATAAACATGTGTATATGTATGGTTGTGTGTAAGGCCCATTGTTTTCTAATAATTGAATCAGGTGTGAAGTGGCTTCACACAGATAGGTCTGATTCATGGATATTGGAAACAACAGATTTTGTTCATAACTGAAAGATGGAGTTGGGCACTTCATCTTGGTATAAGTTATAATGAGATACTCTCCTATATAGGGTGACATACCTAAGTCACGGGAGGGCTTTCCCGGATCTATCTCATTAGTGCATGTGTCATGCATTGAACAGGACCATTGAAGGTGTGATCTCTAAAATAGTACTATCACAGAGAGAGATCAAATCACCTCATGTTACTAAGTGACCGGTGCTCTTAATCTTGAGCATTTGTGGATGAACTGACGAAGTCAAGTTCTTGTGCTTTAATTCACTATGGTGAGATTCTTTTCTTGGGTCAACAGCTTTGTAAGTTAGGTACTCGGGCTTGATCAGTTGGGACATGCAAATGCAATATAGAATCTATGCCATCTACTGATGGATTGATCGTCCCCTTAGAATTATCCGTTTGATCATCAAAATCTAAGATCTTAGTATATGGATGTTCCATATTGATATTGAACTTGTGGGTCGCTCCCGGGATCAAGAGACTAATATCAGGATGATGATTAAGTCAAGGATATGAAGTTCTAAGGTTTAAGATTTAATTGAGAAGGTTGATAGTACATCGGATAACCTGACTCGATTGAGGATGTTACATAGAGGGGCATTTAGGTCATTGCGCTTGGTAGGTCGGAGACAACAGTCATTTTATGACAAGCTTATTTCATACTTAATATTTGTCCCTGGAGTGCAACCATAACTCTCTAGTGGAATGAGTTAAGGTTAAAATGGTCTTAATGTTACTATGGGTTTAGCATGGACATTTTGGTCATTTTGGGAGCCAAGGGCAAATATGTCTTTTGGTCCCTTCTCTAGTCACTTTCCTATATTGGCATGGTTTCCTAATTTGATTAGGAAATGAGGTTGAATTTTTTTTATGGAAAAATAATTTTGAATTTAAATTCAAATAGGCCTTGATGGCATACATGAATTTAATTCTAGACAAATTATGGACATGTGGGCCATTGTGTGGGCCATTGCATGTGGGACGTCCAAGATGGGAATTTCCTAGTGTGGGGTCTTCAACTTTTAGTAAGTCTCTCTACTTGGAAGGTTGGACTCCTCCTTGGATAAGTATTCCTATAATAAATTTTCCCTTTTTGATTAGAAACTTAAATTAGTAAGTGTTGCGCAGCTAGGATTACTAATTGCTAAGTTTAAGGGATGCTCATAGTATGTTTCCTTTTCTAATTTGGAATGGATCTAGAAAGGAATTTAATCTTAAGGGTTACTATTTCTTTTTAGTAATTCCAAGAGAATTAGAAAGGAGGCTACTTAGTGAGCAAGGAAACTTTGTTACTAATCTATATAAGGGGAGACATCCCATGGACGTGGATGACCTAACAACTACACAAGGGCCACACGTCCAGCACCTTTTCACATTAAGGAGAGCTTTATTCTAAGTGTTTTCCATAGAATTGCATTCTAGAAACTCATCTCAAAACCTAGATTAAGGTTCCACCGCCTTAGCCAATCAGATTAGGATCTTGAGATAGAGGAGAAGACTAGAAGAAGAATTATTCCTGCAGAAATTCCAGTAGCATAGTAGCTGATTGCAGACCTGATCTTGTCCCTTTTGTATCAGATTTTCAGAGGTTTAAAGCTTGCAAATCTTTGAGGTAATAGTCTTCTATAATCTCCTTTTAATTAGACACATGTTGTTTATGATTTCATGGAGTTTCTACGCGATTCTTTATGGCTGATTTCCGCTGCATAGTGCAGAAATCAGATTTTTTAAAATCTGTCATACTTTGCATCAGCCATAGTTGTCTCTATATGAGAAGTTTCAGTTCTGAATCGCGGTTTCCTTAACAAGATGACCTCAAGATTCGCCTATCTGCAAGTACCCTAAAAGGTACAGCCTTTGATTGGTACTCCACTCTGCCGGAGAACTCCATCCAGAATTGGGCTATGCTAGAGACACGCTTCCTGACCCACTTCCAAGGTGAGGATCATCCCGTTACTATGGCTCAGCTCTGCAGCCTAAAACAGGGAGAGAATGAGTCAACATACGACTTCATTCACAAGTGGAAGGCAATGGCGTACAAATGCTCAGATGTACTGCCACAAGCGTCGCTAGTCAACATCTGCCGTAACAATATGAGAGCAAAAATTCGCTCCATGATCATCGGCAACAAATCAAAGAACCTGGGAGAACTTCTCGAAGCTTCCATGGAAGCTGAAATGGTGATCAAAGACCTCAACAGTCAGAAATCATCAAAGAAAGAGCCGACTGCTGTTACAACCTCAAAACCAAAGAAAAAGGAGGTTCTCAATGTGCAGACTAAGTCAGCTCCTCAGCAGCCAAAGAAACCTGAAAATAAAACTGCAGGTAAAAGGCCTGAACTCTCTGATGCCTTCAAAGAACGTGTAGAAAAGAAATATCCGTTCGATGAAGATGTTGAAGAAATCTTTGAGGCTCTCCTAGCAAATGGCAAACTCATTTTGCCAAAGCCCAAAAGACCGGGAAATGTTGGCAAAACCAATGATCCCCGTTACTGTCCATACCATCAGATGATCTCACATCCTCTCAATCAATGCTTCGTTGTGAGAGAGAAGATCAATGAGATGTGGAAAAACGGAGTCATAACCTTTGATAAAAACTTTGGCCCCGCCTCTATCAACATGGTGTCATGTCGGCAAACTTCAAAGTCACCGAAGGAGAAAATCACTACTTCATTCAAGGTGATAAAAATGGCTCAAACGTCCCAAGAGTTGGTTCCCTATCCAACACCAGATGGACAACCTATATGGGTGCATCCCGATCTCCTAGAGGATGAAAATTGGGAGATCGTAAAAAAAAAACTGACCGCTCAGCAACGAAGGCAAGCCAAGAGACAACTCCACAAGCTCAAAACAGCAGCAGAGGTCTCAACCAAAAAATGAAGTCCTTGAAAAAGCAGAAACTTCTGCCACTGCTTCACTAGGGATGACAGAAGAATCTCTTCCCAAAACTTCAAAGGCGGTAAGAAAATTCACCCTTGATGATTTCATGCCACCTCTATACAAAAATGAAAATGTGCAGGGGGCATCATACTCTTGCAACTCGGTAGTTGGATTCTCCATGAATGGATACGAGTCCAGTGATACTGCCAGTGATATCGATGAGTGGGAAGAATCCCTTGAAACAGAAGAATACCTCTTCGACGAGGAATGGATTCCCGAGTCTCATCTTATGCCAGTAATCTGGTATAACCCATTATGGCCACGAGGATCTTGGTCTCATGATGAAGAAGACCAGGGCCCTGTTCAAGAAAACGCTGTTGATCCAGCACCAACCAATGCTCCGGTGGAACCCAACATGGGCGAACCACGAGGAGCGGATGACGAAGAAGATTTGGCTCCCATGCCTGATCTTGAAGAATATGCAAGAATCTTACAACATCTTGCCATAGAGCGGGAGCAGGATCGCATCAATCTTCGTCATGATCCAGAATTGGAAGTCCTTGAAAATCAACGGGAACTTTCTCCCTCAACTCCTGAAAATGGAGAAAACAGTTGGATCAATGATCCTCTTACATCTGAGGATGAGTCCGATTCCCAACAGTCTACACTGGAGGCATCTCCTGTCAGGATAACCTGCAATGTAATAGCTCAGGACGACAGTGCCTCTGAAGCTTCCGAAGACACGTACTCCCCAACCGGTAGCGTATCTTCCGGAGCTACATCCTCTCAGGTGACTTCCACTGAGATAACCTCCTCTCAACCCTCATCTCCTGAAGCTGTGACATCAGAACTCAAGCCCCTCCCGATTAATCATCTTAAAGAAACTTCTGTCAATGAAATCTTCTTCAATGAAAACTCAGTCAATTGGTCCCAGATACCCGATCTCACGGGCGATGTCTGGGCTAATAAAGAAAAGTTGCCGGCTGCTGTTCAGGACTTGTTCCCGAAAATTGCTCCGTGCAAAACAATTACTGAAGACACCAATGCTGTTATAGAGACATCTTCAGCAAAGGATCAACCCCTTGATCCTGAGGGTGATCTTCCAAAAGAAGACCAGTCTCTAGAAACTCTTGAAGTTGGTAAAGGTATCCGTTCTGGCCGGGATTACCACAAAAATTACAACCAACCTTCTTCTTCTTATGTAAATCCTTCGGGAAAGCAAGTTGTAAGCGACCAAGTGGCAACAATAATGAAAATGCAGGCCCGAAGGAGGCTTTCAAGTACGACTTGATTGAGCACTTCAAACACATACCTGCACGTCTGCACATCCTTGACTTATTACGAATGTCTCCACAAACTCGAGATAGTCTCATTTCAGAAATACAAAGGCTGAATGCGGATGTCGACAAACATGCCCCACAAGTCCTACAAATTGAAATGGACTATAGGGTCAAAAAATCAAATACTCCCTCCAAGGGAGAAAAGAAGAAAACTGAGGGATCAAGTAATGAATGCCTCTCGGTACAAAAAGCAGCAAGTGCAACAATTGCCTTCGACAAGGATGACCTCCTCCTAGGCAAAACAAAGCACAACCGTCCCTTGTACTTTACGGGGTACGTCAAAGAAATGCCAGGAGACAGAGTTCAGATCGATCCAGGTTCTGCACTCAACCTCATCTCTACTTCGGCACTCGAAGAGCTGAGCATCCCACCTAGCAAGCTGAGTCACACGTCTGTATCCATCTTCGGATATGACGGCAGCGCTCAAAGGCCTATCGGGAAAATCAGGTTCAAATTGCAAATTGGTGATCTTATTTCTGAAGTCATCGTGTATGCGATAAAGACCCCTTCATGTTACAATATACTCCTTGGACGCCCCTGGATACATGACAATGGTGTCGCCCCTCCAACTCTACATCAGTGCATCAAGTTTGTTGGCAATGATGGCTTGATACACCGAGTGTTTGCAGACAAAAAGCCCTTCAAAGGTAGAGATGTCCATTTTGCAGATGCTCAAATGTATAAAGATGGAAAAGAAGAATAGGAGGAAAAAACAATTCACATTGCCGACAGTCTCCAGAAAGATAAAGGCAAGGCTCCTCAGCAATCATCGTAGGTAAACAAACCCTCCACCAAACTCGAAGTAAGCGGCCAAGCTCCCTTCGTCGTCTCCTTCAAATCTCCAAAGCCTTTGGTAATCACTACCAAAGCAAAGAAGACAAAACAAAAGGCTGGGGGCAAATTAACTGTCTCCTTTGTGTCTATTATGCATGACACAGACTCGGAGTCAGAGCCAGAAGATGACACAGCATCGAGCCAAGCTGATACTCAGCAAGATCAGCCCGCTCTCACTCCATTGGAGACACCTGCAGACATAGAAGATCCTACGTCTGCTTCCTTTTTTATTCCGGCAACTTCGTCAGAAGAAAAAGTGATTTACTTCCACAGATCAGGAGCATCTCCATTGAACTCTTTGCTTGAACCTTTCCAAAACAAAGGTATGCCTCAGCTATCCCTGTATAGTCCAATGGCACAAGCTATCATGAAGAAAATGGGCTATGACGCTCAAAATCCAACTGGTTTGGGAGGTGGCTGTGGTATTCTCACACCATTGGAACCCACCCTGACCAAAAGTCAACCATTGGAAAATCCACCTTCACAAAGGCAAGTCTTCATATGGGTTGTGGTATGATCCTACCGCTCTTATGAGACAGTTGACACCATGGCTGCAAAGTCGCTTTACCAACCAAGCCTCAACATCTCATGAAGACATTGATATCCCTGGATATCTCTTTGAGGAGTTTTTCGTCAAAAATCCAAAAAGCTCCTCCAATTGGTATAATTTCTCTGATGATAAAGAGGAATTGCCCGATGACACAGACGAGCAGTTGTCTGACCCAGAAGAATCATCGTCTCCAAAAGAAGTACCCTATTTCAACCCAGTTCCAGCAAATGATTGGGACCATATCATTGCAAGCCTTGAGAAGGATACTGATCAAGAAGATTCATGGACAGAAATAGAGCCCCAGTCTGAAAATGCCTCTGGCACTCCAGAAGGTCTTGTTGAGTTGGAAGCCTCCGAAAACATTGTGGAGGAACCACCTTCAAACCTTCCGACAGAAGATCCTGTTCGATAGACTTGGGAACATCTGATAACCCACGTCCTGTATTCATAAGTAAGAATATAAAGGATGATGAGTTACCCGAGTATATCTCTTTTCTCCGTGAGTTCGTTGATTGCTTTGCATGGTCTTATGCCGAAATGCCTAGCTTGGATCCCAAAGTAGCGGTCCACAAGCTCAACTTGCAAAAAGAAATCAAGCCTATCAAACAAGGCCAAAGAAGATTCCGTCCCGACGTGATGGAAAAATTGAACAAGAAGTTCAGAAACCCAAAAACGTTGGCTTCATCCGCGAGGAACAGCATCCTGAATGGTTGGCCAACATCGTCCCCGTGACAAAGAAAAATGGGCAGATAAGGGTCTGTATCGACTACAGAGACCTGAATAATGCATGTCCTAAAGATGAATTCCCGCTTCCCATACTAGAGGTGATGACTGACAACACCTATGGGTTCGAGCGAATGTCATTCATGGATGGATTCTCTGGCTACAATCAGATAAAGATGCATCCTGAAAATGAAAGGCATATGTCATTTCGCACACCATTTGGCGTATATTGCTACACTGTCATGCCATTTGGTTTGAAAAATGCAGGTGCAACATATCAGAGGGCTATGATGAAAATATTACAAGATATGCAGCACAAAACGGTCGAATGTTATGTTGACGACCTTGCCATCAAAAGCAGAAGAAAAGAAGACCATCTCGACGGTCTTCGAGAAGTCTTCCTCCGACTTCGCAAACACAAATTGCGGATGAATCCACTAAAGTGCTTCTTCGGTGTCTCATTGGGTAAGTTTCTCGGATTCATAGTATGGAAAGCTGGAATAGAACTTGACCCTACCAAAGTCAAGGCTATCCTGGAAATGCCATCTCCCAAAACCCTAAGAGAATTAAAAGGGCTTCAAGGAAGGTTGGCCTATATTTGACGGTTCATCTCCAATCTATCAAGGAAGTGTCGTCCATTCTAGGCCTTTGAGCGCTGCCGTCATATCCGAAGCTGCGTCACTATTTGCTATCCAACACAGTCTACCTGATTTCGAGGATCAAACTCCTAAAGGTCCTTGTCACAAAAGCAGGTTCTCTCAATGCCCGACTGGCAAAATGGTCTATTCTTCTATCATAGTTTGATATTAGGTATGTGCCACAAAAAGCAATCAAAGGACAAGCTCTAGCAGACTTCCTTGCAGAGCATCCATTGCCTAAAGATTCTCCACTCAGGGATGATCTCCCAAATGAATTTGTCTACAACGTGGAAACTTCCTTATCAAAAGCTTCCTGGGACATGTACTTTGACGGTGCAACCGGGACAAATGAAAAGGGAAAGCAAATATCGGGAATTGGCATCCTCTTTGTCAGTCCCGACAAATACATGATCCCACACGCCTTCTTGCTACTGGAACCATGTTCAAACAATGCAGCTGAGTACTAAGCCCTGATTGTAGGATTGGAACTCGCCCTCGAATCTGGTATCACCATGCTGGAAGCTTTTGGGGACTCTCAACTGATCGTCAACTAGATGAATCAGAAATATAAAGTCAGGAAGCCTGATTTGCTACCTTACTACAATAAGGCGCAGTCGTTTCGACAAAAATTCAACATCTGCCATATCACCCACATCCTCAGAGGTGAAAACATCCGTGCAGATGCCCTGGCCGGACTTGCCGCATCCATGGCAATCCAAGAAAGGGAAAACATACAAGTCACAATGTGTCAAAGAAGGATTCTCCCTCCTCTCAACACACACCAAGCAGTTGCTGAATGCCACCAAGTGGTTGGAAGTCGGATGTCCATCCTCAAACCTCTGATTGGCGACTGGAGAGATCTGTTCATTGATTACATCATGTTCGGAATCCTACCTGAAGATCCAAAAGAGCGAGTGAGCATCCAAAGATGAACCCCGAACTTTCATTTGGATATACCTTCAAAAGCACTTTACAGAAAATCCTTCAACGGAGTACTCCTACGCTACTTGTCACAACAAGAGGCTGAGGAAGCTCTCAAAGAAGTTCAAGCTGGTCTTTGCGGAGCCCATCAGGCTAGTCCTAAGCTCTACAACCAGATAAAAAGGCTAGGTTATTATTGGCCTACCATGGTAGCTGATGCAATACAATTTGCCAAGCACTACCAAAAATGCCAGATTCACGGAGATTATATCCACATGCCTCCAGAATGGCTACATCCAACAGCTATTTCATGGCCTTTCGAAGCCTGGGGTATGGACATCTTTGGTCCTATTTCTCCCCCATCAAGCAAAGGTCATCGCTTCATCTTCGCCGCTACGGATTATTTCTCCAAGTGGTCAGATGCATTTGCGCTCAGCGAAATGAAGACTTCATCAGTCCTTCAGTTCTTGCGCGCCAACATTATTTGTCGCTTCGGCATACCTAAAAGATTCGTCCATCATAACGGACCACAATTCCGGGATCACAAATTCTACTGGTTCTGCGACAAGTACAAAATCCAAAGTTGTCCTTCGACTCCATATAATCCAGCAGCGAACGGACTAGCAGAAGCCTTCAACAAGACACTCTGTAAAATTCTCAAGAAAATAGTTTTTTGTCATAAAAGAGACTGGGGCGACAAACTACCAGAAGCTTTGTGGGCCTATCGAACCACCGTTCGAGGACCAACCCATAGCACACCATTCTCTTTGGTCTATGGATGCGAAGCTGTTGTCCATTTGGAAGTACAAATTCCTTCCTTAAGGGTATCTTTGAAAAATGACATGACGCAGGAAAGCAATGTCAAATTGAGACTCCAAGAGCTGGATAATCTCGATGAAAGACGACTCGAAGCTCTACAAAGCATTGAGTTATACGAAGCACGCATGGCAGGATCTTTCGACAAGAAGGTCAGGCAATGCGCCTACAAAAAGGGTGACTTGGTTCTTGCAGTAAAAAGACCCATAGTCTTTGCCCACAAATCCAAAGGTAAATTTGAACCAAAATGGGAGGGACCCTTCGTCATCGACAAAGTCTTCTCCAACGGTGCATACGCTCTTCTAAACATGGAAGGAGACAGATGTATGCTACCCATCAACGGCAAGTTCTTGAAGCAGTACTACCCTTGAAGACTTCCTCAAACGGGTCAGAGCGATATGTACACGGCCAAAGCCTATTTCCAAGGTACTTGCTCGTCAAACCCACCTCTTTTGAAATTTTCATCTTTATATTGAGGTTTCCAAAAAAAAAAAACTCTCTCAAAACAATTCTTGCTTTCATCGTTTCATTGTTAAAAAAAAATCAAATCCAAAAATCCAAGTTTAGGAGCCTCTTCCCAGGCTTGACCAAAATTTCGATCCTTGAACCCAAAATTCATGGTTTGAAACAAAAATCGGGACTTAGGAATTTTCACCCTAGACCGCCTCGGCTTTTACAACCAAAATGGTTTTAAGTCAAAATTTATGACCCTCGTGTCTTTAAACAAAAAAAAAATGGTTTTTTAGAAACCGCGGTGAAGCAACACTTAGTCGATACTCGCAAAAAACCAAAAAACCGGAAGGATTCGAACCCCATTCGATACTTCCAAAAACCCAAAAAACCGCAAGGAAGCGAACCCCATTCGATACTTGCAAAATTTCAAAAATCGTGGAAAAGCAACAAACCAATTGATATCCACAACCCAAAATTCAAAAATACGTGGAGAAGCAACATACCAGTTGATATCCACAACCTAAATTTCAAAAATCGTGGAGAAGCAACATACCAGTTGATATCCACAACCAAAATTTCAAAAATCGTGGAGAAGCAACATACCAGTTGATATCCACAACCCAAATTTCAAAAAAACGTGGAGAAGCAACATACTGGTTGATATCCATAACCCAAATTTCAAAAATCGAGGAGACGCAATATTCAAGTTGCTATCCACCCAAATTTCAAATGGTTCGAGAAAACCTCAAATTTCAAAAATCGCGGGGAAACGACATCAAGTCAGTACCTGCAAAACCAAAAGTTTTGGGAAAAGCAGGGAAGCGACGCTTAGTCGATATTTGCACCCCAATTCGCGAGGAAGCAACATTCCATCGATACTCGCAAAACCCAGCCCACGAGGAAGTGACATTCCATCAATACTCGCAAAACTGAATGAGCAAGGAAGCGACATTCCCTCGATACTTGCAAGACCATTCAGCGGGGAGGCGATATTTAGTCGATACCTGCATTTTGAAAACCAAAATTCGGCTATAAATGCCAAAACAAAAAAAATTCGGCTTTAAATGCCAAAACAAAAAAATTTGGCTATAAACGCCAAAATCGGCTTTCATGCCAATAAAACAAAAACTTGGTTTTCAAAAATCTGGCTTCCATGCCAAAACAAAACAAATAACAAAGAAAACAAAATCGGCTATAAACGCCAAATCCGGCTATAAACGCCAAATTCGGCTATAAACGCCAAAATCCGACTATAAACGCCAAATCCGGCTATAAACGCCAAAAATCAGCTATAAATGCCAAAATCCGGCGATAAATGCCAAAAGCGGCTATAAACGCCAAAATCCGGCTATAAACGCCAAATTCGGCTATAAATGCCAAACCAAAAAAAAATTCGGCTTTCATGCCATCAAAAAAAAAAAAATCTTCGGCTTTCATGCCATCTTAAAATTCGGCTCCTATGCCATTCCAAAATTCGGCTTTCATGCCATCTCAAAAACTTTGGCTCTAATGCCATCTAAACTTTTTTGGCTCCCATGCCGCAAAACAAATTTTGGCTCTTACGCCACAAATTAGGCTTCCATGCCACCTAAAATTTGGTTTTCAAGCCATCAAAAAAAAAAAAAAAACAGGCTTTTTGCCACAAAAATTGGCTTTCATGCCCAAAACAACCCTTTGACAAAAGATTTCACAAAATGACAACCTTTTGATCAAATTCAAAACAAACATTCCCATCAACTTTTACTCAAATGTGTTTCCATAAAAAAAATGATTTAAGTAAAAAGAAGGGTTACAAAAATATAGTACCAAAATTGTTTATACATGGAGGTACCCAAAAAAAAAAAAAGAAAAAGGAAAAAGAGTTTGTTACAACCCAGGAGCTCTATCCGACATGGTTTTCAACCAAAGATTCAACTCCTCAAGCAGACCCTCGGCCTTGACCTCCAAAGTTTTTAGCCACGCTTCTTCAAAATGTCCCCATAAAACGCGGCCGAATGTCGCGACCCATCTGCAGCACAAGGAAGTTCTTCCCAGAGGGCCTGCCACTGCTCATGCTCCTGAGTCTTCCTCCGGACATTACCCTCAGCTTCCTCAACCTGGCGAATGAGAGTCCCCTCCTTGTCAAGAGCCTCCACAATGGCGGTCCATTTGGCGGCAGCTTCTTCCTCTAAAAGATTAAGACGCTGCCTAACCTCGACGACCTCCTTATCAAGGCGGTCCATGTCTTGCTTCAGCCCCATGATGGATAACTCGGTAACGTTCTTCTCCCGAACGATCTGCCTCCGAGTCTTTGTGACCTCAGTCAGTTCAGCTTTGACTTTGCTAGATGGCTTTATGAACATCTCATCAAAGAAGTCACCATCTGGGAAACTCTTGGTCTCACCCCATTTGTTCCCCAAGGTGATGATCTCCTCAACAAAATCCTTGGTGCTTGCGATGTCCAAACCGACTTCTTTGCTATCAGCGAGGATGTCCTGCACATGCTTGATCATGCCAAACCAGCTTCCAAATAACCTGAAGAGAGAGTCTTAACCCATGAGCTCAAAACAGTCTTCAACACCTTCCTTGCATACTGAAGGTGCAGTGCAGATAAGCATTCACCATGCTCTGGTGCCCGACTGCCTAGGTCATGTTCAATGGAAGAGTAATCAGTAAACTCTTTCCAACTAAAGAAGCTGACTCATTGAAGGAAGCAGAAGCCCCCACTCCTGGATCAGCAGCAGGTACCCCCTGGTCTGGCTCTGAGGAAGACGGAGGAACCTCTCCTGTTGCTCCACAATCTGCCGAGGAAAGGGCAAAAGAAAAGGAAAGTACTCCAAAAAAGACAGGAAGCCTGAAGATGAGCTCAACATCGCTGCAAGCTCATAGTCAGTGGAGAATTCTCAAAGAGGGCTCGAACTCAACATCGCTGCGAGAACAAGCCAATCTCATCAAACTTCCGCAAAATCTGGAAAAGAGCTCAACATTGCTGCGAGCTTCAGAATCCAAAAATTGCAAACTTCCTCAAAATCCAGCAAGATCAAGAAAGAACTCAACATCGCTGCGAGCTCAAAATCCCAACACTTGCAAAAGATTTTTAGGTATGCATCATCATACTTCCAAATCCATTTACAAAATCATGCATCAAAGAATATCATCATGGATTAGATGCTAGGAAAAACCTTGACCAAAGTTTGACCAATTCCAACCCAATTTGGTCAAAACCAATCAAACTTTGTCCAAGTCAAAAATCATGTTGGCTTGACCTAGAGACTCTAGCCTTCTATCTTGATGCATCAAAAAAAAAATGCATACATATTGAAATTGCATAGCCTCATTATCAAGGTGAGCAAACAAGGAAAAAGAAAAAGAAAGAGAGAGAGAAAAAAAAATCTCAGGAAAAAAAAAAATTGCCCACAGGCCGTGGCCCACTGCCACGTGGCAGTACGGCCAGGTCCATACGGACTTGTCTGTACAACCTAAAAAAAAATACGCTGAGAAAAAAAAAAACAGAAATCAGCGTGAAGAAGAAAAAAAAACAGAAAAAAGAAAAAAAAAGAGTACACGGTAAAAAAAAAAAAAAAGAAAAACGTGAAAAGAAGGAAAAAAAAAAACAAAGAAAAAAAAAGAAGAAGAAGCACGAAAAAAAAGGGAAAACAAGCTTGGAAAAAAAAAAGAAAAGAAAAGAAAAAGAAGAAGAGAAGAAAAAAAAAATAAAGAAGCTACTTCTACAATGGAAATTCTTGTGGAGGAAGAAAACTTACTTGAAGCCATTGATGGAGAAAAAGAAGAAAAGCTTGGAGATCTTTGGAGCAAAAAGCACTTCTTATCTTGGAGAGCACTCTTGAAGATTTTTTGCAAAAAGAAAGCAATGGAGCAAAAGAAACAACCTTCTTGCTTTTATAAAAGAGAGCAAGCCAAAAGAGGAAACAAGGAGAAAAGAAAGGAGGTAAGTGCTAAGATTTAGCTACTTTCCAAAAAGAAAGATATTTTGAGAGAATCTTTCCACAAAAGGAGGAAACTTGAGAAATTCTCTCCAAATAAAGATATTTTTAGATATTCTCTACACAAAAGAGATATTTTTAGATATTCTTTACAAAAATGACATCATATGAGATCTAGGCCATCTCCAAAGCCTAAGGTCCCATGGGTTAGCCCATATGAGCCAGGTTTGACCACGTAGGCACTAAAAGTGGCTTTTAGTCAAAATATTCCTCTTAGCAAGAGCAAAAGAAAAAGAAGAAAAAAAGCAAAAAAAAAGTCCCATGCCTCTTTGGAGTTGATGGGACCATTCAAAAAAAAAAAAAAAAAAGAAAGAAAAAAAAAGGAGACAAGAAAGCCTCATGAGTTTCCAAAAACCAAACCATCCAACCTCATGAACCAAATTGAGCCAAAATCTTGAAATTGACATTTCACAAAACCAAATTCCAGTCCCCTAGCTCGCCACATACAGCTTGGTAGGTCACAAGAACAAAACCAAAATCAAAATCCAAACCAAACCAAAACCAAAAACCCAAATCTGACCCCCCATCTTGCCACATACAGCTTGTTGGGTCACAAGGTCAAAATCAAAATCAAACCCCAACCCCCTAACCTGCCACATACAGCTTGTTAGGTCACAAGGTCAAAAACCAAAATCCAAAACCCAAAATCCAAATACCCCATGTCATTTTCAAAACTTTGCCTTGAGATGGTGTGTGATCCCTCTCACTACCATAAAATTCCCCCGGAAACTCAAAAGGCTATTAAAAAATAAAATAAAATGATCGAGACTCTTGGTCAAGTTGGAATCTCTCCTCCAAGTTTCTATTCGAGGCACATCGACTACAAAAAGCTACTCGTCGCTGTACCTCGAGGGGCCATTTGTTGGCACCAAAAAAGTCACTATGTCTCCTTCACATCAAGAAGCCTTGTGAAGCTGCATCCTGTTACAAAAATAGGCAAGGCTACTTCAAGCATCAGATTTTGTCAGAATCAGACAGAAACTAAAAGATCCTTCAAGGTAGCCAAAAGAGGGGTACACCTGAGGTTTCGGGCCATTCCGACATCGTTTGGCCTAACTTCACTGCTCCAATAGCTAAACAAGCGCTCCCGGTGGCGACTTCATCGAAGACACCAAAACTTTGATCAGAGCCTACGGATGACTCCAGAATGTCTTCAAAGGGCTCAATGCCAAATTTCAAGTTAAACCGACAATGTTTGACCCTCCATCAATGCTCGAGCAGCAAAATCAAGCCTCCCGGCGGTGGGAACCACAGAAGCCATCACTCATCAAACAAAATACGTGAGTGGCTTCAACATGCCTCCAAAATGCTGCACGTCGAATTTCAGGTCATTCCGACAACGTTTGACCAGGTTTCGATGCTCTGAGAGAAAATCAAGCCTACCGGCGGTGGAGCAACCCGGGACCATGACATCGAAAACGGAGCCCATGGAACGTCTCAAAATGACTCCAATAGGCTCTCGTCAAATTTCAGGTGAATCGGACATCGTTTGACCACACATCAAAGCTCGGCATTTTCCCCGCAGCAAAATCAAGTGAAGCATCGATGGGACCCCAAACGGCTTCAAAACTCAATCATTGTGAAATCGACAAGACAGATGTCACCGGCCCACCAACGTCAATCATTGTCTGAAATTGCACTGCAATCCGACATCAAACAATACATGGATCCACCTGTGATGATCGCAAGAAGAATCTCAAAAGGCGCAGCGCGGCCCGCGACTCTTCACATGCCTTGGCGACCACTTAATGACGTTAATTGACCCGTTTATGACAACTTAATGCGGTCATTAACTCACTATTTTGGACGGCCCAATCAGATTCAAGCATTTGGGAGTTACAAATTCAAGCAATCATGGCATTAAACCCATGAAACTCCCATCATCATGAAGCATAAAGGTGATTAAATGCCCACTACCTTCATCGGCCAATCACAAGCCTTGAAAAAGGAGTTACAAAATCAACTTGTAACTCCTCATCAATTCTTTCATCATGGCCATCAATGCCAATAAACACCTCATGGCTACCAAAAGCCTATAAAAGGAGGTCCATTCCAAGAAGAAAGCATGATGAAAATAGATCCCAAGTGCAAGCTCTGAAAATCCAGAAAATCCAAAAGAGAGACGAAGTCCTGCTACTTTGCTCCCGGAAGCACCACAAGGTGATCAACGTCCCTTGGGGGGCCACCCCCCCAAGGTCACCTCCTTCTCCAACATGGCCTAAACGTGGCTTTTCAGCCTGTTTACTTGGTTTTTCATTGGATATAGGACCTCCTCTTGGTCCTTGTCCTTTAAAAAACCGAGGTTAGGAGCCAAGCCAAAGAATCAAAGCATTACATGTTCTCATTTGAAGGACGATGGCGAAGCCCATACATGACTTGCGACCGTCGATCTCAACGTGTCCCCACAATCTCCTGAGAAGTTAGATCTCTTTTCTTACTTTTCTGTTGTAGTTTGTATTTCTTAAAGAGACAAAAAGAAATCACAATTCTTGTCTTTCACATTTGATGAGTTTTGTAAAATCGCCTTTCACGGCAAACAAACAAAAACGCCTCCTACGGCATTCTCAAAAAACAAACTTGTCTCTTTTCTTAATATTTATACAATTTGAAAAGTTAGAAAAAAGGATTGGTTTCCTTTCCACTTGTGAAGGTGAATCTCCGGATCATCACCATTCGAAATTCCAAGTAGAAAGTAAATCTGGCATACCCTACAAAAAATGTTGATGCCCGAGATTTTCCCTCCTTCGCCGAGACCCAGGTCAGCCCCCGGGGTGTGGAAGGAGAGGACGGAAGATTCCTTTCGGGTCCATCACCTATGTTGCATTTTGCATCCAAAAAAAAAAAAAAAACATGAGATGGGATTTCAATTGTTCTTTCTCACTTAAAAAAGAAAAAAACAAATCTGATCTCTTTTTCTTAAAAACTCAACTTTGAGAAATTTCGATCTTTCCCTCTTCGAACTTGATAGCTCACAGAAATCTTCGCAGCTATCGTTCATATCGGGGATTGGACCGTCTTTTCTCTTTGACGAGTCCAATTGGGATTTCAAAAAAAAAAAAAACACCTTCATTTCAAATTCTTTAAAAAAAAATGATCTCTCTTTCTCAAGATTCAACTTTGAGAAATTTTGATCATCTCCTCACAGAAATGTTTGCAGCTATCGTTCATATCGGGGATTGGGCAATCTTTTCTCTTTGATGAGTCCAATTGGGATTTCAAAAAAATATATATATAATTTCAAAAAAAAATCAGTTTTCTTTCTTTTGGGCTCAAAATTGAGAAATCTTGGTTCTTTCCCTTTCGGATTTAACGCTCGCAGAAATGTTGAGCTGTGGTTCGGATTGGAACACCACTTGTTCTCTTTGATGAGCTCATTAGAAATCTTTCAAAAAAAAAAAAAAAAAAAAAAAAACCACTAAGGTTGCATCAATTGCGCTCTTTGACTAAAGTGGATTCAAGAAAAGCCTTGTCCAGAGTGTGGAGACAGCTAGACTGTCCGAGGCAAGGGTCCTCCAAATGGGTTCATTAAGTAATCCTACCCTTACCTGGGGGCTAATCTATCTACTAAGGTTTCATAAGATTGAATTGGAAACCTATGTGCATTTTTCAAAAAAAAAAAAAAAAAAGAAAGAAAAAAACTCCTGTCATTTTTTAGTTCAGAATTGAGAAATCTTGGTTCTTTCCCTTTCGGATTTAACGCTCGCAGAAATGTTGAGTTGTGGTTCGGATTGGAATACCTTTTGCTCTCTTTGATGAATTTAATCTTGACCTTTGAAAAAAAAAAAAAAAAACTTCCGTCGATACTGGATTCACATTTGAGAAACTCCGGTCCCTTTCTCTTTCGGATTTAACGCTCGCAGAAATGTTGAGTTGTGGTTCGGATTGGAATACCAGTTGCTCTCCTTTATGAACCCAAATTTGACCTTTTAAAAAAAATCCCATCTCGTGTCCTTCCCAAGGATGCGATTTGTAACATTTGTGCCTAGCAGTGCTAGTACACCCTTTCGGGTCTACTGTATTCGCGACCGACACATTTGTATCTCCAACCTTATATCATTTTACCTCGAGTGAGCCTTGCTTCTCGGTAATTTGAATTATGGTCTACAATTGCTTCTAGCAGTCACTGGAACGCTCACTCTGAGCCTACCATACTTGCATTTTAGAACAATTGTATCCTTTATGGCCTTTTGCTTTCTTCATCGTCCTTGGGTTGGGCCATGTCCCCTCAAATGATTTGAAAAGACAAAACCATAGTTGTTGTCCATTTATGATCACCATATTCTTGTGATTACTAATGGATTTGGTCTTGTTTCAGAAGTTTTCCAAAACTAACAATAGCAGCTTCATTAACCATCACTTTCAATGAGAACAGGTACCAGCTTATGCTTCAAGACAAGCAAAACAAGCATAAGCGCCCTGCCAATTGCCGAAGCGTCATATCCCTCGACAACTCTCCAAACACCGGGTCAACTTCAACTCCCCGGACCATCGTCTTCTGGTCGATGGGACCATTCCTACTCCCCGCAGAAGACATTGTACCTGCCAAGAAGCAGAAAACCGCCCCGCAACGTGTCACTAACATGGCACCAAGGGCGAACAACAAAAAGCCTGAAGCCCGTGGCACTCCCACGAAGCCTTAACCCATAAGAAACCAGGTTTACCTCAAAACCTGGTCCTCGAGATCTTCACCAAAGCAACGGAGGTCCCGAACATCTACAAAGCCAGCATACCTGGCCCCTCTCAAGGAGAATCGGTTCTACCCTCTCTCTTACATGAAAGAGGAGAAACCTACCCTCCACCCAAAAAACAAACAAAATCATCATGAGCCGGCTTGCTCCTATAAGCCCAAAATCAAATCCTGCATCGTTAGGCCTTTGCAAAAACATGTTGAAGCCTGCACTCGTGCGAGTCGACCCTTCATCTCAACAGGGGCCGAGCTCACAAAATTCAAATCTTCACTGCGACAGACAAAGGACAGCGTCCAGATTCTGTCTTGCCAAGCTTCAAAGAAGACAAACTCGGCTGCTGCGCACAAGGGACTACATCCTTCATTGCCAGAGCCCAGCCAGAGCTGACTGAAGCTCAAATTGCTCGTCGTATGCGTCGCCGTGCAACATATCGACAAAAAAGACTCGAGAAACAAAGAACCCAGCATTCTACTCTCCATGTCTCAAACAAATATGTCGAAAAAGAAAGACCCGACCAATTCGTTGCTATTCATATGGTTGGCAAAACCAGAAAACGGCAGAAGTCAGCAACCAAAATCAGTGTTAGACGTCCGGTGACTCGCAGCGTCTCCCGGACACGAACACATCTAGAAGAATCCTCCACTCCTCTAAGCCAAGGACACCGGAGTAATCACTCCTCAGATTCTTCATCCAGAAGAATGAGCCCCAGCTCAGTCACCAGGACGATTTCTTCGTTCGAATCCCGAGGGATGAACGTCTTGGCTACAAGTTCTGAGCAGCCTCCATCGCATGATGACGTAACCACACGCATCCAACGGTTGGAGCAAGGACAACAGAGAATTGAGGCTCTGATGGAAAACCTTATTCTCACTCTACAGCGTCCATCACCTAACAATCAAACCCCTCCGAATCATGAAGATGATGAGGGCAATGCAGAAAACAATGAGTATCACGCCCTTACCAAAAAGGGCGTGGACGATATCCTCGCAAAAGCAAAAGAAGAGGATACATTGAAGGAACATGGGATCAAGCCACCCTACCCTTTATGGATGGACTCGGTTCCGTTCCCTGCAAAATTCAAGCAACCTACTCTCCAGACATATACTGGGAAAGGTTCAGCCAGACAACATGTCATCCATTTCAAGATCCTGACGGGAGCCATTGCGGATCAAGATGCCCTCAAGATTCGCCTCTTTGCAAGTACCCTAAAAGGTACAGCCTTTGATTGGTACTCCACTCTGCCGGAGAACTCCATCCAGAACTGGGCTATGCTAGAGACACGCTTCCTGACCCACTTCCAAGGTGAGGATCATCCTGTTACTATGGCTCAACTCTGTAGCCTAAAACAGGGAGCGAATGAGTCAACATACGACTTCATTCACAAATTGAAGGCAATGGCGTACAAATGCTCAGATGTGTTGCCACAAGCGTCGCTAGTCGACATCTGCCATAACAATATAAGAGCAAAAATTCGCTCCATGATCATCGGCAACAAATCAAAAAACCTGGGAGAACTTCTCGAAGCTTCCATGGAAGCTGAAATGGTGATCAAAGACCTCAACAGTCAGAAATCATCAAAGAAAGAGCCGACTGCTGTTACAACCTCAAAACCAAAGAAAAAGGAGGTTCTCAATGTGCAGACTAAATCAGCTCCTCAGCAGCCAAAGAAACCTGAAAACAAAACTGCAAGTAAAAGACCTGAACTCTCTGATGCCTTCAAAGAACGTGTAGAAAAGAAATATCCGTTCGATGGAGATGTTGAAGAAATCTTTGAGGCTCTCCTAGCAAATAGCAAACTCATTTTGCCAGAGCCCAAAAGATCGGGAGATGTTGGCAAAACCAATGATCCCCGATACTGTCCATACCATCAGATGATCTCACATCCTCTCAATCAATGCTTCGTTGTGAGAGAGAAGATCAATGAGATGTGGAAAAATGGAGTCATAACCTTTGATAAAAACTATGGCCCCGCCTCTGTCAGCATGGTGTCATGTCGGCAAACTTCAAAGTCACCGAAGGAGAAAATCACTACTTCATTCAAGGTGATAAAAATGGCTCAAACATCCCAAGAGTTGGTTCCCTATCCAACACCTGATGGACAACCTATATGGGTGCATCCCGATCTCCTAGATGATGAAAATTGGGAGATCGTCAAAACAAAGCCGACTGCTCCGCAGCGAAGGCAAGCCAAGAAACAACTCCGCAAGCTCAAACAGCAGCAAAAGTCTCAACCAAAACAAGAAGTCCTTGAAAAAGTAGAAACTTCTTCCACTGCTTCACTAGGGACGACGTAAGAATCTCTTCCCAAAACTTCAAAGGCAGTAAGAAAATTCACCCTTGATGATTTCATGCCACCTCTATACAAAAATGAAAATGTGCAGGGGGCATCATACTCTTGCAACTCGGTAGTTGGATTCTCCATGAATGGATACGAGTCCATTGATACTGCCAGTGATATCGATGAGTGGGAAGAATCCCTTGAAACAGGAGAATACCTCTCCGACGAGGAATGGATTCCCGAGTCTCATCTTATGCCAGTAATCTGGTATAACCCATTACAGCCACAAGGATCCTGGTCCGATGACGAAGAAGACTAGGACCCTGTTCAAGAAAATGCTGTCGATCCAGCACCAACCAATGTTCCGGTGGAATCCAACATGGGCGAACCACAAGGAGCAGATGACGAAGAAGATTTGGCTCCTATGCCTGATCTTGAGGAATATGTAAGAATCTTGCAACATCTTGCTATAGAGCAGGAGCAAGATCGCATCAATGGTCTTCGTCATGATCCAGAACCAGAATTCCCTGAAAATCAACGGGAACTTTCTCCCTTAACTCCTGAAGATGGAGAAAACAGTTGGATCGATGATCCTCTTACATCTGAGGATGAGTCTGATTCCCAACAGTTTGCACTAGTGGCATCTCCTGTCCGGATGACCTGCAATGCGATAGCTCCTGACAATAGTGCCTCTGAAGCTTCTGAAGACACGTACACCCCAACCGGTAATGTATCATCTGGAGCTACATCTTCTCAGGTGACTTCCACTGAGATATCATCCTCTCAGCCCTCGTCTCCTGAAGCTGTGACATCGGAACTCAAGCCTCTCCCGATTGATCATCTTGAAGAAACTCCTACCAATGAAATCTTCTTCATTGAAAGCCCAGTGGATTGGTCTCAGATGCCTGATCTCATAGACGATGTCTGGACTAATGAAGAAAGGTTGTCTGATGCTGTTCAGGACTTGTTCCCGGAAATTGCTTCGTGCAACACAATCACCGAAGACACCAATACTACTACAAAGACGTCTTCAGCAAATGACAGGGATCAACCCCTTGATCCTGAGAGTGATCTTCCAAAAGAAGACTCTTCTCTAGAAGCTATTGAAGTTGGTAGAGGTACTCGTTCTGGCCGGGATTACCACAAAAAAAAATCAAAGGCCAAGCTCTGGCAGACTTCCTCACAGAGCATCCATTGCCTAAAGATTCTCCACTCAGGGATGATCTCCCAGACGAATTTGTCTACAACGTAGAAACTTCCTTATCAAATGCTTCCTGGGACATGTACTTTGACGGTGCAACCAAGACAAATGAAAAAGGAAAGCAAATATCGGGAATCGACATCCTCTTTGTCAACCCCGACAAATACATGATTCCGCACGCCTTCTCGCTACTGGAACCATGTTGAAACAATGCAGCTGAGTACCAAGCCCTGATTGTAGGATTGGAACTCGCCCTCGAATCCGGCATCACCATGTTGGAAGCTTTTGGGGACTCTCAACTGATCGTCAACCAGATGAATAGAAAATATGAAGTCAGGAAGCCTGATTTGCTACCTTACTACAACAAGGCGCAGTCGCTTCAACAAAAATTCAACATCTGTCATATCACCCACATCCTCAGAGGTGAAAACATCCGTGCAGATGCCCTGGCTGGACCGTGCAGAACAACCCTTTGACAAAAGATTTCACAAAATGACAACCTTTTGATTAAATTCAAAACAAACATTCCCATCAGCTTTTACTCAGATTTGTTTTCATCAAAAAATGATTTAAGTAAAAAGAAGGGGATCCAAAAATATATTACCAAAATTGTTTATACGTGGAGGTACCAAAAAAAAAGAAGAAGAAAAGAGTTTGTTATAACTCAGGAGCTCAATCTAGCATGGTCTTCAACCAAAGGTTCAACTCCTCAAGTAGACCCTTGGCCTTAACCTCCAAAGTTTTTAGGCCACGCTTCTTCAAAATGTTCCCATAAAACGCGGCCGAATGCCGCGACCCATCTGCAACACGAGGAAGTTCTTCCTAGAGGACGTGCCACTGCTCATGTTCCTGGGTCTTCCTCCAGACATTACCTTCGGCTTCCTCAACCTGGCGAATGAGAGTCCCCTCCTTGTCACGAGCCTCCACAATGGCGGTCCATTTGGCAGCAGCTTCTTCCTCCAAAAGCTCAAGACGCTGCCTAGCCTCGACAACCTCCTTATCAAGGCGGTCCAAGTCTTGCTTCAATCCCATGATGGATAACTCGGTAATGTTCTTCTCCCGAACGATCTGCCTCCGAGTCTTTGTGACCTCAGTCAGCTCAGCTTTGACTTTGCTGGATGGTTTATGAACATTTCATCAAAGAAGTCACCATCTGGGAAACTCTTGGTCTCAGTCCATTTGTTCCCCAGGGCGATGATTTCCTCAACAAAGTCTTTGGCGCTTGCGATGTCCAGATCGACTTCTTTGCTATCAGCAATGATGTCCTGCACGTGCTTGATCATGCCAAAACCAATTTCCAAATGACCTAAAAAGAGAGTCTCAACCCATGAGCTCAAGACAGTCTTCAACACCTTCCTTGCATACTAAAGGTGCAGTGCAGATAAGTATTCGCCATGCTTTGGTGCCCGACTGCCCAGGTCATGTTCCATTGGAAGGGTAATCAATAAACTCTTTCCAACTGAAGAAGCTGACTCATTGAAGGAAGCGGAAGCCCCCACTCCTAGATCAGCAGCAGGTACCCGCTGTTCTGGCTCTGAGGAAGATGGAGGAACCTCTCCTGTTGCTCCACAATCTGCCGAGGAAAGGATAAAAGGTATGAATATAATCTTGTCCTTGTCAAAAATATATAAAGATTATTATTGCAAAAATACCTACTTCGACAACCGGCGGAGTACTCTCTGCCTCTCTGAGCTCATCCGAAGCATCGTCAAAAGTTGCTTCCATGGATGGCTCGAAATCGTCAGACTCCTCTGGCAAGTCAGCTACATGTTAGTAAATGACAGAACAAACAAAAAGAAGAAAAAAAAAAAGAAGCCAAAACAATCATACCAGGTGAAGGTTCTGGAACCACTCCAGAGTCCCTGGGCTCTTCCTCAGATGCCACGACTGGATCCGTTATCTCCTCATCGGCAGGAACCTCGGGCATCACCAAGTCATCGTCCTCTGCCAAAAAAAAAAAGAAAAGCAGCAGATCAAAACAAAAAATCTCTTACAAGAGAAAAGAAGAAACAAAAGAAAGAAAGGGGATCATACCAGCTGTCTCCTCTTCTTTACTCCTCTTCTCCGGAGGCTCGTCAGCATCCTCAGACACCTCCTTAACAATGGTGAGAGGAACTTCAATATCAGAAGGATTATCGTGCCGTTTCATGTTACGACGCTGTCCTCTCTTCCTCTTGCTTCGGCGGGTCAATCTGCTTAACGATCCTGCCCCACTATCAACATTAGGCCTCTCGCTAGAGTCCTCACTGGATGGTCTACTTTTCTCAGTAGACTCCATGGAAGCCTTCGTATGCTCTGCCTGTATCATAGCATCGATCTCGGCCTCCTCCTCCTCCAGCTGTCTCAAGACCTCACAAGGAATCCCTTGTGCAGCTCCTGATCTGATGACGTCCTGCTCATTGAGAAAGCCTATCTTGTGCTTCTCTCCAGAAAGGAAGGTCAAAACTTCCTCCCAGCGGACACCATCTGATTTGCCAAGACCCTTCCCAGGAGACTGCTTGACATCGAGCTCTTTCTTGGAAAGCCCCCGGTACACTGAGAAGCTCTCAACGAACCACTTCGTGAAGCCAGCAGTCCGGAAAGTGGGCAGCTCTCCTGCAAACCTCCAAAACGCTTCACCATGCTCGAAGGCGCTCCAATAACGCCTTGAGAGAAGCCAAGCTGCAATGCAAAACGCCAAGGGACATACGGCTGGATATCGACGAAAAGATGTCTGCGGTACACCATCGTACCAACCCGTATGTTGAAGAGCCATCTCTTCTCCGCGTCTGTCAAAGCATAATGCCTTCCCGACCCTGCCCTGGTCGAATAACGGGAGACACCAAAGTCAAAAGCCTTCTTCCGCAAACCCGGAGAAAGCTTCACCGAAGACTGCTCAATCTCGACGTCCCTAAATCGTCGGATCCTCAAACGGGCAGACAAACGTGATTCGGGAACGACTGTCCCTCTAGCCAAACGAATCATAAAAGGATCTTCGTCCTATGCAACTCCCAAACAATGGAAGCTAGGACAGTGGTATACATACCACGAATAGAAGATGTGGGCAGAAAATACCCTATTCATGGGAAGCCCAAGCCGAACCAGGAAAGCAGCATCCTGAAGTTCCGTACACAAATAGGAGTAAAGAGCAGGTACCAAAGCCAGCTACTCTCCAAACGCCATCTGACAAGCCGGAAAAATACAGTGCGGCCTGATGTGCATTCCATCTCCTTCTGCAAAAACAACCTCACCTAGCCAGTAAGTGAGGTAAACAGCGAGATCTCTCCGCAACGCAATGTCAGGACAAATGGCATCCGTGCTTGTGAAGAACTTCTTTAAATCTTCTCACACGGCGGCGATCTTCTTCAAACTTGATGCTTTAGCCCTAGCATCTTGGGCCATGCCATCAGAAGAATCCCCGCTGTCAAAAAAGTTAGAGCTGCAACTTCTCCAACTGCTGCATCTAACTTTCGAGCCCTCCTTCTCCTTCAAAAAATCATAGAAGGCAACGAGCTGAAAGTACACAAGCCTAAACTCCTCAGACTGCTCCTCAAGGACGCTGTCAATAGGCATAAACTCCTCATAGAGTTTGCCGATGATAGGCAATCCGGTGATGGCGCTCAGTTCCTTTAAAGAAAAACCAATCTCACCATTCGTCACAATGAAGATGTTGGTTTGTGGAAGGAATGACTCCAGCATGGCCATGAAGACTCCAGCATGGCCATGAAAGCCTCATCGGAGAAAACGAAGGTTTGCCAAAAAGGGCGAACAGCATCAAAAATCTCGGCCTCCCGCAGAACGGCCTCGCCAATCCTCATGGTGTGATCAGTCCATGACTCCCAGCTCGAATCAGCACTGAAACGGCCATGAAGTCGAAAAGGCTTCACCCAATTGCTGCCGTCACCCCGAAAAACACCAAGGCCCACCGGTCTCAAATCAACCGATGGATGATCAGAACCTTGGTAGCCACTGGCAGCCATCAACATGTCCATACGGACAGGTGGCTTCTCTACAAAACCTGAAGGGCCGCCAACAAAAATCCCGGTCTTGATTACACTGGTCCTCTTCACCCAGCTCGGAGGATCTTCCCTCTTAGGGCACATGGGAGAAAGGCTCAGGATCGAGATGGTCCGATCGAAAGTCGACCGGGTGAGAATAGTTCTTTCCTCACCATCTGCTGTGTAAGAGAACTGAAAACATCTCCTTTGGTATGTCAAGTCGTCGGGGACTGCATCACCGAAGAAGAAGGTAGGCTTGAGCACAACGCTCTGATTGTCCGTAACCCAAGGACGACCGCTTACCATGATCTTGTAGAATTCCTCATCTTTGAGAGCGATCAATCGCTGTCTCATCTCATCACGATTGAGGGAATCGTATTCTTCCAAGTTCTTCTCCACAAATTGTACCTTCTCCCAAGCTTGCTGAACAGCCGCATTGGAAGATCTAGCAGACCGACGAGGTGTGTCAGTAACAGGACCTTTACCCTTGTTCGTTCTAGAAGAACTACCTGCGAAAGATGGAAGAGAATAGATCAATCAACATCAAAATGATAGAATTCTGCTACAGAAATCCTAGCAAAATTTTAACATGGTTCCGGGGCAATTCCGAAGAAAAGGAAAATACTCCAAAAAAGACAGGAAGCCTGAAGATGAGCTCAACATCACTGCGAGCTCATAGTCAGTGGAGAATTCCCAAAGAAGGTTCGAACTCAACATCGCTGCGAGAACGAGCCAATCTCATCAAACTTCCGCAAAATCTGGAAAAGAGCTCAACATTGCTGCGAGCTTCAAAATCCAATAATTGCAAAGTTCCTCAAAATCCAGCAAGACCAAGAAAGAGCTCAACATCGCTGCGAGCTCAAAATCCCAATACTTGCAAAAGATTTTCAGGTATGCATCATCATACTTCCAAATCCATTTACAAAATCATGCATAAAAAAGTCTCATCATGCATTAGATGCCAGGAAAACCTTGACCAAAGTTTGACCAATTCCAACCCAATTTGGGCAAAAGCAATCAAACTTTGTCCAAGTCAAAAATCATGTTGGCTTGACCTAGAGACTCTAGCCTTCTATCTTAATGCATCAAGAAAAAAGAAAATGCATACATATTGAAATTGCATAGCCTCATTATCATGGTGAGCAAACAAAGAAAAGAGAGAGAGAGAGAGAGAGAGAGAGAGAAGGGAAAACCGTGAAAAGAAGAGAAAAAGAAAAAAAAAGAAGAAGAAGCACGAAAAAAAAAGGGAAAACTTGCTTGAAGAAAAAAAAAGAAAAGAAAAGAAAAAGAAGAAGAAAAGAACAAAAAAATGAAGAAGCTACTTCTACAATGGAGATTCTTGTGGAGAAAGAGAAACTTACTTGAAGCCATTGATGGAGAAGAAGAAGAAAAGCTTGGAGCCCTTGGAGCAAAAGCACTTCTTATCTTAGAGAGAACTCTTGAAGATTTCTTGCAAAAAGAAAGCAATGGAGCAAAAGAAACAACCCTCTTGCTTTTATAGAAGAGAGCAAGCCAAAAGAGGAAACAAGGAGAAAGAAAAGAGGTAAGTACTAAAATTTAGCTACTTTCCCAAAAAGAGAGATATTTTGAGAAAATCTTTCTACAAAAAGGAAACTTCAGAAATTCTCTCCAAGTAAGAATATTTTTAGATATTCTCTACACAAAAGAGATATTTTTAGATATTCTCTACAAATATGACACCATGTGAGATCTAGGCCATCTTCAAAGCCTAAGGTCCCATGGGTTAGCCCATATGAGCCAGGTTTGACCACCTAGGCACTAAAAGTGGCTTTTAGTCCAAATATTCCTCTTACCAAGAACAAAAAAAAAAAGAGCAAAAAAGTCCCATGCCTCTTTTGAGTCGATGGGACCATTCAAAAAAAGAGACAAGAAAGACTCATGAGTTTCCAAAAATCACACAATCCAACCTCATGAACCAAATTGAGCCAAAATCTTGAAATTGACATTTCACAAAACCAAATTTTGGTCCCCTAGCTCGCCACATACAGCTTATTAGGTCACAAGACCAAAACCAAAATTAAAATCCAAACCAAACCAAAACCGAAAACCCAAATTTCACCCCCCAACCTGCCACATACAGCTTGTTGGGTCACAAGGTCAAAATCAAAATCAAACCCCGACCCCCTAACCTGCCACATACAGCTTGTTAGGTCACAAGGTCAAAAACCAAAATCCAAACACCCCATGTCATTTTCAAAAACTTTGCCTTGAGATGTTACGTGATCCCTCTCACTACCATAAAATTCCCCCGAAAACTCAGAAGGCTATTAAAAAAAAAAAAAGCTCAAGACTCTTGATCAAATTGGAATCTCTCCTCCAAGTTTCTCTTCGAGGCACATCGACTCCAAAAAGCTACTCGTCGCTGTACCTCGAGGGGTTATTTGTTGGCACAAAAAAAGTCACAATGTCTCCTCAACATCAAGAAGCCTTGTGAAGCTGCATCCTGCTAAAAATAGGCAAGGCTACTTCAAGCATCAGATTTTGTCAGAATCAGACAGACACTGAAAGATCCTTCAAGACAGCCAAAAGAGGGGTACACCTGAGGTTTCTGGCAATTCCGACATCGTTTGGCCCAACTTCACTGCTCCGAGAGCTAAACAAGCGCTCCCGGCGGCGACATCATCGAAGACACCAAAACTTCGATCAGAGCCTACGGATGACTCCAGAATATCTTCAAAGGCTCCATGCCAAATTTCAAGTCAAACCGACATTGTTTGACCCTCCATCAACGCTCGAGCAGCAAAATCAAGCCTCCCGGCGGCGGGAACCACCGAAGTCATCACTCATGAAACAAAGTACATGAATGGCTTCAACATGCCTCCAAAAGGCTGCACGTCGAATTTCAAGTCATTCCGACAACGTTTGACTAGGTTTCGATGCTCCGAGAGAAAATCAAGCCTACCGGCGGCGGAGCAACCTGGAACCCTGACATCCAAAACGGAGCCCATGGAACGTCCCAAAATGACTCCAATAGGCTCCTCGTCAGATTTCAGGTTAATCGGACATCGTTTGACCACATATCAAAGCTTAGAATTTTCCCCGCAGCAAAATCAAGTCAAGCATCGATGGGACCCCAAACGGCTTCAAAACTCAAATAAAAGCTTATGGTTGGTCCTATCCACTGCTCAAGAAGCTTCACCTCAATTTTTAGGTCATTCTGACATCGTTTGACCTAGTTTCGACTCTTGACGGAAAATCGGCTACAAAGTCTTCGGCTTTCCCAAAAAATGGGAAACTTTGTGCTCCGATTTCGCGCGGGTTCTCGTCAAGATTTCTCCAAGAAAATCAATTCAATAATTGAGGAAAATTTTCAAGAAAAATACAGAAGAAAAAATAAACGAAAAAGACGGAAAAACGGCCGAAAACGACGCTCGGCGACCAAACGGGCCAAAGCCCTATGGTCGCCGGCGACCCTGGGTGCATGGTCGCCCGGCGACCCTGCAAATCCGGGTCGCCGGATTTTGCACCAAAAGCCCCATTTTTCGATCCTTTTCGCATTTCGGGTGTTCCTACCTCTGTGATTTTCTGAAAATCCAATGTTTGATGCTTGAAAACGACTGATCTTCACCGATATCTCGGATCCGCCGTCAAAAGCATGAAATCATCACCGATCGCCTCAAGATCGCCAACCGGCTGACCAAGAAAGTGTACTTTCTGTCCGACCGATCGTGAAATCGACAAGACAGATGTCACCGGCCCACCAACATCAATCAATGTCTGAGATTGCACTGCATTCCGACATCAAACAATGCGTGGATCCACCTGTGATGATCGCAAGAAGAATCTCAAAAGGCGCAGCGCGGCCCACGACTCTTCACATGTCTTGGCAACCACTTAATGACGTTAATTGGCCCGTTTATGGCAACTTAATGCGGTCATTAACTCATTATTTTGGACGGCCCAATCAGATTCAAGCATTTGGGAGTTACAAATCCAAGCAATCATGGCATTTGACCCATGAAACTCCCATCATCATGAAGCTTAAAGGGAATTAAAAGCCCACTACCTTCATCGGCCAATCACAAGCCATGAAAAAGGAGTTACAAAATCAACTTGTAACTCCTCATCAATTCTCTCATCATGGCTATCAATGCTCATAATCACCTCATGGCTATCAAAGGCCTATAAAAGGAGATCGATTTCCAAGATAGAGAGGATCATCATCGACACATCTATCGGCAAATCGATACACACATCGACTTGAAGTTCTGCATTTCTCCCAAAGAAATCCAGACGAAGTCCTGCTGCTCTGCTGCAAGAAGCATCACAAGGTGATCAACGTCCCTTGGGGGGGCCATCCCCTAAGGTTCCCTCCTTCTCCAACATGGCCTAAACGCGGCTTTTTAGCCCGTTTACTTGGTTTTTCATTGGATATAGGACCTCCTCTTGGTCCTTGTCCTTTAAAAAACTAAGGTTAGGAGCCAAGCCGAAGAATCAAAGCATCAACTGTTCTCATTTGAAGGACGATGGCGAAGTCCATACATGACTTGCGACCGTCGATCTCAACGTGTCCCCACAATCTCCTGAGAAGTTAGATCCCTTTTCTTACTTTTCTATTGTAGTTTGTATTTCTTAAAGGGACAAAGAGAAATCACAATTCTTGTCTTTCATATTTGATGAGTTTTGTAAAATCTCCTTTCACGGCAAAATCGCCTTTCACGACAGACAAACAAAAAAATGCCTCCTACGGCATTCTCAAAAACAAACTTGTCTCTTTTCTTAATATTTATGCAATTTGAAAAGTTAGAAAAAAGGATTGATTTCCTTTCCACTTGTGAAGGTGAATCTCCGGATTATCACCATTCCAAATTCCAAGTAGAAAGTAAATCTGGCATACCAGACCAAAAAAATGTTGATACCCGCGATTTTCCCTCCTCCGCCGAGACCCAGGTTAGCCCCCGGGGTGCGGAAGGAGAGGACGGAAGATTACCGAGGGTCCATCACGGATTGGAACACCATTTTCTCCCTTTGATGAATTCAATCTTGGCCTTTCAAAAAAAAAAAAAAAAAAAAACTTCTGTCACGTTTGGGCTTACATTCGAGAAATTCTGGTTCCTTCCCCTTCAGATTTAGAGCTCGCAGAAATGTTTAAGCCCTTGCTCGGATTGGAATACCATTTGCTCTCCTTTATGAATCCAAATTTGACATTTCAAAAAAAAAAAATCTCATCTCGTGTCCTTTCCAAGGATGCGATTTGCAACATTTGTGCCTAGCGGTGCTAGTACGCCCTTTAGGGTCTACTGTATTCGCGACCGACACATTTGTATCTCCAACCTTATATCATTTTACCTCGAGTGAGCCTTGCTTCTCGGACTCTTCATCCAGAAGAATGAGCCCCAACTCAGTCACCAGGACGATTTCTTCATTCGAATCCCGAGGGATGAACGTCTTGGCTACTAGTTCTGAGCAGCCACCACTACATAATCCACAGGATGACGTAACTGTTGACACCAAAAATGTCACTTTGCCTCTTCAACATCAAGAAAGCTGCATGAAGTCGCAACCTGCCATAAATAGGCAATGCAATTTCTCCAAAAAATCAAATCTTGTCAGAATCAAACAAAAACTGCAAGATCCTTCAAGATAGCCAAGAGAAGAGTACACATGAAGTTTCGGGCCATTTCAGAATCATTTGGCCTAACTTCGCTTCTCCAACAGCTAAAATGGCGCTCCCGGCGGCGACATCATCGGAGATGTCAAAACTTCGATCAGAGCCTACAGATGACTCCAGCATGTCCCAAAAGGGCTCCATGCTAAATTTCAAGTCAAACCGACAACGTTTGACCCTCCATCAATGCTCGAGCAGCAAAATCAAGCCTCTCGGCGGTGGGAACCACCGAAGCCTTCGTTCATCAAACCAAGTGCATGAGTGGCTTCAACATGCTTCCAAAAGGCTGCACGTCAAATTTCAGGTCATTCCGACAACGTTTGACCAGGTTTTGATGCTCCGAGAGAAAATCAAGCCTACCGGCGGCGGAGCAACCCGGGACCATGACATCCAAAACGGAGCCCATGGAACGTCTCAAAATGACTCCAATAGGCTCCCCGTCAAATTTCAGGTCAATCGGACATCGTTTGGCCACATATCAAAGCTCGGCATTTTCCCCGCAGCAAAATCAAGTGAAGCATCGACGGGACCCCAAACGGCTTCAAAACTCAAAGTCTTCGGCTTTCCCCAAACTCCAAATTCCGACATCGTTTGACCAAGTTTCAGCTTCTGGCGGAAAATCAGCAGCTCTACGCGACAAAGTCTTCGGCTTTCCCGGAAAATTGGAAACTTTGCACTCTAAAAATGCAAGGATTCTCATCAGGTTTTCTACAGGGAAATCAAGCCAATAAATGAGAAGAAATGTCAAGAAAAATACAGAAGAAAACGACGACGAAAAAGACCTCAAAACGACCGCAAAACGGGCTCCGAAGGGGAAAAATCCCCCAAGGTCGCAGACCCCTGCGACCATGGCCCATGGTCGCAGGCCCCTGCGACCATGGCCCATGGTCGCCGGTCCATGGTCGCCGGCGACCATGGAGGTCCGGGTCACCGGATTTTCCGCCGGTGACCCGTTTTTTCCGTTTTTTTTCGCGTTTCGCACACTTTGGCCCCTGTGGTTTCCTGAAAATGTGATTTTTAGTGCTTTAAATTGACTCATATCCGACGACATCTCGGATCCGCCGTCAAAAGCATAAAATCATCATTGATCGCTCCAAGATCGTCAACCGGCTGACCAAGAAAGTGCGCTTTCTGTCCGGCTGATCGTGAAATCGACAAGACAGATGTCACCGGCCCGCTCTTAGCTATCAATGTCTGAAGTTACATGTTCATCCGATGTCGATCAGCATGTAGATCCATCGATGATCGTCGCCAGAAGAATTCCAGAAGACACGGCACGGCCCGCGACTCTTCGACTGCTCGGCGACCAATTAATGTGGTTAATTGACTAGCTTTATTATAGTCATTAATTCATTTCTTTGGACGGCCCAATCAGAAGCAAGCATTTGGGAGTTACAAGTCAATTGATTCATGGCATTTAACCCATGAAACTCCTCCCATTATGGTAATTAAGGTGATTAAAAGCCCTTAATCTCCATCGGCCAATCAGATTCAAGGAAAAAGGAGTTACAAAATCAAGAAATAAATCTTGTAACTCCTCCCATTAAAGCCATTAAGGCTCATAAACCCTCCTAAATGGCTACCAAAAGCCTATAAATAGGAGAGCATTCCATTGAAATCAGAGAAAAAAGATCAGAGAAGATCAGAAAAAAAAAGATCAGAAAGAGATCTGAGAGAAAGAAAAAAGAGAAAAAACTCTGCTGAAGTTCTGCACCGGCCACCACTACAAGGTGACAAAAGTCCCTTGGGGGGTACCCCCCCCCCCCAAGGTCCTTGCCTTCTCCTGCTGCCTCCAATGGCTTAGACGTGGCTTTTCAGCCCGTCTACTTAGCTTTTTATTGGACATAGGACCTTCTCTTAGTCTTTGTCCTCTAAAAACCTGAGGTTATAGCCAAGCCAAGCGAATCAAGAGCATCTTCTGTTCTCATCTGCATGGATGATGGCGAAGCCCATACATGGCTTGCGACCGTCAATCTGAACGAGTCCCCCACAATCTCCTGAAAAGTTAGATCTTCCTTTTCTTGCTTTTCATTGTAATTTGTATTTTTCTAAAGAGACAAAAATCACAACTCTTGTCTTTCATTATTGATAAGAATTGTAAATCGGCTATAAACGCCAAAATCGGCTATAAATGCCAAACAAAATCGCCTTTCACGGCAAACCAAGAAAATGTCTCTTTTCTTAAATATTTGTGCAATGGAAAACTTGAAAGAAGTTGATTTCCTTTTTACTTGCGAAGGTTGATCTCCGGATTACCACTTGCAATTCCAAGTAAAATAGAAAATCTGGCACACCCACACAAAGAAATGTTGATGCACGCTTCAGGCCCGCCAGGGTGCGAAAGGGCCGGACCCGATGGACTCCCACGTTCCGCCGACCCCGGTAGCCGCCCCACGGCGCCTCGGAGCGCGTTCCATCAGTAACCGCACGCATCCAGCAGTTGGAGCAAGGACAACAGAGAATTGAGGTTCTGATGGAAAACCTTCTTCTCACTTTACAGCGTCCACCTAACAATAAAACTCCTCCAAATCATCAAGATAACGAGGGCAATGCAGAAAACAATGAGTCACGCGCTCTTACCAAAAAGGACGTTGACGATATCCTCGCAAAAGAAAAAAAAGAGGATACATTGAAGGAATATGGGATCAAGCCACCCTATCCCTTATGGATGGACTCGGTTCCGTTCCCTGCAAAATTCAAACAACCTACTCTCCAAACATATACGGGGAAAGGTTCAGCTAGACAGCATGTCATCCACTTCAAGACCTGACATTAGCCCTCAACATTAGCCTCTTTGCAAGTACCCTAAAAGGTACAGCCTTTGATTGGTACTCCACTCTGCCGGAGAACTCCATCCAGAACTGGGCTATGCTGGAGACACGCTTCTTGACTCACTTCCAAGGTGATGATCATCCTCTTACTATGGCTCAGCTCTGCAGCCTAAAACAGGGAGAGAATGAGTCAACATATGACTTCATTCACAAGTGGAAGGCGATGGCGTACAAGTGCTCTGATGTACTACCACAAGCGTCGCTAGTCGACATCTGCCGTAACAACATGAGAGCAAGAATTCGCTCCATGATCATCGGCAACAAATCAAAGAACCTGGGAGAACTTCTAGAAGCTTCCATGGAGGCTGAAATGGTGATCAAAGACCTCAATAGTCAGAAATCATCAAAGAAAGAGCCAATTGCCGTTACAACCTCAAAACAAAAGAAAAGGGAGGTTCTTAATGTGCAAACCAAGTCAGCTTCTCAGCAACCAAAGAAAGCTGAAAACAAAGCTACGGGTAAAAGACCCGAACTCTCTGAAGCCTTCAAAGAACGTGTAGAAATGAAGTACTCATTCGATGAAGATGTTGAAGAAATCTTTGAGGCTCTCCTAGCAAATGGCAAACTCACCTTGCCCGAGCCTAAAAGACCGGGAGATGTTGGCAAAACCAACGATCCTCGGTATTGTCCATATCACCAGATGATCTCACATCCTCTCAATCAATGCTTCGTTGTGAGAGAGAAGATCAATGAAATGTGGAAAAACGGAGCATAACCTTTGACAAAAATTACGGCTCCGCCTCTGTCAACATGGTGTCATGTGGGCAAACTTCAAAGTCACCGAAGAACAAGATCACTACTTCATTCAAGGTGATTAAAATGGTTCAAGCATCCCAAGAGCTGGTTCCCTATCCAACACCAGATGGACAACCTATATGGTGCATCCCAATCTCCTAGATGATGAAAATTGGGAGATCATCAAAACAAAGCCAACCGCTCAACAACGAAGGCAAGCTAAGAGATAACTCTGCAAGCTCAAATAGCAGTAGAAGTCTCAACCAAAACAAAAAGTCCCTGAAAAGGTAGAAACCTCTTCCACTACTTCACTAGGGGCGACGGAAGAATCCCTTCCCAAAACTTCAAAAGCGGTAAGGAAATTCACCCTTGATGATTCCATGCCACCTCAATACAAAAATGAAACTGTGCAGGGAGCATCATACTCTTGCAACTTGGTAGTTGGATTCTCCATAGATGGATACGAGTCCAGTGATACTGCCAGTGATATCGATGAGTGGGAAGAATCCCTTGAAAAAGGAGAATACCTCTCCGACGAGGAATGGATTCCCGAGTCTCACCTTATGCCAGTAATCCGGTATAACCCATTACAGCCATAAGGATCTTGGTCTGATGATGAAGAAGATCAGGTCGCTGCTCAAGAAAATGCTGTCAATCTAGCACCGGTCAATGCTCCAGTGGAACCCAACATTGGTGAACCACAAGGAACAAATGACGAAGAAGATTTGGCTCCTATGCTTGATCTTGAAGAATATGCACGAATCTTGCGACATCTTGCCATAGAACAGGAGTAGGATCGCGTCAATAATTTTCATCATGATCCAGAACCAGAAGTCCCTGAAAATCAATGGGAACTTTCTCCTTTAACTCCTGAAAATGGAGAAAACAGCTAGATTGATGATCCTCTTACATCCGAGGATGAGTCCGATTCCCAGCAGTCTACACTGGGGTCATCTCCTGTCAGGATAACCTGCAATGCGATAGCTCAGGACGATAGTGCCTCTGAAGCTTCCAAAGACACGTACTCCCCACCCGGTACTGTATCTTCCGGAGCTACATCTTCTCAGGTGACTTCCACTGAGATATCATCTTCCCAGCCCTCGTCTCCTGAAGCTGTGACATCGGAACTCAGGCCTCTCCCGGTTGATCATCTTGAAGAAACTCCTGCCAATGAAATCTTCTTCAATGAAAACCAAGTCGATTGGTCCCAGATACCCAATCTCATAGACGATGTCTGGACTAATAAAGAAAAGTTGCCAGATGCTGTTCAGAACTTGTTCCTGGAAATTGCTCCGTGCAACACAATCACTGAAGACGCCAATGCTGCTACAGAATGTCTTTAACAAATGACAAGGATCGACCCCTTCATCCTGACAGTGATCTTCCAGAAGAAGACCCTTCTCTAGAAGCTCTTGAAGTTGGTAGAGATACCCGTTCTGGCCGGGATTACCACAAAAATTACAATCAACCTTGCTCTTCTCATGTAAATCCTTCGGGAAAGCAAGTTGTAAATGCCCCAAGTGGCAACAATAATGAAAATGCAGGCCCAAAGGAGGCTTTCAAGTACGACTTGATTGAGCGCTTCAAACACATACCTGCACGTCTGCACATCCTTGACTTATTACGAATGTCTTTATAAACTCGTGATAGTCTCATTTTAGAATTACAAAGGCTGAATGCGGATGTCGACAAACATGCCCCACAAGTCCTGTAAATTGAAATGGACTATAGGGTCAAAAATTAAGCACTTCCTCAAATGGAGAAAAGAAGAAAACTGAGGGACCAAGCAATGAATGTCTCCCGGTTCAAAAAGCAGCAAGTGCGACAATTGCCTTCGATAAGGACGATCTCCTGCTAGGCGAGACAAAGCATAGCCGACCCTTGTACTTCACGTGGTACGTCAAAGAAATGCCAGTACATAGAGTCACACGTTTGTATCCATATTCAGATATGACGGCAGCGCTCAAAGGCCGATCAGTAAAATCAGGTTCAAATTGCAAATCGGTGACCTTATTTCTGAAGTCACTGTATATGCAATAAGGACCCCTTCATGCTACAATATCCTCCTTGGACGCCCCTGGATATATGAGAATGGTGTCGTCCCTTCAACTCTACATTAGTGCATCAAGTTCGTTGGCAAGATGGCTTGATACATCGAGTGTTTGCAGACAAAAAGCCCTTCAAAGGCAAGGATGTCCATTTTGCAGATGCTCAAATGTATAAAGATGGAAAAGAAGAACAGGAGGAAGAAACAATATACTTTGCCGAAAATCTCCAGAAAGATAAAGGCAAGGCACCTCAGCAATCATCAGAGGTAAACAAATCTTCCACCAAACTCGAAGTAAGCAGTCAAGCTCCCTTCGCCGTCTCCTTCAAATCTCCAAAGCCTTTGGTAATCACCACCAAAGCAAAGACGACAAAACAAAAGGCTGGGGGCAAGTTCACTGTCTCCTTTGTGTCGATTATGCATGACATAGACTCGGAATCAGAGCCAGAAGATGACACAGCACAAGCCAAGCTGATACTCAGCGAGATCAGCCCGCTCTCATTCCATTGGAGACACTTGCTGACATAGAAGATCCTACGTCTGCTTCCTTTGTTATTCCGGCAACTTCGCCAGAAGAAAAGGAAATCTTCTTCCACAGATCGGGAGCATCTCCACTAAACTCTCTGTTTGAACCTTTCGAAAATGAAAGTATACCTTAGCTATCTCTGTATAGTCCGATGGCTCAAGCTATCATGAAGAAAATGGGCTACGACACTCAGAATCCGACTGGTTTGGGAGGTGGCCATGGTATTCTCACACCATTGGAACCCACCCTGACCAATAATCATCCTAAAGATTGGAAAATTCACCTTCATAAAGGCGAATCTTCATACGGGTTGGGGTATGATCCTACCGCTCTTATGAGACAGTTGACACCATGGCTGTAAAGTCGCTTTACTGACCAAGCCTCAACATCTCGTGTCCATGAAGATATCGATCTCCTTGGATATCTCTTTGAGGAGTCACTCGTCAAGGATCCAGAAAGCTCCTCCAATTGGTATAATTTCTCTGATAATAAAGAGGAATTGCCCGATGACACAAACGCGCGGTTTTCTTACTCAGAAGAACCATCATCTTCAAAAGAAGTACCCTACTTCAACTCAGTTCCAGTAGGTGATTGGGACCATTTCATTGCAAGTCTTGAGAAGGATATCGATCAAGAAGATCCATGGACAGAAACAGAGCCTGAGTCTGAAAATGCCTCTGGCAGTCCAGAAGGTCTTGTTAAGTTGGAAGTCTTCGAAAATATTGTGGAGGAACCACCTTCAAACCTTCCGATAGAAGATCCCGTTCAAAAGATAGACTTGGGAACACCTGATAACCCACGTCCTGTATTCATAAGCAAGAATATAAATGATGATGAGTTACCCGAGTATATCTCTTTTCTTCATAAGTTCGTTGATTGCTGTGCATGGTCTTATGCTGAAATGCCTAGCTTAGATCCCAAAGTAGTAGTCTACAAACTCAACTTGCAAAAAGAAATCAAGCTTGTCAAGCAAGGCCAAAGAAGATTCCGTCCCGATGTGATGGACAAAATTGAACAAGAAGTTCAGAAACTCAAAAGCGTTGGTTTCATCCTCGAGGAACAGCATCCTGAATGGTTGGCCAACATCGTCCCTGATTATAGGATTGGAACTCACCCTCGAATCCGGCATCACCATGTTGGAAGCTTTTGGAGACTCTCAATTGATCGTCAACCAGATGAATCAGAAATTTGAAGTCAGGAAGCCTGATCTGCTACCTTACTACAACAAGGCGCAGTCACTTCGACAAAGATTCAACATCTGTCACATCACCCACATCCTCAGAGGTGAAAATATCAGTGCAGATGCCCTGGCTGGACTCGCCGTACCCATGGCAATCCAAGAAGGGGAAAGCATGCAAATTACAGTGTGTCAAAGAAGGATTCTCCCTCCTCTTAACACACACCAAGCAGTTGCTGAATGCCACCAAGTGGTTGGAAGTTGGATCCGATATCTATCTTCAAACCTTCGATCGGTGACTGGAGAGATCCGTTCATTGATTACATCATATTCGGAATCCTACCTAAGGATCCAAAAGAGCGGGTAAGCATTCAAGGACGAGCCCTGAACTTTCATTTGGATATTCCTTCAAAAGCACTTTACAAAAAATCCTTTAACGGAGTACTTCTACGCTGCTTGTCACAACAAGAGGCTGAGGAAACTCTCAAAGAAGTGCATGCTGGTCTTTGTGGAGCCCATCAGGCTGGTCCTAAGCTCTAGATCAGATAAAAAGTGATGGACCCTCGGGTTTCCGTCCTCTCCTTCCGCACCCTGGGGGCTGCCTGGGTCTCGGCGGAGGAGGGAAATCGCGGGTATCAACTTTTTGTACGGGTATCCCAGATTTACTTTTGTTGACACCAAAAATGTCACTTTGCCTCTTCAACATCAAGAAAACTGCATGAAGTCGCAACCTGCCATAAATAGGCAATGCCATTTCTCCAAAAAAATCAAATCTTGTCAGAATCAAACAAAAACTGCAAGATCCTTCAAGATAGCCAAGAGAAGAGTACACATGAAGTTTCGGGCCATTTCAGAATCATTTGGCCTAACTTCGCTTCTCCGACAGCTAAAATGGCGCTCCCGGCGGCGACATCATCGAAGACGTCAAAACTTCGATCAGAGCCTACGGATGACTCCAGCATGTCTCAAAAGGGCTCCATGCCAAAATTCAAGTCAAACCGACAACGTTTGACCCTCCATCAATGCTCGAGCAGCAAAATCAAGCCTCCCGGTGGCGGGAACCACTGAAGCCTTCGCTCATCAAACCAAGTGCATGAGTGGCTTCAACATGCTTCCAAAAGGCTGCACGTCAAATTTCAGGTCATTCAGACAACGTTTGACCAGGTTTCGATGCTCCGAGAGAAAATCAAGCCTACCGGCGGCGGAGCAACCCGGGACCATGACATCCAAAACGGAGCCCATGGAACGTCTCAAAATGACTCCAATAGGCTCCCCGTCAAATTTCAGGTCAATCGGACATCGTTTGGCCACATATCAAAGCTCGGCATTTTCCCCGCAGCAAAATCAAGTGAAGCATCGACGGGACCCCAAACGGCTTCAAAACTCAAACAAAAGCCTATGGTTGGTCTTATTTATTGCTCAGGAGGCTTCACCACAAATTTCAGGTCATTCCGACATCGTTTGACCAAGTTTCAGCTTCTGGCGGAAAATCAGCAGCTCTACGCGACAAAGTCTTCGGCTTTCCCGGAAAATTGGAAACTTTGCACTCTAAAAATGCAAGGATTCTCATCAGGTTTTCTACAGGAAAATCAAGCCAATAAATGGGAAGAAATGTCAGGAAAAATACAGAAGAAAACGGCGACGAAAAAGACCAAAAAACGGACCAAAAACAGGGAAAAAACCCCCAGGGTCGCAGCCCGCGACCATGGCCCAGGGTCGCCGGCGACCCTGGCCCATGGTCGCCGGCCCATGGTCGCCGGTGACCATGGCCCATGGTCGCCGGCGACCATGGAAGTCCGGGTCACCGGATTTTTCGCCGGTGACCCGTTTTTCCGTCCTTTTTCGCGTTTCGCGCACTTTGGCCCCTGTGGTTTCCTGAAAATGTGATTTTTAGTGCTTGAAATTGACTCATGTCCGCCGACATCCATCAAAATCACGGGTCAACCTCCAAAAGTATCAAAATCAACATTGATCGCCAACCGGTCGACCAAAAAAGTGTACTTTCCGCCCGATCGATCGAAAAATCGACAGGACAGATGTCACCGGCCCGCTCTTAGCTATCACTGTCTGAAGTTACATGTTCATCCGATGTCGATCAGCATGAAGATCCATCGATGATCATCTCCAGAAGAATTCCAGAAGACACGGCACGGCCCGCGACTCTTTGACTGCTCGGCGACCAATTAATGTGGTTAATTGACTAGCTTTATTGCAGTCATTAATTCATTTCTTTGGACGGCCCAATCAGAAGCAAGCATTTGGGAGTTACAAGTCAATTGATTCATGGCATTTAACCCATGAAACTCCTCCCATTATGGTAATTAAGGTGATTAAAAGCCCTTAATCTCCATCGGCCAATCAGATTCAAGGAAAAAGGAGTTACAAAATCAAAGAAATAAATCTTGTAACTCCTCCCATTAAAGCCATTAAAGCCCATAAACTCTCGTAAATGGCTACCAAAAGCCTATAAATAGGAGAGCATTCCATTGAAATCAGGATAAAAAAAAAAAGAGATCGGATCGGAAGAGAGCGGAAAGAATCCAGAGAAAGAAAAAGAGAGAAAAACTTTGCTGAAGTTCTGCACCGGCCACCACTACAAGGTGACAAAAGTCCCTTGGGGGGCACCCCCTCCAAGGTCCTTGCCTTCTCCCGCTGCCTCCAATGGCTTAGACGTGGCTTTTCAGCCCGTCTACTTAGCTTTTTATTGGACATAGGACCTTCTCTTGGTCTTTGTCCTCTAAAAACCTGAGGTTATAGCCAAGCCAAGGGAATCAAGAGCATCCTCTGTTCTCATCTGCATGGATGATGGCGAAGCCCATACATGACTTGCGACCGTCAATCTGAACGAGTCCCCCACAATCTCCTGAGAAGTTAGATCCTCCTTTTCTTGCTTTTCATTGTAGTTTGTATTTTTCTAAAAGAGACAAAAATCACAACTCTTGTCTTTCATTATTGATGAGAATTGTAAATCGGCTATAAACGCCAAAATCGGCTATAAATGCCAAACAAAATCGCCTTTCACGGCAAACCAAGAAAATGTCTCTTTTCTTAAATATTTGTGCAATGGAAAACTTGAAAGAAGTTGATTTCCTTTTTACTTGCGAAGGTTGATCTCCGGATTACCACTTGCAATTCCAAGTAAAATAGAAAATCTGGCACACCCACACAAAGAAATGTTGATGCACGCTTCAGGCCCGCCAGGGCGCGAAAGGGCCGGACCCGACGGACTCCCACGTTCCGCCGACCCCGGTAGCCGCCCCACGGCGCCTCGGAGCGCGTTCCATCAAGCTGGCACACCCGGTGGGACTCGTTCATTTGAGAATACGGTGCTTGGAAATGAAATATTTGCATATCATACTTTTTGCTCTATGCTTATACTTCTTTTTCGGATTCCTTGGCTACTTTCTAGCTGGTAGCCTATGTTGGATTTTGCATCCTAAAAAAAATGAGATGGGATTTTTTGGAAATTTCTATTTCTTTGAGTTTGTTTCCATTCTTTCTCTTTTCAAAAAAAAAAAATCAGTTTTCTTGGTTTGAATTCAAAATTGAGAAACTTTGATCCTATCCTATCGTTCTTTGGTGCTTGCAGAAATTTGAGCCCGTTCGACTAAGGTTTTGGACCATCGTTTCTCTTCGATGAGTTCATTAGAGATTTCAAAAATAAATAAATAAATAAAAAATCAGCTTTCTTAGTTTGGATTCAAAATTGAGAAACTTTGATCCTATCCTATCGTTCTTTGGTGCTTGCAGAAATGTTGAGCCCGTTCGACTACGGTTTTGGGCCATCGTTTCTCTTCGATGAGTCTATTTGGGATTTTTATAAAAAAAAAAGGACATAGACCACTAAGGTTAAACCAATTGCGTTCTTTGATCACGATTGATTCAAGAAAAGCCTTGTCCAGAGTGTGGAGACATCTTGACTGTTCTAGGCAAGGGTCCTCCAAACGGGTTCATTAAGTAATCCTACCCTTACCTGGGGGCAATTCTATCAATTGAGGTTTCATAAGACCGGGTTAGGAGGCCTATGTGTACTCTCTCGTCTTTAAATCTTAAAAAATTAAAATCAAAATAAAAAAAAATAAAAAAAAGATTTTCAAAAAAAAAATCTTAAAAAAAAAATTTCAAAAAAAAAATAAATAAAAAAAATAAAAATATATTTAAAAAAAAAAAATAAAAAAAAATAAAAAAAATAAAATAAAAAAAAATCATTTCAAAAAAAAATCTCCAAAAACTCGTCACTTTTGATTTCAGATCTGAGAAATTTTGGTTTCTTCTTTTCTGAGCACTGGCGCTCGCGGAAATCGCCGAGACCGTGTTCAGATCAGAATACCATTTGCTCTCCTTGATGGAACCAATCTTGACATTTCAAAAAAAAAAAACGCGTCACTTTTGGATTCAGATTCGAGAAATTGTGGTCTCTTCCCTTCTGAGTACTGGCGCTCGCGGAAATCGTTGAGCCCGTATTTGAATCGGAATGCCACCTGCTCTCTTTGACGAATCCATTTCTGACCTTTCAAAACAAAGAATCCCATCTCATGGATGCGATCTCCAACATTTGTGCCTAGCAATACTGGTACGCCCTTTCAGGGTCTACTGTATCTGTGACCGGCACATTTGTAACTCCTACCTTATATTCTTCTTATCTCGAGCAAGCCCTGCTTCTCGATAAGTCGAATTTAGGTTTACAATTGCTTCTAGCAGTCACTGGAACGCTCATTCTGGGCTCACCATACTTGCTGTCAGAACAATTGTACCATCTATGGCTTTTTACCTTCTTCATGTCGCTTGGGTCATATCCCTTGAGCGATTTGAAAAGACAACCATAGAAATTCCCATTTATGATCATTATATTCTTGTGATTACTAATGGATGTGGTCTTGTTTCAGAAAACTTTTTTCGAAATTAACAATGGCAGCCTTAACCATTATCTTCGATGAGAACAAGCACCAACTCATGCTTCAACAGAAGCAAACCGAGCGCACTTACAAGTGCCCTGCCAGCTGCAGAAGCGTCAACTCCCTTGGCAACTCTCTGAACTCCGGGTCGACCTCGACTCCCCGGACCATCGTCTTCGGGACACTGGGACCATTCCCACTTCCCGAAGAACAAGCTGCGCCTGCTAAAAAGCAGAAGATCGCCTCTCAACGTGTCACTCCCGTGACACCAAAGGCGAGCGCCCAAAAGCCCGAAGCCCGCGGCACCCCTCGAAGCCTCGACCAACAACCAACCAGGTCTACCCTAAGACTTGGTCTCCAAGACCTTCCCCAAAACAAAGAAGGTCTCAAACTTCCACCAAGCCAGCATACCTGGCCCCACTCAAAGAGAACCAGTTCTACCCTCTTGCCTACATGAAAGAGGAGAGACCCATCTCCAACCTGACTCCCAAGTCAACCCAGCATGAGCCGGCTTGTTCCTACAGGCCCAAAATTAGATCATGCATCACCAGGCCTCTACAAGCACCTGCCAAGGCCTACACTCCTTCAGTTCGACCCTTCATCTCTACAGGGGCCGAACTCGAAAGGTTCAAAGCTTCGCTGCAACAGGCAAAGGACCGGGTCCGGATCCTGTCCTTCCCTAGCTACAAAGAAGACAGGCTCGGCTGCTGCGCCCGAGGGAGCACATCCTTCATCGTCAGAGCCCAGCCAGAGCTGACTGAAGCTCAAATCGCTCGTCGAGCACGCCGCCGTGCGTCATATCGACAAAAGAGACTAGAGAAGCAACGGATCCAGCCTCCTACACTTCAAGTCTCCCACAAATGGGTCGAAAAAGAAAGACCCGACCAAGTTGCTGCCGTCCATATGGTTGGAAAAACCAGAAGACGCCAAAGGTCAGCATCAAAAATCCATGTCCGACGTCCGGTGACCCGTAGCGTCACCAGGACACAAAGACATCCCGAAGAATCTCCTGCCCCTTCAAGCCAAGGACGGGAGAGTAATCCTTCATCAAGCTCTTCATCAAAAAGAATGAGCCCCAGCTCGGTCACCAGGACGATTTCTTCGTTCGAATCCCGAGGGATGAACGTCTTGGCTACAAGTTCTGAGCCACCACCTCAGAATCCACCTCGAGATGATGCGCTCACACGCATCCAGCAGTTGGAACAAGGCCAGCAGAGGATTGAAACTCTGATGGAAAACCTTCTCCTTGTCGTCCAAAATCAGGCGAACAATGAGCCTCCTCCGAATCATGGCAATAACGAGGAAAATTGTGAAGAAAATGAGTCACGCGCCCTTACCAAAATGGACGTAGACAGTATCCTCGCCAAAGCTAAAGAAGAGGATATACTCAAAGAGCATGGGATCAAGCCACCATATCCTTTATGGATGGACTCGGTCCCGTTCCCCACAAAATTCAAGCATCCTACTCTCCAAACATATACGGGGAAAGGATCAGCCAGATAGCACGTCATCCACTTCAAGATTTTGACGGGAGCTATCGCGGATCAAGATGCACTCAAGATCCGCCTCTTTGCAAGTACCCTAAAAGGTACGGCCTTCGATTGGTACTCCACTCTTCCGGAGAACTCCATTCATAACTGGGCTATGCTGGAGACACGCTTCCTGACCCACTTCCAAGGTGAGGATCATCCTGTTACTATGGCTCAGCTCTGCAGCCTAAAACAGGGAGAGAATGAGTCAACTTATGACTTCATTCACAAGTGGAAAGCAATGGCATACAAATGTTCAGATGTATTGCCACAGGCGTCGCTAGTCGACATCTGCCGAAACAACATGAGAGCCAGAATACGCTCCATGATCATCGGCAACAAATCAAAAAACCTGGGAGAACTCCTGGAAGCTTCTATGGAAGCTTAAACGGTGATTAAAGACCTCAACAGTCAGAAGTCATCAAGAAAAGAGCCAACCGCCATTGCAACCTCTAAACCAAAGAAGAAAGAGGTCCTTAATGTGCAAACCAAGTCAGCTCCTCAGCAACCAAAGAAAGCTGAAAATAGAGCTGCAGGTAAGAGACCTGAACTCTCTGATGCCTTCAAAGAGCGAGTAGAAAAGAAATATCCGTTCGATGAAGACGTTGAAGAAATCTTTGAGGCTCTCCTAGCAAATGGCAAACTCATTTTGCCAGAGCCCAAAAGACCTGGAGACGTTGGCAAAACCAATGATCCTCGGTACTGTCCATACCACCAGATGGTCTCGCATCCTCTCAATCAATGCTTTGTTGTGAGAGAGAAGATAAACGAGATGTGGAAAAACGGAGTCATCACCTTTGACAAAAACTATGGGACTGCCTCCGTCAACATGGTGTCATGTGGACAAACACCAAAATCACCGAAGAAGAAGATCACTACTTCCTTCAAGGTGATAAAAAGAATTCAAACGTCCGAAGTGTTGGTTCCTTGCCCGACACCAGACGGACAACCCATATGGGTACATCCCGATCTCCTGGAAGATGAAAACTGGGAGATCGTAAAAACAAAGCCGACAGCTCAACAGCGAAGGCAGGCTAGGAAACATCTCCTCAGGCTCAAACGGCAAGAGAAGACCCAGCCAAAACAAGAAGTCCATGAAAAGGCAGAGGCCTCCTCTACCACTTCATTCGGGGCAACAAAAACGTCCCTTCCAGAGACTTCAAAGGCGGTAAGAAACTTCACTCTCAGTGATTTCATGCCACCTAAATTCAAAAAAGAAGCCATGCAGGGGGCATTATACTCTTGCAACTCCGTAGTTGGATTCTCCATTGATGGATACGAGTCCAGCGACACCGACGATGGATTCGAGCCCAACTACACCGGCGAGTGGGAGGAATCTCTTGAAACAGGAGAGTATCTCTCCGATGAAGAATGGGTTCCTGAAACTCACCGTATGCCAGTAATCTGGTATAACCCTTTGCAACCACAAGAATCCTGGTTTGATGATGAAGAAGATCAAGTGGCTGCACAAGAAGATGCTGTTAACCCAGCACCTGTCATTGCTCCAGTGGAAATCAACTATGTTGAGCCACACGGAGAAGTCGAAGAAGAGGATCTGGCTCCCATGCCTGATCTTGAAGAATATGCAAGGATCTTGCAGCGTCTCGCTCTAGAACAAGAGCAAGATCGTGTTAACGAGCCTCCTCGCAACCCAGAGCCTGAAGTCCCTGAAGATAATCAGGTACATCCACCCTTAACTCCTAAAAATGGAGAACATTGTTGGATTGACGATCCTCTTACATCCGAGGATGAGTCTGACTCCGAGCAGGCAACATCTCCTATCAGAGCTTCCTGTAATGTAATATATCAGGACTATAGCTCTTCTGAAGCGTCGTCTGATGAGATTACCTATACTCCGACAACGCCTAGCAATGTATTCTCTGGAGCTATCTCGTCTCACGTGACTTTCACAGAGATGACACCCTCTCAGGTTTCTTCTCCTGAGACTGTGACTTCAGGATACACATTCTTCCCGACTGATCATCATGAAGAAAACCCAGATAATGATGCTTGGGATGATGAAATAGTCAACACAGAAGAAAAGCTGCTGGATACTGTTCAGGACTTGCTCCCGGAAAATGCTCCGTGTAACACAATCACTGAGGATGGCAACTCTGCTGCAGATACAGCCTCAGTGGATGAAAAACGACAGCCTCTTGATCCTGAAGACAATCTTCCAAACGAAGATCCTTCTCAAGAAGCTCTCGAAGTTGGTAGAGGCACCCGCTCTGGCCGGGACTACCACAAGAATTACAACCAATCTTCCTTTACTTATGTAAATCCTTTGGGAAAAGATGTTGTAAGCGCTCCCAGTGGCAAAAACAATGAACATGCAGGCCCCAAGGAGGCTTTCAAGTATGACTTGGTTGAGCAGTTCAAACACATACCTGCACGTCTTCACATCCTAGACTTATTGCGAATGTCTCCACGCACTCGTGATAATCTCATCTCAGAATTACAAAAACTGAATGAGGATGTCGACAAACATGCCCCACAAGTCCTCCAAATTGAAATGGACTACCGGGTCAAAAACTCAGAAACCTCCTTAAAAGGAGAAAAAGAGAAAAGCGAGGGATCATGCATCCAATGCCTCTCGGTTCAAAAGGCAGCCAGTGCAACCATCGCCTTCACTAAGGAAGACCTCCTAATTGGCGAAGCAAGGCACAACCGACCCCTGTACTTCATAGGGTACATCAAGGAAATGCCTATACACAGAGTTCAGGTCGACCCAGGTTCTGCACTCAACCTCATCTCCACTTCGGCTCTCGAAGAGTTGGGCATCCCACCCAGCAAGGTAAGCCACACATCTGTATCTATCTTTGGATACGATGGGAGCGCTCAAAGGCCGATCGGCAAAATCAGGTTCAAATTGCAGATCGGTGATCTTATCTCTGAAGTCACTGTGTATGCAATAAAAACCCCTTCATGCTACAACATCCTTCTCGGACGCCCCTGGATACACGAGAATGGTGTTGTCCCTTCAACTCTACATCAATGCATCAAGTTCGTTGGCGACGACGGCATGGTACATCGAGTGTTTGCGGACAGAAGCCCCTTCAAAGGTAAAGAAGTCCACTTCGCAGACTCCCAAATGTATGAAGGCGAAAAAGAAGAAGAGGAAATAGCACCCCCTGCTGAAAATCTCCAGAAAGATAAAGGCAAGGCTCATCAAGAATCACCGGAAGAAAACAAACCCTCCGGCAAATTAGAAGAGAGTAGTCAATCTCCCTTCCTCATCTCCCTCAAATCTTCAAAACCTTTGGTCATCACAACCAGAGTGAAGAAGGCAAAGCAAAAGCCTGGGGGCAAATTTGTTGTTTCTCTCGTGTCTATCATGCAAGACACAGACTCGGACTCAGAGCCAGAAGACGATGCATCGTCAAGCCAAGCTGACGCTCAGCATGTTCAGCCTGCTCTCACTCCGACGGAGACACCTGCTGATGTAGAAGATCTTACATCTGCTACCTTTGTTGTTCCGACAACATCACCAAAGCAAAAGCCGATCTTCTTCCATAGATCGGATGCTTCTTCATCAAATTCCTTGCTTGAACCCTTCCAAAATGAAGGTATGCCTCAACTATCTCTATATAGTCCTGTGGCACAAGCTATCATGAAGAAAATGGGCTTTGACGCTCAGAACCCAATCGGTTTGGGAGAAGGCCGCGGTATTCTCACGCCATTGGGGCTCGCCTTGACCAAAAGTCAGCTGGAAGATTGGAGACTCTACGGTCATGTAGAAAAGTCTTCATATGGGTTAGGGTATGATCCCGACACTCCTCTGAGACAGTTGACACAAAAGCTTAAAAGTCGTTTTACCGACCAAGCCTCAACATCTCAAGTCCATAAAGACATCGATCTCCCTGGATATCTCTTTAAAGAGTTACCTGACAAAGATCCAGGAAGCTCATCCAATTTGTACGATTTCTCTGATGATAAAGAGGAATCGTCCGATAATACAGACTTGTGCTATTCTGACCCAGAAGAACCCTCGTCTCCAAAAGAAATACCAGACTCAACAGGCGATTGGGACTATCTCATAGCAAGCCTTGAGGAGATCACCAATCAAGAAAATCCATGGAAAGGAACAGAGCCTTGGTCTGGTAATGCAGTTGAAACTTCAGAAGGTTTCGTTGAGTTGGAAGCCTCCGAAAATATTATGGAGGAACCACCTTCGAACCTTCCGACAGAAGATCCTATTCAAAAGATAAACTTGGGAACACCTGATAACCCACGTCCTGTATTCATAAGCAAGAATATAAAGGATGATGAGTTACACGAGTATATCGCTTTTCTTCGTGAGTTCGTTGATTGCTTTGCATGGTCCTACGCTGAAATGCCTGGTTTAGACCCCAAAGTATCAGTCCACAAACTCAATCTTCAAGAAGAAATCAAGCCTGTCAAACAAGGCCAAAGAAGATTCCGTCCAGATGTGATGGATAAAATTGAACAAGAAGTTCAAAAACTCAAAAGCGTTGGCTTCATCCGTGAGGAACAACGTCCAGAATGGTTGGCCAACATTGTCCCCGTGACAAAGAAAAATGGGCAGATCAGAGTCTGTATTTGACTATAGAGACTTGAATGGCGCTTGCCCTAAAGATGAATTCCCGCTCCCCATACCGGAGGTGATGATTGACAATACCTATGGATTCGAGCGAATGACATTCGTGGATGGCTTCTCTGGTTACAATCAGATAAAGATGCATCCCGAGGATGAAAAACACACTTCATTTCGAACTCCATTTGGTGTGTATTGCTACACTGTCATGCCATTTGGTCTGAAAAATGCTGGTGCCACATATCAGAGGGCTATGATGAAAATATTCCAAGATATGCAGCACAAGACGGTCGAATGTTACGTTGATGACCTCGCCGTCAAAAGCAGAAGAAAAGAAGACCATCTCAAAGATCTTCGGGAAGTCTTCCTCCGACTTCGCAAACACAAACTGCGGATGAATCCTCTAAAATGCTTCTTCGGCGTCTCGTCGGGTATGTTTCTCGGATTCTTTGTTCGGAAAGCTGGAATAGAACTTGACCCCATAAAAGTCAAGGCTATTCTAGAAATGCCCTCTCCAAGAACCTTGAGAGAACTAAAAGGGCTCCAAGGGAGATTGGCCTACATCAGACGGTTCATCTCCAATCTTTCGGGGAAATGCCGTCCATTCTCTCGATTGATGAAAAAGGGTGTAGACTTTGTCTGGGATGCCGACTGTGAAGCCGCATTTCAAGATATCAAGTCATACCTGACCAAACCTCCAGTGTTAGCTGCCCCTGCCACTGGAAAACCATTCATCTTGTACACAAGAGCCCTTGATCACTCTCTGGGTGCTCTGCTTGCACAAGAAAATGATGAAAGAAAAGAAGCTGCTCTATACTACCTCAGCCGCATGCTAGTAGGTGCAGAGCATCGCTACTCCCCAGTCGAAAAGGAATGCCTTGCAGTGATGTTTGCCGTACAAAAGCTACGTCACTACTTGCTTTCGAACACAGTCTACCTCGTCTCAAGGATCAACCTCTTGAAGGTCCTTGTCACAAAGGCAGGTTCTCTCAATGCCCGACTGGCAAAATGGTCCATCCTTCTATCACAATTTGATATTAGGTATGTGCCACAAAAAGCAATCAAAGGCCAAGCTCTAGCAGATTTCCTCGCAGAGCATCCATTGCCTAAAGATTCACCACTCAGAGATGATCTCCCAGACGAACCTATCTACAACGTGGAGACTTTCTCGCCAAATGCCTCCTGGGACATGTACTTTGACGGTGCAACCAGGACAAATGAAAACAGAAAGCTGATCTCGGGAGTTGGCATCTTCTTTGTTAGCCCTGACAAATACATGATTCCACACGCTTTCTCGCTACTGGAACCATGCACAAACAATGCAGCTGAATACCAAGCTCTGATCCTAGGATTGGAACTCGCCATTGAATCCGGTATCACCATGCTGGAAGTCTTTGGAGACTCTCAACTGATCGTCAACCAGATGAATCAGAAATATGAAGTCAGGAAGCCCGATCTGCTGCCTTATTACAACAAGGCACAATCGCTTCTGCAAAAGTTTGACATCTGCAACATCACCCACATTCGTAGAGGTGAAAACATCCGTGCAGATGCCCTGGCCGGACTTGCTGCATCAATGGCGATCCAGGAAGGGGAAAACATGCAAATTACAGTGTGCCAGAGAAGGATCCTCCCTCCTCTTAACACACACCAAGCAGTTGCTGAATGCCACCGAGTGGTTGGAAGTCGGATCTCTATCCTTCAACCTTCAATCAGCGACTGGAGGGATCCGTTCATTGATTACACTATGTTCGGAATCCTACCTGAAGATCCAAAAGAACGGGTAAGCATACAAAGGCGAGCCCCAAACTTTCATTTGGATATTCCTTCAAAAATCCTCTACAGGAAATCATTCAACGGAGTACTTCTACGCTGCTTGTCACAACAAGAGGCCGAAGAAACACTCAAAGAAGTTCACACTGGTCTTTGTGGAGCTCATCAGGCTGGTCCCAAGCTCTACGACCAAATCAAAAGGTTGGGTTACTACTGGCCTACCATGGTACCCGACGTAATGCAATTTGCTAAGCGCTGCCAACAATGCTAAGTTCATGGAGACTACATTCACATGCCTCCGGAATGGCTGCATCCTACAGCAATCTCATGGCCTTTTGAAGCATGGGGCATGGACATCATAGGTCCTATCTCTCCCCCTTCAAGCAAAGGTCATCGCTTCATCTTCGCCGCTACGGATTATTTCTCCAAGTGGTCAGAAGCATTTGCGTTCAACGAAATGAAGACCTCATCAGTTCTTCAATTCCTACGCACCAACATCATTTGTCGTTTTCTTGCTTTTCATTGTAGTTTGTATTTTTCTAAAAGAGACAAAAATCACAACTCTTGTCTTTCATTATTGATGAGAATTGTAAATCGGCTATAAATGCCAAAATCGGCTATAAATGCCAAATAAAATCGCCTTTCACGGCAAACCAAGAAAATGTCTCTTTTCTTAAATATTTGTGCAATGGAAAACTTGAAAGAAGTTGATTTCCTTTTTACTTGCGAAGGTTGATCTCCGGATTACCACTTGCAATTCCAAGTAAAATAGAAAATCTGGCACACCCACACAAAGAAATGTTGATGCACGCTTCAGGCCCGCCAGGGCGCGAAAGGGCCGGACCCGACGGACTCCCACGTTCCGCCGACCCCGGTAGCCGCCCCACGGCGCCTCGGAGCGCGTTCCATCAACTTTCTACTTGGAATTTGGAATGGTGATGATCCGGAGATTCACCTTCACAAGTAGAAAGGAAATCGATCATTTTTTCTAACTTTTCAAATTGCATAAATATTAAGAAAAGAGACAAATTTGTTTTTGAGAATGCCGTAGGAGGCGTTTTTTTTTTGTTAGTTTGTCGTAAAAGGCGATTTTGCTGTGAAAGATAATTTTACAAAACTCATCAAATATGAAAGACAAGAATTGTGATTTCTTTTTCTCTCTTTAAAAAATACAAACTACAATAGAAAAGAAAGAAAAGGAGTATAACTTCTTAGGAGATTGTGGGGACACGTTCAGATCGACGGTCGCAAGTCATGTATGGACTTCGCCATCGTCCTTCAAATGAGAACGCTTGATGCTTCGATTCTTCAGCTTGGCTCCAACGTCAATTTTTTAAAGGATAATGACCAAGAGAAGGTCCTATATCGGATGAAAAACCGAGTAAATATGCTGAAAAGCCGCGTTTAGGCCATGTTGTAGAAGGAGAGGACCTTGGGGGGGCGGCCCCCAAGGGACGTTGATCACCTTGTAGTGCTTCTGGGAGGAAAGCAGCAGGACTTCGTCTTTCTCTTGAATTTTCTGGATTTTCAAAGCTTATGATTGCACTTGGGATTCATTCATTGCATTCTTCTTGGAATGGACCTCCTTTTATAGGCTTTCGGTAGCCATGAGGTGATTATGGGCATTGATGGCCATGATGAGAGAATTGATGAGGAGTTACAAGTTTTTATTCTTTGATTTTGTAACTCCTTTTTCTTGGCTTGTGATTGGCGGATGAAGGATAGTGGGCATTTAATTGCCTTTAATCTTCATGATGATGGGAGTTTCATGGGTTTAATGCCATGATTGCCTGGATTTGTAACTCCCAAATGCTTGAATCTAATTGGGGCGTCCAAAATAATGAGTTAATGACCGCATTAAGTTGTCATAAACGGGTCAATTAACGACATTAAGTGGTCGCCAGGGCATGTGAAGAGTTGCGGGCCTCGCAGCGTCTTTTGAGATTCTTCTTGTGATCATCACAGGTGGATCCACACATTGTTTGATGTCGGATTGCGATGCAATTTCAGACATTGATTGATGTTGGTGGGCCGGTGACATCTGTCTTGTCGACTTCACGATCGGTCGGACATAAAGTGTACTTTCTTTGTCAGCCGGTTGGCAATCTTGGAGCGATCAGTGATGATTTCATGCTTTTGACGACAGATCTGAGATGTCGGTGAAGATCCGTGGTTTTCAAGCATCAAAAATTGGATTTTCAGAAACTCACAGAGGCAGGAACACTCGAAACACGAAAAGGATCGGAAAAAGGGCCATTCGGCGAGAAATCCGGCGACCCGGATTTGCAGGGTCACCGGCGACCATCCACCCAGGGTCGCCGGGCTTCGTTTATGGCTGTTTTTCCGTCTTTTTTGTTTCTTCTTTGTTTTGTATTTTTCTTGACATTTTCCCCCAATTATTGACTTGATTTTCTTGGAGAAAACTTGATAAGAACCCGCGCAAAATCGGAGCGCAAAGTTTCCCATTTTTCGGGGAAGCCGAAGACTTTGTAGCCGATTTTCCGTCAAGAGTCGAAACTAGGTCAAACGATGTCGGAATGTCCTGAAAATTGAGGTGAAGCTTCTTGAGCAGTGGATAGGACCAACCATGGGCTTTTATTTGAGTTTTGAAGCCGTTCGGGGTCCCGTCGATGCTTGACTTGATTTTGTTGCAGGGAAAATGCTGAGCTTTGATATGTGGTCAAACGATGTCCGATTGACCTGAAACTTGACGGGGAGCCTATTGGAGTCATTTTGAGACGATCCATTAGTTCCAACTTGGATGTCATGGTCCCGGAGTGCTCTGCCACCGGTAGGCTTGATTTTCTTTCGGAGCATCGAAACTTGGTCAAACGTTATCGGAATGACCTGAAATTCGACATGCAGCCTTTTCGAAGCATGTTGAAGCCACAAATGTATTTTGTTTGATGAGTGATGGCTTCGGTGGTTCCCGCCGCCGGGAGGCTTGATTTTGCTGCTCGAGCATTGATGGAGGGTCAAACATTGTCGGTTTGACTTGAAATTTGGCATGGAGCCCTTTGGAAGTATTTTGGAGTCATCCATAGGCTCTAATCAAAGTTTTAGTGTCTTTGATGATGTCGACGCCAGGAGCGCTTGTTTAGCTGTCGGAGAAGTGAAGTTAGGCCAAACGATGTCGGAATGGCCTGAAACTTCCGGTGGACCTCTCTTTTGGCTGTCTTGAAGGATCTTTCAGTTTTTTGTCTGATTTTGACAAGATTTGATGCTTGAAGTAGCTTTGCCTGTTTTATAGCAGGATGCAACTTCACGAGGCTTCTTGATGTTGAGGAGACATAGTGACTTTTTTGGTGTCAACAAAAAGGCTAGGTTATTATTGGCCTACCATGTTAGCTGACGCAATGCAATTTGCTAAACGTTGCCAACAATGCCAAATTCATGGAGATTATGTCCACATGCCTCCAGAATGGCTACATCCTACAGCAATCTCATGGCCTTTTGAAGCCTGGGGTATGGATATTAAAGGTCTTATCTCTCCCCCATTAAGCAAAGGTCATCGCTTCATCTTCACCGCTACAGATTATTTCTCCAAGTGGTCAGAAGCATCTGCGCTCAGCGAAATGAAGACCTCATCCGTCCTTTAATTCTTGCGCACCAACATTATTTGTCGCTTCAGCATACCTAAAAGATTCGTTCATGATACCACAGTTCCGGGATTACAGATTCTACAGGTTCTGCGACAAATACAAAATCCAAAGTTGTCCTTCGACTCCATATAATCCTGTAGCGAACGGACTAGCAGAAGCCTTCAACAAGACACTCTGCAAAACTCTTGACGAAATGATCTCTAGTCACAAAAGAGACTGGGGCGAGAAATTACCAGAAGTTTTGTGGGCCTATCGAACCACCGTTCGAGGACCAATCCATAGCACACCATTTTCTTTGGTCTATGGATGCGAGGTTGTTGTCCTTTTGGAAGTACAAATTCCTTCTTTAAGGGTATCTCTGCAAAACGACATGACGCAAGAAAGCAATGTCAAATTGAGACTCCAAGAGCTGGATAATCTCGATGAAAGACGACTCGAAGCTCTACAAAGCATTGAGTTGTACCAAGCACGTATAGCAGGATCTTTCGATAAGAAGGTCAGGCAACGCGCCTACAAAAAGGGCGACTTGGTTCTTACAGTAAAAAGACCCATCGTCTTTGCCCACAATTCCAAAGGCAAATTTGAATCAAAATGGGAGGGACCCTTCGTTATCAACAAAGTCTTCTCCAACAGCGCATACGCTCTTCTAAACATTGAAGGAGATAGATGTATGCTGCCCATCAACGGCAAGTTCTTGAAGTGGTACTACCCTTGAAGACTTCCTCAAACGGGTCAGAGTGATACCTATACGGCTAAAGCCTATTTCTAGGTACTTGATCGTCAAACCCATCCCCTTTTGAAATTTTCATCTTTATGTTGAAATTTCTAAAAAGAAAAAAGAAAACCTTTCAAAACAATGCTTACTTTCATCGTTTCATTGTTCAAAAATCATCAAATCCAAAAAAACAAGTCTAGGAGCCTCTTCCCAGACTTGACCAAAATTTTCGATCCTTGAACCCAAAATTCTTGGTTTGAAACAAAAACCAGGACTCAGGAATTTTCACCCTAGTCCGCCTCCGTTTTTACAACCAAAATGGTTTTTAAGTCAAAAATTACGACCCTCGTGTCTTTAAACAAAAAAAAAATGGTTTTTAGAAACCACGGGGAAGTGACACTTAATCGATACTCTCAAAACCCAAAAACCGAAAGGATACGAACCCCATTCGATACTTCCAAAGCCCAAAAATCGGAAGGGTACGAACCCTATTCGATACTTCCAAAGCCCAAAAACCGGAAGGATGCGAACCCCATTTGATACTTCCAAAACCCAAAAATCGCAAGGCAGCGAACCCTATTCAATACTTGCAAAACCTTAAATTTCAAAAATCGTGGAGACACAATATTCAAATTGATATCCACAACCCAAATTTCAAATGGTTTGAGAAAAACTCAAGTTTCAAAAATCATGGGGAAACGACACCAAGTCAGTACCCGCAAAACCAAAGTTTTGGGAAAAGCAAGGAAGCGACGCTTAGTCGATACTTGCATCCCAATCCGCGAGGAAGCGACATTCCGTCGATACTCGCAAATCCAGCCCGCGAGGAAGCGACATTCCATCGATACTCGCAAATCGAATGAGCAAGGAAGCGACATTCCATCGATACTTGCAAAACCATTCAGCGGGGAGGCGACGTTTAGTCGATACCTGCATTTTGAAAACCAAAACCCAGCTATAAACGCTAAACTCGACTATAAACACCAAAATTTGGCTATAAACGCCAAAATCCGGCTATAAACACCAAAATCAGCTCTCATGCCAACAAAACAAAACTTGATTTTCAAAAAATCTGGCTCTCTTGCCAAGAACAACAAAAAACCTTTGGCTCTCATGCCATCCCAAAAATCTGGCTTTCATGCCAAAAACAAATAAATTTTTTTTGGCTTTTATGCCATCTCAAAATTTTGGCTCTCATGCCACAAAAAAATTTTGGCTTCAATGCCACAAAACAAAATTCGGCTTTCATGCCATCATAAAATTCGGCTTTCATGCCATCTCAAAATTTTGGCTCTCATGCCACAAACAAATTTTGGCTTCTATGCCACAAACAAAACAAATTCGGCTTTCACGCCATTTTAAAATTTTGGCTCCCATGCCACAAACAAATTTGACTTCCATGCCACAAAACGAAATTCGGCTCCTATACCATTCCAAAATTCGGCTTTCATGCCATCTCAAAATTTTGGCTTTAATGCCATTTCAAATTTTGGCTTCCATGCCGCAAACAAAGTTTGGCTCTTACGCCACAAAATTCGGCTTCCATGCCATTCTAAAAATCGGTTTTCAAGCCATCAAAAACTAGGCTTTCGCCACAAAAATTGGCTTTCATGCCCAAAACAACCCTTTGACAAAAGATTTTCATAAAATGACAACCTTTTGATCAAATTCTCAAACAAATATTCCCATCAGCTTTTGATTAAATTTGTTCTCATTAAAAAATGATTTAAGTGAAAAGAAAGGGATACAAAAAAAAATATAGTAACAAAAATGTTTATACATGGAGGTACCAAAAAAAAAAGAGAGAAAAGAAAAAGAGTTTATTACAACTCAGGAGCTCAATCTAGCATGTTCTTCAACCAAAGGTTCAACTCCTCAAGCAGACCCTTGGCCTTAGCTTCCAAAGTTTTTAGGCCACGCTTCTTCAGAATATTCCCATAAAATGCGGCCGAACGCCGCGACCCATCTACAGCACGAGGAAGTTCTTCCCAGAGGACCTGCCACTGCTCATACTCCTGAGTCTTCCTCTGGAAATTGCTTTCAGCTTCCTCAACTTGACGAATGAGAGTCCCCTCTTTGTCACGAGCCTCCACAATGGCAGTCCATTTAACAGCAGCTTCTTCCTCCAAAAGCTCAAGACGCTGCCTAGCCTCGACAACCTCCTTATCAAGGTGGTCCAGATCCTGCTTTAGCCCCATGATGGTTAACTCGGTAACTTTCCTCTCCCGAATGAACTGCTTCCGAGTCTTCGAGATCTCAGTCAGCTCAGCCTTGACTTTGCTGGAAGGCTTCATAAACAACTCATCAAAGAAGTCACCATCTGGGAAACCATTGGTCTCAGTCCACTTGTTCCCTAAAGCAATGACTTCATCAACAAATCCTTGGCGCTTGCAATGTCCAGACCGACTTCTTCGCTGTCTGCAAGGATGTCCTGTACATGCTTGATCATACCGAAACCAGCTTCGAAGTGACCCAAAGAAAGAGTCTCAACCCATGAGCTCAAAACACTCTTCAACACCTTCTTTGCATACTGAAGGTGCGGCCTAGACAAGGATTCGCCATGCTCCGGTACCCTCGCCCATGTCATGCTCCATTGGAAGAGTAATCAATAAACTCTTTCCAATCGAAGAAGCTGACTCGTTGAAAGTAGAAGAAGCCCCTACTCCTGGATCGGCTGCAGGTATCTCCTGTTCTGGCCCTGATGAAGAGGGAGGAACTTCTCCTACTGCTCCACAATCTGTCAAGAAAAAGAAAAAAAAAGTATGAATATGATCTCGTAAAAAAAAATATCAAGATTATTATTAAAAAATACCTTCTTCGACGACCGGCGGAGTACTCTCTGCCTCTCTGAGCCCATCCGAAGCATTGTCAAAAGTTGCATCCATGGATGGCTCGAAATCGTCAGAATCCTCTGGCAAGACAGCTAACAAGAAAACAAAAGCTACATGTTGACAAATGATAGCACAAACAAAAAGAAGAAAAAAAGAAGCAAAAGAAATCATACCAGGTGAAGGTTCTGAACCACTCCAGAGTCCCTGGGCTCTTCCTCAGATGCCAAGACTGGACCCGTCATCGCCTCATTGGCCGGAACCTCGGGCATCACTAAGTCATCATCCTCTGCCAAAAGAAAGAAAGCAGTGGATCAAAACAAAAATCTCTTATAAGAGAAAAGAAGAAACAAAAGAAAGAAGGAGAATCATACCAGCTGTCTCATCTTCTCTGCTCCTCTTCTCCGGAGGCTCGTCAACATCCCCTTACACCTCCTCAGCAATGGTGGTAGGAACTTCCAAATCAGAAGGACTTTCATGCCGTCTCATATTACGGCGTTGTCCTCTCTTCCTCTTGCTTCGGCGGGTCAGCCTGCTCGACGATCTTGCCTAGCTATCAACATCAGGCCTCTCACTAGAGTCCTCGCTGGATGGCCAACTTTTCTCAGTATACTCCATGGAAGCCTTCGTGCGCTCTGCTTGCATCCAAGCATCGCTCTCGGCCTCCTCCTCTTCCAGATGTCTCAAGACCTCACCAGGAATCCCTTGTGCGGCTCCTGATCTGATGATATCATGCTCGTTCAGAAAGCCTATCTTTTGCTTCTCTCCAGAAAGGAAGGCCAAAACTTCCTCTCGACGGACACCATTTGATCTACCAAGACCCTTCCCAGGAGATTGCTTGATATCGAGCTCCTTCTTGGAAAGCCCCCGGTACACTGAGAAGCTCTCCACGAACCATTTCGTGAAGCCAGAAGTCCGAAAAGTGGGTAGCTCGGGATAGGAAATCATTGCGGTAGTGTCCTCTGCACTGTAAAAAGCCCATGAATTTCTCCCATCCTGCAGACCTCCAAAACGCTTCACCATGCTTGAAGGCGCTCCAACAACGCCTTGAGAGAAGCCAAGCTGCAATGCAAAAGCGCGAAGGGACATACGGCTGGATATCGACGAAAAGATGTCTACGGTACACCATCGTACCAACCCGTATGTTGAAAAGCCATTTCTTCTCTGCATTTGTCAAAGCATAGTGTCTTCTCGACCCTGCCCTGGTCAAATCACGGGAGACACCAAAATCAAAAGCCTTCTTCCGCAAACCTGGAGAAAGCTTCACTGAAGACTGCCCAATCTCGACGTCCCTGAACCGTCTGATCCTCAAACGGGCAAACAAAAGAGATTCGGAAACGGCTGTCCCTCTAGCCAAACAAATCATAAAAGGATCTTCGTCCTGTGTAACTCCCAACCGATGGAAGCTAGGACAGTAGTATACATACCACGAATAGAAGATGTGGGCTGAAAATACCCTGTTCATAGGGAGCCCAAGCCGAACTAGGTAAGCAGCAGCCTGCAGTTCGGTACACAAGTAGGAGTAAAGAGTAGGTACCAAAGCCAGCCGCTCTCCAAACGCCATCTGACAGGCCGGAAAAATAAAATGCTGCTTGATGTGTGTTCCATCTCCTCCAGTAAAAACAGCCTCACCCAGCCAATAAGTGAGGTAAACATCGAGATTTGTCCGCAATGCAATGTCAGGACAAATGGAATCTGTACTTGCAAAGAACTTCATCAAATCTTCTCGCATGGCGGAAATCTTCTTCAAACTTGAGGCTTTAGCCCTAGCATCCTGGGCCATGCCATCAGAAGACTCCCCGCCATAAAAAAAGTTGGAGCTGTAACTCTTCCAATTGCTGCTCCTGATTTTCGAGCTCTCCTTCTCCTTCAGAAAATCATAGAAGGCAATGAGCTGAAAGTACACAAGCTTGAACTCCTCAGACTGCTCCTCAAGGACGCTGTCAATAGGCATAAACTCCTCATAGAGTTTGCCGAGGATAGGCAATCCGGTGATGGCGCTTAATTCCTTCAAAGAAAAACCAATCTCACAATTCGTCACAATGAAGGTATTGGTTTGTGGAAGGAATGACTCCAGCATGGCCATGAAAGCCTCATCGGAGAAAACAACGGTTTGCCGAAAAGCACGAACCGCATCAAAAATCTCGGCCTCCCGCATAACGGCCTCGCCAATCTTCAGGGTGTGATCAGTCCATGATTCCCAGCTTGAGTCAGTACTGAAACGGCCACGAAGTCGAAAAGGCTTCACCCAATTATTGCCGTCACCCCAAAAAATGCCAAGGCCCACCGGTCTCAAATCAATCGACTGGTGATCAGAACCTTGGTAGCCACTGGGTGGCATCAACATGTCCATACGGACAGGCGACTTCTCTGCAAAACCGAAAGGGCTGCCAACAAAAACCCGGGTCTTGATCACACTGGTCCTCTTCACCCAGCTCGGAGGATCCTCCCTCTTAGGGCACGTAGGAGAAAGGCTCATGATCGAGATGGTCCGATCGAAGGTCGACCGGGTAGAAATAATTATCTCCTCACCATCTGCTGTGTAAGAGAACTAAAAACATCTCCTTTGGTATGTCAAGTCGTCGGGGACTGAATCACCAAAGAAGAAGGTAGGATTGGGCACAACAATCTGATCGTCCGTAACCTAAGGACGGCTGCTTACCACAATCTTGTAGAATTCCTCATCTTTGAGAGAGATCAATCGGTGTCTCATATCATCACGATTGAGGGAATCGCACTTTTCCAAGTTCTTCTCGACAAACTGGACCTTCTCCCAAGCCTGCTGAACGTCCGCATTGGAAGACCTGGCAGACCGACGAGGTGCGTCGGTAACAGGACCCTTGCTCTTGTTCGTTCTGGAAGAACTACCTGCAAAAGATGGAAGGAAAAGAAAAGATCAACCAAAATGACAGAGTTTTGCTACAAAAAAATTCTAGCGAAATTTTGACATGGTTCCGGGACAATTCCGAAGAAAAGGGAAATACCACGAAAAAGACAGGAAGCCTAAAGATGAGCTCAACATCGCTACGAGCTCATAGTCAGCGGAAAATTCTCCAAGAAGGTTTGAACTCAACATTACTGCGAGAACGAGCCAATCTCATCAAATTTCAGCAAAATTTGGAAAAGAGCTCAACATTGCTGCGAGCTCCAAAATCCAAAAACTTACAAAGTTCCTTAAAATCCAGCAAGACCAAGAAAGGGCTCAACATCGCTGTGAGCTCCAAATCCTAATACTTGCAAAAGATTTTCAGGTATTCATCATTATGCTTCCAAGTCCATTTACCAAAAATCATGCATCAAAGAATATCATCATGCATTAGATGCTAGGAAAACCTTGACCAAAGTTTGACCAATTCCAACCCAACTTGGTCAAAACCAATCAAACTTTGTCCAAGTCAAAAATCATGTTGGCTTGACCTAGAGACTCTAGCCTTCTATCTTGATGCATCAAACAAATAAAAATGCATGAACATATTGAAATTGCATAACCTCATTATCAAGGTGAGCAAACAAAGAAGGAAAGAAAAAAAGAGAGAGAGAAAAAATTCTCAACAACAAAACAAAAAAAAATTCAGGCCCACAGGCCGTGGCCCATTGCCACAGTATGGCCAAGTCCGTACAGCCAACAAAAAAGAAAGAAGAGAAAAAAAAAACTCTGGAAAAAAAGAGAGAAAAAAAAAACGGTGAAAAAAAATCACCGTGTGAAAAAAGAAGAAGAAAAAAAAGAAAGAATAAAAACCGTAAAAAAAAAAAAGAAAACACGGTGAAAGAAAAAAGAAAAAAGAAAGAAAAACCCGTGAAGAAAAAAATGAGTGAGAAAAAGAAAAAAAAGAAGAGAAAAAAAAAAAACAGAGAAGCACGAAAAAAAAAACAAAAAAACGTGCACAAAAAAAAAGAAGAAAGTAAAAAAAAAAGAGAAGAAACACGTGCTTGGAAAAAAAAAGAAGAGAAAAAGAGTGCAAAGAAAGAAAGAAGCTACTTCTACAATGGAATTTCTTGTGGAGAAAGAAAACTTAGTTGAAGCATGGAGAAGAAGAAAAAGCTTGGAGATCCTTGGAGAAGAAAAGCACTTCTTGATCTTAGAGCACTCTTGAAGACTCTTGCAAAAGAAAGCAATGGAGCCAAAGATCCAACCCCTCTTACTTTTATAGAAGAGAGCAAATCAAAAGAGGAAACGAGGAGAAAATAAAGGAGGTAAGTGCTAAAATTTAGCTACTTCCCCAAAAGAAAGATACTTTGAGAAAATCTCTCCCAAAAATAAGGAAACTTGAGAGATTCTCTCCAAGTAAAGATATTTTTAGATATTCTCTACACAAAAGAAATATTTTTAGATATTCTCTAAAAAAATGACACCATGCGAGATCTAGGCCATCTCCAAAGCCTAAGGTCCCATGGGTTAGCCCATATGAGCCAGGTTTGACCACCTAGGCACTAAAAATGGCTTTTAGTCAAAATATTCCTCTTACCAAGAGCAAAAAAAAAAAAAAATGTCCCATGCCTCTCTTGAGTTGATTGGACCATTCAAAAAAAAAAAAGAGAAGAAAAAGGAAAGAAAGCCTCATGAGTTTCCAAAAAACCAAACCGTCCAACCTCATGAACCAAATTAAGCCAAACTCTTGAAATTGACATTCCACAACAAACCAAACCTTGGTCCCCTACCTCGCCATATACAGCTTGTTAGGTCACAAGACCAAAACCAAAATCAAAATCCGAACCAAACCAAAACCAAAACCAAAAAACCGAATCTGACCCCCCAACCTGCCACATACAGCTTGTTGGGTCACAAAGTCAAAATAAAAAATCAAACCCCGACCCCCTAACCTGTCACATACAGCTTGTTAGGTCACAAGGTCAAAAACCAAAATCCAAAACCCAAAATCCAAATACCCTATGTCATTTTCAAAACTTTGCCTTGAGATGGTACGTGATCCCTCTCGCTACCATAAAATTCCCCCGGAAACTGAAAAGGCTATCAAAAAAAAAATGCTCAAGACTCTTAGTCAAGTCAGAAGCTCTCCTTCAAGTTTCTCTTCGAGGCACATCGACTCCGAAAAGCTACTCGTCGCTGTACCTCGAGGAGGAATTTGTTGACACCAAAAAAGTCACTATGTCTCCTCAACATCAAGAAGCCACACGAAGCTGTCACTGGCCCACCAAAATCAATCAATGTCTGAAATTGCACCGCAATCTGACATCAAACAACGTGTGGATCCACCTGCGATGATCACAAGAAGAATCCCAAAGGACGCGGCGCGGCCTGTGACTCTTCACATGCCCTGGTGACCACTTAATGTCATTAATTAGCCTGTTTATGACAACTTAATGCGGTCATTAACTCATTATTTTGGGCGGCCCAATCAGATTCAAGCATTCGGGAGTTACAGATCCAAGCAATCATGGCATTAAACCCATGAAGCTCCCCTCATCATGAAGATTAAAGGCCTTTTGAAGCCTGGGGTATGGATATTAAAGGTCTTATCTCTCCCCCATTAAGCAAAGGTCATCGCTTCATCTTCACCGCTACAGATTATTTCTCCAAGTGGTCAGAAGCATCTGCGCTCAGCGAAATGAAGACCTCATCCGTCCTTTAATTCTTGCGCACCAACATTATTTGTCGCTTCAGCATACCTAAAAGATTCGTTCATGATACCACAGTTCCGGGATCACAGATTCTACAGGTTCTGCAACAAATACAAAATCCAAAGTTATCCTTCGACTCCATATAATCCTGTAGCGAACGGACTAGCAGAAGCCTTCAACAAGACACTCTGCATGTCCTATCAACTCAAAAGAGGCATGGGACATTTTTTTTGCTCTTGGTAAGAGGAGTATTTTGACTAAAAGCCACTTTTAGTGCCTAGGTGGTCAAACCTGGCTCATATGGGCTAACCCATGGGACCTTAGGCTTTGGAGATGGCCTAGATCTCATATGGTGTCATTTTTGTGGAGAATATCTAAAAATATCTCTTTTGTGAAGAGAATATCTAAAAATATCCTTACTTGGAAAGAATCTCTCAAGTTTCCTTCTTTTTTGGAAAGACTTTCTCAAAATATCTTTCTTTTGGAAAGACTTACGTCCTTTCTTTTCTCCTTGTTTCCTCTTTTGGTTTGCTCTCTTCTATAAAAACGAGGGGGGTTGGATCCTTTGCTCCTATTGCTTTCTTTATTTGCAAGAGTCTCCAAGGGTGCTCCAAGATCAAGAAGTACCTTTTCTTCTTCTTCTCCATCAATGGCTTCAAGTAAGTTTTCTTCCTCCACAAGAAACTCCATTGTAAAAGTAACTTCTTTCTTTATTTGCTCTCTTTTTCTTCTTCTCTTCTTTTTTTTTTCTTTTCTTTTCTTCTTCTTCATTTTTTTTTCTTTTTCCCCAAGCACGTTTTTTTTTCTTTTTTTTTCGTGCTTCTTCTCTTTTTTTTTTCTTTTTTTTTTGTCCACGGTTTTCATCCCTTTTTTTGCCGTGCTTTTTTTCTTTTTTTGTTCTTCACCATGTTTGTTGTTTTTGTTTTTTTTTTTTCTTCCACGGTTTTTGTTCTCTTCTTTTTTTTTACACGTTGATATTCCCCTTTTTTTTCTTTTTTTTCAGCTTTTTTTTTCTCTCTGTTTTTTTTCTTGGCTGTACGGACAGGTCCGTACGGACCTGGCCGTACTTGCCACGTGGCACTGGGCCACGTGCTTGTGGGCCAAATTTTTTTTTTTTTTTGCTGAGATTTTTTCTCTCTCTGTTTTTTTTTCTTTCCTCCTTTGTTTGCTCACCATGATAATGAGGATCATACAATTTCAATATGTTCATGCGCGTTTTTTTTTTTGATGCATCAAGATAGAAGGCTAGAGTCTCTAGGTCAAGCCAACATGATTTTTGACTTGGACAAAGTTTGATTGGTTTTGACCAAATTGGGTTGGAATTGGTCAAACTTTGGTCGAGGTTTTCCTAGCTTTTAATGCATGATGATATTCTTTGATGCATGATTTTTGGTAAATGGAATTGGAAGCATGATGATGCATACCTGAAAATCTTTTGCAAGTATTGGGATTCTGAGCTCGCAGCGATGTTGAGCTCTTTCTCGGTCTTGTTGGATTTTGAGGAACTTTACAATTTTTTTATTTTGAAGCTCGCAGCAATGTTGAGCTCTTTTCCAAATTTTGCGGAAATTTGATGAGATTGGCTCATTCTCGTAGCGATGTTGAGTTCGAACGTTCTTTGAAAATTTTCCACTGACTATGAGCTCGCAGCGATGTTGAGGTCATCTTCAAGCTTCCTATCTTTTTTCGGAGTATTTCCCTTTTCTTCAGAATTGCCCTGGAACCATGTCAAAATTTTGCTAGAATTTTTATAGCAAAACTCTGTCTTTTTAATGATGATTGATCTTTTCTCTTCCATCTTTTGTAGGTAGTTATTCCAGAACGAATAAGGGTAAAGGTCCTGTTACTGACGCACCTCGTCGGTCTACCAGATCTTCTAATGCGGCCGTTCAGCAGGCTTGGGAGAAGGTCCAGTTTGTCAAGAAGAACTTGGAAGAGTTCGATTCCCTCAATCATGATGAGATGAGACAGCGATTGATCGCTCTCAAAGATGAGGAATTCTACAAGATCATGGTAAGCAGCCGTCCTTGGGTTACGGACGATCAGAGCATTGTGCTCAAGCCTACCTTCTTCTTTGGTGATGCAGTCTCGGACGACTTGATATACCAAATGAGATGTTTTGAGTTCTCTTACACAGTAGATGGTGAGGAGAGAACTATTTCTACCCGGTCGACCTTTGATCGGACCATCTCAATCTTGAGCCTTTCTCCCACGTGCCCTAAAAGGGAAGATCCTCTGAGCTGGGTGAAGAGGACCAGTGTGATCAAGACCGGGGTTTTTGTTGGCGGCCCTTCCGGTTTTGTAGAGAAGTCGCCTGTCCGTATGGACATGTTAATGCCAGCCAGTGGCTACCAAGGTTTTGATCATCCATCGGTTGATTTTAGACTGGTGGGCCTTGGCATTTTTCGGGGTGAGCGCAGCAATTGGGTGAAGCCTTTTCGACTTCGTGGCCGTTTCAGTGCTGACTTGAGCTGGGAATCATGGACTAATCACACCCTGAAGATTGGCAAGGCCATTCTGCTGGAGGCAGAGATTTTTGATGCGGTTCGCGCTTTTTGGCAAACCGTTTTCTCCGATGAGGCTTTCATGGCCATGCTGGAGTCATACCTTCCACAAACCAACACCTTCATTGTGACGAGTGGTGAGATTGGTTTTTCTTTGAAGGAACTGAGCGCCATCACCGGGTTGCCTATCCTCGGCAAACTCTATGAGGAGTTTATGCCTATAAACAGCGTCCTCGAGGAGCAGTCTGAGGAGTTTAGGCTTGTATACTTTCAGCTCGTCGCCTTCTATGATTTTTTTAAGGAGGAGGGCTCGAAAGTTAGATGCAGCAGTTGGAAGAGTTGCAGCTCAAACTTTTTTGACAGCGGGGAGTCTTCTGATGGCATGGCCTGGGATGCTAGGGCTAAAGCATCAAGTTTGAAGAAGATCGCTGCTATGCGAGAAGATTTAAAGAAGTTCTTCGCAAGTACAGATGCCATTTGTTTCGACATTGCGTTGCGGAGAGATCTCGCTATTTACCTCACTTATTGGCTGGGTGAGGCTGTTTTTGCTGGAGGAGATGGAACGCACATTAGGCTGCACTGTATTTTTCCGGCCCAGGGACTCTGGAGTGGTTCCAGAACCTTCACCTGGTATGATTGCTTTGGCTTCTTTTTTTTTTCTTTTTGTTTGTTCTGTCATTTGCCAACATGTAGCTTTTGTTTTTTTTGGTAGCCGATTTGCCAGAGGATTCTGACGATTTCGAGTCATCCATGGACGCAACCTTTGACGATGCTTCGGATGAGCTCAGAAAGGCAGAGAGTATCCCACCGGTCGTCAAAGCAAGTATTTTGCAATACTAATCTTGGTATTGATTTTTTTTTTGACAAGATTATATTCATACCTTTTTGTCATTTCGTTCGCAGATTGTGGAGCAGTAGGAGAAGTTCCTCCTTCTTCCTCAGGGCCAGAACAGGAGATGCCTGCAACCGATCCAGGAGTAGGGGCTTTTTCTTCCTTCAATGAGTCAGCTTCTTCGGTTGGAAAGAGTTTACTGATTAGTCTTCCAATGGAGCGTGACATGGGCAGTCGAGCGCCAGAGCATGGCGAATCCTCATCTGCGCCGCACCTTCAGTATGCAAGGAAGGTGTTGAAGACTATTTTGAGCTCATGGGTTGAGACTCTTTCTTCAGGTCACTTGGAAGCTGGCTTTAGCATGATCAAGCATGTACAGGACATTCTTGTTAGAGATTTTGTGTATTGCAATTTGATAGATGCACTATTCATTTTATTCATCATTTGAATTCACACACATGCATTGTTTTAGAAAAGCTTGAAATCTTGATTTATACATGCATTGTTTTAAATCTTGTACACCTTATGATTTATGCATGTTTTGGTTTTAAACATTGGATGCATTTTTAGTTTTATAAAGGATTTTATAAATCAAGCTAGCCATTTGTTTTAATCTTTCAAATCTATTTAGGCTTTTTATGTTTCATGATTTTAAAGAACTTGGATTGGTTTAAATCATGTTTCCATGCTTGGTTTAATGGCCCAAAGATCCCACAAAAAATTTACTTTGAAAAATGCAAAAATTGGGATTTTTTTCTTAGGCTGTCGGTCAACCGACAAGCTGAGTGTCGGCTAACCGACAAGTGGACCAAGGTCAACCGACAAGTGTTCTCGGTTAGAATTCCAGAGAGCAGCATTTTCATATAATTTACACGTCGGTCAGCTTGTCGGTTAGGTCTCGGTTAACCGACCTTGCTTCTGAACCTGACCGAAGCTCTCTCGGTTAGAAAACCAGAGAGGAATTTTCTGACCAAGTTTACATTGTCGGTTAGGGTGTCGGTCAGGCCTCGGTTAACCGAACATTTCGGTTAACCGAACCATACTTTATGGTCTGCAAATTTTTGAAAATATGACCGTTGGCCTGTGACCGTTGGGGGTGTCGGTTAACCGACCCCTGGATGTCGGCTAACCGACAAGTAGCCGTTGAGCAACTTTTTCTATAAAAAGAAGCACATTCCTTAGCCCCAAGTGATGATCTTTGAAGCCCTTCTTGAGGTATTTTGAGGGAAAAGAAAGGGGATCAAGCTAAAGAGGGCTAAGGGTCATTAAGGAAAACTAAATCTTGGATTAATGAAGTTAAACCACCAAGTAAGCTTTGCCTTTTTATAATCATTGTTTTTTGCTTTGTTTAATCTTTGGTAAATGATTTTAGCATAGAAACCTTGATGTATTGAATCCTCTACTCCTTTAATATTTGATTTAAGTCATTGGATTCTTCACCCTGATTTCTAAACCAGTTTGTTTTAATACTTTATAAAACATGTTTTGTCAAAACCTTTGATTTGTTTTATAAACATGTTTCATTAACTTGTTTGAATCATCTTTGTTGTTTTCATTCATTTGAACTTTAATTAAATTAGTTTGTTTTTGAAAACAACATTGAATATGCATCACATGTTTGGACATAATTAATTTCATACAACTTGGGAGCTTTTGATTTCATTTCTTCAACAAGTTTGTATTTGGTACATGTGATTTGCATATTACTTCAATCAAATCTTTTTATGTGCATTAAACTTTTAATTGCTTCAAGCATAAATTGATTAAGCTTTATTTTAAATATTGATTGAAGTTTCCACACACTCACTTCATAAGCATACATCTTTGCATTTTATAGTGTTTGTGTGAGTTTGCTTTACACTTTCATATTCGCCTAATCTAGAGGCAATTAAATTGAGCTTTAATGGTAATCTCTTAGAGTGCTTTGTGAAAACACTTTCTTGAGAGAAATCATTTGATTGTAAAGGTTATTGCTTAGCCTAAGAAAAGCATTGTGTGAAGGTTCTTGCTTAGCCTAGAAAAGCATCTTGTATAGGTTATTGTTAAGCCTTGCAAAACAACATTGAAAGGTTATTGCTTATCCTTGGAAAGCATATTGTAGTGGTTTTTGCTTAGCCATTTGAAAAGCATAAATAGTGGAAATCCGGTGGGGTGTGAGATCACAAGCCGGTAGTGGATGTAGGCATTAAGGCCGAACCACTATAAATGATTGTGTTATGGTGAATGCTTTTGTGGTGATTGTTGTTGTTTAGCTTCTGCATTTTATTTGTTAATCATCACAAGTGGCTAATAATTTTAAAGAAGTTTAAAATTGGCATAATTGGTCATTAAGTTGTAACTCACCCTATTCACCCCCCTCTAGGGTTAGGATCCCGGACTTTCAATTCTTGCTGATAGCGAAGAAGTCGGTCTAGACATCGCAAGTGCCAAAGATGTTGTTGATGAAATCATCGCCTTGGGGAACAAATGGACTGAGACCAAGAGTTTCCCAGATGGTGACTTCTTTGATGAGATGTTTGTGAAGCCTTCCAGCAAAGTCAAAGCTGAGCTGACTGAGGTCATGAAGACTCAGAAGCAGTTCGTTCGGGAGAAGAACGTTACCGAGTTATCCATCATGGGGCTGAAGCAAGACTTGGACCGCCTTGATAAGGAGGTTGTCGAGGCTAGGCAACGTCTTGAGCTTTTGGAGGAAGAAACTACTGCCAAATGGACCGTCATTGTGGAGGCTCGTGACAAGGAGGGGACTCTCATTCGTCAGGTTGAGGAAGCTGAAGGTAATTTTCGGAGGAAGACTTAGGAGTATGAGCAGTGGCAAGTCCTCTGGAAAGTACATCCTCGTGCTGTAGATGGGTCGCAGCGCTCGGCCGCATTTTATGGGAATATTCTGAAGAAGCGTGGCCTAAAAACTTTAGAAGCCAAGGCCAAGGGTCTACTTGAGGAGTTGAACCTTTGGTTGAAGACCATGCTAGATTGAGCGCCTGAGTTGTAACAAACTCTTTTCTTCTTTCTCTTTTTTTTTTGGTACCTCCATGTATAAACAATTTTGGTACTATATATTTTTTTTGTATCCCCTTCTTTTCACTTAAATCACTTTTGATGAAAACAAATTTGAGCAAAAGCTGATGGGAATGTTTGTTCAAGAATTTGATCAAAAGGTTGTCATTTTGTGAAAATCTTTTGTCAAATGGTTGTTTTGGGCATGAAAGCCAATTTTTGTGGGAAAAAGCCTGGTTTTTTTTTTTTTTTTTGATGATTTGAGAATCAAATTTTAGAATGACATGGAAGTCTAATTTTGTAGCGTAAGAGCCAAAACTTGTTTTGCGGCATGGAGCCAAAAGTTTTGAAATGGCATTAGAGCCAAAATTTTTGAGATGGCATGAAAGCCGAATTTTGGAATGGCATAGAAGCCGAATTTTATTTTGTGGCATGGAAGCCAAATTTGTTTGTGGCATGAGAGCCAAAAATTTTTGTCTGTGGCATGAGAGCCAAAGTTTTTTTTGTTTGTGGCATGAGAGCCAAAGTTTTTGGATGGCGTGAAAGCCAAAGTTTTTGGATGGCATAGGAGACGAGTTTTAAGATGGCATGAAAGCCGAATCTTTGAATTGGCATGAAAGCCGATTTTTTTAGATGGCATGAGAGCCAGATTTTTTGATTTGGCATGAAAGCCAATTTTTTTTAGATGGCATGAGAACCAGATTTTTGAAAACCAGGTTTTGTTTAGTTGGCATGAAAGCCGATTTTTGGAATGGCATAGGAGCCGAGTTTTGTTTTGTTTGTTGTTTGTTTTGTTTTGGCATGAAAGCCAGATTTTTGAAAACCAAGTTTTGTTTTGTTGGCATGAAAGCCGATTTTGGTGTTTTGTTGCCGGATTTTGGTGTATCTAGCCGAATTTTGGCGTTTATAGCCGATTTTGGCGTTTATAGCCGAATTTTGGCATTTATAGCCGATTTTGGCGTTTATAGCCGAATTTTGGAGTTTATAGCCGATTTTGGCGTTTATAGCAGGGTTTTGGCATTTATAGCCGAATTTTGGCGTTTATAGCCGATTTTTGGTTTTCAAAATGTAGGTATCGACTAAGTGTCGCCTCCCCGCTGAATGGTCTTGCAAGTATCGATGGAATGTCGCTTCCTTGCTCATTCGATTTGCGAATATCGATGGAATTTGGCTTCCACGCGGTCTGGGTTCGCGAGTATCGATTGCATGTCACTTCCTCGCGGATTGGGGTGCAAGTATCGACTAAGCGACGTTTCCTTGCTTTTCCCAAAACTTTTGGTTTTGCTAGTACTGACTTGATGTCGTTTCTCCGCGATTTTTGAAATTTGGGGTTTTTTGAACCATTTGAAATTTGGATTGTGGATATCAATTGGAATATTGCGTCTCCACGATTTTGAAATTCGAGGTTTTGCAAGTATCGAATGGGGTTCGCTTCCTTGCAATTTTTGGGTTTTTGGAAGTATCGAATGAGGTTCGCATCCTTCCGGTTTTTGGATTTTGGAAGTATCGAATGGGGTTCGCATCCTTCCGGTTTTTGGGTTTCGGAAGTATCGAATGGGGTTCGTATCCTTCCGGTTTTTGGATTTTGGAAGTATCGAATAGGGTTCGCATCCTTCCGGTTTTTGGGTTTTCCGAGTATCGACTGAATGTCGCTTCCCTGCGGTTTCTAAAAAACATATTTTTTGTTTAAAGACACGAAGGTCATAAATTTTGACTTAAAACCATTTTGGTTGTAAAAGCCGAGGCAGACCAGGGTGGAAATTTCTAAGTCCTGATTTTTGTTTCAAACCATGAATTTTGGGTTCAATGATCGAAAATTTTGGTAAGTCTGGGAAGAGGCTCCTAAACTTGGAGTTTTGAATTTTTGAATTTGATTTTTTTTTTAACAATGAAACGATGAAAGTAGGCATTATTTTGAGAGTTTCGAGATGAAAATTTCAAAAGAGAATGGGTTTGACGAGCAAGTACCTGGAAATAGACTTTGGCCATGTAGATATCGCTCTGACCCATTTGAGAAAGTCTTCAAGGATAGTACCGCTTCAAGAACTTGCCGTTGATGGGCAGCATACATCTGTCTCCTTCCATGTTTAGAAGAGCATATGTGTCGTTGGAGAAGACTTAGTCTATGACGAAGGGTCCCTCCTGTTGGCACTAAAAATGTCACTTTGCCTCTTCAAGCCACATGAAGCCGCAGCCTACCAAAATAGGCAATGCTGCTTCCAAAAAACCAAATCTTGTTAGAATCAAACAAAAACTGCAAGATCCTTCAAGATAGCCAAGAGAAGAGTACACATGAAGTTTCGGGCCATTTCGACAACATTTGGCCTAACTTCACTTCTTCGACAGCTAAACAGGAGCTCTCGGCGGCGACAGCATCAGAGACATCAAATTCCCGATCAGAGCCTGTGGATGATCTCAAAATGCATTCAAAAGGCTCCACGTCAAGTTCCAAGTCAAACCGACAACGTTTGACCCTACATCAACCCTCAAGCAGCTATATCAAGCCTCTCGGCGGCGAAAACCACCAAAACCATTGCTCATCAAACAGAGCACATGGGCAGCTTCAAAATGCTTACAAAGGGCTACACGTCAAGTTTCAGGTTATTTCGACAACATTTGACCAGACTTTGACTCTTAGAAGCCAAATCAGGCCTCTCGGCAGTGGAGCTCCCCGGGACCATGGTTTCCAAGACAGAGCCTGTGGATCATCTCAAAATGACTCCAATAGGTTCCCTGTCAAATTTCAAGTCAATCGGACATCGGTTGACCACACATCAAAGCGCGACATCTACCTCGCGGCAGAATCAAGCCTACTGGCGACGGGACCCCATACGGCTTCAAAACTCAAACAAAAGCCTATGGTTGGTCTTATTTATTCCTTAGGAGGCTCCACCTCAAATTTCAGGTCATTCGGACATCGTTTGACCCAGTTTCAGCTTCTGACGGAAAATCGGCAACCCTGCGCGACAAAGTCTTCGGCTTTCCTGGAAAATTGGAAACTTTGCAACCCAAATTGCAAGGATTCTCATCAATTTTTCTACAAGAGAATAAGGCCAACAAATGAGAGAAAATGTCAAAGAAAAATACAGAAGAAAAAACGAAGGAAAAAGACCTCAAAACGACCGCAAAACAGGCTCCGAAGGGGAAAATTCCCCAAGGGTCGCAGACCCCCGCGACCCTAGAAGCCCGGAATCTCCGGTTTCGCCCCGGGAGCTCCGTTTTCCGTCGTTTTTCGCGATTCGAAGCTTCCAACCCCTAGGACTTTCCAAAATTCATACTTTTGAGGCGCCAAATCCTCCGACGTCCGTCAAAATCACGGGTCAACCTCCAAAAGTATCAAAATCAACATTGATCGCCTACCAGTCGACCAAAAAAGTGTGCTTTCCGCCCGATCGATCGAAAAATCGACAGGACAGATGTCACCGGCCCGCTCTTAGCTATCAATGTCTGAAGTTACATGTTCATCCGATGTCAATCAGCATGAAGATCCATCGATGATAATCGCCAGAAGAATTCCAGAAGACACGGCACGGCCCGCGACTCTTCGACTGCTCGGCGACCAATTAATGTGGTTAATTGGCTAGCTTTATGGCAGTCATTAACTCATTCTATTGGACGGCCCAATCAAAAGCAAGCATTTGGGAGTTACAAGTCAATTGATTCATGGCATTTAACCCATGAAACTCCTCCCATCATGGCGATCAAAGGCGATTAAATGCCCTCAATCTCCACCGGCGAATCAGAAGCCAAGATCCAGGAGTTACGAAATAAAGGAATTAAACCCTGTAACTCCTCCATTTGTGCGGCTTAAGTGCAATTAAAGCCCATAAAAGCTCTCCTAAATGGCTACCAAAAGCCTATAAATAGGAGAACATTCCATTGAAATCAAAGATCGGAAAGAATCCAGAGCTCGTATCCAGAAGAGAATCGAATCCAGACGGATCAAACACAGAAAATCCAGAGAAAGAAAAAGAGAGAAAAACTCTGCTGAATTTCTGCACCGGCCACCACTACAAGGTGACAAAAGTCCGTTGGGGGGTACCTCCCCCCCAAGGTCCTTGCCTTCTCCCGCTGCCTCCAATGGCTTAGACGTGGCTTTTCAGCCCGTCTACTTAGCTTTTTATGGGAAATAGGACCTTCTCTTGGTCTTTGTCCTCTAAAAACCTGAGGTTATAGCCAAGCCAAGCGAATCAAGAGCATCCTCTGTTCTCATCTGCATGGATGATGGCGAAGCCCATACATGGCTTGCGACCGTCAGTCTGAACGAGTCCCCCACAATCTCCTGAAAAGTTAGATCCTCCTTTTCTTGCTTTTCATTGTAGTTTGTATTTTTCTAAAAGAGACAAAAAAAATCACAACTCTTGTCTTTCATTATTGATAAGAATTGTAAATCGGCTATAAACGCCAAAATCGGCTATAAATGCCAAAATCGGCTATAAACGCCACAAAATCGGCTATAAATGCCAAAAAAAACCGCCTTTCACGGCAAATCAAGAAAATGTCTCTTTTCTTAAATATATGTGCAATGGAAAACTTGAAAGAAGTTGATTTCCTTTTTACTCGCGAAGGTCGATCTCTGGGTTACCACTTGCAATTCCAAGTAAAATAGAAAATCTGGCACACCCACACAAAGAAATGTTGATGCACGCTTCAGCCCCCCGGGCATGAAAGGGCCGGACCCGACGGACTCCCACGTCCGCCGACCCTGGTAGTACCCTCGGCAGGAGCGCGTTCCATCAAGCTGGCACACCCGGTGGGACTCGTTCATTTGAGAACACGGTGCTCGGAAATGAAATATTTGCATATCATACTTTTTGCTCTATGCTTATACTTCTTTTCCGGATTCCTTGGCTACTTTCTAGCTGGTAGCCTATGTTGGATTTTGCATACTAAATAAAAATGAGATGGGATTTTTTGGAAATTTCTATTTCTTTGAGTTTGTTTCCACTCTTTCTCTTTTCAAAAATAAAAAAATAAAAAAAAAATCAGTTTTCTTAGTTTGAATTCAAAATTGAGAAACTTTGATCCTATCCTATCGTTCTTTGGTGCTTGCAGAAATGTTGAGCCCGTTCGACTAAGGTTTTGGGCCATCGTTTCTCTTCGATGAGTTCATTAGAGATTTCAAAAAAAAAAAATAAAAAAAAATAAAAAAAAAATAAAAAAAAAATAAAAAAAAAAATAATCAGTTTTCTTAGTTTGAATTCAAAATTGAGAAACTTTGATCCTATCCTATCGTTCTTTGGTGCTTGTAGAAATGTTGAGCCCGTTCGACTAAGGTTTTGGGCCATCGTTTCACTTCGATGAGTTCATTAGAGATTTAAAAAAAATATATATATATATAAAAAATAATAAAAAATCAAAAAATCAGTTTTCTTAGTTCTGATTCAAAATTGAGAAGCTTTGATCCTATCCTATCGTTCGTCGTGCTTGCAGAAATGTTGAGCCCGTTCGACTAAGGTTTTGGGCCATCGTTTCTCTTCGATGAGTCTATTTGGGATTTGGAAAAAAAAAGACATAGATCACTAAGGTTAAACCAATTGCGTTCTTTGATCATGATTGACTCAAGAAAAGCCTTGTCCAGAGTGTGGAGACAGCTTGACTGTTCTAGGCAAGGGTCCTCCAAACGGGTTCATTAAGTAATCCTACCCTTACCTGGGGGCAATTCTATCAATTGAGGTTTCATAAGACCGGGTTAGGAGGCCTATGTGTACTCTCTCGTCTTTAAAAACCTTCAAAAAAAATATGTAAAAATAAAAAAAAATCTTCAAAAAAATAAAAATAAATAATCTTAAAAAGAAATATTTAAAAAATAATAAAAAAATAAAAATAATAAAATAAAATAAAAAATCATTTCAAAAAAAAATCTTCAAAAACTCGTCACTTTTGATTTCAGATCTGAGAAATTTTGGTTTCTTCTTTTCTGAGCACTGGCGCTCGCGGAAATCGCCGAGACCGCGTTCAGATTGGAATACCATTTGCTCTCCTTGATGGAACCAATCTTGACATTTCAAAAAAAAAAAAAAAAAAAAAAAAAAAAAAAAAAAAAACTCGTCACTTTTGGATTCAGATTCGAGAAATTGTGGTCTCTTTCCTTCTGAGTACTGGCGCTCGCGGAAATCGTTGAGCCCGTATTTGAATCGGAATGCCACCTACTCTCTTTGACGAATCCATTTCTGACCTTTCAAAACAGAGAATCCCATCTCATGGATGCGATCTCCAACATTTGTGCATAGCGGTACTAGTACGCCCTTTCAGGGTCTACTGTATCTGTGACTGGCACATTTGTAACTCCTACCTTATATTCTTCTTATCTCGAGCAAGCTCCGCTTCTCGATAAGTCGAATTTAGGTATACAATTGCTTCTAGCAGTCATTGGAACGCTCATTTCGAGCCTACCATGCTTGCAACCAGAACAATTGTACCCTCTATGGCTTTTTGCCTTCTTCATATTGCTTGGGTCATGTCCCTTGAGCGATTTGAAAAGACAAAATCATAGAATTCCCCATTTATGATCATCATATTCTTGTGATTACTAATGGATGTGGTCTTGTTTCAGAAATTTTGAAACTAACAATGGCAGCTTCACTGATCATCACCTTCGATGAAAACAAGCACCAGCTCATGCTTAAACAGAAGCAAACCGAGCGCACTTACAAGCGCCCTGCTAGCTGCCGAAGCACCAACTCCCTCAGCAACTCTCTGAACTCCGGGTCGACCTCGACTCCCCGGACCATCGTCTTCGGGACACTGGGACCATTCCCACTTCCCGAAGAAGAAACTGCTCCTGCCAAAAGGCAGAAGGTCGCCTCGCAACGTGTCACTACTGTGACACCAAAGGCAACTGCCGAGACGCAGAAGATCGCCCCTCAACGTGTCACTTCTGTGACACCAAGGGCGAACCCCAAGAATACTAAAACCCGCGGCATCCCCGCGAAACCTCAACCAACAACCAACCAGGTCTACCCTAAGACTTGGTCTCCAAGACCTTCCCTAAAACAAAGAAGGTCTCAAACCTCCACCAAGCCAGCATACCTGGTCCTACTCAAAGAGAACCAGTTCTACCCTCTTGCCTACATGAAAGAGGAGAGACCCATCTCCAACTTGACTCCCAAGTCAACCCAGCATGAACCGGCTTGCTCCCACAAGCCCAAAATCAGATCATGCACCACTAGGCCTCTACAAGCACCTGCCAAGGCCTACACTCCTTCAGTTCGACCCTTCATCTCTACAGGGGCCGAACTCGAAAGGTTCAAAGCTTCACTGCAACAGGCAAAGGACCGGGTCCGCATCCTGTCCTTGCCAAATTACAAAGAAGACAAGCTCGGCTGCTGCGCCCGAGGGAGTACATCCTTCATTGTTAAAGCCCAACCAGAGCTGACTGAAGCTCAAATCGCTCGTCGAGCACGCCGCCGTGCGTCATATCGATAAAAGAGACTAGAGAAGCAACGGACCCAGCCTCCTACACTTCAAGTCTCCCACAAATGGGTCGAAAAAGAAAGACCCGACCAAGTTGCTGCCGTCCATATGGTTGGAAAAACCAGAAGACGCCAAAAGTCAGCATAAAAAATCCATGTCCGACGTCCGGTGACCCGTAGCGTCACTAGGACACGAAGACATCCCGAAGAATCTCCTGCCCCTTCAAACCAAGGACGGGAGAGTAATCCTTCATCAAGCTCTTCATCAAAAAGAATGAGCCCCAGCTCAGTCACCAGGACGGTTTCTTCGTTTGAATCCCGAGGAATGAACGTCCTGGTTACAAATTCTGAGCCACCACCTCAGAATCCACCTCAAGATGATGCGCTCACACGCATCCAGCAGTTGGAACAAGGCCAGCAGAGGATTGAAACTCTGATGGAAAACCTTCTCCTTGTTGTCAAAAATCAGGTGAACAATGAGCCTCCTCCGAATCATCGCAATAACGAGGAAAATTGTGAAGAAAATGAGTCACGCGCCCTTACCAAAAAGGACGTAGACAGTATCCTCGCCAAAGCTAAAGAAGAGGATATACTCAAAGAGCATGGGATCAAGCCACCATATCTCTTATGGATGGACTCAGTCCCATTCCCAACAAAATTCAAACATCCTACTCTCCAAACATATACGGGGAAAGGATCAGCCAGACAGCACGTCATCCACTTCAAGATCCTGACGGGAGCTATTGTGGATCAAGATGCACTCAAGATTCGCCTCTTTGCAAGTACCCTAAAAGGTACGGCCTTCGATTGGTACTCCACTCTTCCGGAGGACTCCATCCAAAATTGGGCCATGCTAGAGACACGCTTCCTGACTCACTTCAAAGGTGAGGATCATCCTGCTACTATGGCTCAGCTTTGTGGCCTGAAGCAGGGGGAGAATGAGTCAACATACGACTTCATTCACAAGTGGAAAGCAATGGCGTACAAATGCTCATATGTACTACCACAAGCGTCGCTAGTCGACATCTGCCGAAACAACATGAGAGCTAGAATCCGCTCCATGATCATCGGCAACAAATCAAAAAACCTGGGGGAACTCCTGGAAGCTTCTATGGAAGCTGAAACGGTGATTAAAGACCTCAACAGTCAAAAGTCATCAAGAAAAGAGCCAACCGCCATTGTAACCTCTAAACCAAAGAAAAAAGAGGTCCTCAATGTGCAGACCAAGTCAGCTCCTCAGCAACCAAAGAAAGCTGAAAACAAAGCTGTAGGTAAGAGACCTGAACTCTCTGATGCCTTCAAAGAGCGAGTAGAAAAGAAATACCCGTTCGATGAAGATGTTGACGAAATCTTCGGGGCTCTCGTGGCAAACGGCAAGCTCACCTTGCCTGAACCCAAAAGACCGGGCGATGTTGGCAAAATCAACGATCCTCGGTACTGTCCATACCACCAGATGGTCTCGCATCCTCTCAATCAATGCTTTGTTGTGAGAGAGAAGATAAACGAGATGTGGAAAAATGGAGTCATCACCTTTGACAAAAACTATGGGTCTGCCTCCGTCAACATGGTGTCACGTGGACAAACACCAAAATCACCAGAAAAGAAGATCACTACTTCCTTCAAGGTGATAAAAAGAATTCAAACGTCCGAAGTGTTGGTTCCTTACCCGACACCAGACGGACAACCCATATGGGTACATCCTGATCCCCTGGAAGATGAAAACTGGGAGATTGTAAAAACAAAGCCGACAGCTCAACAGCGAAGGCAGGCTAGGAAACATCTCCTCAGGCTCAAACGGCAAGAGAAGACCCAGCCAAAACAAGAAGTCAATGAAAAGGCAGAGGCCTCCTCTACCACTTCACTCGGGGCAACAGAAATGTCCCTTCCAGAGACTTCAAAGGCGGTAAGAAACTTCACTCTCAGTGATTTCATGCCACCTCGATTCAAAAAAGAAGTTATGCAGGGGGCATCATACTCTTGCAACTCGGTAGTTGGATTCTCCATTGATGGATACGAGTCCAGCGACACCGACGATGGATTCCAGCCCAACTACACCGGCGAGTGGGAGGAATCTCTTGAAACAGGAGAGTATCTCTCTGACGAAGAATGGGTTTCTGAAACTCACCTTATGCCAGTAATCTGGTATAACCCCTTACAACCACAAGGATCCTGGTCTGATGATGAGGAAGACCGAGAGGCTATATAAGAAAATGCTGTTGAGCCAGCACCCGTCGTTGCTCCAGTGGAAATCAACCATGTTGAGCCACAAAGAGCAGACGAAGAAGAAGATTTGGCTCCCATGCCTGATCTTGAAGAATATGCGAGGATCTTGTAGCATCTCGCTCTAGAACAAGAGTAAGACCGCGTCAACGAGATTCCTCACAATCCAGAGCCGGAAGTCCCTGAAGCCCACCAGGTACCTCCTCCCTCAACTCCTGAAAATGGAGAAAATTGCTGGGTAGACGATCCTCTTACATCTGAGGATGAGTCTGACTCCGAGCAGACAACGTCTCCTTTAAGAGCTGCCTGTAATGTGATAATTCGGGATTATAGCTCTTCCGATGCATCATCTGATGAGATCACTTACACACCGGCGACACCTAGCACCATATCTTCTGGGGCTACCTCGTCTCGTGTGACTTTCACAGAGATGACACCCTCTCAGGCTTCGTCCCCTGAGACTGTGACTTCAGAACTCACGCTCTTCCTGACTCATCATCATGAAGAAAATCCAACTTGGGATGATGGATGGGTCAACGAAGAAGAAAAGCTGCTGGATGCTGTTCAGGACTCGCTCCCGGAAAATACTCCATGCAACACAATCACTGAGGATGGCAATTTTGCTGCAGACGCATCCTCAGTAAATGAGAAACGACAGCCTCTTGATCCTGAGGACAATCTTCCAAGTGAAGACCCTTCTCAAGAAGCTCTCGAAGTTGGTAGAGGCACCCGCTCGGGCCGGGACTACCACAAAAATTACAACCAATCTTCCTTTACTTATGTAAATCCTTCTGGAAAAGATGTTGTAAGTGCCCCCAGTGGCAACAATGATGAACATGCAGGCCCTAAGGAGGCTTTCAAGTATGATTTGATCGAGCACTTCAAACACATACCTGCACGACTGCACATCCTGGATTTATTACGAATGTCTCCACGCACTCGTGATAATCTCATCTCAGAATTACAAAAACTGAATGAGGATGTCGACAAACATGCCCCGCAAGTCCTCCAAATTGAAATGGACTACCGGGTCAAAAACTCTGAAACTTCCTCAAACGGAGAAAAGAAAACTGAGGGATCATGCATTGAATGCCTCTCGGTGCAAAAAGCAGCCAGTGCAACCATCGCCTTCACAAAGGACGACCTCCTACTTGGCGAAGCAAGGCACAACCGACCCCTGTACTTCACAGGGTACATCAAGGAAATACCTATACACAGAGTTCAGGTCGACCCAGGTTCTGCACTCAACCTCATCTCCACTTCGGCTGTCGAAGAGTTGGGCATCCCACCCAGCAAGCTAAGCCACACAACTGTATCTATCTTTGGATACGATGGAAGTACTCAAAGGCCTATCGGCAAAATCAGGTTCAAATTGCAGATCGGTGATCTTATCTCTGAAGTCACTGTGTATGCAATAAAAACCCCTTCATGCTACAACATCCTTCTTGGACGCCCCTGGATACACGAGAATGGTGTTGTCCCTTCAACTCTACATCAATGCATCAAGTTCGTCGGCGACAACGGCATGGTACATCGAGTGTTTGCGGACAGAAGACCCTTCAAAGGTAAAGAAGTCCACTTCGCAGACTCTCAAATGTATGAAGGCAAAAAAGAAGAAAAAGAGGAAATAACACCCTTTGCTGAAAATCTCCAGAAAGATAAAGGAAAGGCTCCTCAAAAATCACCGGAAGAAAACAAACACTCCGATAAATCCGAAGAGAGCAGTCAACCTCCCTTCGTCATCTCCCTCAAATCTTCAAAACCTTTGGTCATCACAACCAGAGTGAAGAAGGCAAAGCAAAAGCCTGGGGGCAAATTTGTTGTCTCTTTCGTGTCTATCAAGCAAGACACGGATTCGGACTCAGAGACAGAAGACGACACCTCGTCAAGCCAAGCTGACACTCAACAAGTTCAGCCTGCTCTCACTCCGATGAAGACACCTGCTGACGTAGAAGATCCTACGTATGCTTCCTTTGTTGTTCCGGCAACATCACCAAAGAAAAAGCCGATCTTCTTCCATAGATCGGACGCTTCTTCATCAAACTCCATGCTGGAACCTTTCCAAAATGAAGGTATGCCTCAGCTATCTCTATATAGCCCTGTGGCATAAGCAATTATGAAGAAAATGGGCTATGACGCTCAAAACCCAGTCGGTTTGGGAGAAAGACGCTGTATTCTCACGCCATTGGGGCCCGCCTTGACCAAAAGCCAGCTGGAAGATTGGAGACTCTACGGTCATGTAGAAAAGTCTTCATTTGGGTTAGGGTATGATCCCGACACTCCTCTGAGACAGTTGACACAAAAGCTTAAAATTCGTTTTACCGACCAAGCCTCAACATCTCAAGTCCATGAAGACATCGATCTCCCTGGATATCTCTTTAAAGAGTTACCTGACAAAGATCCAGGAAGCTCATCCAATTGGTACGATTTCTCTGATGATAAAGAGGAATCGTCCGATAATACAGACTTGTGCTATTCTGACCCAGAAGAGCCCTCGTCTCCAAAAGAAGTACCTTACTTCGACCCAGTTTCAACAGGCAATTCGGACCATCTCATAGCAAGCCTTGAGAAGATCACCAATCAAGAAGACCCGTGGAAAGGAACAAACCCTCCGTCTACAAATGCCATTGGAATCCGAGAAGGTTTTGTTGAGCTGGAAGCCTCCGAAAATATTATGGAGGAACCACCTTCGAACCTTCTAACAGAAGATCCTGTTGAAAAGATAGACTTGGGAACACCAGATAACTCACGTCCTGTATTCATAAGCAAGAATATAAAGGATGATGAGTTACCCGAGTATATCACTTTTCTTCGTGAGTTCGTTGATTGCTTTGCATGGTCCTACGCTGAAATGCCTGGTTTAGACCCCAAAGTAGCAGTCCACAAACTCAATCTTCAAGAAGAAATCAAGCCTGTCAAACAAGGCTAAAGAAGATTCCGTCCAGATGTGATGGATAAAATTGAACAAGAAGTTCAAAAGCTCAAAAGCGTCGGCTTCATCCGTGAGGAACAACATCCAGAATGGTTGGCCAACATTGTCCCCGTGACAAAGAAAACTGGGCAGATCAGGGTCTGTATTGACTATAGAGACCTGAATGGCGCTTGCCCTAAAGATGAATTCCCGCTCCCCATACCGGAGGTGATGATTGACAATACCTGCAGATTCGAGCGAATGACATTCATGGATGGCTTCTCTGGTTACAATCAGATAAAGATGCATCCCGAGGATGAAAAACACATCATTTCGGACTCCATTTGGCGTATATTGCTATACTGTTATGCCATTTGGTCTGAAAAATGCTGGTGCCACATATCAGAGGGCTATGATGAAAATATTCCAAGATATGCACCACAAGACGGTCGAATGTTACGTTGATGACCTCGCCGTCAAAAGCAAAAGAAAAGAAGACCATCTCAAAGATCTTCAAGAAGTCTTCCTCCGACTTCGCAAACATAAACTGCGGATGAATCCTCTGAAATGCTTCTTCGGCGTCTCGTCGGGTAAGTTCCTTGGATTCCTAGCTCGGAAAGCCGGAATAGAACTTGACCCCATTAAAGTCAAGGCTATTCTAGAAATGCCCCCTCCAAGAACCTTAAGGGAACTAAAAGGGCTTCAAGGGAGATTAGCCTACATCAGACGGTTCATCTCCAATCTTTCGGGGAAGTGTCGTCCATTCTCTCGATTGATGAAAAAGGGTGTAAACTTTGTCTGGGATGCTGACTGTCAAGCCGCATTTCAAGATATCAAGTCATACCTAACCAAACCTCCAGTGTTAGCTGCTCCTACCACTGGGAAACCATTCATCTTGTACACAAGAGCCCTTGATCACTCTCTGGGTGCTCTGCTTGCACAAGAAAATGATGAAAGAAAAGAAGCTGCTCTATACTACCTCAGCCGCATGCTAGTAGGTGCAGAGCATCGCTACTCTCCAGTCGAAAAGGAATGCCTTGCAGTGATGTTCGCCGTACAAAAGCTACGTCACTATCTGCTTTCCAACACAGTCTACCTGGTCTCGAGGATCAACCTCTTGATGGTCCTTGTCACAAAGGCAGGTTCTCTCAATGCCCGACTGGCAAAATGGTCCATCCTCTTGTCACAATTTGATATTAGGTATGTACCACAAAAAGCAATCAAAGGCCAAGCTCTAGCAGACTTTCTCGCAGAGCATCCATTGCCTAAAGATTCTCCACTCAGAGATGATCTCCCAGACGAACCTGTCTACAACGTGGAGACTTCCTCACCAAATGCCTCCTGGGACATGTACTTTGACGGTGCAACCAGGACAAATGAAAACAGAAAGCTGATCTCGGGAGTTGGCATCCTCTTTGTTAGCCCCGACAAATACATGATTCCACACGCTTTCTCGCTACTGGAACCATGCACAAACAATGCAGCTGAATACCAAGCTCTGATCCTAGGATTGGAACTCGCCATCGAATCTGGTATCACGATGCTGGAAGTCTTTGGAGACTCTCAACTGATCGTTAACCAGATGAATCAGATATATGAAGTCAGGAAGCCCGATCTGCTGCCTTATTACAACAAGGCACAATCGCTTCTGCAAAAGTTTGACATCTGTCACATCACCCACATTCGTAGAGGTGAAAACATCCGTGCAGATGCCCTGGCCGGACTTGCCGCATCAATGGCGATCCAGGAAGGGGAAAACATGCAAATCACAGTGTGTGAGAGAAGGATCCTCCCTCCTCTTAACACACACCAAGCAGTTGCTGAATGCCACCGAGTGGTTGGAAGTCGGATCTCTATCCTTCAACCTTCAATCGGCGACTGGAGGGATCCGTTCATTGATTACACTATGTTCGGAATCCTACCTGAAGATCCAAAAGAACGGGTAAGCATCCAAAGGCGAGCCCCAAACTTTCATTTGGATATTCCTTCAAAAATCCTCTACAGGAAATCCTTCAACGGAGTACTTCTACGCTGCTTGTCACAACAAGAGGCCGAAGAAACACTTAAAGAAGTTCATGCTGGTCTTTGTGGAGCCCATCAGGCAAGTCCTAAGCTCTATGATCAGATAAGAAGGTTAGGTTACTATTGGCCTACCATGGTAGCTGATGCAACGCAATTTGCCAAACGCTGCCAGCTATGCCAAGTTCACGGAGATTACATTCACATGCCTCCGGAATGGCTACACCCTACAGCAATCTCGTGGCCTTTCGAAGCCTGGGGTATGGACATCATAGGTCCTATTTCTCCCCCTTCAAGCAAAGGTCATCGCTTCATCTTCGCCGCAACGGATTATTTTTCCAAGTGGTCAGAAGCATTTGCGTTCAACGAAATGAAGAACTCATCAGTCCTTCAATTCCTACGCACCAACATCATTTGTCGTTTCGGCATACCTAAAAGATTCGTCCATGATAACGGACCACAATTCCGGGATCATCGATTCTACAGGTTCTGCGACAAATACAAAATTCAAAGTTGTCCTTCGACTCCATACAATCCGGCAGCAAACGGATTAGCAGAAGCCTTCAACAAGACACTCTGCAAAATCCTCAAGAAAATGGTCTCTAGTCACAAAAGAGACTGGAGCGACAAGATGTCTGAAGCCTTGTGGGCCTATCGAACCACCGTTCGAGGACCAACCCATAGCACACCATTCTCCTTGGTCTATGGATGCGAAGCTGTCGTGCCCCTAGAGGTACAAATTCCTTCTCTGAGGGTATCTCTACAAAATGACATGACTCAAGAAAGCAATGTCAAATTGCGACTCCATGAGCTGGACAATCTTGACGAGAGACGGCTCGAAGCTCGACAAAGCATTGAACTTTACCAAGCACGCATGGCAGGATCTTATGACAAAAAGGTCAGGCAACGCGCCTACAAAAAGGGTGACTTGGTTCCTGCGGTAAAAAGACCAATGGTCTTCGCACACAAATCCAAAGGCAAATTTGAACCAAAATGGGAGGGACCCTACGTCATCGACAAGGTCTTCTCCAATGGCGCATATGCCCTCCTAAACATGGAAGGCGACAGATGTATGCTGCCTATCAACGGCAAGTTCTTAAAGCGGTACTACCCTTGAAGACTTACCCAACTGGGTAAGAGCAATGCCTGCACGGCAAAAGCCTATTTTCAGGTACTTGCTCATCAAACCCACTCCTTTAGAATTTTCATATCAAAATGTCGAAATTTCTAAAGAAACTCAAAAAACAATGCTTACTTTCATCGTTTCATTGTTCAAAAAAAAAAAAATCCAAGTTTAGGAGCCCCTCCCTGACTTGACCAAAATTTTCGATCCTTGAACCCAAAATTCATGGTTTGAAATGAAAATCCGGATTCAGGGATTTCCACCCTAGTCCACCCTACCTTTTACCGCCAAATGGTTTTAGGTCAAAATTTACGACCCTCGTGTCCTTAAACAAAAAAAATGTTTTTTCAAAAAAAAAACCACGGGGAAGCGACGCTTAGTCGATACTCGCACCCATCGGAAGAATACGAACCACGTTCAACACTTCCAAACTCGCAGGGAAGCGACATTTCGTCGATACTTGCAAACCCAAACAAAAAAAACTGTGGAGACGCAACATATCGGTTGATATCCACAACCCAAATTTTAAAAAAAAAAGGGTTCGAAAAAACCTAAAACCGTGGAGACACAACATAACAGTTGATATCCACAACCCAAAGGTTCGAAAAAACCACAAATTTCAAAAATCGTGGGGAAACGACATCAAAGTCAGTACCCGCAAAACAAAATTTTTGAAAAAAAGCAAGGATGCGACATTCCATCGATACTTGCACCCAAAATCGCAGGGAAGCGACATTTCGTCGATACTTGCAAAATCCAAAAACCGTGGAGACGCAACATATCAGTTGATACATTTCGTCGATACTTGCAAAATCCAAAAACCGTGGAGATGCAACATATCAGTTGATATCCACAACCCAAATTTCAAAAAAGGTTCGAAAAAAACCTAAAACCGTGGAGACGCAACATATCAGTTAATATCCACAACCCAAAGGTTCGAGAAAACCGCAAATTTCAAAAATCAAGGGGAAAACGACATCAAGTCAGTACCCGCAAAACAAAATTTTTGAAAAGCAAGGATGCGACATTCCATCGATACTTGTACCCAAATCCGCGAGGAGGCGAAATTCCATCGATACTCGCAACCGAATGAGCAAGGATGCGACATTCCATCGATTCTTGCAAGACCATTCAGCAGGGAGGCGACTCTTAGTCGATACTTGCATTTTTGAAAACCAAAAACCTGGCTCTTTTGCCAAAACCGGCTATCAATGCCACCAAATCGGCTATAAATGCCACACAAAAAAAAACCTGACTCTCATGTCAAAACCGGTTATCAATGCCACAAAAAATTGGCTTTTACGCCGCCAAACCAAAACTTGGCTTTCAAAAAAACCCGGCTATCAATGCCACCAAACCGGCTATAAATGCCACAAATTGGCTATCAATGCCACCAAACTGGCTGTAAATGCCACAAAAATCTGGCTTTCATGCCAAATTCGTTTCCCCTACCAAAACAATCATTTGACAAAAGATTTTCATAAAATGACAAAGCTTTTGGTCAAATCCCATTTAGCAATTACTTTCATCACAAAAAGATTTAAGCGAGCGTAGGGAAAACAAAAAAAAAAAAAAGTAACTTTTGTAGAATGAGTACTTGCAAAGAGTACCAAAAATACATGTGGTACCAAAAAAAAAAGTGTTCACAAGCACTGCAAAAAAAAAGTACCAAAAAAAAAAAATATATATATATATATATACATGTGGTACCAAAAGAAAGAAGAGTATTTTCTGCTACAAAAAAAAAAAAAATCAGGAGCTCAGCCAAAAATGGTCTCCAGCCAAAGCTTCAGCTCTTCAAGCAAACTTTTGGCCTCAGCCGTCAGAGTTTCCAAGGCACGCTTCTTCAGGATCTTGCCATGAGATGCTGGCGAATGCCGTAACCCTTCTTTTACACCGGGAAGCTTTTCCCCAGCAGTTTGCTATTGTTCCTTTTCTAGAGTCCTCCTCTCGAGAACTTGACCAGCATCTGCAACCCTGCGAATCAGAGCACTCTCCCTGTCACGAGCCTCTGTTATAGCAGCCTACTTGGCAGCGACTTGCGCCTTCAAATGCTCAAGACGTTTCCTGGCCTCCTCAACTTCCCTATCAAGGACGTTAAGGTCATGCCTCAATCCGATGATGGCTAGCTCTTCCAAGTTCTTCTCCCGAACTAGCTGCTTCTTGCTTTGTGTAGCCTCATTCAGGTCAGACTTAGCCTTATCAGCAGGGTCCAAGAACATCTCCTTGAAGAATTGGTCGTCAGGGAAATCCATGGTATCAAACCACTTGTCACCCAGTGCAATGATCCTATCAACGATCGCCCTGGCACCTGTGACATCCAGACCAACCTCTTCGGTATCAGTGAGAATCTCCTGTACATGTGGGATCATGCCAAATCCGGCATCCAGGTGTTCAGAAAAGAGAGTCTCGATCCAAGAACTCAAAACCCGAGCCAGCACCTTCTTCGCAAATTGAAGAGACGAACTGGATGAAGATTCACCCTTCTCCGTTGATCGGCTGCTCATGTCATGTCCCATTGGAAGAGTAACAAAAGAACTCTTTCCACTTGGAGCCACTGGAGAAGGAATCTCAGCACGAGGTATCTCCTCTATCGCGTCAGAACTGGTTGTAGGAGTCTCTACCTCCGGATCGACCCCTGGCATCCCTTGCTCTGGTTCTGAAGAAAGCGATGGACTCTCTTCTGTCACTTCAAAACCTGCAAATGAAACACAAAAAAGTATGAATATGATCCTGTTAAAAAAAATCATCAGGGTCATCACTACAAAGTACCTTCTTCGACGACTGGCGGAACACTCTCTTCCTCCATGAACTCATCGGAAGCATCATCAACATTTGCGTCCATTGATGGTTCAAAGTCATCGGAATCCTGTGGCAAGTCAGCTGACAAGAAAAATGTTAGCAAATCAAGTCGCAGGCAAAAAAAAAAAAAAAAAGAGAAAGCGAAAGAAGTTATACCAATTGGAGATTTTGGAATCATTCCAAAGTCCCTCGGTTCTTCTTCAGATGCCATAAAAGGCTCCATCACCGCCTCATCGGTCGGAACCTCAGGCATCGCCAAGTCTTCATCCTCTGCTTAAAAAAAAAAGCAGCAGCAGGGTGAGAAAACAAATCAGAACATGGAAAGCCCCATGAAATAAGCAGAAAAAGAAAAAGGAAGAATCATACCTTCACCGATGGTCTCTTCTTCCCGAATCCTCTTCTCCGGAGGTTCGTCAGCTTCCCCTGGCACCTCCTCATTGACAGTGAGAGGGACTTCCACATCAGGAGAGTCTTCATCCCGCCCCGTGTGACGCTGACTCCTCTTCCTCTTACTTCTGTGGGCTCGCTTCCTAGAAGATCCTGCCCCACTGTCAGAGTCAGGTCTCCCACTTGACTCCTCACTGGATCAGTTGTTGCCTCATCTCATCTCTGTTGAGAGAGTCGCACTCTTCCAAGTTTCTCTCAACATACTGGACCTTCTCCCAGGCCTGCTGAACGGCCACATTAGAAGATCTGGCGGATCGACGAGGTACGCTTGTAGTAGGCTCCTTACCCTTGTTCGTTCTGGAGGAACCACCTGCAAAGGTTGGAAAAGAAAAAAAAAGATCATCATCAAAATGACAGGATTTCGCTAAAAGAAAATCTGGTGAAATTTTGGCATGGTTCCGGGGCAATTCCGAAGAAAAGGGAAATACCCCGAAAGAAATAGAAAGTTTGAAGATGGGCTCAAGATCGCTGCGAGCTCCGAAACTTCAAACTTTCGAAACCTCAAAATCTCCGCAAAATCAAGAAGGGCTCAACATCGCTGCGAGCTCCAAATTCCCAAATTTGCAAAGATTTTCAGGTATGCTATCATGCTCTCAAATTCAATCTACAAAAAGTACATGCATGAACATCTAGATTTGCATAAAAACGCATTATCATGATGAGCAAAAAAAAAAAAGAAACTTTCTAAAAAAAAAAGGGAGAAAGAAAAGAACAAAAAAAAAAAAAAAAAGGAAGAAAAAAAAGAGGAGAGGGGCTGGCCCATCAGGCTGTGGCCCACAGGCCACGTGGCTGTACGGATCTGTCCGTACGGCCCACAAAAAAAAAATAAAAAAAAAAGAGAAAGTGCAAAAAAAAAAAAAAAAGAAAAGGAAGCACGAAAAAAAAAAGAAAAGAAAAAAACGTGTAAAAAAAAAAGAGAAAAGAGAAACACGTGAAAAAAAAACAAAGAAAGAAAAGAAAAGACCTTCTTTTTTTTACCATCCTACTTTCTAGAAAGGAGTTTTCTTGAAAAAAAAACTTACTTGAAGCCATTGATGGAGAAGAAGAAGAAGAAAAGCTTGAAGATCTTTGAAGAAGATGAACTCTTGGTCTTGAAGCACTCTTGAGATTGTTGCAAAAAGAAAGCAATAAGAGCAAGAGATCCTACCTTCCTTTGCTTTATAGAAGAGAGCAAGCCAAAAGAGGAAACAAGGAGAAAGAAAGGAGTTAAGTGCTAAAATTTAGCTACTTTCCCAAAGAGAAAGATATTTTGAGAAAACTTGAGAAATTCTCTCCAAGTAAAGATATTTTTAGATATTCTCTACACAAAAGAGATATTTTTAGATATTCTTTACAAATATGATACCATATGAGATCTAGGCCATCTCCAAAGCCTAAGGTCCCATGGGTTAGCCCATATGAGCCAGGTTTGACCACCTAGGCACTAAAATTGGCTTTTAGTCAAAATATTCCTCTTACCAAGAGCAAAAAAAGAAAAGAGCAAAAAAAGTCCCATGCCTCTTTTGAGTTGATGGGACCATTCAAAAGAAAAAAAAAGAAAGTCCCATGAGTTTCCAAAAACCAAACCATCCAACCTCATGAACCAAATTGAGCCAAAATCTTGAAATTGACATTTCACCAAAAATCAAATCCTGGTCCCCTAACCTGCCACATACAGCTTGTTAGGTCACAAGACCAAAACCAAAAATCAAATCCTGGTCCCCTAACCTGCCACATACAGCTTGTCAGGTCACAAGACCAAAACCAAAAACCAAATCATGATCCCCCAACTTGCCACATACAGCTTGTTGGGTCACAAGGTCAAAACCAAAACCCGACCCCCTAACCTGCCACATACAGCTTGTTAGGTCACAAGGTCAAAAACAAAAACCCAAATCCACATCCCTGATGTCATCTTCAAAACTTTGCCTCGAGATGGTGTGTGATTCCTTTCACTACCATAAAATTCCCCCGGAAGCTCAAAAGGCCACTCTACCAAAAAAAAAAAAAAAATCCTCAAAGACTCTTGGTCAAGACAGAGACTCTCCTTCAAGATTCTCTTCGAGGCACATCAACTACAAAGGTTAAGCAACTCGTCATTGTACCTCGAGGGGGCATTTGTTGGCACTAAAAATGTCACTTTGCCTCTTCAAGCCACATGAAGCCGCAGCCTACCAAAATAGGCAATGCTGCTTCCAAAAAACCAAATCTTGTCAGAATCAAACAAAAACTGCAAGATCCTTCAAGATAGCCAAGAGAAGAGTACACATGAAGTTTCGGGCCATTTCGACAACATTTGGCATAACTTCACCTCTCCGACAGCTAAACAGGAGCTCTCGGCGGCGACAGCATCGGAGACATCAAATTCCCGATCAGAGCCTGTGGATGATCTCAAAATGCATCCAAAAGGCTCCACGTCAAGTTCCAAGTCAAACCAACAACGTTTGACCCTACATCAACCCTCAAGCAGCTAGATCAAGCCTCTCGGCGGCGAAAACCACCGAAACCATTACTCATCAAACAGAGCACATGGGCAGCTTCAAAATGCTTACAAAGGGCTACACGTCAAGTTTTAGGTTATTTCGACAACATTTGACCAGACTTTGACTCTCGGAAGCCAAATCAGGCCTCTCGGCGGTGGAGCTCCCCGGGACCATGGTTTCCAAAACAGAGCCTGTGGATCATCTCAAAATGACTCCAATAGGTTCCCTGTCAAATTTCAAGTCAATCGGACATCGGTTGACCGCACATCAAAGCGCGACATCTACCTCGCGGCAGAATCAAGCCTACTGGCGACGGGACCCCATACGGCTTCGAAACTCAAAAAAAAAGCCTATGGTTGGTCTTATTTATTGCTCAGGAGGCTCCACCTCAAATTTCAGGTCATTCGGACATCGTTTGACCCAGTTTCAGCTTCTGACGGAAAATCGGCAACCCTGCGCGACAAAGTCTTCGGCTTTCCTGGAAAATTGGAAACTTTGCAACCCAAATTGCAAGGATTCTCATCAATTTTTCTATAAGGGAATAAGGCCAACAAATGAGCAAAAATGTCAAAGAAAAATACAGAAGAAAAAACGAAGGAAAAAGACCTCAAAACGACCGCAAAACAGGCTCCGAAGGGGAAAATTCCCCTAGGGTCGCAGACCCCCGCGACCCTGGCCCAGGGTCGCCTGCGACTCTGGAAGCCCGGAATCTCCGGTTTCGCCCCGGGAGCTCCGTTTTCCGTCGTTTTTCGCGATTCGAAGCTTCCAACCCCTGGGACTTTCCAAAATTCATACTTTTGAGGCGCCAAATCCTCCGACATCCGTCAAAATCACGCGTCAACCTCCAAAAGTATCAAAATCATCATTGATCGCCAACCGGTCGACCAAAAAAGTGTGCTTTCCGCCCGATCGATCGAAAAATCGACAGGACAGATGTCACCGGCCCGCTCTTAGCTATCAATGTCTGAAGTTACATGTTCATCCGATGTCGATCAGCATGAAGATCCATCGATGATCATCGCCAGAAGAATTCCAGAAGACACGGCACGGCCCGCGACTCTTCGACTGCTCGGCGACCAATTAATGTGGTTAATAGGCCAGCTTTATGGCAGTCATTAACTCATTCTATTGGACGGCCCAATCAGAAGCAAGCATTTGGGAGTTACAAGTCAATTGATTCATGGCATTTAACCCATGAAACTCCTCCCATCATGGCGATCAAAGGCGATTAAATGCCCTCAATCTCCACCGGCGAATCAGAAGCCAAGATCCAGGAGTTACGAAAAAAAGGAATTAAACCATGTAACTCCTCCATTTATGCGGCTTAAGTGCAATTAAAGCCCATAAAAGCTCTCCTAAATGGCTACCAAAAGCCTATAAATAGGAGAGCATTCCATTGAAATCAAAGATCGGAAAGAATCCAGAGTCGTATCCAGAAGAGAATCGAATCCAGACGGATCAAACACAGAAAATCCAGAGAAAGAAAAAGAGAGAAAAACTCTGCTGAAGTTCTGCACCGGCCACCACTACAAGGTGACAAAAGTCCCTTGGGGGGTACCTCCCCCCCAAGGTCCTTGCCTTCTCCCGCTGCCTCCAATGGCTTAGACGTGGCTTTTCAGCCCGTCTACTTAGCTTTTTATTGGACATAGGACCTTCTCTTGGTCTTTGTCCTCTAAAAACCTGAGGTTATAGCCAAGCCAAGCGAATCAAGAGCATCCTCTGTTCTCATCTGCATGGATGATGGCGAAGCCCATACATGTCTTGTGACCGTCAGTCTGAACGAGTCCCCCACAATCTCCTGAAAAGTTAGATCCTCCTTTTCTTGCTTTTCATTGTAGTTTGTATTTTTCTAAAAGAGACAAAAAAAATCACAACTCTTGTCTTTCATTATTGATAAGAATTGTAAATCGGCTATAAATGCCAAAATCGGCTATAAATGCCAAAATCGGCTATAAACGCCACAAAATCGGCTATAAATGCAAAAAAAAAACCACCTTTCACGGCAAATCAAGAAAATGTCTCTTTTCTTAAATATATGTGCAATGGAAAACTTGAAAGAAGTTGATTTCCTTTTTACTTGCGAAGGTCGATCTCCGGATCACCACTTGCAATTCCAAGTAAAATAGAAAATCTGGCACACCCACACAAAGAAATGTTGATGCACGCTTCGGCCCCCCAGGCGCGAAAGGGCCGGACCCGACGGACTCCCACGTCCGCCGACCCCGGTAGCACCCTCGGCAGGAGCGCGTTCCATCACCTCCCATTTTGGTTCAAATTTGCCTTTGGAATTGTGGGCAAAGACTATGGGTTTTTTTACTGCAAGAACCAAGTCGCCCTTTTTATAAGTGCGTTGCCTGACCTTCTTATCGAAAGATCCTGCCATGCGTGCTTGGTACAACTCAATGCTTTGTAGAGCTTCGAGTCGTCTTTCATCGAGATTATCCAGCTCTTGGAGTCTCAATTTGACATTGCTTTCTTGCGTCATGTCATTTTGCAAAGATACCCTTAAGGAAGGAATTTGTGCTTCCAAAGGGACAACGGCTTCGCATCCATAGGCCAAGGAGAATGGTGTGCTATGGGTTGGTCCTCGAACGGTGGTTCGATAGGCCCACAAAGCTTCTGGTAGTTTTTCGCCCCAGTCTCTTTTGTGACTAGAGACCATTTTCTTGAGAATTTTGCAGAGTGTCTTGTTGAAGGCTTCTGCTAGTTCGTTCGCTGTTGGATTATATGGAGTCGAATGACAACTTTGGATTTTATACTTGTCGCAGAACCTGTAGAATCTGTGATCCCAGAATTGTGGTCCGTTATCATGGACGAATCTTTTAGGTATGCTGAAGTGACAAATAATGTTGGTGCATAAGAACTGAAGGACTGATGAAGTCTTCATTTCGCTAAGCGCAAATGCTTCTGACCACTTGGAGAAATAATCCGTAGCGGCGAAGATGAAGGGATGGCCTTTGCTTGATGGAGGAGAGATAGGACCTATGATGTCCATACCCCAGGCTTCGAAAGGCCATGAGATTGTTGTTGGATGTAGCTATTCTGGAGGCATATGGACATAATCTCCATGAATCTGGCATTTTTGGCAGCGCCTAGCAAATTGCATTGCATCAGTTAGCATGGTAGGCCAATAACAACCTAGCCTTTTTATCCGGTTGTAGAGCTTAGGACCAGCCTAATAGGCTCCACAAAGACCAACACGTACTTCTTTGAGAGTTTCCTCAGCCACTTGTTATGACAAGCAGCGTAGGAGTACTCCATTGAAGGATTTTCTATAAAGTGCTTTTGAAGGTATATCCAAATGAAAGTTCGGGGCTCGTCTTTGGATACTTACTCGCTCTTTTGGATCTTCAGGTAGGATTCCGAACATGATGTAATCAATGAATGGATCTCTCCAGTCGCCGATCGGAGGCTTGAGGATGGACATTCGACCTCCAACCACTTGGTGGCATTCAGCAACTGCTTGGTGTGTGTTAAGAGGAGGGAGAATCCTTCTTTGAACACTGTGACTTGCATGTTTTCCCCTTCTTGGATTGCCATGGATGCGGTGAGTCCAGCCAGGGCATCTGCATGGATGTTTTCACCTCTGAGGATGTTGATGATGTGACAGAAGTTGAATTTTTGTCGAAGCGACTACGCCTTATTGTAGTAAGGTAACAGATCAGGCTTCCTGACTTCAAATTTCTGATTTATCTGGTTGACGATCAGTTAAGAGTCTCCAAAAGCTTCCAGCATGGTGATGCCAGATTCAAGGGCGAGTTCCAATCCTACAATCAGGGCTTGGTACTCAGCAGCATTATTTGAACATGGTTCCAGTAGCGAGAAGGCGTGCGGAATCATGTATTTGTCGGGGCTGACAAAGAGGATGCCAATTTCTGATATTTGCTTTCCTTTTTCATTGGTCTTGGTTGCACCGTCAAAGTACATGTCCCAGGAAGCATTTGATAAGGAAGTTTCCACATTGTAGACAAATTCGTCTGGGAGATCATCCCTGAGTGGTGAATCTTTAGGCAATGGATGCTCTGCGAGGAAATCTGCTAGAGCTTGGCCTTTGATTGCTTTTTGTGGCACATACCTAATATAAAACTGTGATAGAAGGATGGACCATTTTGCCAGTCGGGCATTGAGAGAACTTGCTTTTGTGACAAGGACCTTTAGGAGGTTGATCCTCGAAATCAGGTAGACTGTGTTGGACAGCAGGTAGTGACGCAGCTTTTGTATGGCAAACATCAGCGCAAAGCATTCTTTTTCGACTGGGGAGTAGCGATGCTATGCGCCTACCAACATGCGGCTAAGGTAATATAGAGCAGCTTATTTTCCGTCGTCGTTTTCTTGTGCGAGCATAGCACCCAAAGAGTGGTGAGGGCTCTTGTGTACAAGATAAATGGTTTTCTAGTTGTGGGGGCAGCCAGCACTGGAGGCTTGGTGAGGTATGCTTTGATGTCTTGAAATGCATTTTCACATTCAGCATCCCAGACAAAGTCCACGCCTTTCTTCATCAAGCAAGAGAATGGACGGCATTTCCCTGACAGATTAGAGATGAACCGTCGAATGTAGGCCAACCTTCCTTGAAGCCCGTTTAATTCTCTTAGGGTTCTTGGAGATGGCATTTCCAGGATAGCCTTGACTTTGGTGGGGTCAAGTTTTATTCCAGCTTTCTGTACTATGAATCCGAGGAACTTACCTAATGAGACACCGAAGAAGCATTTTAGTGGATTCATCCGCAATTTGTGTTTGCGAAGTCGGAGGAAGACTTCTCGAAGATCGTCAAGATGGTCTTCTTTTCTTCTGCTTTTGATGGTGAGGTCGTCAACATAGCAGTCGACCGTCTTATGCTGCATATCTTGGAATATTTTCATCATAGCCCACTGATATGTTGCACCTGTATTTTTCAGACCAAATGGCATGACAGAGTAGCAATACACGCCAAATGGAGTCCGAAATGATGTATGCCTTTCGTCTTCAGGATGCATCTTTATCTGATTGTAGCCAGAGAATCCATCCATGAATGTCATTCTCTCGAACCCATAGGTGTTGTCAATCATCACCCCTGGTATGGGGAGCGGGAATTCATCTTTAGGGCATGCATTATTCAGGTCTCTATAGTCGATACAGACCCTTATCTGCCCATTTTTCTTTGTCACAGGGACGATGTTGGCTAACCATTCAGGATGCTGTTCCTCACTGATGAAGCCAACGTTTTTGAGTTTCTGAACTTCTTGTTCAATTTTGTCCATCACATCAGGACGGAATCTTCTTTGGCCTTTTTTTGACGGGCTTGATTTCTTTTTACGAGTTGAGCTTGTGGACTGCTACTTTGGGATCCAAGCTAGGCATTTCAGCATAAGACCATGCAAAGCAATCAACGAACTCACGAAGAAAAAAGATATACTCGGCTAACTCATCATCCTTTATATTCTTGCTTATGAATATAGGACGTGGGTTATCAGGTGTTCCCAATTCTATCTTTTGAACAGGGTCTTCTATCGGAAGGTTTGACGGTGGTTCCTCCACAATATTTTCGGAGGCTTCTAACTCAACAAGACCTTCTGGAGTGCCAGTGGCATTTTCAGACTGAGGCTCTGTTTCTGTCCATGGATCTTCTTGATCAGTATCCTTCTCAAGACTTGCAATGAGATGGTCCCAATCATTTGCTAGAACTGGGTCGAAGTAGGGTACTTCTTTTGGAGACGATGGTTCTTCTGGGTCAGAGAACCGCGCGTCTGTGTCATCGGGCAATTCCTCTTTATCATCAGAGAAATTATACCAATTGGAGGAATCTTCTGGATCCTTGACGAGTGACTCCTCAAAAAGATATCCAGGGAGATCAATGTCTTCATGAGATGATGAGGCTTGGTCAGTAAAGCGACTTTGCAGCTATGGTGTCAACTGTCTCATACGAGCGGTAGGATCATACCCCAACCCATATGAAGACTTGCTTTTATGAAGGTGGATTTTCCAATCTTCTGGTTGACTTTTGGTCAGGGTGGGTTCCAATGGTGTGAGAATACCACAGCCACCTCCCAAACCAGTCGGATTCTGAGCGTCGTAGCCCATTTTCTTCATGATAGTTTGTGCCATTGGACTATACAGAGATAGCTGAGGCATACCTTCGTTTTGGAAATGTTCAAGCAGAGAGTTTAGTGGAGATGCTCCCGATCTATGGAAGAAGATTACTTTTTCTTCTGGCGAAGTTGCCAGAATAACAAAGGAAGCAGACGTAGGATCTTCTATGTGAGCAAGTGTCTCCAATGGAGTGAGAGCAGGGTGATCTTGCTGAGTATCAGCTTGGCTTGATGCTGTGTCATCTTCTGGCTCTGACTCCGTGTCTATGTCATGCATAATAGACACAAAGGAGACAGTGAACTTGCCCCCAGCCTTTTTTTTTTGTCTTCTTTACTTTGGTAGTGATTACCAAAGGCTTTGGAGATTTGAAGGAGACAACGAAGGGAGGTTGATTGGTTACTTCGAGTTTGGTGGAAGGTTTGTTTACCTCTGATGATTGTTGAAGAGCCTTGCCTTTATCTTTTTGGAGATTGTCGGCGAAATGAATTGTTTTTTCCTCCTGTTCTTCTTTTCCATCTTTATACATCTGAGCATCTGCAAAATGGACATCCTTGCCTTTGAAGGGCTTTTTGTCTGCAAATACTTGATGTATCAAGCCATTGTTGCCAACAAACTTGATGCACTGATGTAGAGTTGAAAGAACGACACCATTCTCATGTATCCAGGGGCGTCTAAGGAGTATATTGTAGCATGAAGGGGTCCTTATTGCATACACGGTGACTTTGGAGGTAAGATCACCGATTTGTAATTTGAACCTGATTTTACTGATAGGCCTTCGAGCGCTCCCGTCATATCCGAAGATGGATACGGACGTGTGACTCAGCTTGCTAGGTGGGATGCCCAACTCTTCGAGTGTCGAAGTAGAAATGAGGTTGAGTACAGAACCTGGATCGATCTGAACTCTGTGTACTGGCATTTCTTTGACGTACCCCGTAAAGTACAAGGGTCGGTTGTGCTTTATCTCGCCTAGCAGGAGGTCATCCTTGTCGAAGGCAATTGTTGCACTTGCTGCTTTTTGTACCGAGAGGCATTCATTTCTTGATCCCTCAGTTCTCTTCTTTTCTCCCTTTGAGGGAGTATTTGATTTTTTGACCCTGTAGTCCATCTCAATTTGTAGGACTTGTGGGGCATGCTTGTTGACATCCGCATTCAGCCATTGTAATTCTGAAATGAGACTATCACGAATTTGTGGAGACATTCGTAATAAGTCAAGGATGTGCAGATGTGCATGTATGTGTTTGAAGTACTCAATCAAGTCGTACTTGAAAGCCTCCTTCGGGCCTGCATTTTCATTATTATTGCCACTTGGGGCACTTATAACTTGCTTTCCCGAAGGATTTACATAAGAAGAAGAGGGTTGGTTATAATTTTTGTTGTAATCCCTCTCAGGATCAAGGGGTCGATCCTCTTTTAAAGAAAGGTCTTCTTTTGGAAGATCACTCTCAGGATCAAGGGGTCGATCCTTGTAATTTGCTGAAGACGTCTTTGTGGCAGCATTGGCGTCTTCAGTGATTGTGTTGCACGGAGCAATTTCCAGGAACAAGTCCTGAACAGTATCCGACAACCTTTCTGTATTAGTCCAGACATCGTCTATGAGATCGGGTATCTGGGACCAATCAACTGGGTTTTCATTGAAGAAAATTTCATTAGCAGGAGTTTCTTCAAGATGATCAACCGGGAGAGGCCTGAGTTCCGATGTCACAGCTTCAGGAGACGAGGGTTGAGAAGATGATATCTCAGTTGAAGTCACCTGAGAAGATGTAGCTCCGGAAGATACACTACCGGTTGGGGAGTAGTGTCTTCGGAAGCTTCAGAGGCACTATCGTCCTGAGCTATCGCATTGCAGGTTATCCTGACAGGAGATGCCCCCAGTGTAGATTGTTGGGAATTGGAATCATCCTCAGATGTAAGAGGATCATCGATCCAACTATTTTCTACATTTTCAGGAGTTGAGGGAGAAAGTTCCCGTTGATTTTCAAGGAATTCTGGTTCTGGATCATGACAAAGATCATTGATGCGATCCTGCTCCTTCTCTATGGCAAGATGTTGCAAGATTCTTGCATATTCTTCAAGATTAGGCATAGCAGCCAAATCTTCTTCGTCATTTGCTCCTTGTGGTTCACCCATGTTGGGTTCCACTGAAGCATTGGTTGGTACTGGATCAACAGCGTCTTCTTGAACAACGTCCTAGTCTTCTTCATCATCGAACCAGGATCCTTGTGGCTACAATGGTTTATACCAGATTACCGGCATAAAATGAGACTCGGGAATCCATTCCTATTCGGAGAGGTATTCTCCTGTTTCAAGGGATTCTTCCCACTCATCGATATCACTGGCAGTATCACTGGACTCGTATCCATCGATGGAGAATCCAACTACCGAGTTGCAAGAGTATGATACCCCCTGCACAGTTTCGTTTTTGTATTGAGGTGGCATGGAATCATCAAGGGTGAATTTTCTTACCGCCTTTGAAGTTTAGGGAAGGGATTCTTCCGTCGCCCCTAATGAAGCAGTGGAAGAGGTTTCTGCCTTTTCAAGGACTTCTTATTTTGCTTGAGACTTCTGCTGCCGTTTGAGCTTGCGGAGTTGTCTCTTGGCTTGCCTTCGCTGCTGAGCGGTCGGCTTTGTTTTGACGATCTCCCAATTTTCATCATCTAGGAGATCGGGATGCAACCATATAGGTTGTCTATCTGGTGTTGTATAGGGAACCAACTCTTGGGATGTTTGAGCCATTTTAATCACCTTGAATGAAGTAGTGATCTTCTTCTTCAGTGATTTCGAAGTTTGCCCACATGACACCATGTTGACAGAGGCGGAGCCGTAGTTTTTGTCAAAGGTGATGACTCCGTTTTTCCACATCTCATTGATCTTCTCTCTCACAATGGAGTGTTGATTGAGAGGATGTGAGATCATCTGGTGGTATGGACAATATCGGGGATCATTGGTTTTGCAAACATCTCCCTGTCTTTCGGGCTCCGGCAAAGTGAGTTTGCCATTTGCTAGGAGAGCCTCAAAGATTTTTTCAACATCTTCATCGAACGGATATTTCTTTTCCACACGTTCTTTGAAGGCATCGGAGAGTTCAGGCCTTTTACCCGTAGCTTTGTTTTCAGCTTTCTTTGGCTGCTGAGGAGCTGACTTAGTTTGCACATTGAGAACCTCCTTTTTCTTTGGTTTTGAGGTCATAATGGCAGTCGGCTCTTTCTTTGATGATTTCTGACAGTTGAGGTCTTTGATCACCATTTCAGTTTCCATGGAAGCTTCGAGGAGTTCTCCCAGGTTCTTTGATTTGTTGCCGATGATCATGGAGCGAATCTTTGATCTCATATTGTTACGGCAGAAGTCGACTAGCGATGCTTGTGGCAGTACATCTGAGCATTTGTACGCCATTGCTTTCCACTTGTGAATGAAGTCATATGTTGACTCATTCTCTCCCTGTTTTAGGCTGCAGAGCTGAGCCATAGTAACAGGATGGTCCTCACCTTGGAAGTGGGTCAGGAAGCGTGTCTCCAGCATAGCCCAGTTCTGGATGGAGTTCTTTGGCAGAGTAGAGTACCAATCAAAGGCTGTACCTTTTAGGGTACTTGCAAAGAGGTGAATCTTGAGGGCATCTTATCCGCAATAGCTCCTGTTAGGATCTTAAAGTGGATAACATGTTGTCTGGCTGAACCTTTCCCCGTATATGTCTGGAGAGTCGGTTGTTTGAATTTTGCAGGGAACGGAACCGAGTCGATCCATAGAGGGTAGGGTGGCTTGATCCCATGTTCCTTCAATGTATCCTCTTTTTTTGCTTTTGCGAGAATATCGTCCACGTCCTTTTTGGTAAGGGCTTGTGACTCATTGTTTTTTGCATTGGCCTCATCATTTTCATGATTCGGAGGGCCTTGGTTGTTAGGTGGTGGACGCTGTAAAGTGAGAAGAAGGTTTTCCATCAGAGCTTCAATCCTCTGTTGTCCTTGCTCCAACTGATGGATGCGTGTGGTTACGTCATCATGTGGTGGAGCCTGCTCAGAACTTGTAGCCAAGACGTTCATCCCTCGGGATTCGAATGAAGAAATCTTCCTGGTGACTGAGTTGGGGCTCATTCTTGTGGATGAAGAGTCCGAGGAGTGGTTACTCCGGTGTTCTTGGCTTGAAGGAGTGGAGGATCCTTCCAGATATGTTTGTGTCCGGAAGACGCTGCGAGTCACCGGACGTCTGACACGGATTCCGGTTGCTGACTTCTGGCGTTTTCTGGTTTTCCCAACCATATGGACAGCTACGAATTAGTCGGGTCTTTCTTTTTCGACCCATTTGTTTGAGACATGGAGAGTAGGATGCTGGGTTCTTTGTCTCTCAAGTCTCTTTTGTTGATATGCCGCGCGGCGATGCATACGACGAGCAATTTGAGCTTCAGTCAGCTCTGGCTGGGCTCTGGTGATGAAGGATGTAGTCCCTCGTGCGCAGCAGCCAAGCTTATCTTCTTTGAAGCTTGGCAAGGACGGAATATGGACGCGGTCCTTTGCCTGTAGCAGTGAAGACTTGAATTTTACGAGCTCGGCCCTTGTTGAGATGAAGAGTCGACTCGCAGGAGTGCAGGCTTCAGCATGTTTTTGCGGAGGCCTAACGATGCAGGATTTGATTTTGGGCTTGTAGGAGCAAGCCGGCTCATGCTGATTTTGTTTGTTCTTTGGGCGGAGGGTAGGTTTCTCCTCTTTCATGTAAGAGAGAGGGTAGAACCGATTTTCCTTGAGAGGGGCCAGGTATGTAGACTTTGCAAATGTTCGGGACCTCCGTTGCTTTGGTGAAGATCTCGGGGACCAAGTTTTGGGGCAAACCTGGTTTCTTGTGGGTTGAGGCTTCGTGGGAGCGCCACGGGCTTTAGGCTTCTTGGTGTTCGCCCTTGGTACCATGGTAGTGACACGTTGCGGGGCGGTTTTCTGCTTCTTGGCAAGTACAGTTTCTTCTGCGGGGAGTGGGAATGGTCCCAGCAACCCGAAGACGGTGGTCCGAGGAGTTGAGGTTAACCCAGTGTTTGGAGAGTTGTCAAGGGAGATGACGCTTCGGCAACTGGCAGGGCGCTTATGCTTGTTTTGCTTGTCTTGAAGCATAAGTTGGTACTTGTTCTCATCGAAAGTGATGGTCAATGAAGCTGCCGTTGTTAGTTTTGGAAAACTTTTGAAACAAGACCAAATCCAATAGTAATCACAAGAATATGGTGATCCTAAATGGAGAACAACTATGGTTTTGTCTTTTCAAATCACTTGAGGGGACATGGCCCAGCCCAAGGAAGATGAAGAAGGCAAAAAGCCATAAAGGATATAGAGGATACAATTGTTCTAAAATGCAAGTATGGTAGGCTCAGGGTGAGCGTACCAGTGACTGCTAGAAGCAATTATAGACCTTAATTCCAATTACTGATAAGCAAAGCTCACTCAAGGTAAAATGATATAAGGTTGGAGATACAAATGTGTCGGTCGCGAATACAGTAGACCCGAAAAGGGCGTACTAACATCGCTAGGCACAAATGTTGCAAATTGCATCCTTGGAAAGGACACGAGATATGATTTTTTGAAAGGTCAAATTTGGGTTCATAAAGGAGAGCAAATGGTATTCCAATCGGAGCAACGGCTCAACATTTCTGCGAGCGCTAAATCCAGAAGGGAAGGAACCAGAATTTCTCGAATCTGAATCCAGTAATGACGGAAGTTTTTTTTTTTTTTGAAGGGTCAAGATTGAATTCATCAAAGAGAGCAAATGGTGTTCCATTCCGGACAAAGGCTCAACATTTCTGCGAGCGCTAAATCCGAAAGGGAAGGAACCAAGATTTCTCAACTTTGAACTCAAAAGTGACGGAAGTTTTTTCTTTTTTTTTTTTTTGAAAAGTCACGACTGAGTTCATCAAAGAGAGCAAATGGTGTTCCAATCCGAACAAAGGCTCAACATTTCTGCGAGCGCTAAATCTGAAAGGCAAAGAACTAAGATTTCTCAATTCCGAACTCAAAAGTGATTGAAGTTGTTTTTTTTTTTTTTTTGAAAGGTTTTTTTTTAAAGGTGCACATAGATTTCCAATTCGATCTTATGAAACCTTAGTAGATAGATGAGCCCCCAGGTAAGGGTAGGATTACTTAATGAACCCGTTTGAAGGACCCTTGCCTCGAACAGTCTAGCTGTCTCCACACTCTGGACAAGGCTTTTCTTAAGTCCACTCCAGTCAAAGAGCGCAATTGGTGCAACCTTAGTGGTTTTTTTTTTTTTTTTTGAAAGATTTCTAATGAACTCTTAAAAGAACAGAAGTGGTGTTCCAATCCGAACCACAACTCAACATTTCTGCGAGCGTTAAATCCGAAAGGGAATAACCAAAGTTTCTTTGAATTTTGAATTCAAAAGAGAGAAGACTGATTTTTTGTTTTGAATTTTTTTTTTTAAATCTTAATTGGACTCATCAAAGAGAAAGATGGCCCAATCCCCGATATGAACGATAGCTGCAAACATTTCTGTGAGCTATCAAGTTCAAAGAGGGGAGGATCAAAATTTCTCAAAGTTGAATCCAAGAAAAGAAATCAGATTTTTTTTTGAAATGAGAAAGAATAACTAAAATCCCATCTCATGTTTTTTTTTTTTTAGATGCAAGATGCAACATAGGCGACCAACTAGAAAGGAGCCAAGGGATCAAAGCATCACGTTCTCAAATGAACGGGTCCCACCGGGTGTGCCAACTTGATGGACCCTCGGGTTTCCGTCCTCTCCTTCTGCACCCTGGGGGCTGCCTGAGTCTCAGCGGAGGAGGGAAATCGCGGGTATCAACTTTTTGTACGGGTATGCCAGATTTACTTTCTACTTGGAATTTGGAATGGTGATGATCCGGAGATTCACCTTCACAAGTATAAAGGAAATCGATCCTTTTTTCTAACTTTTCAAATTGCATAAATATTAAGAAAAGAGATAAATTTGTTTTTGAGAATGCCGTAGGAGGCATTTTTTTTGGTTAGTTTGCCGTAAAAGGCGATTTTGCCGTGAAAGGCGATTTTACAAAACTCATCAAATATGAAAGACAAGAATTGTGATTTCGTTTTGTCTCTTTAAAAAATACAAACTACAATAGAAAAGAAAGAAAATGAGTCTAACTTCTCAGGAGATTGTGGGGACACATTCAGATCGACGGTCGCAAGTCATGTATGGACTTCGCCATCGTCCTTCAAATGAGAACGCTTGATGCTTCGATTCTTCAGTTTGGCTCCAACCTCGGTTTTTCAAAGGATAAGGACTAAGAGAAGGTCCTATATCCGATGAAAAACCAAGTAAACAGGCTGAAAAGCCGCGTTTAGGCCATGTTGTAGAAGGAGAGGACCTTGGGGGGGCGGCCCCCCAAGGGACGTTGATCACCTTGTAGTGCTTCGGGGAGCAAAGCAGCAGGACTTCGTCTCTTTCTTGAATTTTCTGGATTTTCAGAGCTTGTGATTGCACTTGGGATTCATTCATTGCATTCTTCTTGGAATGGACCTCCTTTTATAGGCTTTTGGTAGCCATGAGGTGATTATGGGCATTGATGGCCATGATGAGAGAATTGATGAGGAGTTACAAGTTTTTATTCTTTGATTTTGTAACTCCTTTTTCTTGGCTTGTGATTGGTTGATGAAAGATAATGGGCATTTAATTGCCTATAATCTTCATGATGATGGGAGTTTCATGGGTTTAATGCCATGATTGCTTGGATTTGTAACTCCCAAATGCTTGAATCTGATTGGGCCATCCAAAATAATGAGTTAATGACCGCATTAACTTGTCATAAACGGGTCAATTAATGACATTAAATGGTCGCCAGGGCATGTGAAGAGTTGCGGGCCGCGCAGCGTCTTTTGAGATTCTTCTTGTGATCATCACAGGTGGATCCACATATTGTTTGATGTCGGATTGCGATGCAATTTCGACATTGATTGATGTTGGTGGGCCGGTGACATCTGTCTTGTCGATTTCATGATCGGTCGGACAGATAGTGTACTTTCTTGGTTAGCCGGTTGGCGATCTTGGAGCGATCAGTGATGATTTCATGCTTTTGACGGCAGATCCGAGATGTCGGTGAAGATCCGTGGTTTTCAAGCATAAAAAAATGGACTTTCAGAAAATCACAGAGGCAGGAACACTCGAAACGCGAAAAGGATCGGAAAACGAGCCATTCGGCGAGAAATCCGGCGACCTGGATTTGCAGGGTCGCCGGAGACCATGCACCCAGGGTCGCCGGCAACCATAGGGTTTTGGCCCTTTTGGTCGCCGAGCTTCGTTTTCAGCTGTTTTTCCGTCTTTTTGTTTCTTCTTTCTTCTGTATTTTTCTTGACATTTTTCCTCAATTATTGACTTAATTTTCTTGGAGAAAACTTGACAAGAACCCGCGCAAAACTGGAGCGCAAAGTTTTCCATTTTTCGGGAAAGCCGAAGACTTTGTAGCCGATTTTCCATCAAGAGTTGAAACTAAGTCAAACGATGTCAAAATGACCTGAAAATTGAGGTGAAGCTTCTTGAGCAGTGGATAGGACCAACCATGGGCTTTTATTTGAGTTTTGAAGCCATTCGGGGTCCCGTCGATGCTTGACTTGATTTTGTTGCAGGGAAAATGCCGAGCTTTGATTTGTGGTCAAACGATGTCCGATTGAACTGAAATTTGATGGGGAGCCTATTGGAGTCATTTTGAGACGATCCATTAGCTCCAACTTGGATTTCATGGTCTCGGAGTGCTCTGCCACAGGTAGACTTGATTTTCTTTAGGAGCATCGAAACCTGGGCAAACGTTGTCGGAATGACCTGAAATTTGATGGGCAACCTTTTCGAAGCATGTTGAAGCCACTCATGTATTTTGTTTGATGAGTCATGGCTTCGGTGGTTATCACCGCCGGGAGGCTTGATTTTGCTGCTCGAGCATTGATGGAGGGTCAAACATTGTCGGTTTGACTTGAAATTTGGCATGGAGCCCTTTGGAAGTATTTTGGAGTCATCCATAGGCTCTAATCAAAGTTTTAGTGTCTTTGATGATGTCGACGCCAGGAGCGCTTGTTTAGCTGTCGGAGAAGTGAAGTTAGGCCAAACGATGTCGGAATGGCCTGAAACTTCCGGTGGACCTCTCTTTTGGCTGTCTTGAAGGATCTTTCAGTTTTTTGTCTGATTTTGACAAGATTTGATGCTTGAAGTAGCTTTGCCTGTTTTATAGCAGGATGCAACTTCACGAGGCTTCTTGATGTTGAGGAGACATAGTGACTTTTTTGGTGTCAACAAAAAGGCTAGGTTATTATTGGCCTACCATGTTAGCTGACGCAATGCAATTTGCTAAACGTTGCCAACAATGCCAAATTCATGGAGATTATGTCCACATGCCTCCAGAATGGCTACATCCTACAGCAATCTCATGGCCTTTTGAAGCCTGGGGTATGGATATTAAAGGTCTTATCTCTCCCCCATTAAGCAAAGGTCATCGCTTCATCTTCACCGCTACAGATTATTTCTCCAAGTGGTCAGAAGCATCTGCGCTCAGCGAAATGAAGACCTCATCCGTCCTTTAATTCTTGCGCACCAACATTATTTGTCGCTTCAGCATACCTAAAAGATTCGTTCATGATACCACAGTTCCGGGATTACAGATTCTACAGGTTCTGCGACAAATACAAAATCCAAAGTTGTCCTTCGACTCCATATAATCCTGTAGCGAACGGACTAGCAGAAGCCTTCAACAAGACACTCTGCAAAATTCTTAACGAAATGATCTCTAGTCACAAAAGAGACTGGGGCGAGAAATTACCAGAAGTTTTGTGGGCCTATCGAACCACCGTTCGAGGACCAATCCATAGCACACCATTTTCTTTGGTCTATGGATGCGAGGTTGTTGTCCTTTTGGAAGTACAAATTCCTTCTTTAAGGGTATCTCTGCAAAACGACATGACGCAAGAAAGCAATGTCAAATTGAGACTCCAAGAGCTGGATAATCTCGATGAAAGACGACTCGAAGCTCTACAAAGCATTGAGTTGTACCAAGCACGTATAGCAGGATCTTTCGATAAGAAGGTCAGGCAACGCGCCTACAAAAAGGGCGACTTGGTTCTTACAGTAAAAAGACCCATCGTCTTTGCCCACAATTCCAAAGGCAAATTTGAATCAAAATGGGAGGGACCCTTCGTTATCAACAAAGTCTTCTCCAACAGCGCATACGCTCTTCTAAACATTGAAGGAGATAGATGTATGCTGCCCATCAACGGCAAGTTCTTGAAGTGGTACTACCCTTGAAGACTTCCTCAAACGGGTCAGAGTGATACCTATACGGCTAAAGCCTATTTCTAAGTACTTGATCGTCAAACCCATCCCCTTTTGAAATTTTCATCTTTATGTTGAAATTTCTAAAAAGAAAAAAGAAAACCTTTCAAAACAATGCTTACTTTCATCGTTTCATTGTTCAAAAATCATCAAATCCAAAAAAACAAGTCTAGGAGCCTCTTCCCAGACTTGACCAAAATTTTCGATCCTTGAACCCAAAATTCTTGGTTTGAAACAAAAACCAGGACTCAGGAATTTTCACCCTAGTCCGCCTCCGTTTTTACAACCAAAATGGTTTTTAAGTCAAAAATTACGACCCTCGTGTCTTTAAACAAAAAAAAATGGTTTTTAGAAACCACGGGGAAGTGACACTTAATCGATACTCTCAAAACCCAAAAACCGAAAGGATACGAACCCCATTCGATACTTCCAAAGCCCAAAAATCGGAAGGGTACGAACCCTATTCGATACTTCCAAAGCCCAAAAACCGGAAGGATGCGAACCCCATTTGATACTTCCAAAACCCAAAAATCGCAAGGCAGCGAACCCTATTCAATACTTGCAAAACCTTAAATTTCAAAAATCGTGGAGACACAATATTCAAATTGATATCCACAACCCAAATTTCAAATGGTTTGAGAAAAACTCAAGTTTCAAAAATCATGGGGAAACGACACCAAGTCAGTACCCGCAAAACCAAAGTTTTGGGAAAAGCAAGGAAGCGACGCTTAGTCGATACTTGCATCCCAATCCGCGAGGAAGCGACATTCCGTCGATACTCGCAAATCCAGCCCGCGAGGAAGCGACATTCCATCGATACTCGAAAATCGAATGAGCAAGGAAGCGACATTCCATCGATACTTGCAAAACCATTCAGCGGGGAGGCGACGTTTAGTCGATACCTGCATTTTGAAAACCAAAACCCAGCTATAAACGCTAAACTCGACTATAAACACCAAAATTTGGCTATAAACGCCAAAATCCGGCTATAAACACCAAAATCAGCTCTCATGCCAACAAAACAAAACTTGATTTTCAAAAAATCTGGCTCTCTTGCCAAGAACAACAAAAAACCTTTGGCTCTCATGCCATCCCAAAAATCTGGCTTTCATGCCAAAAACAAATAAATTTTTTTTGGCTTTTATGCCATCTCAAAATTTTGGCTCTCATGCCACAAAAAAATTTTGGCTTCAATGCCACAAAACAAAATTCGGCTTTCATGCCATCATAAAATTCGGCTTTCATGCCATCTCAAAATTTTGGCTCTCATGCCACAAACAAATTTTGGCTTCTATGCCACAAACAAAACAAATTCGGCTTTCACGCCATTTTAAAATTTTGGCTCCCATGCCACAAACAAATTTGACTTCCATGCCACAAAACGAAATTCGGCTCCTATACCATTCCAAAATTCGGCTTTCATGCCATCTCAAAATTTTGGCTTTAATGCCATTTCAAATTTTGGCTTCCATGCCGCAAACAAAGTTTGGCTCTTACGCCACAAAATTCGGCTTCCATGCCATTCTAAAAATCGGTTTTCAAGCCATCAAAAACTAGGCTTTCGCCACAAAAATTGGCTTTCATGCCCAAAACAACCCTTTGACAAAAGATTTTCACAAAATGACAACCTTTTGATCAAATTCTCAAACAAATATTCCCATCAGCTTTTGATTAAATTTGTTCTCATTAAAAAATGATTTAAGTGAAAAGAAAGGGATACAAAAAAAAATATAGTAACAAAAATGTTTATACATGGAGGTACCAAAAAAAAAAGAGAGAAAAGAAAAAGAGTTTATTACAACTCAGGAGCTCAATCTAGCATGTTCTTCAACCAAAGGTTCAACTCCTCAAGCAGACCCTTGGCCTTAGCTTCCAAAGTTTTTAGGCCACGCTTCTTCAAAATATTCCCATAAAATGCGGCCGAACGCCGCGACCCATCTACGGCACGAGGAAGTTCTTCCCAGAGGACCTGCCACTGCTCATACTCCTGAGTCTTCCTCTGGAAATTGCTTTCAGCTTCCTCAACTTGACGAATGAGAGTCCCCTCTTTGTCACGAGCCTCCACAATGGCAGTCCATTTAACAGCAGCTTCTTCCTCCAAAAGCTCAAGACGCTGCCTAGCCTCGACAACCTCCTTATCAAGGTGGTCCAGATCCTGCTTTAGCCCCATGATGGTTAACTCGGTAACTTTCCTCTCCCGAATGAACTGCTTCCGAGTCTTCGAGATCTCAGTCAGCTCAGCCTTGACTTTGCTGGAAGGCTTCATAAACAACTCATCAAAGAAGTCACCATCTGGGAAACCATTGGTCTCAGTCCACTTGTTCCCTAAAGCAATGACTTCATCAACAAATCCTTGGCGCTTGCAATGTCCAGACCGACTTCTTCGCTGTCTGCAAGGATGTCCTGTACATGCTTGATCATGCCGAAACCAGCTTCGAAGTGACCCAAAGAAAGAGTCTCAACCCATGAGCTCAAAACACTCTTCAACACCTTCTTTGCATACTGAAGGTGCGGCCTAGACAAGGATTCGCCATGCTCCGGTACCCTCGCCCATGTCATGCTCCATTGGAAGAGTAATCAATAAACTCTTTCCAATCGAAGAAGCTGACTCGTTGAAAGTAGAAGAAGCCCCTACTCCTGGATCGGCTGCAGGTATCTCCTGTTCTGGCCCTGATGAAGAGGGAGGAACTTCTCCTACTGCTCCACAATCTGTCAAGAAAAAGAAAAAAAAAAGTATGAATATGATCTCGTAAAAAAAAATATCAAGATTATTATTAAAAAATACCTTCTTCGACGACCGGCGGAGTACTCTCTGCCTCTCTGAGCCCATCCGAAGCATTGTCAAAAGTTGCATCCATGGATGGCTCGAAATCGTCAGAATCCTCTGGCAAGACAGCTAACAAGAAAACAAAAGCTACATGTTGACAAATGATAGTACAAACAAAAAGAAGAAAAAAAGAAGCAAAAGAAATCATACCAGGTGAAGGTTCTGAACCACTCCAGAGTCCCTGGGCTCTTCCTCAGATGCCAAGACTGGACCCGTCATCGCCTCATTGGGCGGAACCTCGGGCATCACTAAGTCATCATCCTCTGCCAAAAGAAAGAAAGCAGTGGATCAAAACAAAAATCTCTTATAAGAGAAAAGAAGAAACAAAAGAAAGAAGGAGAATCATACCAGCTGTCTCATCTTCTCTGCTCCTCTTCTCCGGAGGCTCGTCAACATCCCCTTACACCTCCTCAGCAATGGTGGTAGGAACTTCCAAATCAGAAGTACTTTCATGCCGTCTCATATTACGGCGTTGTCCTCTCTTCCTCTTGCTTCGGCGGGTCAGCCTGCTCGACGATCTTGCCTCGCTATCAACATCAGGCCTCTCACTAGAGTCCTCGCTGGATGGCCAACTTTTCTCAGTATACTCCATGGAAGCCTTCGTGCGCTCTGCTTGCATCCAAGCATCGCTCTTGGCCTCCTCCTCTTCCAGATGTCTCAAGACCTCACCAGGAATCCCTTGTGCGGCTCCTGATCTGATGATATCTTGCTCGTTCAGAAAGCCTATCTTTTGCTTCTCTCTAGAAAGGAAGGCCAAAACTTCCTCTCGACGGACACCATTTGATCTACCAAGACCCTTCCCAGGAGATTGCTTGATATCGAGCTCCTTCTTGGAAAGCCCCCGGTACACTGAGAAGCTCTCCACGAACCATTTCGTGAAGCCAGAAGTCCGGAAAGTGGGTAGCTCGGGATAGGAAATCATTGCGGTAGTGTCCTCTGCACTGTAAAAAGCCCATGAATTTCTCCCATCCTGCAGACCTCCAAAACGCTTCACCATGCTTGAAGGCGCTCCAACAACGCCTTGAGAGAAGCCAAGCTGCAATGCAAAAGCGCGAAGGGACATACGGCTGGATATCGACGAAAAGATGTCTACGGTACACCATCGTACCAACCCGTATGTTGAAAAGCCATTTCTTCTCTGCATTTGTCAAAGCATAGTGTCTTCTCGACCCTGCCCTGGTCAAATCACGGGAGACACCAAAATCAAAAGCCTTCTTCCGCAAACCTGGAGAAAGCTTCACTGAAGACTGCCCAATCTCGACGTCCCTGAACCGTCTGATCCTCAAACGGGCAAACAAAAGAGATTCGGAAACGGCTGTCCCTCTAGCCAAACAAATCATAAAAGGATCTTCGTCCTGTGTAACTCCCAACCGATGGAAGCTAGGACAGTAGTATACATACCACGAATAGAAGATGTGGGCTGAAAATACCCTGTTCATAGGGAGCCCAAGCCGAACTAGGTAAGCAGCAGCCTGCAGTTCGGTACACAAGTAGGAGTAAAGAGTAGGTACCAAAGCCAGCCGCTCTCCAAACGCCATCTGACAGGCCGGAAAAATACAATGCTGCTTGATGTGTGTTCCATCTCCTCCAGTAAAAACAGCCTCACCCAGCCAATAAGTGAGGTAAACATCGAGATTTGTCCGCAATGCAATGTCAGGACAAATGGAATCTGTACTTGCAAAGAACTTCATCAAATCTTCTCGCATGGCGGAAATCTTCTTCAAACTTGAGGCTTTAGCCCTAGCATCCTGGGCCATGCCATCAGAAGACTCCCCACCATAAAAAAAGTTGGAGCTGTAACTCTTCCAATTGCTGCTCCTGATTTTCGAGCTCTCCTTCTCCTTCAGAAAATCATAGAAGGCAACGAGCTGAAAGTACACAAGCTTGAACTCCTCAGACTGCTCCTCAAGGACGCTGTCAATAGGCATAAACTCCTCATAGAGTTTGCCGAGGATAGGCAATCCGGTGATGGCGCTTAATTCCTTCAAATAAAAACCAATCTCACAATTCGTCACAATGAAGGTGTTGGTTTGTGGAAGGAATGACTCCAGCATGGCCATGAAAGCCTCATCGGAGAAAACAACGGTTTGCCGAAAAGCACGAACCGCATCAAAAATCTCGGCCTCCCGCATAACGGCCTCGCCAATCTTCAGGGTGTGATCAGTCCATGATTCCCAGCTTGAGTCAGTACTGAAACGGCCACGAAGTCGAAAAGGCTTCACCCAATTATTGCCGTCACCCCAAAAAATGCCAAGGCCCACCGGTCTCAAATCAATCGACGGGTGATCAGAACCTTGGTAGCCACTGGGTGGCATCAACATGTCCATACGGACAGGCGACTTCTCTGCAAAACCGAAAGGGCTGCCAACAAAAACCCGGGTCTTGATCACACTGGTCCTCTTCACCCAGCTCGGAGGATCCTCCCTCTTAGGGCACGTAGGAGAAAGGCTCATGATCGAGATGGTCCGATCGAAGGTCGACCGGGTAGAAATAATTATCTCCTCACCATCTGCTGTGTAAGAGAACTAAAAACATCTCCTTTGGTATGTCAAGTCGTCGGGGACTGAATCACCAAAGAAGAAGGTAGGATTGGGCACAACAATCTGATCGTCCGTAACCTAAGGACGGCTGCTTACCACAATCTTGTAGAATTCCTCATCTTTGAGAGAGATCAATCGGTGTCTCATATCATCACGATTGAGGGAATCGCACTCTTCCAAGTTCTTCTCGACAAACTGGACCTTCTCCCAAGCCTGCTGAACGTCCGCATTGGAAGACCTGGCAGACCGACGAGGTATTTCAGTAACAGGACCCTTGCTCTTGTTCGTTCTGGAAGAACTACCTGCAAAAGATGGAAGGAAAAGAAAAGATCAACCAAAATGACAGAGTTTTGCTACAAAAAAATTCTAGCGAAATTTTGACATGGTTCCGGGACAATTCCGAAGAAAAGGGAAATACCACGAAAAAGACAGGAAGCCTAAAGATGAGCTCAACATCGCTACGAGCTCATAGTCAGCGGAAAATTCTCCAAGAAGGTTTGAACTCAACATTACTGCAAGAACGAGCCAATCTCATCAAATTTCAGCAAAATTTGGAAAAGAGCTCAACATTGCTGCGAGCTCCAAAATCCAAAAACTTACAAAGTTCCTTAAAATCCAGCAAGACCAAGAAAGGGCTCAACATCGCTGTGAGCTCCAAATCCTAATACTTGCAAAAGATTTTCAGGTATTCATCATTATGCTTCCAAGTCCATTTACCAAAAATCATGCATCAAAGAATATCATCATGCATTAGATGCTAGGAAAACCTTGACCAAAGTTTGACCAATTCCAACCCAACTTGGTCAAAACCAATCAAACTTTGTCCAAGTCAAAAATCATGTTGGCTTGACCTAGAGACTCTAGCCTTCTATCTTGATGCATCAAACAAATAAAAATGCATGAACATATTGAAATTGCATAACCTCATTATCAAGGTGAGCAAACAAAGAAGGAAAGAAAAAAAGAGAGAGAGAAAAAATTCTCAACAACAAAACAAAAAAAAATTCAGGCCCACAGGCCGTGGCCCATTGCCACAGTATGGCCAAGTCCGTACAGCCAACAAAAAAGAAAGAAGAGAAAAAAAAAACTCTGGAAAAAAAGAGAGAAAAAAAAACGGTGAAAAAAAATCACCGTGTGAAAAAAGAAGAAGAAAAAAAAGAAAGAATAAAAACCGTAAAAAAAAAAAAGAAAACACGGTGAAAGAAAAAAGAAAAAAGAAAGAAAAACCCGTGAAGAAAAAAATGAGTGAGAAAAAGAAAAAAAAAACAGAGAAGCACGAAAAAAAAAACAAAAAAACGTGCACAAAAAAAAAAGAAGAAAGTAAAAAAAAAAAGAGAAGAAACACGTGCTTGGAAAAAAAAAGAAGAGAAAAAGAGTGCAAAGAAAGAAAGAAGCTACTTCTACAATGGAATTTCTTGTGGAGAAAGAAAACTTAGTTGAAGCATGGAGAAGAAGAAAAAGCTTGGAGATCCTTGGAGAAGAAAAGCACTTCTTGATCTTAGAGCACTCTTGAAGACTCTTGCAAAAGAAAGCAATGGAGCCAAAGATCCAACCCCTCTTACTTTTATAGAAGAGAGCAAATCAAAAGAGGAAACGAGGAGAAAATAAAGGAGGTAAGTGCTAAAATTTAGCTACTTCCCCAAAAGAAAGATACTTTGAGAAAATCTCTCCCAAAAATAAGGAAACTTGAGAGATTCTCTCCAAGTAAAGATATTTTTAGATATTCTCTACACAAAAGAAATATTTTTAGATATTCTCTAAAAAAATGACACCATGCGAGATCTAGGCCATCTCCAAAGCCTAAGGTCCCATGGGTTAGCCCATATGAGCCAGGTTTGACCACCTAGGCACTAAAAATGGCTTTTAGTCAAAATATTCCTCTTACCAAGAGCAAAAAAAAAAAAATGTCCCATGCCTCTCTTGAGTTGATTGGACCATTCAAAAAAAAAAAAGAGAAGAAAAAGGAAAGAAAGCCTCATGAGTTTCCAAAAAACCAAACCGTCCAACCTCATGAACCAAATTAAGCCAAACTCTTGAAATTGACATTCCACAACAAACCAAACCTTGGTCCCCTAGCTCGCCATATACAGCTTGTTAGGTCACAAGACCAAAACCAAAATCAAAATCCGAACCAAACCAAAACCAAAACCAAAAAACCGAATCTGACCCCCCAACCTGCCACATACAGCTTGTTGGGTCACAAAGTCAAAATAAAAAATCAAACCCCGACCCCCTAACCTGTCACATACAGCTTGTTAGGTCACAAGGTCAAAAACCAAAATCCAAAACCCAAAATCCAAATACCCTATGTCATTTTCAAAACTTTGCCTTGAGATGGTACGTGATCCCTCTCGCTACCATAAAATTCCCCCGGAAACTGAAAAGGCTATCAAAAAAAAATGCTCAAGACTCTTAGTCAAGTCAGAAGCTCTCCTTCAAGTTTCTCTTCGAGGCACATCGACTCCGAAAAGCTACTCGTCGCTGTACCTCGAGGAGGAATTTGTTGACACCAAAAAAGTCACTATGTCTCCTCAACATCAAGAAGCCACACGAAGCTGTCACTGGCACACCAAAATCAATCAATGTCTGAAATTGCACCGCAATCTGACATCAAACAACGTGTGGATCCACCTGCGATGATCACAAGAAGAATCCCAAAGGACGCGGCGCGGCCTGTGACTCTTCACATGCCCTGGTGACCACTTAATATCATTAATTAGCCTGTTTATGACAACTTAATGCGGTCATTAACTCATTATTTTGGGCGGCCCAATCAGATTCAAGCATTCGGGAGTTACAGATCCAAGCAATCATGGCATTAAACCCATGAAGCTCCCCTCATCATGAAGATTAAAGGCGATTAAATGCCCATTATCCTTCATCGGCCAATCACAAGCCAAGAAAAAGGAGTTACAAAATCAAGAAATAAAACTTGTAACTCCTCTTATCAATATCATCAATTCTCTCATCATGGCCATCAATTCCCATAAACCACCTCATGGCTACCAAGAGCCTATAAAAGGAGGTCCATTCCAAGAAGAATGTGTGTGATCCCAAGCCCCGAAAATCCTGAAAATTCAAGAGAGAGATGAAGTCCTGCTACTCTACAGCAAGAGACACTACAAGGTGATCAAAGTCCCTTGGGGGGCCACCCACCCAAGGTCCTTATTCTTCTACAACATGGCCTAAACACGGCTTTTCAGCCCTTTTACTTGGTTTTTCATTGGATATAGGACCTCCTCTTGGTCCTTGTCCTTTAAAAAATTAAGGTTGGAGCCAAGCCGAAGAACCGAAGCATCAAGCGTTCTCATTTGAAGGACGATGGCAAAGTCCATACATGACTTGCGACCGTCGATCTGAACGTGTCCCCACAATCTTCTGAGAAGTTAGATCCCTTTTCTTTCTTTTCTATTGTAATTTGTATTTTTTAAAGAGACAAACAAAAATCACAATTCTTGTCTTTCATATTTGATGAGATTTTTAAAATTGCCTTTCACGGCAAAATCGCCTTTCACGGCAAACAAACAAAAAAAAAACGCCTCCTACGGCATTCTCAAAAAACAAAATTGTCTCTTTTCTTAAATATTTATGCAATTTGAAAAGTTAGAAAGAATGATTGATTTCCTTTCTACTTGTAAAGGTGAATCTCCGGATCATCACCATTCCAAATTCCAACTAGAATAGTAAATCTGGCATACCCGTACAAAAAAGTTGATACTCGCGTTTCGCTCCTCCACCGAGACCCAGGCAGCCCCCGGGGCGGAAGGAGAGGACGGAAATCCGAGGGTCCATCAGAAGTAGGATGATAAAAAAAATTTCTTCTTTCTTTTCTCTTTTTTTCTTTTCTTTCTTTTTTTTTGGTTCAACAAGTAATTCTTTTCTTTTTCACACGTTTTTTTTCACATGGCGTGTGGGCCAACCCTTTTCTTTTTTTTTTTGTTTTACCTCTCTGTTTTTTTTTTGAGGGGTTTCCCTCTTTTTTTTTCTGCTAATCATGATAATACGATTTATGCAATTCAAGATGTTCATGCATTTTTTTTATGCAACAAACAAAAGGCTAGGATTTCTAGGTCAAGTCAACATGAATCTTGACTTGGACAGAGTTTGATTTATTTTGACCAATTTGGGTTGGAATTAGTCAAACTTTGGTCAAGGTTTCCTAACATCTAATGCATGACAAGAAATTTTTGTGCATGATTTTTGTAGTTTGGATTGGGAGAATGATATGATTGTGCATATCTGGAAACTTTTTTGCAAGTTTTGGGATTTAGAGCTCGCAGTAATCTTGTGCCCTTTCCTATTCTTGAAGATTTGACAAGACTGGCTTGATCTTGTAGTGATGTCTGAGTTTGAGTCTTCTTTGAGAATCTCCATTGACTATGAGCTCGCAGTGATGTTAAGCCCATCTTCAAGCTTCTTATCTTTTTCGGGGTGACTCCCTTTTCTTCAGAATTGCCCCGGAACCATGCCAAAATTTCGCTAGAATTTTTTTTTTAGCAAAATTCTGTCACTTCGATGATTGATTTTTTTTTTATCCTTTTGCAGGTAGTTCCTCCAGATAGAACATGGGTAAGGGGCCTGTTACTGACGCACCCCGCTGATCTGCCAAATCTTCTAATATAGCCGTACAATAGGCCTGATGGAAGGTCCAGTTTGTTGAGAAGAACTTGGAAGAGTGTGACTCCCTCAATCGTGATGAGATGAGATAGCGATTGATCGCTTTCAATGATGAGGAATTCTATAAGATTGCGGTAAGCAGTCGCCCTTGGGTCATGGGCGATCAGAGCATTATGCCCAAGCCTACCTTGTTCTCCGGTGGGGAGTCCCTGATGACTTGACATATCAAAGAAATCTTTTCAGTTCTCTTACATGGCAGATGGTGAGGAGAGAACTATTTCCACTGGTCGACCTTCGATCGAACCATCTTGATCATAAGTCTTTCTCCCACATGACCAAAGAGGGAAGATCCTCCAAGCCGGGTGAAGAGGACTAATGTGATCAAGACCGGGGTTTTTGTTGGCGGGCCTTCCAGATATGCGGAGAAGTTGCCTGTCCGAATGGATATGTTGATGCCAACCAGTGGCTAGCAAGGTTCTGATCATCCGTCGGTCTATTTGAGACCGGTGGGCCTTGGCAATTTTTGGGGTGACGGCAGCAATTGGGTGAAGCCTTTTCGACTTCGTGACCATTTCAGTAATGGCTTAAGTTGGGAATCATGGACTGATTACACCCTGAAGGTTGGTGGGGCCATTTTGAGGGAGGCCGAGATTTTTGGCGCGGTTCGCGCTTTTCGGCAAACCGTGGTTTTCTCCAATGAGGCGTTCATGGACATGCTGGAGTCTTTCCTTCCACAAACGAACACCTTCATTCTTACGAATGGTGAGATTGGTTTTTCTTTGAAGGAATTGAGTGCCATCACCGGGCTGCCTATCCTTTGAAAACTCTATGAGGAGTTCATGCCTATTGACAGCGTCCTTGAGGAGCAGTCTGAGGAGTTCAGGCTTTTGTACTTTCAACTCGTCTCCTTCTATGATTTTTTAAAGGAGAAGGAGGGCTCGAAAGTCAGGTACAGCAGTTGGAAGAGTGGTAACTCCAACTTTTTTGACAGCGGGGAGTCCTCTGATAGTATGGCCCCGGATGCCAGGACTAAAAGTCCAGGTTTGAAGAAGATCTCCACCATGTGAGAAGATTTGAAGAAATTCTTCACAAACATAGACGCCATTTATCCTGACATTACACTGTAGAAAGATGTTGCTGTTTACCTCACCTATTGGCTGGGTGAGGTTGTTTTTCCTGGAGGAGATGGAACGTACATCAAGCCGCATTGCATTTTTCTGGCTTGTCAGATGGCATTCGAAGAGCGATTGTCTTTGGTGCCTGCTCTTTTCTCCTATTTGTATACCGAACTGCAGGTTACTGCTTTTCTGGTTTGGCTTGTGCTTCCAATGAACAGGTTATTTTCAGCCCATATTTTCTATTCGTGGTATGTGTACCACTGTCCTGGCTTCCATTGATGGGGAGTTACACAGGATGATGACCCTTTTATGATTCGATTGGCTAGAGGGAAAGCCGTCTCTGAATCTTTTTTGTCTGCCCGTTTGAGGATCCGACGGTTCAGGGACGTAGAGATTCGGCAATCTTCAGTAAAGCTTTCTCCAGATTTACGGAAGAAGGCTTTTGACTTTGGTGTCTCTCGTGATTCCACTAGGGCAGGGTCAGGAAGACACTATTCTTTGACAGAGGCAGAAAAGAGGTGGCATCTCAACATACGCATCGGTATGATGGTATACCATAGGCATCTTTTTGTCGACATCTAGCCGTATGTTCCCTCGCATTTTGCACTGCAGTTGGGCTTCTCTCAAGGCGTTGTTGGAGAGCCTTCGAGCATGGTGAAGCATTTTGGAGGTTTCCAGGATGGGAGGAATGCATGGGCTTTTTACAGTGCGGAGGACACTACCGCCATGATTTCCTATCCTGAGTTGCCCACTTTCCGGACTGCTTGCTTCACGAAGTGGTTCGCAGCGAGCTTTTTAGTGTACCAAAGTCTTTCCAAGAAGGAGCTTGATGTCAAGCAATCTCCTGGAAAGGGTCTTGGAAGATCAGATGGTGTCCGACGAGAGGAAGTTTTGGCTTTCCTTTATGGAAAGAAGCATAAGATAGGCTTTCTCGGTGAACGGGACATCATTAGATCGGGAGCTGTACAAGAGGTACCTGGTGAGGTCTTAAAACAGCTAGAGGATGAGGAGACCGAGATCGACGCTTGGATGCAAGCAGAGCGAATGAAGGCTTCCATGGGGTCCACTGGGAAAGGCAGACCACCCGATAAGGAGTCAGGTGAAAGTCCTGACTTTGACAGTGGGGCGGGCACTTCAAGCAAACCGACCCGTAAAGGTAAGAGGAAGAGAGGGCAACGCCGTAATAAGAGACGACGCGGAGACTCTCCTGATTTGGAAGTCCCTCTCACCATTGCTGAAAGGGGTGTTCGGGGGTACTGATGAACTTGCGAAAAAGAGGAGTCGAGGAGAAGAGACCGTTGATGAAGGTATGATTCTTCCTCTCTCTTTCCGTTTCTTTCATTGAGATTTCTTTGTTTTGTTCTGCCTCTTCCCCCCCTTTCTTTTAGCAGAGGATGAGGACTTGGTGATGCCTGAGGTTATGGCCGATGAAGCGGTGATGGATCCGATTGTGGCATCTGAGGAAGAGTCAAGGGACGCTGGAGTGAATCTTTGTCTGGTATAATTTTCTTTTGCTTTATGTTTTGGTTTACCGATGTCTGCTGACATATATTTTTTTTGTTTTCTCACCAGTTGACTTGCCATAGGATACGACCTTTGACGATGCTTCGGATGATCTCATGGAGGCAGAAAGTATTCCGCCGGTCGTCGAAGAAGGTATTTGTAGTAATAACCCTGATGATAATTTTTTTTCAACAGGATCATATTCATACCTTTTTTTTTGTGTTTTGCTGGTAGGTTGCTAGGTAACAGGAGAGGTTCCTCCATCTTCCTCAGGGCCAGAGCAGGAGATGCCTGCAGCTGATCCAGAAGTAGGGACTTCTTCTACTGGTTTCAATGCGGCAGGGGTGGAACCTTCTAAGGAGATTCCTTCGCTAGTGTCTTCGATTGGAAAGAGCTTGATGATTACTCCTCCGATAGGGCATGGCAGGGGCAGTCGACCGATGGAGAGGGGCGAGTCTTTATCCGGGTCGTCTCTTCAGTATGCGAAGAAAGTGTTAAAGAGTGTCTTGAGCTCATGGATCGAAACTCTCTCTTCTGGCCACTTGGAGGCTTGCTTCGGCATGGTCAAGCATGTACAGGACATTCTTACTGAGAGCATAGAGGTCGGTTTTGACATTGCAAGTGCGAAGGCTTTTGTTGATGAAGTCATAGCTTTGGGTAACAAGTGGATTGAGACCAAGAGTTTTCAAAATGGTGACTTCTTTAATAAGATGTTTTTGAAGCCTTCCGGCGAGGTCAAATCTGAATTGAATGAGATCTCGCGGACTCGGAAATAGTTCGTTCGGGAGAGGAACGTCACCGAGTTGGCTATCATTGAGCTAACACAAGACCTGCGCCGTCTAGATAAGGAGGTCGTCGAGGCCAGGCAGCGTCTCGAGTTATTGGAAGAATAAGCTGCTGCCAAATGGACCACCATTGTGGAAGCCTGTCTAGAGAGGGGAATCTGATTCGCCAGGTTGAGGAGGCTGACAGCAATCTCCGGAGGAAGACACAGGAATATGAGCAATGGAAAATTCTCTAGGAAGGAGTTCCTCGCGCTGCAGATGGGTCGCGGCGTTCTGCCACATTTTATGGAAAGATGTCGAAGAAGCGTGGCCTGGAAGCTTTGGAGGCTATGGCTAAGAGTCTGCTTGAGGAGTTGATTCTTTGGTTGAAGACCATGCTAGAATGAGCTCCTGATTTTTGTAACAAACTCTTTTCTTCTTTTCTTTAGTATCTTCATGTAGAAACATCTTTGGTACTCTATATACCTTTCACTTAAATTCTTTTTTTTTATGAAAATAAGCAAAAGTTGGATGAGAATGTTTTTTTGACAACTTGATCAAAAGGTTGTCATTTTGTGAAAACTTTTCGTCAAATGATTGTTTTGGAGGTTTTTTTGATGGCATGAGAGCCGAACTTTGAGATGGCATGAAATCCAAATTTAGAAATGGCATGAAAGCTAGATTTTGTGGCGTAAAAGCCAAAATTTGGGATGATGGCGTGAAAGGGCAGTCCAAGCTCAGCGGCGTTCATTAGAAGTCATGAATGCATAAAACGAGGCTAACATGTACAAAACAGATCGAAAAAAAGGGAAGTCATCATCAAAACAGGGCAAAACAAAACTAATCAGGAGTAGCATAAGCTATAGCAAAACTGAACTTGTGAAGTGATCCCCTTATTGGTTCTTGAAACCGCTCAAAACATGATTGGAGCTTGTAAATCAAAACAAGTGCAAAAACGGTAGTCATCGTGTCAAGACTGAGAATTTAAACAAATTCATCAAGCATATATATTAAGCCCCTTTATTTCACCCTCATGTATTTGATACTCAAATGTCGTAATGAAACATATTTGGTGCTTCCGATGTTGGAAGACATTTCGAGTTCCAATGCATAATGTCAAGCTAAAAGCCCTTAATCAGATTCTAGTTTTCATTCCCAAGAAAATCCAACAAAAATAGGCTAAAACTGAAATTCGGTTAGCTCACGGTTACCTGTCAGCTAGCCGTAAAAATGCAGGCCGGCTAGGCTAGCCGCCAGCTGACTGCTGGGTTCCAGACATAAAAATACAGCATTCTGGAAATGTAACTGAAATTGCTCGGTGACCTGTCGGCTAGCCGCGGATGTGCATGGCGGTTAGCCGCCATCTAACCATTGGCTGACCGTTAGAACCCATTCAGCTACAGAACTCTGTGATTTTAATTAACCGCAGGTTTTCGGCGACCTCCCGGTTCTCTTGGCAATTAGCCATGGTCAAATCTTTGACTAGCCGCCAAGGCTACTCAGAACTAACAGCATTCTGGATTTCTAACCATAACAGGGTCGATTAGCCGCTGATCACCATTCGGCTAGCCGCCTGGGTGACCGCTAGCTGGCCGTCAGCTCGGGAAAGGTCATATCAGTTGCGGAATTTTGGCATCGTCTTCTCCAAATCAATACAAATCCAACTAAAATAAAACTTGAGCTAGACAAAGACATTCAAATCATGCTGAAACATACAAATGCAAGTTGAAAGTGGATTTCCAAAACAAAACATCACCTTTCTATGAATACAAAAACAACTTTAGAATCACATTTGGGGGCTAAAATGAAATCCATAGTCAATCATTCATTGAGGAAACTAAAAGGATAACTTGCCTTAGTGAATCAAACCTTCTTCAAATGCTCTACTCAAGATAGAAGTCAAGATCTACAAAGACCCCAAAAAGAACTTCAAAACCCTAACATTTGAAAACAAAGGAACCCATTTTGAAAAAGGGTTTGTAAATATGAAAAACAAGGTCTTAAGGAAATGAAAAGAACTCCATTGAAGAGATTGATGAAGCTCTTACCTAGAAATGGCCAAACAAGAAGGAATGGAGAAGAAATAGAGCTTGTCAAGTTGAAAATGCCCAACAAATAGGTCCAATGGAGAGCTTGGAAGGTGAGCAAGAAGATGGTGAGATCCAAGCCTCAAGCCAAGCTCAAATGATTGAGCTTCAAGGAAGAGAAGATGGAGAGAAAAAGAGGAAGAAGAAGTCCTCAAGCTCTTGCACACTGAAAAACCCATGAGAGTGCGGAGCGAGTGAGAGTGAAGAGAGAAAAGAGGGTTAATTGGCTTGAGTGTGGGCCCCTTTGAGTCTAGAACTTCAAACGGCTAAAGCATATCTTGTGGGCCCCGGACAAGGTCGATGAAGAAGGATAAAACGATCCTTGAAAAATCTAGTTTCCAAAAAGTATATTTTTGACATGGTTTCGACATTTCGAAAATCGTGTCCAGATTTGGGTGTAAAAGACAAAACCTACCTTTTTGGTCGAAGACATAGATTTATGGGCTTCGTACACTGACGGGTTAAATACGAAAATCGAAGTAAATAATAAAACTACTCAAGATAAATCAAAATCACAATCAAAACAGAAATCTATGATTATTTTCTCATGCTTACACGTGCACTTAGGACTCCCTGAGCGTGTCTGACTCAACCAACACTCTCAAAATTCTCAAAACTAATACCAAGACTTAAACAACTGTTCTAAACCTACGAATACTAAAACCTCTTAAAAATAAACAATCACTTAATTAACACTAATCAAGCTAGTTTGGGATGGGGTCTGACAATTGGTTCTGAGTTGCTACTTGTCGTTGTTGCTGGTTCCTATTGGCTTGATCCAGTACGACTGGGCAATCCCTGATTAGATGATCCAATGATCCACATCTGAAACAAGCTCCTGCGGCTCTGCGATACTAATTAGTCTCATGATTCTTTCCACAACGCCCACATGTCTCTTGCCTTGGAGGATTCTGATCTTGCCTTGGCTTCTTGTTGTGTTGTTGCCTCTGATTCTGCTGCTAGTAGTGTTGTTTCTTGTCCTGAATGATTAGGTTGTTAATATCTTCAAATTTATATGCTCGTTTGACAGCTTCATCATAGGTAGCCGGTGGGACTACCCCTATGGCATCTCTCATGATGATCGGGTTTAGCCCTTCCAAAAACTTGGTGATCTTCTTCTGCTCGGTGTCAATAAGCTCGGTAGCATATCTGGCTAGTCTCTCAAACTTGGTGACATTCTTTAGGACTGTCATGCTACCTTGTTTGAGTTGCTGAAACTCAATGGCTTTCTGTCTCTTGACATGTGAATGAATATACTTGTCTTGAAATTGTACCTTGAATGCTGCCCATGCACCTTCGTTAGCCATTGTCATATACGGTTCCTTGATCGTCTGCCACCATTGATCTGCAAGCCTATAAAACAATGAAGCTGCAAGGTTCACCTTTTGCCTCCCTGTGCACGTGAAGACATCAAAGATCTTCTCGGCATTTGCTAACCAATCGTCTGCAACTAACGGGTCCTCGTGCCCTGAGAATTCCTTTGGTGCTCTCTTCCTAAATCTCTCAAACAATAGATTGGGGTCAAGTTCCCTATTGTTGATAACAATATTTGGACCCAGAGGTTACATAGGTGGAGCTTGTGGCCTATTCTGCAGGACATCCAAGAGTTGCCTCTGGACTTGAGCAATTTCTTCGTCCTTCTTTGCTATCTGTTCTTGGAATCTCGTTGGAGTTTCATTTGCTTGCCTTTGCTGTTCTAGCATAGCCTGCATGAGTTCTTGAAACCGTGTAGGTGTGGGTCCATTGGCCTGGTCCGTGTCATTCTGATTACTACCCGAAGCATTATGATTTGGAGCAGTTCTTGGAGGCATGATGCTGTAAAACAAAACGTTAGTACATAATAATATAGTCGGGTTGGTTTCTAAATCCATAATAAATGATCTAACGAGCTCACAGATCCTCGCCACGACCCTAAGATTTTCTACTTTCTTTTAAGTGCCTAAAACATGTCCCGCTCTAATAACAACTCTGTCGCGACCCCGGACCGGGAGCCCGGGCCCACGACAGTATCCGTCAATAATTTCCCACAGGTTCCCGCGGTGAGGATCCTGAAGACACGGGACAAACTAACTCTTGCAATGGTTGCGGAAGCGTGTAGCAAATCACGTCAAGACAAAACGTGAGATATAGAAACCACACTTACATCATCAAGGCATGTATTTCAAAGAGGGAGATATAAACATGACGATTCCCAATTACATTCAAGTTTAGTGTTAACAAAAGTATATTGTTAAGTACAACCCAACAAGAGGCCAATAAAGGCCAATTCATTCCCAAAAGAATCAAAATATGAATCCCTTCTCAAAAAGATGCATGTTTCAAAGACCCTCCTGACGTCTAGATGACGTCGTTGGGTTGCCACTCACGAGCTAGGGGTGGCTCAATAGCCTCCTCCCGACACTCCTCAAGGGCAAAGGCGTCTGCACCTGAGCACCAAAAATACAAGGATCAAACACAACGGTTTGGCAAGAAATCAATTTAGACACATACTTAAAACAATTAAAAGAGGAGGAATATTTCTGAAAACATATACTGAACTTAAAACAATTACATGACTAAGATGCATTTCAAATAAGCAGAACTAACATGAATACTTATAATATCATGAATAAATAATCCTACATTGAGCCCATCCTTTCTCTATTATATAAAAATGAAAAGAGAAAGCAAAACAGAAACTGAGCAGAGCAAAACAGGATCCCGTACCATAAAAGGTAGGCAAGTACCGGCCGTGTTACCGGACAAAACATGATATATATATATATAAATATAATATACGACTAATCTGCAGAAAGTCCAAGTGTTTAAGGACCCCCAAACAGTAGACCAGACTGAAAAGGCAATCCAAGCTCAGTGGTGTTCATCAGAAGTCATGAATGCATAAAACAAGGCTAACTTGTACAAAACAGATCGAAAATAGGGAAATCATTATCAAAACGGGGCAAAACAAAACTAATCAGGAGTAGCATAAGCTATAACAAAACTGAACTTGTGAAGTGATCCCCTTATTGGTTCTTGAAACCGTTCAAAACATGACTAAAGCTTGTAAATCAAAATAGGTGCAAAACAATAGTGATCGTGTCAAGACTGATAATTAAAAAAAAAATTCATCAAGCATATATATTAAGGCCCTTTATTTGACCCTCATGTATTTGACACTCAACGTCGTAATGAAACATATTTGGTGCTTCCGAATCTAGGAGACATTTAGTTCCAATGCATAATGTCAAGCTAAAAGCCCTTAATCACATTCTGGTTTTCATTACTAAGAAAATCTAAGAAAAATAGGCTAAAACTGAATTTCGGTTAGCTCACGGTCACCTGTCAGCTAGCCACAAAATGTGCATGGCGGTTAGCTGCCAACTGACCGCTGGGTTCCAGACAGAAAAATTGTAGCATTATGGAAATGTAACCGAACTTGCTCGGTCACCTGTCTACTAGTAGTGGATGTGCATGGCGGTTAGCCGCCAGCTGACCGCCGGAATCCATTCAGCTACAGAAGTCTGTGATTCTAACGGCGCGTTTTGGTGACCTGGCGGTTCCCTTGGCTGTTAGCCATGGTCAAATCTTTGGCTAGCCGCCAGGGCTGCTTAGAACTCGGTTTCTAACCGTAACAGGGTCGGTTAGCCGCCGATCACCATTCGGTTAGACGTCGGGGTGACCGTCAACTGACCGCCAGCTCGGGAAAGGTCATATCAGTTGTAGATCTTTGACACTGTCTTCTCCAAACCAACACAAATCCAACTAAAAGGAAACTTCAGCTAATCAAAGACATTCAAATCATGCTGAAACGTATAAATGCAAGTTGAAAGTGGATTTCCAAAACAAAACATCATCTTTCTATGAATACAAAAACAACCCTAGAACCACATTTGGGGCTAAAATGAGATCCAAACTCAAAAATCCATTAAGAAAGCTAAAAAGATCACTTGCCTTAGGGATTCCAACCTTATTTAGAGGCTCTACTCAAGAGTGAAACCTATATCTACAAAAACCCAAAAAAAGAGAACTTCAAAACCCTACATTTTGAAAACAAAGGAACCCATTTTGGAAAGGGGTTTGTAAACATGAAAAAAAAGATCCATAAGAGGTATAAAGAACTCCATTGAAGAGATTGTTGAAGCTCTTACCTAGAAATGGCCAAACAAGGAGGAAGGAAGAAGAAGCACAACTTGTCGAGTTGAAAATGTCCAACAAATAGATCCCGTGGATAGCTTGGAAGGAGGGGAAGAAGATGGTGAGATCCAAACTTTAATCAAGTTCAAACGGTTGAGTTTCAAGGAAAAGAAGATGGAGTGAAAAGGAGGAAGAAGAAGTCCTCAAGCTCTAGCATGTTGAAAAACCCACGAGAGTGTAAAGTGAGTGAAAGTGAAGAGAGAAAAGAGGGTTTAATTGACATGAGTGTGGGCCCCTTTGAGTCTGGAACTTTAAATGCTAAAACATGACCTTGTGGTCCCCGGACAAGGTCGACGAAGAAGGATAAAACGATCATTGAAAAATCTAGTTTCCAAAAAGTATATGTTTGACATGGTTTCGATATTTTGAAAACCGTGTCCAAATTTGGGTGTAAAAGACAAATCCTACCCTTTTGGTAAAAAACACAGATTTCTGGGCTTCGTACACTAACAGGTTAAATACGAAAATTATAGGAAATAATAAAACCACTTAAGATAAATCAAAATCACTATCAAAACAGAAATCTATAATTATCTTCCCAAGCTTACACATGCACTTAGGGCTCCCTAAGCGTGTCTGACTCAACCAACGCTCTCAAAATTCCCAAAACTAATACCAAGACTAAAACAACTATTCTAATCCCACGAATACTAAAACCTCTTACAACTAAACACTCACTTAATTAACACTAATCGAGCTAGTCCGGGAGGGGTTCTAACACTGAAGACGTCTCTGTAACAGCATTGCCGTCCTTAGTGATTGTGTTGCATGGAGCATTTTCCTGGAGAAGGTCCTGAACAGCATCCAGTAGCTTTTCTTCGTTGTTGAGTAATTTATCGGTCCAGACATCATCTATGAGGTCGGGTATCTGGGACCAGTTGACTGGGTTTTCATTGAAGAGGACTTCATTGGCTGGAGTTTCTTTAAGATGATTGGTCGGAAGAGGTGTGAGTTCTGATGTCACAGTTTTAGGGGACGAAGGATGAGAAGGTGAAATCTCAATGGAAGTCACATGAGAAGATGTAGCTCCGGAAGATATACTAGCAGATGGGGAGTAGGTATCTTCGGCAGATGAAGCTTCGAAGGCACTCTCATGCTGAGCTATCGCATTGCAGGTTGCTTCGATAGGAGTGCCCCCAGATTAGACTGTTGGGAATCGGACTCATCCTCGGATGTAAGAGGATCATCGATCCAGCAGTTTTCTCCATTTTCAAGAGTTAACGGAGGATGTACCTGTTGATTTTCAAGGACTTCCAGTTCTAGATTTTGATTTTGACGAAGATTGTTGATGCGATCTTGCTCTTGTTCTATGGCTAGTTGCTGCAAGATCCTTACATATTCCTCAAGATCAGGCATAGGAGCCAAATCTTCTTGTTTGTCTGCTCCTTATGGTTCAACATGGTCGGGTCCCACTAGAGCGTTGGCGGGTGCTGGGTCAACAACATTTTTTTTAACAACCTTTTGGTCTTCTTCATCATCGGACCAGGGTCCTTGTGGCTGTAAGGGATTATACCAGATTACTGGCATAAGGTGAGATTCAAGAATTCATTCTTCATCGGAGAGATATTCTCCTGTTTTAAGGGATTCCTCCCACTCGTCGGTGTCACTAGCGGTGTCACTGGACTCATATCCATCCATGGAGAATCCAATTACCGAGTTGTAAGAATATGATGCCGCCTGCGTAGCGTCATTTCTTAACTGTGGTGGCATGAAATCACCAAGGGTGAATTTTCTTGCTGCCTTTGAGGTCTATGGGATGGACTCTTCTATTCCCCCAGTGAAGTAGTAATAGAGCTCTCTGCCTTTTCAGAGACTTCTTGTTTTGGTTGAACTTTCTCCTACTATTTAAGCTTACAGAGTTGTTTCTTGGCTAGCCTTTGCTGTTGAGCAGCCGGCTTTGTTTTGACAATCTCCCAATTTTCATCTTCAAGGAGATCGGGATGCACCCGTATAGGTTGTCCGTCTGGTGTTGGATAAGGAACCAACTCTTCGGACGTTTGAGTCATTTTTATCACCTTGAAGGAAGTAGTAATCTTCTTCTTTGGTGACTTTGAAGTTTGTCCATATGACAACATGTTGACGGTGGCAGACCCATAGTTTTTGTCAAAGGTGATGACTCCGTTTTTCCACATCTCGTTGATCTTCTCTCTCACAACAAAACATTGATTGAGAAGATGAGTGATCATTTGGTGGTATGGACAATACCGAGGATAGTTAGTTTCGCCAACATCTCCTGGTCTTTTGGGGTCCGTCAAGGTGAGTTTACCGTTTGCTATAAGTGCCTCGAAGATTTCTTCGACATTTTCGTCGAAAGGGTATTTTTTCTCTACTCGTTCTTTGAAGGCGTTTGAGAGTTCAGGTTTCTTACCTGCAGCTTTATTTTCAGCTTTCTTCAGTTGTTGAGGAGCTAACTTGGTTTGCACATTAAGAACCTCCTTTTTTCTTTGGTTTTGAGGTCGTAATGGTAGTCGGCTCTTTCTTCGATGATTTCTGACTGTTGAGGTCTTTGATCACCATTTCAGTTTCATGGAAGCTTCTAGGAGTTCTCCCAGGTTCGTTGATTTATTGACGATGATCATAGAGCGGATTCTTGCTCTCATATTGTTATGGTAAATGTCGACCAGCGAAGCTTGTGGCAGTACAACTGAGCACTTGTATGCTATTGCTTTCCACTTATGAATGAAGTCATTTGTTGACTGATTCTCTCCCTGTTTTAGGCTGTAGAGATATGATATAGTAACAGGATGATCCTCACCTTTGAAGTGGGTCAAGAAGCGCGTCTCTAGCATATTCCAATTTTGAATGGAATTCTCTGGCAGAGTGGAATACCAATCAAAGGCGGTGCCTTTTAGGGTACTTGCAAAAAGACAGATCTTGAGGGCATCTTGATCCGTGATAGCTCCTATTAGGATTTTGAAGTGGATGACGTGCTGTCTGGCTGAACCTTTCCCCGTGTATATTTGGAGAGTGGGTTGTTTGAATTTTGCAGGGAATGAGATCGAGTCCATCCATAAAGGATATGGTGGCTTGATCCCATGTTCTTTTAGCGTATCCTCTTCTTTTACTTTGGCGAGAATGTCATCAACGTCCTTTTTTGTAAGGGCGCGTGACTCATTGTCTTCCCCGTTTACATCGTCATTTTGATGATTCGGAGGAGGTTTATTATTTTCTTGACGCTGAAAAGCGAGAAGAAGATTTTCCATTAGAGTCTCAATCCTCTGCTGACCTTGCTCCAATTGTTGGATATGTGTTGTCGTTTCATTAGGAGGTGGATTGCGAGGTGGCTCAAAATTTGTAGCTAGGACGTTCATCGCTCGGGATTCGAATGAAGAAATTGTCCTGGTGACTGAGCTGGGGTTCATTCTTGAAGAGTTTGAGGAAGGGTTATTGCGTTGTCCTTGGCTTGAGGGAGTAGAAGATTCTTCCAGATGTCTTCGTGTCCGGGAGACGTTGTAAGTCACTGGACGTCGGACAAGAAGTTTAGTTGCAGACTTCTGGTGTCTTCTGGTTTTGCCAACCATATGGACAGTAGCAACTTGGTCGGGTCTTTCTTTTTCGACCCATTTGTGGGAGACTTGGAGGATAGGATGCTGGGTCCTTTGCTTCTCTAGCCTTTTTTGTTGATACGACATGCAACGGCATATGCGACAGGCAATTTGAGCTTCGGTCGGCTCTGGCTGGGCTTTGGCAATGAAGGATGTGATCCTTTGAGCGCAGCAGCCGAGCCGGTCTTCTTTGAAACTTGGCATGGATAGGGTTTGGACCTAGTCCTTCAACTGTCATAATGTAGCTTTGAATTTGGCGAGTTCGGCCCTTGTTGAGATGAAGGGTCGAACTGTAGGAGTGCAGGCCTTGGCAGGTTCTTGCAGAGGCCTTGTGATACACTATTTGATTTTTGGCTTATAGGAGCAAGCCGACTCATGGTGGGTCGACTTTTTTGTCAGGTGAGAGATTGGTCTCACCTTCATGTATGCAAGAAGATAGAATCGGTTCTCTTTGAGAGGGGCCAGGTACACTGGCTTTGCAGATGTTCGAGACCTCCTTTGTTTTAGTGAAGGTCTTGAGGACCAAGTCTTCCTGGTTCTTTGTAGGTTGAAGCTTCATAGGGTTACCATGGGATTTAGGCTTCTTTGTGTTCGCCGTTGGTGTCATGGCAGTGACACATTGCGGGGCGATCTTTTGCTTCTTGGCGGGTGCGGCTTCCTCTACAGGAAGTGGGAATGGTCCCAACGACCCGAAGACGATGGTCTGGGGAGTAGAGGTCGACCCAGTGTTCTGAGAGTTGCCAAGGAAGATGACGTTCCGGCAGTTAGCAGGGCGCTTGTTCTGCTTCTCTTGAAGCATGAGCCGGTACTTGTTCTCATCAAAGGTGATGGTTAATGAAGCTGTCATTGTTAGTTTGGAAAAGTTTTGAAACAAGACCACATCCATTAGTAATCACAAGAATATGGTGATTATAAATGGAAAAGAACTGTGGTTTTGTCTTTTCAAATCGCTCGAGGGAACAGGGCCCAGTCCAAGCGAGGTGAACAAGGCAAAAAGCCATAGAGGGTACAATTACTCTAATCGCAAGTATAGGAGGCTCAGAGTGAGCATTCCAATGACTGCTAGAAGCAATTGTAAACCTTTAATCAAATTACCGAGAAGCGAGGCTCACTCGAAGTAAGATGATATAAGGTTGGAGATACAAATGTGTCAATCACGAATACAGTAGACTCGAAAGGGTGTACTAGCACCACTAGGTACAAATGTCGTAAATCGTATCCTTGGAAAGGACACGAGATGGAATTTTTTTTTTTTGAAATGTCAAAATTGGATTCATAAAAGAGGGTAAATGGTGTTCCAATCCGAACATAAGATACAAACGATTTTCGCGAGCCATTGTCTGAAAGGGAAAGCACCAAGATTCCTCAGATTTGAACCCAAAGATGACGGAAGTTGTTATTTTTTTTTTTTTTTTGAAAGTTTGTTTTTGAAAGGTTTTCTTTTTTTTTTTTTGAAAGAGCACACATAGGTTTCCAATTCGGTCTTATGAAACCTTAGTAGATAGATTAGCCCCCTGGTAAGGGTAGGGTTACTTAATGAACCCGTTCGGAGGACCCTTGCTGTCATCGAACAGTCTAGTTGTCTCCATACTCTATACAAGGCTTTTCTTAGTTCCGCTTTGGTCAAAGAAAGCAATCGGTGCAACCTTAGTGGCTTTTGAAAGCTTTTCTTGGAGGAACTCTAATGGATCGATCAAAGAGAGCGAATGGCCTCTCCAAATCAAACGTTGGCAACAAACAATTTTCACGAGCCATTGTCCGAAAGGGAAAGAATAAAAGTTTCTCTAATTTGAATCCAAAAGAGAGATTTGTTTTTGAAGAGTTTAAAAAAAAAAAATTGTTCTTTGAAAATCCCTATCGGACTCATCAGAGAGAAAAAGAATGACCCATTCCCAGATACGAACAATAGCTACAAACATTTCTACGAGCTATCAAGTTCAGAGAGGAAAGGATCAAAGTTTCTCAAAAATGATCCAAGAGAGAGAAATCAGTTTTTTTTTTTTTTTTTTTGTGAAATGAGTAAGAGTGGAAATAAACTCAAGGATAGGGATTTTCAAAAAATATCCGATCTCATGTTTTTTTTTTTTTTTTAGATGCAAGTTCCAACATAGGCCACCAACTAGAAAGGAGCCAAAGAATCCAAGCATCATGTTCTCAAATGAACGGAGTCCCACCGGGGATGCCAACTTGATAGACCCGGTTTTTTTTTGTGTTTTTTGCCCTCACCTCCGTCCCGGGGCTACCGAGAGGCTGGCAGGGTGGAAAGGGAAAAGCAGGCATCAATATTTTTTTATACAAGTATGCCAGATTTTCTATTCTCCTTGGAATTTAGAAATGGAGATCCGGAGATTCACCTTCACAAGTAGAAAGGAAATCAATCTTTTTTCTAACTTTTCAAATTGTACATATATTTAACAAAAGAGACAAGATTTTTTGAATGCCGCATGAAGCGATTTTTCTTTGTTTGCCGTGAAAGGCGGTTTTTTGCCGTGAAAGGCGATTAAGAAATCTCATCAATAATGAAAGACAAGAATTGTTATTTTTTGTCTCTTTGAAAAAGTACAAGATACAATAGAAAGGTAAGAAAAGGAATCTGACTTCGTAGGAGATTGCGAGTAATCGTTCAGATCGACGGTCGCATGTCATGTATGGACTTCGCCATCGTCCTTCAGATGAGAACATATGATGCTTTGATTTCTTTTGGCTTGGCTTGGACCTCAGTTTTTTAGAGGATAAAGACTAAGGGGAGGTCCTATATCTAATAAAAAATCGAGTAAACGGGTTGAAAAGTCACGTTTAGGCCGTGTTGGATAGAAGAAGAGAGAGCTTTGCCTTGGGGGGGTGGCCCCCCAAGGGACTTCGATCACCTTCTGGTGTTTGCTGCAGCAGAGCTTCTTCGGGATTTCTCTCTCTATATGGGTGGCTCTTAGATTCTGCCTCCTTTTCTATGTCTGTGTGTGTCTCTCTCTTCGAATGACCCCCCGCCCATTTTTATAGGCTTTTGGTAGCCATGGGGTGGTTTATGAGTTATTGATGGTATTGATGATCCATGATGAGAGAATTGATGGCATTGATGCCCCATGATGGGAGGAGTTACAAGTTTTAATTCTTTTATTTTGTAACTCCTTTTTCTTGGCTTGTGATTGGCTGATGGAGAATGATGTGCATTTAATCGCCTTCAATCTCCATGGCGAGAAGAGTTTCATGGTTTTAATGCCATGATTGATTTGATTTGTAACTCCCATTTGCTTGATTCTGATTGGGCCGTCCAAAATAATGGGTTAATGACCATATTAAGTTGTCATAAAATGGGTCAATTAATAGTATTAAGTGGTCGCCAGGGCATTTAAAGAGTTGCGAGCCATACAGTGTCTTTTGGAATTCTTCTTGCACGATCACCGATGGATCCACATGCTGTTTGATGTCGGATGGCGATGCAAGTTCAGAAATTGATTCATACCATTGGGCCAGTAACATCTGTCTTTTTGATTTCTCGATCGGTCGGACAGAAAGTGTACTTTCTTGGTCAGTCGGTTGCGATTTTGGAGCGATCAATGATGATTTCATGCTCTTGACGGCGGATCCAAAATGTTGATGAAGATCAGTCGATTTCAAGCATCAAGAATCAGATTTTTGAAAAACCACAGGAACTGGAATTCCCGAAACGCGAAAAGGGTCGGAAAACGGGCCTCCCGGTGGAAATTTGGCGACCCGGATTTCTAGGGTCGCCGGCAACCATGGGCTATGGTCGCTGGGGACCACGGGGGATTTTCCCCTTCTGGTCGTCGTATGTCGGCCGTTTCTCCTACTTTTCTATTCTTTTCTTCTTTGATATTTTTTCTGACATTTTTATACATATTTTGGCTTGATTTCCCTACAAAAAACTTGACGAGAAGCCTTGCATATCAGAGAGCAAATTTTTTGATTTTCCGGGAATGTCGCAGACTTTGTTGCCAATTTTCCGTTGAGAGTCAAAACTAGGTCAAACAATGTCGGAATGAACTGAAATTTGAGGTGAAGCCTGTTGAGCAGTAGATAGGACCAACATGAGCTTTTGTTTGAGTTTTGAAGCCGTGTGGGATCCCGTTGCCAGTAGATTTCATTTTGCCGCGGGGGAGATGCCGCGCTTTGATGTGAGGTCAATCGATGTCCAATTGAACTGAAATTTGATAGGGAGCCTATTGGAGTGATTTTGAGACGATCCATTAGCTCCAATTTGGATGTCATGGTCCCGGGAGGCTTGGCCGTCGGGAGGCTTGATTTTGTTTCCGAGCGTCAAAGTTGGGTTAAACGCTGTCGAAATGACCTGAAATTTGATGTACAACCCTTTGGAAGCATGTTGAAGCCACCTATGTGCTCTGTTTGATGATCGATAGCCTTGGTGGTTCTTGCCACCGAGAGGCTTGATTTTGCTGCTCGAGGGTTATGGAGGGTCAAACGTTGTCGGTTTGACTTGAAATTTGACAGGGAGCCTTTTGGAGGTATTTTGGGACCATCCGTGGGCTCTGATTGAAGTTTTGATGTCTTCGACATTGTCGCCGCCGGGAGCTCCTATTTAGCTGTCGGATGAGTGAAGTTACGTCAAACGATGTTGAAACGGCCTGAAACTTGATGTAGAGCCTCCAAGAGGAATTTTGAGGCCAGCTGTGTGCTCTGTTTTGTGTGTCAGGGTCTCTTGCTTCACCACCGCCGGCAGCGCCTGCTCAGCTGTTGGAGGAGTGAAGTTAGGACAAATGATGTTGAAATGGCCCAAAACTTCATGTGTGCCCCTCTTTTGGCTGTTTTTAAGGATTTTGCAGTTTTTGTTTGATTTTGACAAGATCTGATACTTGAAGTAGCATTGCCGTTTGTAGTAGGATGCAGCTTCATATGTCTTCTTGATGTTGAGGAGGCAAAGTGGCTTTTTTGGTGTCAACAACTAGGGTGGAAATCCCTGAGTCCTAATTTTGTTTCAAACCATGAATTTTGGGTTCAAGGATCGAAAATTTTGATCAAGTTTGGAAGGAAACTCCTAAACTTGGGTTTTTGGATTTTTTTGAACAATGAAATTATTAAAGTAAAAATTGTTTTGAGAGTTTTTTTTTTAAGAAATTTCAACGTAAAGATGAAAATCACAAAAGGAGTGGGTTTGATGAGCAAGTACCTATGAATAGGCTTTGGCTGTGTAGGTGTCGCTCTGACCCAGTGTAAGAAGTCTTCAAAGGCAGTACCGCTTCAAGAACTTGTCATTAATGAGCAGCATAAATCTGTCTCCCTCCATGTTTAGAAAAGCGTATGTGCCGTTGGAGAAGACCTTGTCGATGACGAAGTGTCACTCCCATTTTAGTTCAAACTTGCCTTTGGATTTGTGGGCGAAAACCATTGGCCTTTTTACTGCAAAAACCAAGTCTCCCTTTTTGTAGGCGCGTTGCCTGAGCTTCTTCTCGAAAGATCCTGCCATGCATGCTTGGTAAAGCTCAATGCTTTGTAAAGCTTTGAGTCATCTCTCATCAAGATTATCCAGCTCTTGGAGTCTCAATTTGACATTACTTTCTTGCGTCATGTCATTTTGCAAAGATGCCCTTAAGGAATGGATTTGTACTTCCAAAGGGACAACATCTTCGCATCCGTAGACCAATGAGAATGGTGTGCTATGGGTTGGTCCTCAAACAGTGGTTCGATAGGCCCATTAAAGTAGTTTGTCGCCCTAGTCTCTTTTGTGACTAGAGACCATTTTCTTGAGAATTTTGCAGAGTGTCTTGTTGAAGGCTTCTGTTAGTCCGTTCGCAGATGGATTATATGGAGTCGAAGGACAACGTTGGATTTTGTACTTATCGCAGAACCTGTAGAATCCGTAATCCTGGAATTGTGGTCCGTTATCGTGGACGAATTTTTTAGGTATGCCGAAGCGACGAATAATGTTGTTGCGTAAGAACTGAATGACTGATAAGGCCTTCATTTACTGAGCACAAATGCTTCTGACCACTTGGAGAAATAATCTGTAGCGGTGAAGATGAAGTGATGACCTTTACTTGATGGGGAAGAAATAGGACCTATGATATCCATACCCCAGGCTTTAAAAGGTCATGAGATCGCTATTGGGTGTAGCCTTTCTGGAGGCATATTGACATATTCTCTATGAATTTGGCATTGTTGGCAACGCTTAGCAAATTGCATTGCGTCAGCTACCATGGTAGGCCAATAATAACCTAACCTTTTTTATCTGATCGTAAAACTTAGAATCAGCCTGATGGGCTTCGCAAAGACCAGCATGCACTTCTTTAAGAGTTTTTTCAGCCTCTTCTTGCGATAAGCAGCGTAGAAGTACTTCATTAGAGGATTTTCTTTAAAGTGTTTTTAAAGGAATGTCCAAATGAAAGTTTAGGGCTTGACTTTGAATGCTTACCCGCTCTTTTGGATCTTCAAGTAGGATTCCAAACATAATGTAATCAATGAATGGGTCCCTCCAGTCACCGATCAGAGGTTTGAGGATGGATATCCGACTTCCAACCACTTGGTGGCATTCAGCAATTGCTTGGTGTGTGTTAAGAGAAGAGAGAATCCTTCTTTGACACACTGTAATTTACATGTTTTCCCCTTCTTGTATTGCCATAAATGCTGCAAGTCCAGCCAGGGCATCTGCACGAATGTTTTCACCTCTAAGGATGTGGCTGAAGTGATTATGCCTTGTTGTAAGGCAACAAATCGGACTTCCTGACTTCAAATATTTGATACATCCGGTTGACGATAAGTTGAGAGTCCCAAAAAGCTTCCAGCACGGTGATGTCGGATTCTAGGTCAAGCTCCAATCTTACAATCAGGGCTTGGTATTCAGCTTTATTGTTTGAACATGGTTCTAGTAGCGAGAAAGCGTGTGGAATCATGTATTTTTCGGGACATACAAATATAATGCCAATAGCTGATATCTACTTTCCATTTTCATTTGTCCTAGTTGCACCGTCGAAGTACATTTCCCAAGAAGCATTTGATGAGGAAATCTCCATAGTGTAGACAGGTTCGTTGGGGAGATCATCCCTGAGTGGAGAATCTTTAGGCAATGGGTGCTCTGCGAGAAAGTCTGCTAGAGCTTGACCTTTGATTGCTTTTTGTGGTACATATCTAATATCGAATTGCGATAGAAGGATGGACCATTTTCCCTGTCGAGCATTGAGATAACCTGCTTTTGTGACAATGACCTTTAAGAGATTGATCCTCGAAATCAAGTAGATTGGTTGGACAGCAGATGGTGATGTAGCTTTTGTACGGCGAACATCACTGCAAGGCATTCTTTTTTTACTAGAGAGTAGTGATGCTCTGCACCTACTATCATGCGGTTGAGGAAATATAGAGTAGCTTATTTTCCTTCGTCGTTTTCTTGTGCAAGTAGAGCGCCCAAAGAATAATCAAAAGCTCTTGTGTACATGATGAATGGTTTTCCACTTGTGGGGGGAGCCAACACTGGAGGTTTGGTCAGGTATGTCTTGATGGTCTGAAATGCAGCTTCACATTCAGCATCCCAAACAAAGTCCACACCTTTCTTCATTAAGCGAGACAATGGACTGCACTTCCCTAACAGATTGGAGATCAACCATCGGATGTATGCCAATTTTCCTTGAAGCCCTTTTAGTTCTCTTAGGGTCCTTGGAGATGGCATTTCTAGGATAGCCTTGACTTTGGCGGGGTCAAGTTCTATTCCAGCATTCTGAACTATCAATCCTAGAAATTTACCCGATGAGACACCGAAGAAGCATTTTAGTGGATTCATCCACAGTTTGTGTTTGCGAAGTTGAAGGAAGACTTCTCAAAGATCTTTAAGATGGTCTTCTTTTCTTCGGCTTTTGACGGCGAGATCATCAACGTAACATTCGACCGTCTTGTGTTGTATATCTTGGAATATCTTCATCATGGCCCTCTGATATTTTGCACCAACATTTTTCAAACCAAGCGGCATGACAGTGTAGCAATAGACGTCAAACGGGGTCCAAAATGAAGTATGCTTTTTATCTTCAGGGTGCATTTTTATCTGATTGTAGCTAGAGAAGTCATCGATGAATGTCATTCGCTCGAATCTGCAGGTATTGTCAATCATCACCTCCGGTATGGGAAGCGGGAATTCATCTCTATGGCACGCATTATTTAGGTCTTTATAGTCAGTACAGACCCTAATCTTCCCATTTTTCTTTGTCACGGAGACTATGTTGGCTAACCATTCAGGATACTGTTCCTCGCGAATGAAGCCAACGCTTTTGAGTTTCTAAACTTCTTGTTCAATTTTGTCCATCACGTCAGGACGGAATCTTCTTTGGCCTTGTTTGACAGGCTTGACATCTTTTTGCAAATTTAGTTTGTGGACTGCTATTTTGGGGTCTAAGCCAAGCATTTCAGCATAAGACCATGTAAAACAATCAATGAACTCATGAAGAAAAGAGATATACTCGGGTAACTAATCATCCTTTATATTCTTACTGATGAACACATGACGTGGGTTATCAGGTGTCCCCAAATCTATCTTTTGAATAGGATCCTCTGTTGGAAGGTGAAGGTGGTTCCTCCACAATGTTTTCGGAGGCTTCCAACTCAACATGGCCTTATGGAGTTTCAAAGGTATTTATAGACCAAGGCTCTACTTTTGTCCATGGGTCTTCTCGATCAATATTTTTCTCAAGACTTGCTACAAGATAGTCTCAATCATCTGCTGAAACTGGGACGAAGTAAGGCACTTCTTTTGGAGGCGATGGTTTTTCTGGATCAGAAAACCATGTTTCTATGTCATTAGACAATTCCTCTTCACCATCAGAGAAATCGTACCAATTGGATGAGCTTCCTGGATTCTTGACGGGTGACTTTTCAAAGAGACATCCAGGGAAATCAATGTCTTCATAAACAAGAGATGTTGAGGCCTAGTAGGCAAAACGACTTTGCAGCCTTTGTGTCAACTGTCTCATGTGAGTCAAAATTATGCCCCAACTCGTATGAAGACTTCTCTATATGACGGTGTGATTTCCAATCCTCTAGTTGACTTTTGGTCAGGGTGGGTTCCAATAGCGTGAGAATACCACGGCCTCCTCCCAAACCGATTGGATTCTGACCATCATAGCCCATTTTCTTTATGATAGCTTGTGCCATTGGACTATACAGGGATAGCTGAGGCATACCTTTGTTTTGGAAAGGTTCAAGCGAAGAATTTGTTGAAGAAACTTCCAATTTGTGGAAGAAGATTGGATTTTCTTCTGCTGCAGGGTCTTCTACGTCGGTAGGAGTCTCCAATGGAGTGAGAGTAGGCTGAACTTACTGAGTATCAGCTTGGCTTGACGGTGTATCATCTTCTGTCTCTGAATCCGAATCTGAGTCATGTATGATAGACACGAAGGAAACAACAACCTTGGCCCCGGTCTTTTGTTTTGCTTTCTTTGCTTTAGTGGTGATTACCAAAGACTTGGAAGATTTGAGGGAGACAACGATGGGAGATGGATTTCTCTCTTTGGATTTGCCGGAAGGTTTGTTTTCTTCCGTTGATTGCTAAGGAGCCTTGCCTTTCTCTTTCTGAAGATTTTCGGCAAAGGGTGTTGTTTCTTCCTCCTTTTCTTCTTTTTCATCCTTGTACATCTGAGCATCTACCAAATGAACGTCTTTGCCTTTAAAGGGATTTTTGTCTACAAACACTTGATGTATCGAGCAGTCGTTGCCAGCGAACTTGATGCATTGATGTAAAGTTGAAGGGATGACACCATTCTCGTGTATCCAGGGGCGTTCAAGAAGGATGTTGTAGTATGAGGGAGTTCTTATTGTATACACAGTGACTACAGAGATAAGATCGCCGATTTGCAACTTGAACCTGATTTTGCCGATAGGCCTTTGAGTGCTCCCAGCATATCCAAAGAAGGATACAGATGTGTGACTCAGCTTGCGAGGTGGAATGCCCAGCTCTTCGAGTGCCGAAGTAGAGATGAGGTTAAGTGCAGAACCTTGGTCGATTTGGACTCTGTGTATTGGCATTTCTTTGACGTACACTGTGAAGTACAAGGGTCGATTGTGCTTTATCTCGACTAGCAGGAGGTTATCCTTATCGAAGGCGATTGTTGCATTTGCTGCTTTCTGAACCAAGAGGCATTCAATGCATGATCCCTCAGTTTTCTTCTTTTCTCCCTTTGAGGAAGTATTTGATTTTTTGATCCTATAGTCCATTTCAATTTGTAGGATTTATGGGGCATGTTTGTCAACATCTGCATTCAATCTTTGCAGTTCTGAAATGAGATTATCACAAGTGTGTGGAGACATTCGTAATAAGCCAAGAATGTGCAGTCGTGCAAGTATGTGTTTGAAGTGCTCAAACAAGTCGTACTTGAACGCCTCCTTGGGGCCTGCATTTTCATTATTGTTGCCACTTGGGGCGTTTACAACTTGCTTTCTCGAAGGATTTACATAAGAAGAAGAAGGTTGGTTGTAATTTTTGTGGTAATCCCGGCCAGAGCGGGTACCTCTACCAACTTCAAGATCTTCTAGAGAAGGTTCTTCATTTGGAAGATCGCCCTCAAAATCAGGGGTCGATCCTTTTCATTTGCTGAAGATGCCTCTGTAGCAACATTCCCGTCCTCGGTGATTGCGTTGCAAGGAGCATTTTCTGGGAACGAGTTTCGAACAACATCCAACAACTTTTTTTCCTTGTTGAATAATTTATCGGTCCAAACATCACCTATGAGGTCGGGTATCTGGGACTAGTTGACCGGGTTTTCATTGAAGAGGACTTCATTGGCTGGAGTTTCTTCAGGATGATCGGTCGGAAGAGGTGTGAGTTCTAATGTCACAGTTTTAGGGGACGAAGGCTAAGAAGGTGATATCTTTGTGGAAGTCACCTGAAAAGATGTAGCTCCGGAGGATATACTACCGGATGTAGTTTGAGAGTATATGTCTTAGGCATATGAAGAAGCTTCAGAGGCACTATCATCCTGAGCTATCACGTTACAGGTTGCCCCGATAGGAGATGCCCCCAGAATAGACTGTTAGAAATCGGACTCATCCTCAGATGTAAGAGGATCATCGATCCAACAACTTTCTTCATTTTTCAGGATTACTGGTGGAGGTACTTGTAAATCTTTAAGGACTTCCGGTGCTAGATTTTGATTGTGACGAAGGTGATTGATACGATCCTGCTCTTGCTCTATGGCAAGTCGCTGCAAGATCCCCACATATTCTTCAGGATTAGGCATAGGAGCCAAATCTTCTTCGTCATTTTCTTCTTGTGGTTCATCAATGTTGGGTTCTACTGGAGCATTGGCAGGTGTTGGATCGACAACGTTTTCTTGAATAGCCTCTTGGTCTTCTTCATCATCGTACCAGGATCCTTGTGGCTGTAAGGGATTATACCAGATTACTGGCATAAGGTGAGATTCAGGAATCCATTCTTCGTCGGAGAGGTATTCTCCTGTTTCAAGGGATTCCTCCCACTCGTCGGTGTCACTGGCGGTGTCACTGGACTCACATCCATCCATGGAGAATCCAATTACGAAGTTGTAAGAATATGATGCCCCCTGTGTAGCTTCATTAATTAGCTGTGGTGGCATGAAATCACCATGGGTGAATTTTCTTGCCGCCCTTGAAGTCTTGGGAAGGGACTTTTTTGTTGCCTCCAGTGAAGTAGTAGAAAAGGTCTCTGCCTTTTCAGGGACTCCTTGTTTTGGTTGCGCTTTCTCCTGCTGTCTAAGCTTGCACAGTTGTCTCCTGGCTTTGTCTTGACGATCTCCCAATTTTCATCTTCAAGGAGATCGGGGTGCACCCATATAGGCTGTCCATTTGGTGTTGGATAAGGAACCAACTCTTGGGATGTTTGAGTCATTTTTATCACCTTGAAGGAAGCAGTGATCTTCTCCTTTGGTGACTTTGAAGTTTGTCCACATGACACCATGTTAACAGAGGCAGACCCATAGTTTTTGTCAAAAGTGATGACTTCGTTTTTCCACATCTTGTTGATCTTCTCTCTCACAATGAAGCATTGATTGAGAGGATGTGAGACCATCTGGAGGCATGGACAATACCGAGGATCGTTGGTTTTGCCAACATCTCCCGGTCTTTTGGGGTCCGGCAAAGTGAGTTTTCCATTTGCTAAAAGAGCCCCAAAAGATTTCATCAAACGGGTATTTTTTCTTTACTCGTTCTTTGAAGGCCTCAAAGAGTTTAGGTTTCTTACCTGTAGCTTTATTTTCAGCTTTCTTTGTCTGCGGACTTGGTTTGCACATTAAGAACCTCTTTTTTCTTCGGCTTTGAGGTCGTAATGGTAGTCGGCTCGTTCTTCGATGATTTCTGACTGTTGAGGTCTTTGATCACCGTTTCAGCTTCCATAGATGCTTCTAGGAGTTCTCCCATGTTCTTTGATTTATTGCCAATGATCATGGAGCGGATCCTTGCTCCCATGTTGTTAGCGATACTTGTGGCAATACATCTGAGCACTTGTATGCCATCGCCTTCCACTTGTGAATGAAGTCGTATGTTGACTCATTCACTCCCTATTTTAGGCTGTAGAGTTGCGCCATAGTGACAGGATGATCCTCACCTTTGAAGTGGGTCAAGAAGAGTGTCTCCAGCATATTCAAGTTTTGAATGGAATTCTTCGGTAGAGTGGAGTACCAATCAAAGGCAGTACCTTTTAGGGTACTTGTAAAGAAAAGGATTTTGAGGGTATCTTGAACCGCAATAGCTCCTGAATAGGATCTTGAAGTGGATGAATGTTTCTCACTGAACCTTTTCCCGTGTATGTTTAGAGAGTGGGTTGTTTGAATTTTGCAGGGAATAGGACCGAGTCCATCCATAGGGGATAAGGTGGTTTGATCCCTTGCTCATTTAGTGTATCCTCTTCTTTTGCTTTGGTGAGGATATCTGTCCACGTCCTTTTTGGTAAGGGCGCATGACTCATTGTCTTCCCCGTTTACATTGTCATCTTGATGATTTGGAGGATGTTGATTATTTTCTTGATGCTGAAAAGCGAAAAGAAGATTCTCCATCAAAGTCTCAATCCTCTGCTGACCTTGGTCCAATTGTTGGATGCATGCGGTCATTTCATGAGGAGGTGGATTGCTAGCTGGCTCAGAGTTTGTAGCCAGGACGTTCATCCCTCAGGATTCAAACGAAGAAATCGTCCTGGTGACTGAGCCGGGGCTCATTCTTTTGATTGAAGAGCTTGAGGAAGGATTACTTCGTTGTCCTTGGCTTGAAGGAGTAGAGGATTCTTTCGGGTGTCTTCGTGTCCGAAAGACGCTGCGAGTCACTGGACGTCGGATATGGAGTTTAGTTGCTGACTTCTGGCATCTTCTGGTTTTTCCAACCATATGGACAGTAGCAACTTGGTCGGGTGTTTCCTTTTCGACCCATTTTTTAGAGACCTGGAGTGTAGGATGCTGGGTCCTTTGCTACTCTAGTCCCTTTGTCAATATGCCGCACGGTGACGTATGCGACAGGCAATCTAAGCTTCGGTGAGCTTTGGCTGAGCTCTAGCAATGAAGGACATAGTCCCTCGTGTACAACAGCCAAGCTTGTCTTCTTTGAAGCTAGGCATGGACAGGATCAGGATGTGGTCCTTTACCTGTCATAGTAATGCTTTGAATTTTCCTAGTTCGGCCCCTGTTGAGATGAAGGGTCGAACTGCAGGAGTACAGGCCTTGGCAGGTTCTCGTAGAGGCCTTATGATGCATGATTTGGTTTTTGGCTTGTATGAGCAAGCCGGCTCATGGTAGGTTGATTTGTTTGTGTGGCGAAGGGTAGGCCTCTCCTCTTTCATGTAAGAGAGAGGGTAGAACCATTCTCCTTGAAAGGGGCCATGTATACTGGCTTTGCAGATGTTTGGGACCTCCTTTGTTTTGGTGAAGGTCTTGGGGACCATGTCTTCGGGTAGACCTAGTTAGTTGCCAGTTGAGGTTTCTTGGGGTTGCCACGGGCTTCAGGCTTCTTTGTGTTCGCAGGGCGATCTTTTGCTTCTTAGCAAGGCACTTATGAGTGTGCTTATTCTACTTCTCTTGAAGCATGTGTTAGATTGTATGGACTCAATCTATTAGTTGATGTGATAAATTGATTAATTTCTTTATTTATCAATAAAATCATGCTTTACTTTCATGAGATAAATGTTATTTTATTACTTTATGCACATGACCAATACATATGACATAATGGTTCATGGGTTGAACTGGGTCCCATTAGTATATTAGATGTGATATATGTGTATGGATGAGATTCACACACGGGAGATATATGTCACAAATCTTATACTTAAAATATCTTCACAACCAGTGATAAGACTGGGCATCTCATCTAATAAGGTTGCAGCACTTTGATCACTATGAGATAGTGTGATTTGTCTCGATCATCAGAATGTAAGATTCTGGATCATGGTGCTGGTACATTGGATGTATTGAAGGACCATGAGAAGCACCTTATGGAATTTCGTCTCAATAATAAAGTATGCTCTCATAATTCCCTAGCAATAGGCTCTCAATCCTGAGACATTGATGAACTCAAGTTTCTATCTATTCATTTGCTTTGAGTCACCAATGAGTGAGGCCAACTGTAGGTCAACACCTCGGTGTCTTGGGTATGCGGTAGTAGGACTGTGGGAACATTGAATGTCCAAGATGGAACCTATCTCTATTATCCCCTTGTGCCAATTAATGGATTTATCATTAGTAAGTGCGTACCCATCTCGATTAAGAGTAAATTGGATGGTACTTGATTAATTGGGGCTCAAGGATAATAAGATGTGGAACTAAGATTAGAAGAGACAGATTTATTCCAATTGATCCATGGATATTGATAGAGGGGCCTACTTGTGGTAATTGGGAAGTTTAGGGTCTTCTATGTAATTTATTCTTAAGACTGGAGTGCAATTGCATTTATATAGTGGTGTTATTTGCAATTAACTGTGGGCCCGGATTGCACATGAGATGTGGGGTCGCGTGTCCCAGTTGGAGCTAGCTTTCTATGGAATCCCTAGTGGTCCCCACGTTAGCCCAAGTTATTAGAAAGATACTAATCCTACTTAACTCTAAAAGGAAGGAATTAGAAAGTTACTATTTCTATTTGGAGTAGGACTTCGAATAATGGTAATAGTATACTTACTAATTGTTTTGGAAGTGAGACTTCTATTTCAATTAGAACAAGAGAATGTTGCTAATTTGTAATGGAAGTTAAACTTCTATTTCAGATAGGAAAAGAGGAGGTTTAAAGTGCTATAAAAATGGGAATTCTCCCCTCTTGGACGTCCAATAATAGGAGTGCACGCCCAGCCCCAAAATTGTGCAAGTTGTTGCACAGTTTCCTCTCCTCTCTCTCTTATAGTTCCTTGGAGTTTCGAGTTAGGTTTTCTCTTGAAGATTCCACCAATCTTCTTGAGAAAAGAGATCTAATTCGGGTCATAGCGTGGAAGGCTAAGAGGTGTTGGAGATTCTGATTTTACTTTTTAGAAGAGTTCTACATCAACGAAAGTCATCAACTTCTCCATTGGAGCACAACCGAGCTCCAAAGGTATAATCTACTTCGTTGCATGTTGTAGATTTTGAAAGTGCAGGCTAGGGCCAATGACTAAGTCCTAGAGGGGGGGGGGGGGGGGGTGAATAGGACTAAGGGTATACAATTGCCAATTTTAATTTTCTAAGCCTTATTTTAATCCAAACAGAACAATGAACAAGACTAGCACAAATAAGAGTATAACTAATGCGGAAAATGTAGATCATGCAGTAATGAAATAGACACAGGTGATTTATAGTGGTTCGGTCACATAGACCTACATCCACTCTCAAGGGTCACACAAACCCTCGGTTCCACTAAGAGGAATCAACTACACAAGTTCTGATTCTACCTCAATTTTGTTACAAAGGTTTAACCACACAGATCTACTCCTCCTCACATAATTGTAGAGTAATTTAGTCACACAAATCTAAACAACTACCACATTATACATATATTGTAGAAGTTTGAAGAAGGGTGAACACTTGCCTTCGATGATGATTGAAGTGTTCTAAGGAGCTCTGATTGTAGTCGAAGCTTTCACCTCTTGATGACCTCTTGGTGTTGAGAATGATGCTTCCAATGAGTTACACAACCAGGGTTCAGAGGATTGGACTTCTAGGATTACACAGATAGGGCTCTCATAGTGTAAGATATCCTAGAGGATGCATTCCCTCACAATACACTCATCTTGGAGCTAATGAAGCTCTAGGGTTTTCCTAAATCTAGCACATGAGTGTTTGGAAGAGGATTTGAGAGCCTACATTAGATGGGAAGAAAGTAGCAAGAAAGCTCCTCTAAAGTCCTTAGTTTGCAAAGTAAAATAGGCTACAACTTTATAGAAAACTTCCAACAACTAGATTTGGCGGTTATCCTCTTAACATGGCGGCTAGCCCCTTTTCAAATTCCTTGAGCGAACGGATATAATTTCTAATTCGGTCAGCTCACGGTTAGCCATTGGAGGCCTTGGCGGCTAGCCATGAGGTGACCACTGAGGTGACCAAAAGCAGATCAGAAACAAATAGCTCTCAGGAACACTAACCGTAAGATTTACGGTTACTTGCAGTTAGCCGCTATGCTCTTGGCGGTTAGCTGTGAGGTGACCGTAGGGGTAACCAAACCTCCTGACAGACGATGAGGTAGCTCTCTGGAAAAGAAACCGCATGATTTTGGTTACTTGCGGTTAGCCACAATGGCTCTTTACGGTTAGCCATGAAATGACCGCTGAGCTAGCCGAGCTCCATGACAGGAGAAACAGCATTCTGGAAATGTAACCGCAGGTTTCGATTACCTGGCAGTTAGCCGCAATTTTGCAAAGAGGCTAGTGTTAAACTGTATAAACTCAATCCATCAGTTAATATGATAAATTGATTAATTTCTTTATTCATCAATAGAATCATGCTTTACTTTCATGAGATGAATGTTATTTTATCACTTTATGCACATGACCAATACATATGCCATAATGGTTCATGAGTTGAACCGGATCCCATTAGTATATTAGATGTGATATATGTGTATGGATGAGATCCACACACGGGAGATATATGTCACAAATCTTATATTTAAATAGCTTCACAACCAGTGATGAGACTGGGCATTTCATCTGATAAGGTTGTAGTACTTTGATCACTATGAGATAGTGTGATTTGTCTCGATTATCATAATGTAAGATTCTTGATCATGGTGCTGGTACATTAGATGTATTGAAGGACCATGAGAAGCACCTTATGGAATTCCGTCTCAATAATTGTCACGCCCCCAAAACCGGGATCCAATCTCGGGGACCCGAATTTAGGGAATTTGTATTTCCCCTCCCAGGATCTGCGTGTGTGAGGATGACAAAATTCACAACACATCAAAATATTTTGGAGAAGCTCTATAAGACGTTACGACCCGGAATCCGTATCCATCGGGTTCTGTGTCGAACTCGATCTGTCAGCATAAGATTATCATAAGCATATTTAAACTCAGACTGAAACAATTCATAATATCAAAATATACAGAGCTGACAGTAATAGGCTTATCATTACCCAACATATTCAAGTTACAAATTAACGAGTACATTAATTACAATTCCCATGAAAAAGGCTAACAAAAGCCGTACACAAAAACAAGCTAGAACAAATACTACCCAATGGTGTAATGTAACTCTGGAGTCAAGCATGACGTCTACATGACATCACTGACACAACAAGTCTGCAAAACTCGTGGCTCAACAGCCCTCTGCACAAGAACTAGCTCAAAGCAAGGACCTGCTATCTAGAGCACCAAAGCAGAAGAATATCAGACACGACGGTCTGGCATGTGACCAAAATAGGCAAGAGCATAAACAAAATAAAGTTTAAAGGAAACAATAACTAAAAACACTTTATTGAACTTGAACAAGTTTACAAGATTTAAAAACAATGCATGAACAAGATACTTATCAAGAAATCACGAGTGAACGAACGATATACGAAACAAGACATGAATACATATAATATCATGATTAGTAAATCCACAAAGAGCCCATCCTTTCTCCATCATACATGAAGACAAGAGTAAGCACGCACGACAAACACGACAAGCACGACACGATCCCACATATACAGGTAATTTCCGGCCGCGGAACCGGAACACAAACACGCACGATGTGTCATTCAAGACATGACTAGTCTGCAGACAGTCCACATGTTTAAGGACCCCCAGGTAGTGGATCAAGCTAAAAGGGCAGTCCAAGCTCAGTGGTACTCACTTATATCATGAATGCACAAAACATGGCGATACACATTCGAGAACACGACAAAACACGAGGGAAATCATTTATCAAACACGTCATGACAAGGCTAGCAAAATAGCATAATATAAATGCTTAACAAACTTAAGAAATGATTCCCTTTTGATTCTTGAAACACGATTCTTGAAACACGTCTTAAATACAAGCTTATACTTGAAATTCAAACGAAAACACGATGATGCACGAAGCATCAAAACAAGCACTTTGATCCATGAAACAAATCTCCAAACAAACTTATACTTGGATTTCAAGGCGAGTACACGAGGATGTACGTAACATCAAAACAGAAGTTCAAACACTAAATCTATCAAGTTTAGGCTAAGACCATTCATTGACCCTTGTGGAGTTGGAACCCAAATGTCGAAGTTTTGATGAGGGTTAGTGCCCCAGAAGTTATAGTACATTTTGGAATTCCAAGTGCACAAAGTCAACAAAAAGGTCTAAAACCTAGTCTAGTTTTCCTTCTCGCAAAAATCCTTCAAAACAGTACTTTTGGTAAAATTTCGGTCAGTCCTCGGTTACCTGTCGGTCAACCAAGGTTGATGTGTCGGTTGACCGACAGCCGACCAACGGCTGGCCGACAAGTCTCAGTCCAGAAATGTAGCTCTCGGGAAAAGGGACCGACAAGTACTCAGTTAGCTGTCGGTCGACCTTTCGGTCAACCGACAGCTGACCGACAGTCCTCCTGACAAAATGTTGCTCTCTGGAATTTGAACCGACAGGTCTTGGTTGGCTGTCGGTCGACCTATCGGTCAACCAACAGCTGACCGACACCTGACCGACAGTACACAGACAGTGCCTTTCGAGTCAGATTTTTCACAACTTCTTTCCTTCTTCATTCACATATTCGAACCACCTGCACTCCCCAAGCCTTCATGCTTTCCAAGGGATACATTTCTCACATTTTTAAAGCATTCCATCCACAAATAAACCATTCATTCTATAAAAAGGGCATCAAAGCATTTCCATGTACAAAATCATAAAACTTACAAGACTAAACATGGTTATAAAAGCTTGAAGAATCATTGATAACAAGACAAGTGAAGAAGCTAAAACCCATGACTTGAAAGAGCATGAACATGACTTGCATTATGAGATTAAGTATAGAAAACATGTCCTAATGAAATATTGAAACCATAATGAAAACATAAGCAATATACATAAGAAATCCTATAAAGATCACTTGCCTTTGGTCAAAGTGAAGAGAAAATCACTCAAGAATGGTCTCTAGTAGATCTCTAGCTCCAATCCTACAAAAGCCCCAAAAACTCAAAGAGAAAACCCTAGCAAAAATCAATCCTTTGCATAACTCCAAGAAAACTCTTTGCATAAAAGAGGAAAATACTCTAAATGGTTTGAAAAACAAGAATCTCAAACAATAAATGCCATTGCTAACCTTTAAAACCTTGAACCAAGAAGAAGAGCTTGAAAGAGGGCTTTATCCTAGCTCAAATCCTTTGAAAAATGCATCCTAGAAAAGCTTGAGAGAAGAGGAAGAAGGTGGGGAGATCATTCCTCCATTTGGCACACAAGATGCAAGCATATAGGAGGAGAGAGAGAGGAAAAGTGTGGCTGAAAAAGGGTTCCAGCCACAGCTGGAATCGTTGCAGGCAAATGGGGAAGAAGAAGAAGGGTTTAGCCCTTTTATAAAGTGGGCAAGTGGGTCCCATGGGCCCCAATCTTCAACGGATTAAAACAAGTGTTTGCGGGCCCCAAACGAAGACGACGAAGAAGACAAAATTGCTCGTTGAAATTTCTACTTTCCAAAAAGTATATTTTCCCCAATTTCTGAAATTTTTGAAATTTATGGACAGATTTAGTGAAAATTGTCATTTTTGCCCTTTTTCTCGAAAAACGCGATTTCTGAGTATTAAATCAAGATGGTCAAAACATGAAAGTTGTTTGTAACAATAAAATGGGTCAAAAGGAATAGAAATTAGAATTTTTAGAAACCAAGAATAAATTTTCACAAAAATACAATTTATAAGGGTTGGGTCAAAACAAAGTCAACGGTCTTTTAAAACTCTCCAAAGTTATAAAAAATCTATTCAAACTCAAAAACAAAGTCAAATCAACTCTAATCTTGTTTAAAAAGCTAAATCATGATTAAAACAATGCTAAACCCGAAAATTGAGGGTCGGGGTCTTACAATAATAAAGTATGCTCTCATAATTCCCTAACAATAGGCTCTCAATCCTGAGACATTGATGAACTTAAGTTTTTATCTATTCATTTGCTTTGAGTCACCAATGAGTAAGGCCAATTGTAGGTCAACACCTCGGCGTCTTGGGTATGTGGTAGTAGGACTGTGGGAACATTGAATGATCAAGATGGAATCTATCACTATTATCCCCTTTTGCCAATTAATGGATTTGTCATTAGAAAGTGTGCACCCATCTCGATTAAGAGTTAATTAGATGATACTAATGATCATAGTGATTAATTGGGGCTCAAGGATAATAAGATGTGGAACTAAGATTGGAAGAGACAGATTTATTCCAATTGATCAATGGATATTGATAGAGGGGCCTACTTGTGGTAATTGGGAAGTTTAGGGTCTTTATTGTAATTTATTCCTAAGACTGGAGTGCAATTGCATTTATATAGTAGTGTTATTTGCAATTAACTGTGGGCCCAGATAGCACATGAGATGTGGGGTCGCATGTCCCAGTTGGAGCCAGCTTTCTATGGAATCCCTAGTGGTCCCCACGCTAGCCCAAGTTATTAGAAAGATACTAATCCTACTTGAACTCTAAAAGGACGGAATTAGAAAGTTACTATTTCTATTTGAAGTAGGACTTCTAATAGTGGTAATAGTATACTTACTAATTGTTGTGGAAGTAAGACTTCTATTTCAATTAAGAAAATAGGAGACTTGAGAGATTATAAAAGGGAATCCACCCCTCATGGACGTCCATCTAATTGGAGTAAAAAACGTCCAGCCTCCTTTTGTGTGCAATTGTTGCACTGCTTTCCCTCTCTTCCTCTTCTAGTTCCTTAGAGTTTCGAGTTGGGTTTTCTCTTGGAGATTCCACCAATCTCCTCGAGAAGAGAGATCTGACTCGGGTCATAGCGTGGAAGGCTAAGAGGTGTTAGAGATTCTGATCTTAGTTTGTAGAAAAGTTCTACATCAACGAAAGTCATCAACTTCTCCATTAGAGCACAACCGAGCTCCAAATGTATAATCTACTTCCTTGCATGTTATAGATTTTTATGGATGCTTGTTCGCTACTGTTTTGTCTTTTAGATAGATTTATTTACTGATCATGATGGCTGAGATTGAGGGTTATGCATCCTAGATATGGTTTGTAGCCTTATGGGTACTTGATCCTTGTATCAAGTGGGTCAAAAGTTTTGAAAATCTATCTACGAGGCCCACCTACTTCCAACAACTAGCCGCCAGGTGACCGAAAGGTCACCGAACCCTCTGATTTTCAAGTTAGTTTTAGCTGAGTAAAAACATGATTTTTCTAAGGGATCTAAAGACTGGTCTGGGTCTAAAATACCTGAGTAGGTTGGCAAACACATGTGGAGACATTCTTTGACGACCCTAGTCCATCCAAAAGCTTTGACAAACTCTTTGAAATTGATCTCCCTTGAGGCACTTTGAGAACAAGGATCTTTTTGGTCATATTGGCACGATATTGACAACATAAACTGTAGGACGTAGGTGGGCCTCGTGGATAGATTTTCAAAACTTTTGACCCACTTGACTCAGGGATCAAGTATCCATAAGGCCAAAAACCCAATCCAGGATGCATAACCCTCAATCTCATGATCATGTATAGTAAGTAAAACTATCTAAAAGATAGAACAGAAGCGAACAAGCATCCATTAAAACCTACAACATACAAGGAAGTAAATTATACATTTGGAGCTCGGTTGCGCTCTAATGGAGAAGTTGATGACTTTCGTTGATGTAGAACTTTTCCACAAACTAAGATCAGAATCTCCACCACCTCTTAGCTTTCCACGCTATGACCCGAATTAGATCTCTCTTCTCAAGAAGATCGGTGGAATCTTCAAGAGAAAACCCAACTCGAAACCCTAAGGAACTAGAAGTCTTACTTCTACATTGAAATAGAAGTCTTACTTCCACAACAATTAATAAGTATACTATTACCACTATTAGAAGTCCTACTTCAAATAGAAATAGTAACTTTCTAATTCCTTCCTATTAGAGTTCAAGTAGGATTAGTATCTTTCTAATAACTTGGGCTAGCGTAGGGACCACTAGGGATTCCACAGAAAGCTGGCTCCACCTTGGACACGCGACCCCACATCTCATGCGCAATCCAGGCCCACAATTAATTGCAAATAACACCACTATATAAATGCAATTGCACTCCCGTCTTAGGAATAAATTACAATGAAGACCCTAAACTTCCCGATTACCACAAGTAGGCCCCTCTATCAATATCCATGGATCAATTGGAATAAATATGTTTATTCCAATCTTAGTTCCACGTTTTATTATCCTTAAGCCCCAATTAATCACTATGATCATCAGTACCATCCAATTAACTCTTAATCGAGATGGGTTCGCACTTACTAATGATAAATCCATTAATTGGCACAAGGGGATAATAGAGATAACTTCCATCTTGATCATTCAATGTTCCTACAGTCCTGCTGCCACATACCCAAGACACCGAGGTGTTGACCTATAGTTGGCCTCACTCATCGGTGACTCAAAGCAAATGAATAGATAGAAACTTGAGTTCATCAATGTCTCAGGATTGAGAGCCTATTGCTAGGGAATTATGAGAGCATACCCTATTATTGAAACGGAATTCCATAAGGTACTTCTCATGGTCCTTCAATACATCCAATGTACCAGCACATTGATCCAGAATCTTCAATTCTGATGATCGAGACAAATCACACTATCTCATAGTGATCAAAGTGGTGCAACCTTATCAGATGAGATGCTCAGTCTCATCACTGGTTGTGAAGATATTTTAAGTATAAGATTTGTGACATATATCTCCCGTGTGTGGATCTCATCCATACACATATGTCACATCTAATATACTAATGGGACCCGGTTCAACTCATGAACCATTATGTCATATGTATTGGTCATGGGCATAAAGTAATAAAATAACATTCATCTCATGAAAGTAAAGCATGATTTTATTGATAAATAAAGAAATTTATCAATTTATGACATCAACTGATGGATTGAGTCCATACAATCTAACATAAACACCGTGCACACGAAAACGTGGCACTTACAGATTTTTATGGATGCTTGTTGGCTGCTTGTTTCTATATTTTAGATAGATTTTTTTTACTGTACATGATCATGAGATTGAGGGTTATGCATCATGGATTTGGTTTATGGTCTTCTGTGTACTTGACCCCTGTATCAAGTGGGTCAAAAGTTTTGTAAATCTATCCACGAGGCCCACCTACTTCCAACAACATGAGCTAGTACTTGCTCTCATCAAAGGTGATGATCAATGAAGCTACCATTGTTTGTTTGGAAAATTCTGAAATAAGACCACATCTACTAGTAATCACAAGAATATGATGATCATAAATGGAAAATAACAATGGTTTTGTCTCTTCGAATCGCTCCAGGGAACATGGCCTGGCCCAAGCGAGGTGAAGAAGGCAAAAGGCCATAGAGGGTACAATTATTCTAAACGCAAGTATAGGAGGCTCAGAGTGAGCATTCCAATGACTGCTAGATGCAATTGTAAACCTTAATTCAAATTACCGAGAAGTGAGGCTCACTCGAGGTAAGATGATATAAGGTTAGAGATACAAATGTATCGGTAGCGAATATAGTAAACCCGAAAGAGCGTACTAGCACCGCTAGGCACAAATGTTGAAATCGCATCCTTGGAATGGACACGAGATGGGATTTTTTGAAAAGTCAAAATTGGATTTATAAAAATGAGCAAATTGTATTCCAATCCGAAAACAAGCTATAAATGATTTCCCCGAGCTATTGTCCGAAAGGGAATGAACCAAGATTTCTCAAATTTGAATCCAAAAATGACGGAAGACTTTTTTTATATGAAAGATCAAAATCGAATTCATCAAAGAGAGCAAATGGTGTTCTAGTCCGAACGCAAGCTACAAGCGATTTCCACGAGCTTTTATCCAAAAGGGAATGAACCAAGATTTCTCAAATCTGAATTCAAAAATGACAGAACTTTTTTTTTTGTTTGTTTTGAAAACGTTTTTTTTTTTTCATGAAGGTTTTTTTTTTTGTTCAAAGAGGTTTTTTTTTTTTTTTTTTTTTTTTTTTTAAGGGTGCATGTAGGTTTTCAATTCGGTCTTATGAAACCTCAGTAGATAAATCAGCCCCCAGGTAAGGGTAGGATTACTTAATGAACCCACTTGGAGGACTCTTGCCTCGAGCAGTCTAGTTGCCTCCACACTCTGGACAAGGCTTTTCTTAGATCCACATTGGTTAAAGAACGTAATTGGTGTAACCTTAGTGGCCTTTTTTTTTTGAATTTTTTTTTGGAAGGTCTCTAATGGACCTATCAAAGAGAGCGAATGGCCCGTCCTAATCCAAACGTTGGCTACAAATGATTTCCGCGAGCCATTGTCCGACAAGGAAGAAACCAAAGTTTCTCAAATTTGAATCCAAAAGAGAAAATTTGAAACACTTCTTTTTTTTTTTTTTTTTTTTGAAAGATCTCTAACGGACCCATTGAAGAAAACGAATGGTCCCTCCCAATCCAAACGTTGGCTACAAACGATTTCCGCAAGCCATTGTCTGAAAAGGAAGAAGCCAAAGTTCTCTAATTTGAATCCAAAAGAGAGAAAACTGTTTTTTTTTTTTTTTTTTGAAGAGTTTGAAATTAGACTCTTTTCTTTTTGTTTTTGAAAATCCCTATCGTACTCGTTAAAAAGAAAAAAAATGACCCATTCCCTGATACGAACGATAGCTACAAACATTTCTACAAGCTATCAAGTTCGGAGAGGAAAAAGATCAAAAATTTTCAAAATAGAATCCAAGAAAGAGAAATAAAAAAAATTGAAATGAGAAAGAGTGGAAATAAACTCAAAGATAAAAATTTCCAAAAATCCCATCTCATGTTTTTTAGATGTAAGATCCAACATAGGCCACCAATTAGAAAGGAGCCAAAGAATCTAAGCATCACAGTCTCAAATGAACGAGTCCCACCGGGCATGCCAACTTGATGGACACGGCTTTTGTTTCCATTCTCTTCTGTCCATCCCGGGGCTACCGAGAGGCCGGTGGAGGGAAAAAAAGGCGATGAGCAACAACATTTTGTACGGGTATGCCAGATTTTCTATTCTACTTGGAATTTATGAATGGTAATTCGGAGATCCACCTTCACAAGTAGAAAAGGAAATCAATCTTCTTTCTAACTTTCCATTGCACATATATTTAAGAAAAGAGACAAGGTTTTTGAATGTCGTAAGAGGTGATTTTTCTTTGTTTGCCTTGAAAGGCGGTTTTTTTTTTCGTAAAAGGTGATGTTTGCCGTGAAAGGCGGTTTTTTGGCCGTAAAAGGCGATATTTGCCGTGAAAGGCGGTTTTTGCCATGAAAGGCGATGTTTACCGTGAAAGGCGATGTACAAATCTCATCAATAACAAAAGACAAGAGTTGTGAATTTTTTGTTTCATTAAAAAAAAATAGAAAATACAATAGAAAAGTGAGAAAAGGAATTCTGACTTCTCATGAGAGTGTGGGGACTCGTTCAGATCGATGGTCGCAGGTCACGTATGGACTTCGAAATCGTCCTTCAGATGAGAACATATGATGCTTTGATTCTCTTTGCTTGGCTGGACTTTAGATTTTCAAAGGATAAAAATCAAGGGGAGGTTCTATCTCCAATAAAAAATGAAGTAGACAAGCTGAAAAACCGCGTCTAGGCCATGTTGGATAGAAGGAGTGGGACCTTGGGGGGTGACCCCCAAGGGACTTTAATCACCTTATGGTGTTTTTATGCAGCAAAGTTTCTTTAAATTAGCAAGGATTTTTTGGGCTCCCTGTGTGTATGTAAGATTTTCTGCCTCTTGGATTTCTTGGAGTGACCCCCTTTTTATAGGCTTTTGGTCACCATGGGGTGGGTTTATGAGCATAAATGGTATTGATGTTCCATGATGGGAGGAGTTACAAGTTTTAATTCATTTATTTTGTATCTCCTTTCTCTTGGCTTTTGATTGGCCAATGGAGAATGATGGGCATTTAATCGCCTTTAATCTCTATAATGAGAGGAGTTTCATGGTTTTAATGCCATGATTGATTTGATTTGTAACTCCTCTTTCCTTGATTCTAATTGGGCCGTCCAAAATTATGGGTTAATGACCGCATTAAGTTATCATAAAACATGTCAATTAACTGCATTAAGTGGTCGCCAGGGTGCTTGAAGAGTCGCAAGCCGTACCGCATCTTTTGGAATTCTTCTTGTGATGATTGTTGATAGATCCACATGTTGTTTGATGTCGGATGGCGATGCAATTTTAGACATTGATTGATACCAGTGGGCTGGTACCATATGTCCTGTTGATTTCTCGATTGGTCGGATAGAAATTGTACTTTCTTGGTAGGCCGGTTGGCGATTTTGAAGCATGCGATGATGATCACATGCTCTTGATGGTAGATCCGAGATGTTGGTGAAGATCAAATGATTTCGAGCACCAAAAATCAGATATTCGGAAAACCAGAGGAGCCTGAATTCTCGAAACGCGAAAAGGATTGAAAAAACGGCCTTCTCGGTGGAAATACGGCGACCCGGATTTCTAGGGTCGCCGATGACCATGGGTTTTTCCCCTTTTCTTGGTTGTCGTTTTTCGGCCGTTTCTCGATATGTTTCAATCCTTTTTTCTCCTGTATTTTTCTTGACGTTTTTCCTCATTTATCGGCTTGATTTTCCTGAAGAAACCTGACGAGAAGCCGTACAAATCAGGGCACAAAGTTTCCTATTTTCTGGAAAGGCCAAAGACTTTGTTACCGATTTTATGTCAGAAGTCAAAACTAGGTCAAACGATGTCGGAATGACCTGAATTTTGAGGTGAAGCCTTTTAAGCCGTAGATAGGACCAACCATAGGCTTTTGTTTAAAATTTGAAGCCGTGTGGGGTCCCGTAGCTAGTAGACTTGATTTTGTTGCAAGGAGATGTTGCGCTTTGATGTGTGGTCAACCGATGTCTGATTGACCTGAAATTTGACAGGGAACCTACGATCCATTAGCTCCGATTTGGATGTCATGGTCTCGGGAAGCTCCGCCTCCGGGAGGCTTGATTTTGTTTCCTAGCATCAAAGTCAGGTCAAACGTCGTCGGAATGACCTGAAATTTGACATGTGGCCCTTTGGAAGCATGTTGAAGACATCCATGTGCTCTGTTTGATGAGTGATGGCCTCGGTGGTTCTCGCCGCCGAAGGGCTTGATTTTACTACTCGAGGATTTATGGACGGTCAAACGTTGTCGGTTTGACTTGAAATTTGACACGGAGCCTTTTGGAGGTATTTTGGGACTATCCGCAGGCTCTGATCGAAGTTTTGATGTCTTCGACACTGTCGCCACCAGGGGTGCCTATTCAACTGCCGAAGGAGTGAAGTTGGGCCAAATGATGTTGGAATGACCCGAAACTTCATGTGTACTCTTCTTTTGGCTGTTTTGAATAATCTTGCAGATTTTGTTTGATTCTGACAAAATTTGACACTTGAAGTTGCATTGCCTGTTTGTGGTAGGATGCGGCTTCATGTAGCTTCTTGATGTTGAAGAGGCAATGTGACTTTTTTGGCATCAACGGAGGGCTCTATTTTCCACACATTTTAAAGTGTTAATGATGGAAGGTGGATGTGGTGGGCCATGTAGGGTGATCTTAGTTGATAATCTGATGATGGAAGATGGTTGTGGCATTGGCTAGTTTGTTGAAATTGACTTTATAGAATTACAAATCTATTTTTTTATTGAATATGTTTTTTAAATTAAGATTTATAGCTTCGTCGAACAAAAGTTCGATAAAAAGGGAACTCAACATAGAGAGATTCTATCCACTAGATTGGAGGCTCAAATTGATGACTACAAAAGTATTATAACTAAAAATAACACTAGAAAGGAAAAATGACTCAACTAAAGAATTTGGTATAATAGAGCTGGACCCATTTTAAACATAATCATCCACTAACATGAACACAAATAAACCATGCTTAAAAATCAAATAAAAATGGAAAAATTCACTCTAAGAGTTAATTGATTTATGGTCCTATCCCAAGTCCTCAATTGGACATGGGTCAAAATATAGCACGTTTATTACCTTTAACACATGCTCGGTAAGATCAAATCACGCCATGGATTGATGTTCAAATCAAACCTATTTTAGTCCATTGATGGGACCAAACTATTTTTTTTTGGACATTTGCTTAGGAATCATCTTTGATTGGTGATCCACACGATCACTTTGGACGGGTCCTTGATTTATAACTACCAACGTACCATTTCCTCTGTAAGTCTTATAGACACAATGAATCAAATCCCAATTAGGCCCACTTAAAACCATCAAAAGTCTTTTTATAAGATGTTCTATTTTAGAGATTGTATATATGTGCAACATCCCATAGTGATGGGCATTTCAATCATTTTTCTTGTAGACGACAAGTACAGCACACCTATGGGGAGTCGTTTAAAGTTTGACAAGCTAGAGGGTATATCTAAATCTAAAGGCACGTATCTAGTCAAAATCCCATGTTTTTATGAAATTATTCATTTTGGATTATTGGATTATCCTCTTGAATATTTCCAAATCTTCATGTAAAGTCAAGTAACTTCTTTGCACTATTGGATTATAAATGAAAAACTGAGTCAAATGGTGTATTTACATGCATTCATACGTGTTAAAATGAGTCCCATGTATGGCATGATAGTTTTCTATGAAAAATTATTCTTTTATAATACAAGTTCTTTACTTTTACAGGAAATTCAAGAAATTAATGAGGGCCCACATGAAGAGGATGAAGAGAAAACGGAAGAGGTAGCAAGAAAGAAGAAAAATGGAGGAACTAAGACCCTGTGGCACCCATCCCTTGGGCGTGAATCCCAAGGAGGTGACACCCATGGGGATCCACTTTTGTTGCAAACAAATTTATCCCCTTGTTTTTGGGAGATTTTAAGTTTGGAATTTAAAATCTTAAATTCGAGAAAAGTCTCCAAGTAAGGAAAGACTTAGAAGACTTGAAGACCAAGCAAGCCTAGAAGGAAGGACACGGAAGAAAGAAGAAGAAATCCAAAGAATATGGGACGTCCATGTGGGGTCCACCAGCCTTGTGCACCCTATGTGGAGCCCACTTGTTTTCAAAAATTGCAAAACCTCCTCTCCTTTGAAGACCTTATAACTTGAGATGAAGTCCATGGTGGAAGTTTCCAGTAATGGAAGAGTTGAAGCCAATTTAAGAAGTATAGAGTACTAAGAAACCAAACATAGAAAGACTTCCTAAATTTCCCTTTTTTCTCTCCCTAACTTTTCTTTCTCCTTCCTATTTCAACTTTAATTTAAAGACTCCGAGAAGGGTGGGTGGGTGGAGGTGGGTGTGTGTGTGTGTGTGTGTGTGCGGGCGGGCGGGGGGGGGGAGGGGGGGACCGTTGTTGGCCGACCACCCTCTTGGATCCTTGACCCATTCCACCACCACTTCCTTAGCCTCCTCTTCTCATTTTGCAAAGATAAGTAACACTGAAATTCAAGATGTTGAAGATCTAAGCGATGGGATGCAAAAACTTTTTTTCGAGGAAACGGGTGATATTTTCTATACTTTATTGGACTTATGCATAGATAGAATAAAAAAATAGATGTATTTGGCAATTTTAATGTAAAAGAATGGTTTTGGTGTTTCCATAAATTCTTTGACGCTATATTTTTGTTTTTAGATATATAGCATGCTCAAAATCACTATGGATTTGTGCATAAATAAAGAAATAAAAAAAAGATTAATGTGTTAGTAATCATTTTAAAAGTGATTGTTTAAAAACCTGTTTTGTCCTTCTTGACAAACTATTTTGGAAGAAGAGATTCGAATCTATTCGTGCTTCCAAATATTAGGAGGAAAGTGGATCCTCAATCCTTGGAAAGTCTTATTTATTATTATTGTTGATTTCAATTTCTTTTCTGTTCTGATTTTTATTTTAATTTGGTTGTTTGACTTGTATTATTGGGTTGTAGAGTTATTTTACATTTAATTAGGACTTCAGATCTAGGGTCTTTAGTTTAGGAATTTTTATTGGTGTGTAATCTTGCAATTAATTTTTAATTCAGACATTCTTGGGTGTATAGAGTTTAATTCGGCTAAATCTAGAGCTTAACTAGCTTAGGTGAGATGCTTCATTGTGTTGCATTCCTGCTCGGACTCACCGTAATTACTACTTGAAGATAGCCTTGCACTTAAGGTGCACATTAGCTCTCATATGCAGGACCTGACGACATTACACTACGTCATCTGCACTCCATTTGCAATGCCCCTCTACTAGCTGGTCCTTCGAGACCGCCTCATGTCAGGCCCCGACACAGGTTTAGTATATTTTATTATTATTCTAACTGTAATTAGTCTCTAAGCGGGATTAGAGGACGATTAGCTTGGGTTTTTAGTTAGATTAGAGTTTTGAATAGCTTTGGGGAGTTTTGAGCGTGTTGAGTCTGGTTTGACCGGGCTCGGGGTGGCTCGTGTGACGCTTGTTAGTGTGGGAAATCGATTTATTTGATTTTTGAAAATATGGATTTCGATATTTTTGAGTTTGTTATTTTGATCCCAACAACTTTCGTATTTACTCCGTTTGCATTTGAAACCCAGAAATCGCGTTTTTCGAGAAAAAGGGCAAAATTTGTCTTTTTCCCCCAAATCTGTGCATAAATTTCGGAATTTAAAAACCATGAGGAAAGTATACTTTTTGAAAATTAGATTTTTCAACGATCATTTTTCTCTTCTTTGTCGACTTCATCCAGGACCCATAAACAGAAGTTTTAAAGCCTTCAAGTTTTAGATCAAATGGGCCCCACAAATACCCATTTAAAATAGTCAAATGGGTCTTCATCTTCTTCATTTGTTCATTCCTGTAGCTGTAGCAGGAACTAGAGAGTTTTTCTCTCTTTCTTCTCATCTTCTCTCATCTTGCATGTGTGGAAAACAAACCCAAATTGGAAAAAAAATTACACAAATCTTGTCTCCTCACCTCAAGCTATCCATTGATGTCATTTTTGAGGAGTTTCACCTGGTTTCATCATCTTCTCCAATCTCCTCTTTTTCTTTAGAGCTTTCAAAGGTTAGCAATGGCTGCCTCTTCCCCAAATCTTGATTTTTTTTTAGATGGATAGAAGCCTCTTTTCATACATGCATGGACTTCCTTGTGGAACTCCATTGTTTTTCCAAATGATGTGAATTTTGAAATGGGTTCTCCATGGGTTTTGTGTAGGCTTGCAGCTGATTTTATAGGAGTTATTTGAAGTGATTTTGAGACCCAATCACCGTAGAGGCAAGTGAATAATTCGGTTTGTGTATGCATGTTAGGAAAATGTGTTTCTCCTTGAACTTTTGGATTAAGACTTTGAATTTTTGAAATGGGTTTTTGTTGTGAAGTTAGCTTGGTTTTTTATTCTGATTTCATTACAGGTGGGGTTGAATTCATTTCAGATTTGTGTATTTAAGTGTATGAAGTTTCAAATGTTCTGCTTCAGCTTGAGGATTGAAAACTGATTTGGAAAGCTTTGGGTTCTACTAACTGAGTTTTGATTTTTGTTTGCTTCCTTCTCATCATGATGTTTAGTTGTGTTTTATAGTCTTAATAGACTGTTGGAATGAGGGTGATGTAGTGGTTTGATGGAGATAAATGGAAGAGATTGAAGTTGAATGAAGAGTTAGAAAGGAAGAAAGGTTGGAAGAAGAAAAAAAAACCATGCAAATAGCCTGCTGCAGAAACGGGCAACAGTGGCTGTGCCCGCTCGAGCGAGCCTGGGCTGCTGTGACAGCCCCCTCGAGCGAGCTGGGCCTGCTCGAGCGGGCCTAGGTTCTGGTCCATATGTCCTTTAATGCACTTTTTTGGGCCTGTTTTGCATTTTAAGGCCCGGTTTGAGTATGAAATTTCCCTAATTACCTATTAATCATCAGGAATTAAGAATTTGAGCCCAAATCACTTTGTTTGAACAAAACCAACGGACAAAGTTTAAAAATTAAATTACTGGGGATTTTCTTTAAGTCTCTATATATACTTTATGCCCTCAAATGTTGGAAAACCTTCGATGGCACCAACTTCTTCACTTATAAACCAACATGGAGGCACTAAGTGTGTATCGAGACGGCCCCTGATAAGCCATCAAACACTACTAATCATCTCATTCCAAGTTAGAATAATTCTATGTTTTCTCATGAATTGTTTAGAAATGAAGTTGATTGATTTGTTACGTTTGAAAAGCATTGATGAGGCTACTCATCTAATTTGTCCGTATTTATTTGTTTGTATTTGGTTAAGAGTAGTCCTTTTCATCGATGGAAATGACTTTGACAGTTTGATTATATTGTTTTGAAATTATCGGTAAGACTACTCATTTGGTTCGTTCGATTCTATCTGTTTGTATTTGTTCGGAGTAGTTCTTCTTGTGGATTTTGAAATGTATTATTATGATTTGATTTGTATTAATTCAGATTTTGGTTTTGAAAGGCACCACTAAGCTTAGGTCACCTTTTCGGGCTGATCACCCAACTTGGGATCTTTAAATTATCTGCCAACTGCAGTTTGGACTCTGTTTGCTCCGGCCATGGCAACGGTTCTGCTTTCCGGTCCTAGAGTAGTGGCAACGGTTCTGTTTTCCGGTCTCACGAGTAGTGGCAATGGTTTCTGATCTAGCCATTTTGCATGGCATCTGTTCCGGCCATCTTGTATGGCGACGGTTTCTGTTTGTTTGCTCTTGTTACTTCGGTAATCGGAGAATATAGCTATATATGGGTTGCCATTGTTTTGAACATTTATCCGCCAGTTTGATGAGTTTTACTACAAATTTTTAAATATACAATTCTTTTATTTGTATAGAAATGGTTCAATTGATTTACTCTTTATATAAGTTTCATTTCAACTACATTTTTTTTGTGATTTTAACGTGACATTTATAAAACTTGTATATCATCTGTATTATTCACTTGCCAGACCGTCATGTCTGATACTTTCTGTTTGGTGTCAGATGTCGGACCCGCGACCTTTGAGACGGAGCGTGCAGAGGAGGCAGTAGAACCTTCAGTGGAGCAAGAGTGGCAGCCCAATGATGTCAAGTAGACGTCATGTTGGGTTTGGAGCTTTGATGACATCTTTTGGGGAGTGACTTTATTTTATTTTGGGAACTTTGTTTATAGCCTCTGTTGGCCTTGTTGGGTTGTATAATTAAACATATTTTTGTGATCTTCACAACTTGAACCAATTTTGGGGTTATGCTATGTATATGTATTTCTCTTTTGATGCCAAGCTTGTGTAATTATCTCATGTTATGTTTGATTTTTATTTTGCTACATGCTTCCGCATATCAGTATTTATTGTGGGCTTGACTAATTGGTTGTGATGGATCGTTTGGGATCCTCACCGCGGAATCCTGTGAGAAAAATAATTAGCCCGTGCGGGCAAAATTTTCAGACCCGTTGCGCCACGTTCCCGAATTAAGGACTTGTTTAACAGGGCCTTGGTTCGGGGGTGTTACAAATTGTTGGTATTAGAGCGAGAAATATATTGGGCAATTAAAAGACATTAGAAACGTAGGGACGTGGAGAGGATCCGTTAGAATTTTCGTTAGTGAGTATTGCGTGGGGATTATGGGTATATTTTTCTTAGTATATTTTATTGTACTAACAAGTGGTTTTGCAGCAATATGCCTCCACACAGGTACTACATTTTACCATAGTTGTACAGCTAAGATAGGTGAGGTCACATTCCTGATGGAACGCGCTCCGAGGCGCCGTGGGGCGGCTACCGGGGTCGGCGGAACGTGGGAGTCCGTCGGGTCCTGCCCTTTCGCGCCCTGGCGGACCCTGAAGCGTGCATCAACATTTCTTTTATGTGGGTGTGCCAGATTTTCTATTTTACTTGGAATTGCAAGTGGTAATCCGGAGATCAACCTTCGCAAGTAAAAAGGAAATCAACTTCTTTCAAGTTTTCCATTGCACAAATATTTAAGAAAAGAGACATTTTCTTAATTTGCCGTGAAAGGCGATTTTGTTTGGCATTTATAGCCGATTTTGGCGTTTATAGCCGATTTACAATTCTTATCAATAATGAAAGACAAGAGTTGTGATTTTTGTCTCTTTAGAAAAATACAAACTACAATGAAAAGCAAGAAAAGGAAGATCTAACTTTTCAGGAGATTGTGGGGGACTCGTTCAGATTGACGATCGCAAGCCATGTATGGGCTTCGCCATCATCCATGCAGATGAGAACAGAAGATGCTCTTGATTCGCTTGGCTTGGCTATAACCTCAGGTTTTTAGAGGACAAAGACCAAGAGAAGGTCCTATGTCCAATAATAAGCTAAGTAGACGGGCTGAAAAGCCACGTCTAAGCCATTGGAGGCAGCAGGAGAAGGCAAGGACCTTGGGGGGGGGTGCCCCCCAAGGGACTTTTGTCACCTTGTAGTGGTGGCCGGTGCAGAACTTCAGCAAAGTTTTTTCTCTCTTTTTCTTTCTCTCAGATCTCTTTCTGATCCCTTTTTTTCTGATCTTCTGATTTTCTCCTCTTTTTTCTGATCCCCAATTTCAATGGAATGCTCTCCTATTTATAGGCTTTTGGTAGCCATTTAGGAGGGTTTATGAGCCTTAATGGCTTTAATGGGAGGAGTTACAAGATTTATTTCTTGATTTTGTAACTCCTTTTTCCTTGAATCTGATTGGCCGATGGAGATTAAGGGCTTTTAATCACCTTAATTACCATAATGGGAGGAGTTTCATGGTTTAAATGCCATGAATCAATTGACTTGTAACTCCCAAATGCTTGCTTCTGATTGGGCCGTCCAAAGAAATGAATTAATGACTGCAATAAAGCTAGTCAATTAACCACATTAATTGGTCGCCGAGAAGTCGAAGAGTCGCGGGCCATGCCATGTCTTCTGGAATTCTTCTGGCGATGATCATCGATGGATCTACATGCTGATCGACATCGGATGAACATGTAACTTCAGACATTGATAGCTAAGAGTGGGCCGGTGACATCTGTCTTGTCGATTTCACGATCGGTCGGACAGAAAGTGCACTTTCTTGGTCGACCGGTTGGCGATCTTGGAGCGATCAATGATGATTTTATGCTTTTGACTGCGGATCCGAGATGTCGTCGGATATGAGTCAATTTAAAGCACTAAAAATCACATTTTCAGGAAACCACAGGGGCCAAAGTGCGCGAAACGCGAAAAAAGACGGAAAAACGGGTCACCGGCGGAAAATCCGGTGACCCGGACCTCCATGGTCGCCGGCGACCATGGGCCATGGTCGCCGGCGACCATGGACCGGCGACCATGGGCCATGGTCGCAGGGGCCTGCGACCATGGGCCATGGTCGCAGGGGTCTGCGACCCTGGGGGATTTTTCCCCTTCGGAGCCCGTTTTGCGGTCGTTTTGAGGTCTTTTTCGTCGCCGTTTTCTTCTGTATTTTTCTTGACATTTCTTCTCATTTATTGGCTTGATTTCCCTGTAGAAAACCTGATGAGAATCCTTGCATTTTTAGAGTGCAAAGTTTCCAATTTTCCGGGAAAGCCGAAGACTTTGTCGCGTAGAGCTGCTGATTTTCCGCCAGAAGCTGAAACTTGGTCAAACGATGTCGGAATGACCTGAAATTTGAGGTGAAGCCTCCTGAGCAATAAATAAGACCAACCATAGGCTTTTGTTTGAGTTTTGAAGCCGTTTGGGGTCCCGTCGATGCTTCACTTGATTTTGCTGCGGGGAAAATGCCGAGCTTTGATATGTGGCCAAACGATGTCCGATTGACCTGAAATTTGACGGGGAGCCTATTGGAGTCATTTTGAGACGTTCCATGGGCTCCGTTTTGGATGTCATGGTCCCGGGTTGCTCCGCCGCCGGTAGGCTTGATTTTCTCTCGGAGCATCGAAACCTGGTCAAACGTTGTCGGAATGACCTGAAATTCGACGTGCAGCCTTTTGGAAGCATGTTGAAGCCACTCATGCACTTGGTTTGATGAGCGAAGGCTTCGGTGGTTCCCGCCGCCGGGAGGCTTGATTTTGCTGCTCGAGCATTGATGGAGGGTCAAACGTTGTCGGTTTGACTTGAAATTTGGCATAGAGCCCTTTTGGGACATGCTGGAGTCATCTGTAGGCTTTGATCGAAGTTTTGACGTCTCCGATGATGTCGCCGCCGGGAGCTCCCGTTTAGCTGTCGGAGCAGTGAAGTTAGGCCAAATGTTGTCGAAATGGCCCGAAACTTCATGTGTACTCTTCTCTTGGCTATCTTGAAGGATCTTGCAGTTTTTGTTTGATTCTGACAAGATTTGAATTTTTGGAGAAATTGCATTTCCTATTTATGGCAGGTTGCGACTCCATGCAGCTTTCTTGATTTGAAGAGGCAAAGTGACATTTTTGGTGTCAACAAATGCCCCCTCGAGGTACAGCGACGAGTTGCTTGACTTTTGTAGTTGATGTGCCTCGAAGATATTTTTGAAGGAGAGCTTGTGTCTCGACCAAGAGTCTTTGAGCAATCCTTCCTTTGGTAGAGTAGCCTTTGAGCTTCCAGGGGAATTTTATGGTAGTGAAAGGAATCACACACCATCTCGAGGTAAAGTTTTGAAGATGACATCAGGGATGTGGATTTGGGCTTTTGTTTTTGACCTTGTGACCTAACAAGCTGTATGTGGCAGGTTAGGGGGTCGGGTTTTGGTTTTGACCTTGTGACCCAACAAGCTGTATGTGGCAAGTTGGGGGATCATGATTTGGTTTTTGGTTTTGGTCTTGTGACCTAACAAGCTGTATGTGGCAAGTTAGGGGACCAGGATTTGGTTTTTGGTCACTCTTTGGGACTGTGTGGGTCCATTGGAGTGGTTTGGATTTTTGTGGAATGTCAATTTCAAGATTTTGGTTCAATTTGGTATATGAGGCTGGATGGTTTGATTTTTGGAAGCTCATGGGGCTTGGGATTTTTTGTATGGTTCAATCAACTCAAAAGAGGCATGAAACCATTTTTGTATGCTCTTGGTAAGAGGGATTTTTTTCTTGACTAAAAGCCCAAATTTTTTTTTTTTTTTTTTTTTTATAGTGCCTAGGTGGTCAAACCTGGCTCATATGGGCTAGCCCATGGGACCTTAAGCTTTTTAGGATGGCTTAGATCTCATGTGGGGCCATTTTTGTAAAGAATATCTAAAGATATCTCATTTGGATAGAGAATATCTAAAAATATCTTTATGGGAGAGAATCTCTCATATTCCCTTAATTTGGGAGAGAATATCTCAAGGTATCTTTCTTTTTGGGAAAGAATCTTCAATATCCTATTTTGTTGGAGAGAATCTCTCATTTGATTGATTTTGGGAGGAAATCTCTCAAAGGCATCTTTCTTTTTGGGAAAGAATCTTTCTAATTCCTTTTCTTTTGGTAAGGTTACTAATTAGTAACACTTACCTTTCTTTTTTGTTTCCTTCTTTGATTTGCTCTCTTCTATAAAAGCAAGGAGGGTAGGATCTCTTGCTCTTATTGCTTTCTTTTGCAACAATCTCAAGAGAGCTCCAAGGCTAAGAGTTTTTCTTCTTCAAGGATCTTCAAGCTTTTTCCTTCTTCTCCATCAATGGCTTCAAGTAAGTTTTCTTTCTTTTTTCTTTCAAGAAAACTCTATGTAGGATGGGAAAAAAAAATTTCTCTTCTCTTTTTTTTTTTCTTTCTTCTTGTTTTTTTTTCTTTCTATTCTTCTTCTTTTTTTTTTTCCACGTGATTTGTTTTTTTTTTTTTCACACGTATTTTTTTCTTCTTTTCCCTTTTTTTTTTTTTTTTGTGGGCCGTACGGACAAATCTGTACGGCCACGTGGCCTGATTTTTTTTTTTTTTTTTTTTTTGAAAGTTTCTCTTTTTTTTTTCTTTTCTTTCTCCCTCTTTTTTTTTTTGAGAAAGTTTCTTTTTTTTTTTTTTTGCTCATCATGATAATGCGTTTTTTATGCAAATCTAGATGTTTATGCATGTACTTTTTGTAAATTGAATTGAGTAGCATGATGTGATAGCATACCTGAAAATCTTTGCAATTTTGGGAATTTGGAGCTCGCAGCGATGTTGAGCCCTTCTTGATTTTGCGGAGATTTTGAGGTTTCGAAAGTTTGGAGTTTCGGAGCCCGCAGCAATGTTGAGCCCATCTTCAAACTTTCTATTTCCGTCGGGGTATTTCCTTTTTCTTTGGAATTGCCCCGGAGTCATGCCAAAATTTCGCCAGATTTTTGGTGGGACAAAGTGACCCCTTTTTTTTTTTAAGCGAAATCATGTCATTTTGATGACGATCTTTTTCTTTTCCAACCTTTGCAGGTGGTTCCTCCAGAGCGAACAAGGGTAAAGAGCCTGCTACAAGCGTACCTCGTCGATCTGCTAGATCTTCCAATGTGGCCGTTCAGCAGGCCTGGGAGAAGGTCCAGTTTGTTGAGAAGAACTTGGAAGAGTGCGATTCCCTCAATCGCGATGAGATGAGACAGCGATTGATCGCTCTCAAGGATGAGGAATTCTATAAGATCATGGTAAGCAACCGTCCTTGGGTTATGGACGATCTGAGGGTTTTGCCCAAGCCTACCTTCTTCTTTGGAGATGCAGTCCCTGACGACTTGACATACCAAAGGAGATGTTTTCAGTTCTCTTACACAGCTGATGGTGAAGAGAGAACTATTTCTACCCGGTCGTCTTTTGACCGGGCCATCTCGATCCTGAGCCTTTCTCCCACGTGCCCTAAGAGGGAAGATCCTCCGAGCTGGGTGAAGAGGACCAGTGTGATCAAGACCGGGGTTTTTATTGGTGGTTCTTCCGGTTTTGCAGAGAAGCCACCTGTCTGTATGGACATGTTGATGCCAGCCAGCGGCTACCAGAACTCTGATTATCCGTCGGTCGATTTGAGACCGGTGGGCCATGGCGTTTTCAGTGGTGACGGCAGTACTTGGGTGAAGCCTTTTCGACTTCGTGGGCGTTTCAATGCTGACTCCGATTGGAAGTCATGGACTGACCACACCTTGCTGATTGGGGGCGCCGTTTTGAAGGAAGCCGGGATTTTTGACGCGGTCCGCGCTTTTAGGGAGACCGTGACTTTTTCCGATGATGCCTTCATGGCTATGTTGGAGTCTTTCCTCCCTCAGACCAATACCTTCGTTGTTACGAACGGTGAGATTGGTTTTTCTCTGAAGGAGTTGAGTGCTATTACTGGATTGCCCATCCTTGGCAAACTCTACGAGGAGTTCATGCCGATTGACAGCGTCCTTGAGGAGCAGTCAGAGGAGTTCAGGCTCCTATACTTTCAGCTCGTCGCCTTCTATGATTTTTTGAAGGAGGGCTCGAAAGTCAGATCCAGCAGTTGGAAGAGTTATGGCTCTTCATTCTTCAACTTCTTTGACAGCAAAGAGTCTCCTGATAGCATGACCCGGGAAGACAGGAAGAAGACTTTGGCCATGCAGGAAGAGTTGAAGGGTTTCTTCGCGAGCACAGATGCCCTTTATTCTGACATTGCACTGCGGAGAGATCTTGCTGTTTACCTCACTTTTTGGCTAGGTGAGGCTATTTTTGCTGGTGGAGATGGGACGCACATCAGGCCGCATTGTATTTTTCCGGCTTGTCAGATGGCTTTTGGAGAGCGGCTTGCTTTGGTGCCCGCTCTTTACTCCTACCTGTGTACCGAACTACAGGCTGCTGCTTTCTTGGTTCGGCTTGGGCTCCCTATGAATAGGGTATTTTCAGCCCATATCTTTTATTCGTGGTTTGTATACCACTGTCCTGGCTTCCACCAGCTGGGTGCTGCACAGGATGATGATCCTCTGATGATTCGATTGGCTAAGGGAAAAGCCGTATCTGAATCACTTTTGTTTGCCCGCATGAGGATCCGACGGTTCAGGGACGTCGAGATGGGGCAGTCTTCAGTGAAGCTTTCTCCGGAGTTGCGGAAGAAGGCTTTTGATTTTGGTGCCTCCCGAGACTCTACCAGAGCAGGGTCGGGAAGGCATTACTCTTTGACCAATGCAGAGAAGGAGTGGCTTTTCAGCATACGAGTCGGCACGATGGTGTACCGTAGACATCTTTTCGTCGACATCCAGCCGTATGTACCTTCTCGCTTTGCACTTCAGTTGGGCTTCCCTCAAGGCGTTGTTGGAGCGCCTTCGAGTATGGTGAAGCGTTTTGGGGGTTTGCAGGATGGCAGAAATGCATGGGCTTTCTATAGTGCTGAAGACACTACTGCCTGTTGACACCAAAAATGTCACTTTGCCTCTTCAACATCAAGAAAGCTGCATGAAGTCGCAACCTGCCATAAATAGGCAATGCAATTTCTCCAAAAAAATCAAATCTTGTCAGAATCAAACAAAAACTGCAAGATCCTTCAAGATAGCCAAGAGAAGAGTACACATGAAGTTTCGGGCCATTTCGACAACATTTGGCCTAACTTCACTTCTCCGACAGCTAAACGGGAGCTCCCGGCGGCGACATCATCGGAGACGTCAAAACTTCAATCAAAGCCTACAGATGACTCCAGCATGTCTCAAAAGGGCTCTATGCCAAATTTCAAGTCAAACCGACAACGTTTGACCCTCCATCAATGCTCGAGCAGTAAAATCAAGCCTCCCGGCGGCGGGAACCACCGAAGCCTTCGCTCATCAAACCAAGTGCATGAGTGGCTTCAACATGCTTCCAAAAGGCTGCACGTCAAATTTCAGGTCATTCCGAAAACGTTTGACCAGGTTTCGATGCTCCGAGAGAAAATCAAGCCTACCGGCGGCAGAGCAACCCGGGACCATGACATCCAAAACGGAGCCCATGGAACGTCTCAAAATGACTCCAATAGGCTCCCCGTCAAATTTCAGGTCAATCGGACATCGTTTGACCGCACATCAAAGCTCGGCATTTTCCCCGCAGTAAAATCAAGTGAAGCATCGACGGGACCCCAAACGGCTTCAAAACTCAAACAAAAGCCTATGGTTGGTCTTATTTATTGCTCAGGAGGCTTCACCTCAAATTTCAGGTCATTCCGACATCGTTTGACCAAGTTTCGACTTCTGGCGGAAAATCAGCAGCTCTACGCGACAAAGTCTTCGGCTTTCCCGGAAAATTAGAAACTTTGCACTCTAAAAATGCAAGGATTCTCATCAAGTTTTCTACAGGGAAATCAAGCCAATAAATGAGAAGAAATGTCAAGAAAAATACAGAAGAAAACGGCGACGAAAAAGACCTCAAAACGACCGCAAAACGGGCTCCGAAGGGGAAAAATCCCCCAGGGTCGCAGACCCCTGCGACCATGGCCCATGGTCGCAGGCCCCTGCGACCATGGGCCATGGTCGCCGGTCCATGGTCGCCGGCGACCATGGCCCATGGTCGCCGGCGACCATGGAGGTCCGGGTCACCGGATTTTCCGCCGGTGACCCGTTTTTTCCGTCTTTTTTCGCGTTTCGCGCACTTTGGCCCCTGTGGTTCCCTGAAAATGTGATTTTTAGTGCTTGAAATTGACTCATATCCGACGACATCCGTCAAAATCACGGGTCAACCTCCAAAAGCATAAAATCATCAGTGATCGCTCCAAGATCGCCAACCGGCTGACCAGGAAAGTGCACTTTCTGTCCGACCGATCGTGAAATCGACAAGACAGATGTCACCGGCCCACTCTTAGCTATCAATGTCTGAAGTTACATGTTCATCCGATGTCGATCAGCATGTAGATCCATCGATGATCGTCGCCAGAAGAATTCCAGAAGACACGGCATGGCCCGCGACTCTTCGACTGCTCGGCGACCAATTAATGTGGTTAATTGACTAGCTTTATTGCAGTCATTAATTCATTTCTTTGGACGGCCCAATCAGAAGCGAGCATTTGGGAGTTACAAGTCAATTGATTCATGGCATTTAAACCATGAAACTCCTCCCATTATGGTAATTAAGGTGATTAAAAGCCCTTAATCTCCATCGGCCAATCAGATTCAAGGAAAAAGGAGTTACAAAATCAAGAAATAAATCTTGTAACTCCTCCCATTAAAGCCATTAAGGCTCATAAACCCTCCTAAATGGCTACCAAAAGCCTATAAATAGGAGAGCATTCCATTGAAATGGAAGGGAAAAGATCGGAAAAAGATCAGAAAAAGAGGAGAAAATCAGAGGATCAGAAAAACAAAGATCAGAAAGAGATCTGAGAGAAAGAAAAAAAGAGAGAAAACTCTGCTGAAGTTCTGCACCGGCCACCACTACAAGGAGACAAAAGTCCCTTGGGGGGCACCCCCCCCAAGGTCCTTGCCTTCTCCTGCTGCCTCCAATGGCTTAGACGTGGCTTTTCAGCCCGTCTACTTAGCTTTTTATTGGACATAGGACCTTCTCTTGGTCTTTTGTCCTCTAAAAATCTGAGGTTATAGCCAAGCCAAGCGAATCAAGAGCATCTTCTGTTCTCATCTGCATGGATGATGGCGAAGCCCATACATGGCTTGCGACCGTCAATCTGAACGAGTCCCCCACAATCTCCTGAAAAGTTAGATCTTCCTTTTCTTGCTTTTCATTGTAGTTTGTATTTTTCTAAAAGAGACAAAAATCACAACTCTTGTCTTTCATTATTGATGAGAATTGTAAATCGGCTATAAACGCCAAAATCGGCTATAAATGCCAAACAAAATCGCCTTTCACGGCAAACCAAGAAAATGTCTCTTTTCTTAAATATTTGTGCAATGGAAAACTTGAAAGAAGTTGATTTCCTTTTTACTTGCGAAGGTTGATCTCCGGATTACCACTTGCAATTCCAAGTAAAATAGAAAATCTGGCACACCCACACAAAAGAAATGTTGATGCACGCTTCAGGGCCCGCCAGGGCGCGAAAGGGTCGGACCCGACGAACTCCCACGTTCCGCCGACCCCGGTAGCCGCCCCAGCGGGCGCCACGGAGCGCGTTCCATCAAGCTGGCACACCCGGTGGGACTCGTTCATTTGAGAACACGGTGCTTGGAAATGAAATATTTGCATATCATACTTTTTGCTCTATGCTTATACTTCTTTTCCGGATTCCTTGGCTACTTTCTAGCTGGTAGCCTATGTTGGATTTTGCATCCTAAAAAAAAATGAGATGGGATTTTTTGGAAATTTCTATTTCTTTGAGTTTGTTTCCATTCTTTCTCTTTTCAAAAAAAAAAATCAGTTTTCTTAGTTTGAATTCAAAATTGAGAAACTTTGATCCTATCCTATCGTTCTTTGGCGCTTGCAGAAATGTTGAGCCCGTTCGACTAAGGTTTTGGGCCATCGTTTCTCTTCGATGAGTTCATTAGAGATTTCAAAGAAAAAAAAAATCAAAAAATCAGTTTTCTTAGTTTGAATTCAAAATTGAGAAACTTTGATCCTATCCTATCGTTCTTTGGCGCTTGCAGAAATGTTGAGCCCGTTCGACTAAGGTTTTGGGCCATCGTTTCTCTTCGATGAGTTCATTAGAGATTTCAAAAAAAATATTAAAAAAAAAAATAAAAATAAAAAAAAATTAGTTTTCTTAGTTTGGATTCAAAATTGAGAAACTTTGTTCCTATCCTATCGTTCTTTGGTGCTTGCAGAAATGTTGAGCCCGTTCGACTAAGGTTTTGGGCCATCGTTTCTCTTCGATGAGTCTATTTGGGATTTTTATAAAAAAAAAGGGACATAGACCACTAAGGTTAAACCAATTGCGTTCTTTGATCACGATTGATTCAAGAAAAGCCTTGTCCAGAGTGTGGAGACAGCTTGACTGTTCTAGGCAAGGGTCCTCCAAACGGGTTCATTAAGTAATCCTACCCTTACCTGGGGGCAATTCTATCAATTGAGGTTTCATAAGACCGGGTTAGGAGGCCTACGTGTACTCTCTCGTCTTTAAATCTTAAAAATAAAAAAAATCAAAAATAAAAAAAAAGATTTTCAGAAAAAAAAAATAAAAAAAATTAAAATAAAAAAAAATAAAAAAAAAAAAAAAAAAAAGGATTTTCAAAAAAAAAAATCTTAAACAAAAAAAAAGGATTTTTTTTAAAAAAAAAAAAAAATGAAAATCTTAAAAAAAAAAATCTTCAAAAAAAAAAAACTCTCGTCATTTTAGATTCAGATCCGAGAAATTGTGGTTCCTTCCCTTCTGGGTACTGGTGCTCGCGGAAATCGTTGAGCCCGTATTCGGATCGGAATACCATCTGCTCTCTTTGATGAATCCAATCTTGACATTTCAAAAAAAAGAGAATCCCATCTCGTGGATGCGATCTCCAACATTTGTGCATAGCAATACTGGTACGCCCTTTCAGGGTCTACTGTATCTGTGACCGGCACATTTGTAACTCCTACCTTATATTCTTCTTATCTCGAGCAAGCCCTGCTTCTCGATAAGTCGAATTTAGGTTTACAATTGCTTCTAGCAGTCACTGGAACGCTCATTCTGGGCTTACCATACTTGCTGTCAGAACAATTGTACCCTCTATGGCTTTTTGCCTTCCTCATATTGCTTGGGTTATGTCCCTTGAGCGATTTGAAAAGACAAAAGCATAGAAATTCCCATTTATGATCATTATTCTTGTGATTACTAATGGATGTGGTCTTGTTTCAGAATTTTTTCGAAACTAACAATGGCAGCCTTAACCATTATCTTCGATGAGAACAAGCACCAACTCATGCTTCAACAGAAGCAAAGCACGCGCACCCATAAGCGCCCTGCCAGCTGCCGAAGCGTCAACTCCCTCGGCAACTCTCTGAACTCCGGGTCGACCTCGACTCCCCGGACCATCGTCTTCGGGACACTGGGACCATTCCCACTTCCCGAAGAACAAGCTGCGCCTGCCAAAAGGCAGAAAATCGCCTCTCAACGTGTCACTCCCGTGACACCAAAGGCGAGCGCCCAAAAGCCCGAAGCCCGCGGCACCCCCGCGAAGCCTCGACCAACAACCAACCAGGTCTACCCTAAGACTTGGTCTCCAAGACCTTCCCCAAAACAAAGAAGGTCTCAAACATCCACCAAGCCAGCATACCTGGCCCCACTCAAGGAGAACCAGTTCTACCCTCTTGCCTACATGAAAGAGGAGAGACCCATCTCCAACCTGACTCCCAAGTCAACCCAGCATGAGCCGGCTTGTTCCTACAGGCCCAAAATTAGATCATGCATCACCAGGCCTCTACAAGCACCTGCTAAGGCCTACACTCCTTCAGTTCGACCCTTCATCTCTACAGGGGCCGAACTCGAAAGGTTCAAAGCTTCGCTGCAACAGGCAAAGGACCGGGTCCGGATCCTGTCCTTGCCTAGCTACAAAGAAGACAGGCTCGGCTGCTGCGCCCGAGGGAGCACATCCTTCATCGTCAGAGCCCAGCCAGAGCTGACTGAAGCTCAAATCGCTCGTCGAGCACGCCGCCGTGCGTCATATCGACAAAAGAGACTAGAGAAGCAACGGACCCAGCCTCCTACACTTCAAGTCTCCCACAAATGGGTCGAAAAAGAAAGACCCGACCAAGTTGCTGCCGTCCATATGGTTGGAAAAACCAGAAGACGCCAAAAGTCAGCATCAAAAATCCATGTCCGACGTCCGGTGACCCGTAGCGTCACCGGGACACGAAGACATCCCGAAGAATCTCCTGCCCCTTCAAGCCAAGGACGGGAGAGTAATCCTTCATCAAGCTCTTCATCAAAAAGAATGAGCCCCAGCTCGGTCACCAGGACGATTTCTTCGTTCGAATCCCGAGGGATGAACGTCTTGGCTACAAGTTCTGAGCCACCACCTCAGAATCCACCTCGAGATGATGCTCTCACACGCATCCAGCAGTTGGAACAAGGCCAGCAGAGGATTGAAACTCTGATGGAAAACATTCTCCTTGTCGTCCAAAATCAGGTGAACAATGAGCCTCCTCCGAATCATAACAATAACGAGGAGAATTGTGAAGAAAATGAGTCACGCGCCCTTACCAAAAAGGACGTAGACAGTATCCTCGCCAAAGCTAAAGAAGAGGATATACTCAAAGAGCATGGGATCAAGCCACCATATCCTTTATGGATGGACTCGGTCCCGTTCCCCACAAAATTCAAACATCCTATTCTCCAAACATATACGGGGAAAGGATCGGCCAGACAGCACGTCATCCACTTCAAGATCTTGACGGGAGCTATCGCGGATCAAGATGCACTCAAGATCCGCCTCTTTGCAAGTACCCTAAAAGGTACGGCCTTCGATTGGTACTCCACTCTGCCGGAGAACTCCATTCAGAACTGGGCTATGCTGGAGACACGCTTCCTGACCCACTTCCAAGGTGAGGATCATCCTGTTACTATGGCTCAGCTCTGCAGCCTAAAACAGGGAGAGAATGAGTCAACTTATGACTTCATTCACAAGTGGAAAGCAATGGCGTACAAATGCTCAGATGTACTGCCACAAGCGTCACTAGTCGACATCTGCCGAAACAACATGAGAGCTAAAATCCGCTCCATGATCATCGGCAATAAATCAAAGAACCTGGGGGAACTCCTGGAAGCTTCCATGGAAGCTGAAACGGTGATCAAAGACCTCAACAGTCAGAAATCATCAAAGAAAGAGCCGACTGCTGTTGCAACCTCTAAACCAAAGAAAAAGGAGGTTCTCAATGTGCAGACTAAGTCAGCTCCTCAGCAACCAAAGAAAGCTGAAAATAGAGCTGCAGGTAAGAGACCTGAACTCTCTGATGCCTTCAAAGAACGCGTAGAAAAGAAATATCCGTTCGATGAAGACGTGGAAGAAATCTTTGAGGCTCTCCTAGCAAATGGCAAACTCATTTTGCCAGAGCCCAAAAGACCGGGAGACGTTGGCAAAACCAACGATCCTCGGTACTGTCCATACCACCAGATGGTTTCGCATCCTCTCAATCAATGCTTTATTGTGAGAGAGAAGATAAACGAGATGTGGAAAAACGGAGTCATCACCTTTGACAAAAACTATGGGACTGCCTCCGTCAACATGGTGTCATATGGACAAACACCAAAGTCACCGAAGAAGAAGATCACTACTTCCTTCAAGGTGATAAATAGAATTCAAACGTCCGAAGTATTGGTTCCTTGCCCGACACCAGACGGACAACCCATATGGGTACATCCCGATCTCCTGGAATATGAAAATTGGGAGATCGTCAAAACAAAGCCAACAGCTCAACAGCGAAGGCAGGCTAGGAAACATCTCCTCAGGCTCAAACGGCAAGAGAAGACCCAGCCAAAACAAGAAGTTCATGAAAAGGCAGAGGCCTCCTCTACCACTTCACTCGGGGCAACAGAAACGTCCCTTCCAGGGACTTCAAAGGCGGTAAGAAACTTCACTCTCAGTGATTTCATGCCACCTCAATTCAAAAAAGAAGCCATGCAGGGGGCATCATACTCTTGCAACTCGGTAATTGGATTCTCCATTGATGGATACGAGTCCAGCGACACCGACAATGGGTTCGAGCCCAACTACACCGATGAGTGGGAGGAATCCCTTGAAACAGGAGAATATCTCTCCGATGAAGAATGGGTTCCTGAAACTCACCTTATGCCAGTAATCTGGTATAACCCCTTACAGCCACAAGGATCCTGGTCTGATGATGAAGAAGACCAAGAGGCTGCACAAGAAGATGCTGTTAACCCAGCACCTGTCATTGCTCCAGTGGAAATCAACTATGTTGAGCCACACGGAGAAGACGAAGAAGAGGATCTGGCTCCCATGCTTGATCTTGAAGAATATGCAAGGATCTTGCAGCGTCTCGCTCTAGAACAAGAGCCAGACCGCGTCAACGAGATTCCTCACAATCCAGAGCCGGAAGTCCCTGAAGCCCATCAGGTACCTCCTCCCTCAACTCCTGAAAATGGAGAACATTGCTGGATTGACGATCCTCTTACATCCGAGGATGAGTCTGACTCCGAGCAGGCAACATCTCCTATCAGAGCTTCCTGTAATGTAATATATCAGGACTATAGCTCTTCTGAAGCGTCGTCTGATGAGATTACCTACACTCCGACGACGCCTAGCAATGTATCCTCTGGAGCTACCTCGTCTCACGTGACTTTCACAGAGATGACACCCTCTCAGGTTTCTTCTCCTGAGACTGTGACTTCAGAATACACATTCTTCCCGACTCATCATCATGAAGAAAACCCAACTTGGGGTGATGGATGGGTCAACGAAGAAGAAAAGCTGCTGGATGCTGTTCAGGACTTGCTCCCGGAAAATGCTCCGTGCAACACAATCACTGAGGATGGCAACTCTGCTGCAGATACATCCCCAGTAGATGAAAAACGACAGCCTCTTGATCCTGAAGACAATCTTCCAAACGAAGATCCTTCTCAAGAAGCTCTCGAAGTTGGTAGAGGCACCCGTTCGGGCCGGGACTACCACAAAAATTACAACCAATCTTCCTTTACTTATGTAAATCCTTCGGGAAAAGATGTTGTAAGCGCCCCCAGTGGCAACAATGATGAACATGCAGGCCCTAAGGAGGCTTTCAAGTATGACTTGGTTGAGCACTTCAAACACATACCTGCACGTCTTCACATCCTGGATTTATTACGAATGTCTCCACGCACTCGTGATAATCTCATCTCAGAATTACAAAAACTGAATGAGGATGTCGACAAACATGCCCCGCAAGTCCTCCAAATTGAAATGGACTACCGGGTCAAAAACTCTGAAACTTCCTCAAAGGGAGAAAAGAAAACTGAGGGATCATGCATCCAATGCCACTCGGTTCAAAAGGCAGCCAGTGCAACCATCGCCTTCACTAAGGAAGACCTCCTACTTGGCGAAGCAAGGCACAACCGACCCCTGTACTTCACAGGGTACATCAAAGAAATGCCGATACATAGAGTTCAGATCGACCCAGGTTCTGCACTCAACCTTATCTCCACTTCGGCTCTTGAAGAGTTGGGCATCCCACCCAGCAAGCTAAGCCACACATCTGTATCTATCTTTGGATACGATGGGAGCACTCAAAGGCCTATCGGCAAAATCAGGTTCAAATTGCAAATCGGTGATCTTATCTCTGAGGTCACTGTGTATGCAATAAAAACCCCCTCATGCTACAACATCCTTCTCGGACGTCCTTGGATACACGAGAACGGTGTTGTTCCTTCAACTCTACATCAATGCATCAAGTTTGTCGGCGACGACGGCATGGTACATCGAGTCTTTGCGGACAGGAAACCCTTCAAAGGTAAAGAAGTCCACTTCGCGAACTCCCAGATGTATGAAGGAGAAAAAGAAGAAGAGGAAATAGCACCCCCTGCTGAAAATCTCCAGAAAGATAAAGGCAAGGCTCTTCAAAAATCACCGGAAGAAAACAAACCCTCCGGCAAATTAGAAGAGAGTAGTCAATCTCCCTTCGTTATCTCCCTCAAGAATTCAAAACCTTTTGTCATCACGACTAAAGTGAAGAAGGCGAAACAAAAGCCTGGGGGCAAATTTGTTGTCTCTCTCGTGTCTATCATGCAAGACACAGACTCGGACTCAGAGCCAGAAGACGATGCATCGTCAAGCCAAGCTGACACTCAGCAAGTTCAGCCTGCTCTCACTCCGATGGAGACACCTGCTGATGTAGAAAATCCTACGTCTGCTACCTTTGTTGTTCCGGCAACATCACCAAAGCAAAGACCGATCTTCTTTCATAGATCGGATGCTTCTTCATCAAGTTCTCTGCTTGAACCTTTTCAAAATGAAGGTATGCCTCAGCTATCTCTATATAGTCCTGTGGCACAAGCTATCATGAAGAAAATGGGCTTTGACGCTCAAAACCCAGTCGGTTTGGGAGAAAAACGCGGTATTCTCACGCCATTGGAGCCCGCCTTGACCAAAAGCCAGCTGGAAGATTGGAGACTCTACGGTCATGTAGAAAAGTCTTCATATGGGTTAGGGTATGATCCTGATACTCCTCTGAGACAGTTGACACAAAGGCTTAAAAGTCGTTTTACCGACCAAGCCTCAACATCTCAAGTCCATGAAGACATCGATCTCCCTGGATATCTCTTTAAAGAGTTGCCTGACAAAAATCCAGGAAGCTCATCCAATTGGTATGATTTCTCTGATGATAAAGAGGAATCGTCCGATAATACAGACTTGTGCTATCCTGACCCAGAAGAACCCTCGTCTCCAAAAGAAATACCAGACTCAACAGGCGATTGGGACTATCTCATAGCAAGCCTTGAGGAGATCACCAATCAAGAAAATCCATGGAAAGGAACAGAGCCTTGGTCTGGTAATGCAGTTGAAACTCCAGAAGGTTTCGTTGAGTTGGAAGCCTCCGAAAATATTGTGGAGGAACCACCTTCGAACCTTCCGACAGAAGATCCTGTTCAAAAGATAAACTTGGGAACACCTGATAACCCACGTCCTGTATTCATAAGCAAGAATATAAAGGATGATGAGTTACCCGAGTATATCGCTTTTCTTCGTGAGTTCGTTGATTGCTTTGCATGGTCCTACGCTGAAATGCCTGGTTTAGACCCCAAAATAGCAGTCCACAAACTCAATCTTCAAGAAGAAATCAAGCCTGTCAAGCAAGGCCAAAGAAGATTCCGTCCAGATGTGATGGATAAAATTGAACAAGAAGTTCAAAAACTCAAAAGCGTTGGCTTCATCCGTGAGGAACAACATCCAGAATGGTTGGCCAACATTGTCCCCGTGACAAAGAAAAATGGGCAGATCAGAGTCTGTATTGACTATAGAGACTTGAATGGCGCTTGCCCTAAAGATGAATTCCCGCTCCCCATACCGGAGGTGATGATTGATAATACCTGCGGATTCGAGCGAATGACATTCATGGATGGCTTCTCTTGTTACAATCAGATAAAGATGCATCCCGAGGATGAAAAACACACTTCATTTCGGACTCCATTTGGCGTGTATTGCTACACTGTCATGCCATTTGGTCTGAAAAATGCTGGTGCCACATATCAGAGGGCTATGATGAAAATATTCCAAGATATGCAGCACAAGACGGTCGAATGTTACGTTGATGACCTCGCCGTCAAAAGCAGAAGAAAAGAAGACCATCTCAAAGATCTTCGGGAAGTCTTCCTCCGACTTCGCAAACACAAACTGCGGATGAATCCTCTAAAATGCTTCTTCGGCGTCTCGTCGGGTAAGTTTCTCGGATTCCTGGTTCGGAAAGCTGGAATAGAACTCGACCCCATAAAAGTCAAGGCTATTCTAGAAATGCCCTCTCCAAGAACCCTAAGGGAACTAAAAGGGCTCCAAGGGAGATTGGCCTACATCAGACGGTTCATCTCCAATCTTTCAGGGAAATGCCGTCCATTCTCTCGATTGATGAAAAAGGGTGTAGACTTTGTCTGGGATGCCGACTGTGAAGCCGCATTTCAAGATATCAAGTCATACCTGACCAAACCTCCAGTGTTAGCTGCCCCTGCCACTGGAAAACCATTCATCTTGTACACAAGAGCTCTTGATCATTCTGTAGGCGCTCTGCTTGCACAAGAAAATGATGAAAGAAAAGAAGCTGCTCTATACTACCTCAGCCGCATGCTAGTAGGTGCAGAGCATCGCTACTCTCCAGTCGAAAAAGAATGCCTTGCAGTGATGTTCGCCGTACAAAAGCTACGTCACTACTTGCTTTCCAACACAGTCTACCTGGTCTCGAGGATCAACCTCTTGAAGGTCCTTGTCACAAAGGCAGGTTCTCTCAATGCCCGACTGGCAAAATGGTCCATCCTTCTATCACAATTTGATATAAGGTATGTGCCACAAAAAGCAATCAAAGGCCAAGCTCTAGCAGATTTTCTCGCAGAGCATCCATTGCCTAAAGATTCTCCACTCAGAGATGATCTCCCAGACGAACCTGTCTACAACGTGGAGACTTCCTCACCAAATGCCTCCTGGGACATGTACTTTGACGGTGCAACCAGGACAAATGAAAACAGAAAGCTGATCTCGGGAGTTGGCATCCTCTTTGTTAGCCCCGACAAATGCATGATTCCACACGCTTTCTCGCTACTGGAACCATGCACAAACAATGCAGCTGAATACCAAGCTCTGATCCTAGGATTGGAACTCGCCATCGAATCTGGTATCACTATGCTGGAAGTCTTTGGAGACTCTCAACTGATCGTCAACCAGATGAATCAGAAATATGAAGTCAGGAAGCCTGATCTGCTGCCTTACTACAACAAGGCACAATCACTTCTGCAAAAGTTTGACATCTGCAACATCACCCACATTCGTAGAGGTGAAAACATCCGTGCAGATGCCCTGGCCGGACTTGCCGCATCAATGGCGACCCAGGAAGGGGAAAACATGCAAATTACAGTGAGTGAGAGAAGAATCCTCCCTCCTCTTAACACACACCAAGCAGTTGCTGAACGCCACCGAGTGGTTGGAAGTCGGATCTCTATCCTTCAAACTTCAATCGGCGACTGGAGGGACCCGTTCATTGATTACACTATGTTCGGAATCCTCCCTGAAGATCCAAAAGAACGGGTAAGCATCCAAAGGCGAGCCCCAAACTTTCATTTGGATATCCCTTCGAAAATCCTTTACAGGAAATCCTTCAATGGAGTACTCCTACTCTGCTTGTCACAACAAGAGGCCGAAGAAACACTTAAAGAAGTTCATGCTGGTCTTTGTGGAGCCCATCAGGCAGGTCCTAAGCTCTATGATCAGATAAAAAGGTTAGGTTACTATTGGCCTACCATGGTTGCTGATGCAATGCAATTTGCTAAGCGCTGCCAACAATGCCAAGTTCATGGAGACTACATTCACATGCCTCCGGAATGGCTACATCCTACAGCAATCTCATGGCCTTTCGAAGCATGGGGCATGGACATCATAGGTCCTATCTCTCCCCCTTCGAGCAAAGGTCATCGCTTCATCTTCGCCGCAACGGATTATTTCTCCAAGTGGTCAGAAGCATTTGCGTTCAACGAAATGAAGACCTCATCAGTTCTTCAGTTCCTACGCACCAATATCATTTGTCGTTTTGGCATACCCAAAAGATTCGTCCATGATAACGGACCACAATTCCGGGATCATCGATTCTACAGGTTCTGCGACAAATACAAAATTCAAAGCTGTCCTTCGACTCCATACAATCCGGCAGCAAACGGATTAGCAGAAGCCTTCAACAAGACACTCTGCAAAATCCTCAAGAAAATGGTCTCTAGTCACAAAAGAGACTGGAGCGATAAACTGTCTGAAGCTTTGTGGGCCTATCGAACCACCGTTCGAGGACCAACCCATAGCACACCATTCTCCTTGGTCTATGGATGCGAAGCTGTCGTGCCCCTAGAGGTACAAATTCCTTCTCTGAGGGTATCTCTACAAAATGACATGACTCAAGAAAGCAATGTCAAATTGCGACTCCATGAGCTGGACAATCTCGACGAGAGACGGCTCGAAGCTCGACAAAGCATTGAACTTTACCAAGCACGCATGGCAGGATCTTTTGACAAAAAGGTCAGGCAACGCGCCTACAAAAAGGGTGACTTGGTTCTTGCGGTAAAAAGACCAATGGTCTTCGCACACAAATCAAAAGGCAAATTTGAACCAAAATGGGAGGGACCCTACGTCATCGACAAGGTCTTCTCCAATGGCGCATATGCCCTCCTAAACATGGAAGGCGACAGATGTATGCTTCCTATCAACGGCAAGTTCTTGAAGCGGTACTACCCTTGAAGACTTACCCAACTGGGTAAGAGCAATGCCTGTATGGCCAAAACCTGTTCTCAGGTACTCGCTCGTCAAACCCACTCTCTTTAGAATTTTCATATCAAATGTCAAAATTTCTAGAGATTCAAAAACAATGCTTATTTTTATCGTTTCATTGTTCAAAAACAAAAAAATCCAAGTTTAGGAGCCTCTCCCTGACTTGACCAAAGCTTTCGATCCTTGAACCAAAATTCATGGTTTGAAACAAAAATCCGGATTCAGGGATTTCCACCCTAGTCCACCTTACCTTTTACCGCCAAATGGTTCTAGGTCAAAATTTACGACCCTCGTGTCTTTAAACAAAAAAAATGGTTTTTCAAAAATCGTGGGGATATGACATCAAAGTCAGTACCCGCAAAACAAAAATTTTGAAAAAAAGCAAGGATGCGACATTCCATCGATACTTGCACCCAAAATCGCAGGGAAGCGGCATTTCGTCGATACTTGCAAAATCCAAAAACCGTGGAGAAGCAACAAACCAGTTGATATCCACAACCCAATTTCAAAAATCGTGGAGATGCACCATACCAGTTGCTATCCACAACCCAAATTTCAAAGGTTCGAGAAAACCTCAAATTTCAAAAATCACGGGGAAACGACATCAAGTCAGTACCCGCAAAATCAAAAGTTTTGGGAAAAGCAGGGAAGCGACGCTTAGTCGATATTTGCACCCCAATTCGCGAGGAAGCGACATTCCATCGATACTTGCAAAACCTAACCCGCGAGGAAGTGACATTCCATCAATACTCGCAGAACCGAATGAGCAAGGAAGCGACATTCCATCGATACTTGCAAGACCATTCAGCGGGGAGGCGACATTTAGTCGATACCTGCATTTTGAAAGCAAAAAAAATCTGGCTATAAACGCCAAAACCTGGCTCTTTTGCCCAAAAACCGGCTATCAATGCCACCAAACCGGCTATCAATGCCACCAAACCGGCTATAAATGCCACAAACCGGCTATCAATGCCACGAAAAATTGGCTTTCACGCCGACAAACTAAAACTTGGCTTTCGAAAAATGGCTATCAATGCCACCAAACCGGCTATAAATGCCACAAATTGGCTATCAATGCCACCAAACCGGCTATAAATGCCACAAATTGGCTATCAATGCCACCAAACTGGCTATAAATGCCAACAAAACAAACACCGGCTTCCATGCCAACCCAAATTTTGGCTTTTACGCCATAAAATTTCGGCTTCCATGCCAACCCAAATTTTGGCTTTTACGTCATAAAATTTCGGCTTCCATGCCATCTCAAAATTGGCTCCCATGCCACGAACAAAATTTTTGGCTCTTATGCCATCTCAAAAATCGGCTATAAATGCCACACAAAAAAAAAAACCTGACTCTCATGTCAAAACTGGCTGTAAATGCCACAAAAATCCGGCTTTCACGCCAAATTCGTTTCCCCTACCAAAACAATTATTTGACAAAAGATTTTCACAAAATGACAAAACTTTTGATCAAATCCCATTTAGCAATCGCTTTCATCACAAAAAGATTTGAGTGAGCGTAGGGAAAACAAAAAAGAGAGTACCAAAAAATACATGTGGTACCAAAACAAAAAAAGAGAGTACCAAAAAAATACATGTGGTACCAAAACAAAAAAAAAAAAGAGAAAAGTACCAAAAAATACATGTGGTACCAAAAAAAAAAGAGAAAAGTACCAAAAAATACATGTGGTACCAAAAAAAAAAGAGAAAAGTACCAAAAAATACATGTGGTACCAAAAAAAGAAGAATGGTTTCTGCTATAAAAAATCAGGAGCTCAGCCAAAAATGGTCTCCAGCCAAAGCTTCAGCTCCTCAAGCAAACTCTTGGCCTCAGCCGTCAGAGTTTCCAAGGCACGCTTCTTCAGGAACTTGCCATGAGATGCTGGCGAATGCCGTAACCCTTCTTTTACACCGGGAAGCTCTTCCCCAGCAGTTTGCCATCGTTCGTTTTCTAGAGTCCTCCTCTCGAGAACTTGACCGGCATCTGCAACCCTGCGGATCAGAGTACTCTCCCTGTCACGAGCCTCTGTTATAGCAGCCCACTTCGCATCGACTTGTGCCTTCAAATGCTCAAGACGTTTTCTGGCCTCCTCAACTTCCCTATCAAGGACGTTAAGGTCATGCCTCAATCCGATGATGGCTAGCTCTTCCTTGTTCTTCTCCCGAACTAGCTGCTTCTTGCTTTGTGTAGCCTCATTCAGGTCAGACTTAGCCTTATCAGCAGGGTCCAAGAACATCTCCTTGAAGAATTGGTCGTCAGGGAAGCCCATGGTCTCAAACCACTTGTCACCCAGTGCAATGATCCTATCAACGGTCGCCCTGGCACCTGTGACATCTAGACCAACCTCTTCGGTATCAGTGAGAATCTCCTGCACATGTGGGATCATGCCAAATCCTGCTTCCAAGTGTCCAGAAAGGAGAGTCTTGATCCAAGAACTCAAAACCCGAGCCAGCACCTTCTTCGCAAATTGAAGAGACGAACTGGATGAAGGTTCACCCTTCTCCGCTGATCGGCTGCTCATGTCATGTCCCATCGGAAGAGTAACAAAGGAACTCTTTTCACTTGGAACCACTGGAGAAGGAATCTCAGCATGAGGTATCTCCTCTATCGCGTCAGAACTGGTTGTAGGAGTCTCTACCTCCGGATCGACCTCTGGCATCCCTTGCTCTGGTTCTGAAGAAAGCAATGGACTCTCTTCTGTCACTTCAAAACCTGCAAATGAAACACAAAAAGGTATGAATATGATCCTGTTCAAAAAAAAAAAAAAAAAAAAAAAAAAAAAAATCATCAGGGTCATCACTACAAAGTACCTTCTTCGACGACTGGCGGAACACTCTCTTCCTCCATGAACTCATCAGAAGCGTCATCGACATTTGCGTCCATTGATGGTTCAAAGTCATCGGAATCTTGTGGCAAGTCAGCTGGCAAGAAAAAAACTGTTAGCAAATCAAGTCGCAGGCAAAAAAAAAAAAAGAGAAAGCAATAGAAGTTATACCAATTGGAGATTCCGGAGTCATTCCAGAGTCCCTCGGTTCTTCTTCAGATGCCATAACCGGCTCCATCACCGCCTCATCGGTCGGAACCTCAGGCATCGGCAAGTCTTCATCCTCTGCTAAAAAAAAAAAAAAAAAAAGAGCAGCAGCAGGGTGAGAAAACAAATCAGAACATGGAAAGCCCCATGAAAGAAGTAGAAAAAGAAAAAGGAAGAATCATACCTTCACCAATGGTCTCTTCCCCACGACTCCTCTTCTCTGGAGGCTCGTCGACAGCCTCTGGCACCTCCTCGTTGATGGTAAGAGGGATTTCCATGTCAGGAGAGTCCTCATGTGGCCCTTCGCTGCGATGATGACTCCTCCTCTTCTTACCTCTACGGGTTCGCTTCCTAGAAGAACCCGCCCCACTATCAGAGTCAGGTTTCTCACTTGACTCCACACTGGATGGTCTGCTCTCGCCAGTAGACTCCGCGGAAGCTCGCCTCTGTGCCGCTTGCATCCAAGCGTGGAGCTCGGCTTCCTCCTGTTCTAGCTGCTCCAAAGCCTCATCAGGTACTTCCCGAACAGCTTCAGAACCAATGACGCCCTGGTCACCGAGAAAGCCTATCTTGTGCTTCTCTCCAGAAAGGAAGGCCCAAACTTCCTCTCGCCGGACGCCATCCGACTTCCCAATGCCTTTTCCAGAAGACAGCTTTACATCAAGCTCCTTCTTGGAAAGCCCCCGATATGCCAAAAAGCTCTCCGCGAACCACTTCGTGAAGCCGGCAGTTCGGAAAGTCGACAGCTCAGGATAAGAAATCGTGGCAGTAGTGTCTTCAGCACTATAGAAAGCCCATGCATTTCTGCCATCCTGCAAACCCCCAAAACGCTTCACCATACTCGAAGGCGCTCCAACAACGCCTTGAGAGAAGCCCAATTGAAGCGCAAAACGAGAAGGTACATACGGCTGGATGTCGACGAAAAGATGTCTACGGTACACCATCGTGCCGACTCGTATGCTGAAAAGCCACTCTTTCTCTGCATTGGTCAAAGAGTAATGCCTTCCCGACCCTGCTCTGGTAGAGTCTCGGGAGGCACCAAAATCAAAAGCCTTCTTCCGCAACTCCGGAGAAAGCTTAACTGAAGACTGCCCCATCTCGACGTCCCTGAACCGTCGGATCCTCATGCGGGCAAACAAAAGTGATTCGGATACGGCTTTTCCCTTAGCCAATCGAATCATCAGAGGATCATCATCCTGTGCAGCACCCAGCTGGTGGAAGCCAGGACAGTGGTATACAAACCACGAATAAAAGATATGGGCTGAAAATACCCTATTCATAGGAAGCCCAAGCCGAACCAAAAAAGCAGCAGCCTGCAGTTCGGTACACAGGTAGGAGTAAAGAACGGGCACCAAAGCAAGCCGCTCTCCAAACGCCATCTGACAAGCCGGAAAAATACAATGCGGCCTGATGTGCGTCCCATCTCCACCAGCAAAAATAGCCTCACCCAGCCAAAAAGTGAGGTAAACAGCAAGATCCCTCCGCAGTGTAATGTCAGAACAAATGGCATCTGTGCTCGCGAAGAAACCCTTCAACTCTTCCTGCATGGCCGAAGTCTTCTTCCTGTCTTCCCGGGTCATGCTATCAGAAGGTTCTCGACCGTCAAAGGAGTTGAAGAATGAAAAGCCACAACTCTTCCAACTGCTGGATCTCACTTTCGAGCCCTCCTTCAAAAAATCATAGAAGGCGACGAGCTGAAAGTATAGGAGCCTGAACTCCTCTGACTGCTCCTCAAGGACGCTGTCAATCGGCATGAACTCCTCGTAGAGTTTGCCAAGGATGGGCAATCCAGTAATAGCACTCAACTCCTTCAGAGAAAAACCAATCTCACCGTTCGTAACAACGAAGGTATTGGTCTGAGGGAGGAAAGACTCCAACATAGCCATGAAGGCATCATCGGAAAAAGTCACGGTCTCCCTGAAAGCGCGGACCGCGTCAAAAATCCCGGCTTCCTTCAAAACGGCGCCCCCAATCAGCAAGGTGCGGTCAGTCCATGACTTCCAATCGGAGTCAGCATTGAAACGGCCACGAAGTCGAAAAGGCTTCACCCAGGTACTGCCGTCACCGCTGAAAACGCCAAGGCCCACCGGTCTCAAATCGACCGACGGATAATCAGAGCCCTGGTAGCCGCTGGCTGGCATCAACATGTCCATACGGACAGGTGGCTTCTCCGCAAAACCGGAAGGTCCACCAACAAAAACCCCGGTCTTGATCACACTGGTCCTCTTCACCCAGCTCGGAGGATCTTCCCTCTTAGGGCACGTGGGAGAAAGGCTCAGGATCGAGATGGTCCGGTCAAAAGACGACCGGGTAGAAATAGTTCTCTCTTCACCATCAGCTGTGTAAGAGAACTGAAAACATCTCCTTTGGTATGTCAAGTCGTCAGGGACTGCATCTCCAAAGAAGAAGGTAGGCTTGGGCAAAACCCTCAGATCGTCCATAACCCAAGGACGGTTGCTTACCATGATCTTATAGAATTCCTCATTCTTGAGAGCGATCAATCGCTGTCTCATCTCATCACGATTGAGGGAATCGCATTCTTCCAAGTTCTTCTCAATAAACTGGACCTTCTCCCAGGCCTGCTGAACGGCCACATTAGAAGATCTGGCGGATCGACGAGGTACGCTTGTAACAGGCTCTTTACCCTTGTTCGCTCTGGAGGAACCACCTGCAAAGGTTGGAAAAGAAAAAGATCGTCATCAAAATGACAGGATTTCGCTAAAAAAAGAAAAAAGGGTCACTTTGTCCCACCAAAAATCTGGCTAAATTTTGGCATGACCCCGGGGCAATTCCAAAGAAAAAAAGGAAATACCCCGACGGAAATAGAAAGTTTGAAGATGGGCTCAACATCGCTGCGAGCTCCGAGACTCCAAACTTTCGAAACCTCAAAATCTCCGCAAAATCAAGAAGGGCTCAACATCGCTGCGAGCTCCAAATTCCCAAATTTGCAAAGATTTTCAGGTATGCTATCATACTCAATCTACAAATAGTACATGCATGAACATCTAGATTTGCACAAAAAACGCATTATCATGATGAGCAAAAAAAAAAAAAAAAAAAAAAAAAAAAAAAAAAAAAAAAGAAAGAAGAAACTTTCTCGAAAAAAAGGGGGAGAAAGAAAAAAAAAAAAAGAGAAACTTTCTCAAACAAAAAAAAAGAAGAAAAAAAGAGAAGAAAGAAAACAGCAAAAAAAAAAAAAAAAAAAAAAAAAAAAATAGGCCACGTGGCCGTACGGACCAGATCCGTACGGATCTGTCCGTACGGTCCACAAAAAAAAAAAAAAAAAAAAAAAAAAAAAAAAAAAACGTGAAAAAAAGAAATCACGTGGAAAAGAAAAGAAAAAAAAAAGAGAAGAAGAATAGAAAGAAAAAAAAAAGAGAAAAGAAAAAAAAAGAAGGAAAAAAAAAAAGAGAGAAACTTTCTTTTTTTTTACCATCCTATTCTCTACATGGAGTTTTCTTGAAAGAAAAAGAGAGAAAACTTACTTGAAGCCATTGATGGAGAAGAAGAAGGAAAAAGCTTGAAGATCCTTGAAGAAGAAGCACTCTTGGTCTTGGAGCTCTCTTGAGATTGTTGCAAAAGAAAGCAATAAGAGCAAGAGATCCTACCTTCCTTTGCTTTTATAGGAGAGAGCAAATCAAAGAAGGAAACAAAGAAGAAAGGTAAGTGTTACTAATTAAGTAACCTTACCAAAAGAGAAGGAATTAGAAAGATTCTTTCCCAAAAAGAAAGATGTCTTTGAGAGATTTCCTCCCAAAATCAATCAAATGAGAGATTCTCTCCAACAAAAAAGGATATTGAAGATTCTTTCCCAAAAAGAAAGATACCTTGAGATATTCTCTCCCAAATTAAGGGAATATGAGAGATTCTCTCCCATAAAGATATTTTTAGATATTCTCTATCCAAATGAGATATCTTTAGATATTCTTTACAAAAATGGCCCCACATGAGATCTAAGCCATCCTAAAAAGCTTAAGGTCCCATGGGCTAGCCCAAATGAGCCAGGTTTGACTACCTAGGCACTAAAAAAAAAAAAAAAATGGGCTTTTAGTCAGGAAAAAAAATCCCTCTTACCAAGAGCATACAATAATGGTTCCATGCCTCTTTTGAGTTGATTGGACCATACAAAAAAAATCCCAAGCCCCATGAGCTTCCAAAAATCAAACCATCCAGCCTCATATACCAAATTGAGCCAAAATCTTGAAATTGACATTCCACAAAAATCCAAACCACTCCAATGGACCCACACAGTCCCAAAGAGTGACCAAAAACCAAATCCTGGTCCCCTAACTTGCCACATACAGCTTGTTAGGTCACAAGACCAAAACAAAAAACCAAACCCTGATCCCCCAACTTGCCACATACAGCTTGTTGGGTCACAAGATCAAAACCAAAACCCGATCCCCTAACCTGCCATATATAGCTGGTTAGGTCACAAGATCAAAAACAAAAACCCAAATCCATATCCCTGATGTCATCTTCAAAACTTTGCCTCAAGATGGTGTGTGGTTCCCCTCACTACCATAAAATTCCCCTGGAAGCTCAAAGGCTACTCTACCAAAGGAAAGATTGCTCAAAGACTCTTGGTCAAGACACAAGCTCTCCTTCAAAAATCTCTTCGAGAGAAAATCAAGCAACTCGTCGCTGTACCTCGAGGGGGCATTTGTTGACACCAAAAATGTCACTTTGCCTCTTCAACATCAAGAAAGCTGCATGAAGTCGCAACCTGCCATAAATAGGCAATGCAATTTCTCCAAAAAAATCAAATCTTGTCAGAATCAAACAAAAACTGCAAGATCCTTCAAGATAGCCAAGAGAAGAGTACACATGAAGTTTCGGGCCATTTCGACAACATTTGGCCTAACTTCACTTCTCCGACAGCTAAACGGGAGCTCCCGGCGGCGACATCATCGGAGACGTCAAAACTTCAATCAAAGCCTACAGATGACTCCAGCATGTCTCAAAAGGGCTCTATGCCAAATTTCAAGTCAAACCGACAACGTTTGACCCTCCATCAATGCTCGAGCAGTAAAATCAAGCCTCCCGGCGGCGGGAACCACCGAAGCCTTCGCTCATCAAACCAAGTGCATGAGTGGCTTCAACATGCTTCCAAAAGGCTGCACGTCAAATTTCAGGTCATTCCGAAAACGTTTGACCAGGTTTCGATGCTCCGAGAGAAAATCAAGCCTACCGGCGGCAGAGCAACCCGGGACCATGACATCCAAAACGGAGCCCATGGAACGTCTCAAAATGACTCCAATAGGCTCCCCGTCAAATTTCAGGTCAATCGGACATCGTTTGACCGCACATCAAAGCTCAGCATTTTCCCCGCAGTAAAATCAAGTGAAGCATCGACGGGACCCCAAACGGCTTCAAAACTCAAACAAAAGCCTATGGTTGGTCTTATTTATTGCTCAGGAGGCTTCACCTCAAATTTCAGGTCATTCCGACATCGTTTGACCAAGTTTCGACTTCTGGCGGAAAATCAGCAGCTCTACGCGACAAAGTCTTCGGCTTTCCCGGAAAATTAGAAACTTTGCACTCTAAAAATGCAAGGATTCTCATCAAGTTTTCTACAGGGAAATCAAGCCAATAAATGAGAAGAAATGTCAAGAAAAATACAGAAGAAAACGGCGACGAAAAAGACCTCAAAACGACCGCAAAACGGGCTCCGAAGGGGAAAAATCCCCCAGGGTCGCAGACCCCTGCGACCATGGCCCATGGTCGCAGGCCCCTGCGACCATGGGCCATGGTCGCCGGTCCATGGTCGCCGGCGACCATGGAGGTCCGGGTCACCGGATTTTCCGCCGGTGACCCGTTTTTCCGTCTTTTTTCGCGTTTCGCGCACTTTGGCCCCTGTGGTTCCCTGAAAATGTGATTTTTAGTGCTTGAAATTGACTCATATCCGACGACATCCGTCAAAATCACGGGTCAACCTCCAAAAGCATAAAATCATCAGTGATCGCTCCAAGATCGCCAACCGGCTGACCAGGAAAGTGCACTTTCTGTCCGACCGATCGTGAAATCGACAAGTCAGATGTCACCGGCCCACTCTTAGCTATCAATGTCTGAAGTTACATGTTCATCCGATGTCGATCAGCATGTAGATCCATCGATGATCGTCGCCAGAAGAATTCCAGAAGACACGGCATGGCCCGCGACTCTTCGACTGCTCGGCGACCAATTAATGTGGTTAATTGACTAGCTTTATTGCAGTCATTAATTCATTTCTTTGGACGGCCCAATCAGAAGCGAGCATTTGGGAGTTACAAGTCAATTGATTCATGGCATTTAAACCATGAAACTCCTCCCATTATGGTAATTAAGGTGATTAAAAGCCCTTAATCTCCATCGGCCAATCAGATTCAAGGAAAAAGGAGTTACAAAATCAAGAAATAAATCTTGTAACTCCTCCCATTAAAGCCATTAAGGCTCATAAACCCTCCTAAATGGCTACCAAAAGCCTATAAATAGGAGAGCATTCCATTGAAATGGAAGGGAAAAAATCGGAAAAAGATCAGAAAAAGAGGAGAAAATCAGAGGATCAGAAAAACAAAGATCAGAAAGAGATCTGAGAGAAAGAAAAAAAGAGAGAAAACTCTGCTGAAGTTCTGCACCGGCCACCACTACAAGGTGACAAAAGTCCCTTGGGGGGCACCCCCCCCAAGGTCCTTGCCTTCTCCTGCTGCCTCCAATGGCTTAGACGTGGCTTTTCAGCCCGTCTACTTAGCTTTTTATTGGACATAGGACCTTCTCTTGGTCTTTTGTCCTCTAAAAATCTGAGGTTATAGCCAAGCCAAGCGAATCAAGAGCATCTTCTGTTCTCATCTGCATGGATGATGGCGAAGCCCATACATGGCTTGCGACCGTCAATCTGAACGAGTCCCCCACAATCTCCTGAAAAGTTAGATCTTCCTTTTCTTGCTTTTCATTGTAGTTTGTATTTTTCTAAAAGAGACAAAAATCACAACTCTTGTCTTTCATTATTGATGAGAATTGTAAATCGGCTATAAACGCCAAAATCGGCTATAAATGCCAAACAAAATCGCCTTTCACGGCAAACCAAGAAAATGTCTCTTTTCTTAAATATTTGTGCAATGGAAAACTTGAAAGAAGTTGATTTCCTTTTTACTTGCGAAGGTTGATCTCCGGATTACCACTTGCAATTCCAAGTAAAATAGAAAATCTGGCACACCCACACAAAAGAAATGTTGATGCACGCTTCAGGGCCCGCCAGGGCGCGAAAGGGTCGGACCCGACGGACTCCCACGTTCCGCCGACCCCGGTAGCCGCCCCAGCGGGCGCCACGGAGCGCGTTCCATCACTGCCACGATTTCTTATCCTGAGCTGTCGACTTTCCGAACTGTCGGCTTCACGAAGTGGTTCGCGGAGAGCTTTTTGGCATATCGGGGGCTTTCCAAGAAGGAGCTTGATGTAAAGCTGTCTTCTGGAAAAGGCATTGGGAAGTCGGATGGCGTCCGGCGAGAGGAAGTTTGGGCCTTCCTTTCTGGAGAGAAGCACAAGATAGGCTTTCTCGGTGACCAGGGCGTCATTGGTTCTGAAGCTGTTCGGGAAGTACCTGATGAGGCTTTGGAGCAGCTAGAACAGGAGGAAGCTGAGCTCGACGCTTGGATGCAAGCAGCACAGAGACGAGCTTCCGTGGAGTCTACTGGCGAAAGCAAACCATCCAGTGAGGAGTCAAGTGAGAAACCTGACTCTGATAGTGGGGCGGGTTCTTCTAGGAAGCGAACCCGTAGAGGTAAGAAGAGGAGGAGTCATCATCGCAGCGAGGGGCCACATGAGGACTCTCCTGACATGGAAATCCCTCTTACCATCAACGAGGAGGTGCCAGAGGCTGTCGACGAGCCTCCAGAGAAGAGGAGTCGTGGGGAAGAGACCATTGGTGAAGGTATGATTCTTCCTTTTTCTTTTTCTACTTCTTTCATGGGGCTTTCCATGTTCTGATTTGTTTTCTCACCCTGCTGCTGCTCTTTTTTTTTTTTAGCAGAGGATGAAGACTTGCCGATGCCTGAGGTTCCGACCGATGAGGCGGTGATGGAGCCGGTTATGGCATCTGAAGAAGAACCGAGGGACTCTGGAATGACTCCGGAATCTCCAATTGGTATAGCTTCTTTCGCTTTCTCTTTTTTTTTTTTGCCTGCGACTTGATTTGCTAACAGTTTTTTTCTTGCCAGCTGACTTGCCACAGGATTCCGATGACTTTGAACCATCAATGGACGCAAATGTCGATGATGCTTCTGATGAGTTCATGGAGGAAGAGAGTGTTCCGCCAGTCGTTGAAGAAGGTACTTTGTAGTGATGACCCTGATGATTTTTTTTTTTTTGAACAGGATCATATTCATACCTTTTTGTGTTTCATTTGCAGGTTTTGAAGTGACAGAAGAGAGTCCATCGCTTTCTTCAGAACCAGAGCAAGGGATGCCAGAGGTCGATCCGGAGGTAGAGACCAGTTCAGACATGATTGAGGAGATGCCTCGTGTTGAGATTCCCTCTCCAGTGGCTCCAAGTGAAAAGAGTTCTTTTGTTACTCTTCCAATGGGACATGACATGAGCAGCCGATCAGCGGAGAAGGGTGAATCTTCATCCAGTTCGTCTCTTCAATTTGCGAAGAAGGTGCTGGCTCGGGTTTTGAGTTCTTGGGTCAAGACTCTCCTTTCTGGACACTTGGAGGCAGGATTTGGCATGATCCCACATGTACAGGAGATTCTGACCGACACCGAAGAGGTTGGTCTGGATGTCACAGGTGCCAGGGCGATCGTTGATAGGATCATTGCACTGGGTGACAAGTGGTTTGAGACCGTGGGTTTCCCTGATGACCAATTCTTCAAGGAGATGTTCTTGGACCCTGCTGATAAGGCTAAGTCTGACCTGAATGAGGCTACACAAAGCAGGAAGCAGGTAGTCCGAGAGAAGAATAAGGAAGAGCTAGTCATCCTTGGATTAAAGCGCGACCTTGACATCCTTGATGGAGAGGTCGAAATGGCCAGGAAGCATCTCGAGCATTTGAAGGCACAAGTTGATGCTAAGTGGACTGCTATAACAGAGGCTCGTGACAGGGAGAGTACTCTGATTCGCAGGGTTGCAGATGCCGGTCAAGTTCTTGAGAGGAGGACTCTAGAGAACGAGCAATGGCAAACTGCTGGGGAAAAGCTTCCCGGTGTAAAAGGAGGGTTACGGCATTCGCCAGCATCTCATGGCAAGTTCCTGAAGAAGCGTGCCTTGGAAACTCTGACGGCTGAGGCCAAAAGTTTGCTTGAGGAGCTGAAGCTTTGGCTGGAGACCATTTTTGGCTGAGCTCCTGATTTTTTATAGCAGAAACCATTCTTCTTTTTTTTTGGTACCACATGTATTTTTTGGTACTCTTTTTTTTTGTAGTGCTTGTGAACACTTTCTTTTTTTTTGGTACCACATGTATTTTTTTGGTACTTTTCTTTTCTTTTTTTTTTTTGTAGTGCTTGTGAACACTTTCTATTTTTTTTTTTTTTGCTTTGGTACCTCATGTATTTTTTGGTACCCATTTTTTTTGTTGTTCCCTACGCTCACTCAAATCTTTTTGTGATGAAAGCAATTGCTAAATGGGATTTGATCAAAAGCTTTTATCATTTTGTGAAAATCTTTTGTCAAATGGTTGTTTTGGCATGGGAGCCTGATTTTGGTTGTGGCGTGAAAGCCGATTTTGAGATGGCATGGAAGCCGAAATTTTATGGCGTAAAAGCCAAAATTTGGGTTGGCATGGAAGCCGAAATTTTGTGGCATTTACAGCCAGTTTGGTGGCATTGATAGCCAATTTGTGGCATTTATAGCCGATTTTGTGGCATTGATAGCCATTTTTTGAAAGCCAAGGTTTGGTTTGTCGGCGTGAAAGTCAATTTTTCGTGGCATTGATAGCCGGTTTGTGGCATTTATAGCCGGATTTTTGTGGCATTTACAGCCAGTTTGGTGGCATTGATAGCCAATTGGTGGCATTTATAGCCGGTTTTGACATGAGAGTCAGGTTTTTTTTTTTTGTGTGTGGCATTTGTAGCTGAGTTTTTTTTGAAAACCGAGTTTTGTTTTATTGGCATGAAAGCCGATTTTGGCGTTTATAGCCGGAAATTTTTGTTTTGGCATTTATAGCCGGATTTTGGCATTTATAGCCGAGTTTTGGTTTTCAAAATGCAGGTATCGACTAAATGTCGCCTTCCCGCTGAATGGTCTTGCAAGTATCGATGGAATGTCGCTTCCTTGCTCATTCGGTTTTGCGAGTATTGATGGAATGTCACTTCCTCGCGGGTTAGGTTTTGCAAGTATCGATGGAATGTCGCTTCCTCGCGAATTGGGGTGCAAATATCGACTAAGCGTCGCTTCCCTGCTTTTCCCAAGACTTTTGGTTTTGCGGGTACTGACTTGATGTCGTTTCTCCGCGATTTTTGAAATTTGAGGTTTTCTCGAACCATTTGTAATTTTGGGTTGTGGATAGCAACTGGTATATTGCATCTCCACGATTTTTGAAATTGGGTTGTGGATATCAACTGGTTTGTTGCTTCTCCACGGTTTTAGGTTTTCTCGAACCTTTGAAATTTGGGTTGTGGATGTCAACTGGTTTGTTGCTTTTCCACGATTTTTGAAATTGGGTTGTGGATATCAACTGGTTTGTTGCTTCTCCACGGTTTTGGATTTTGCAAGTATCGACGAAATGTCGCTTCCCTGCGATTTTGGATGCAAGTATTGATGGAATGTCGCATCCTTGCTTTTTTTCAAAATTTTTGTTTTGCGGGTACTGACTTTGATGTCGTTTCCCCACGATTTTTGAAAAACCATTTTTTTTTTGTTTAAAGACACGAGGGTCGTAAATTTTGACCTAGAACCATTTGGCGGTAAAAGGTAAGGTGGACTAGGGTGGAAATCCCTGAATCCGGATTTTTGTTTCAAACCATGAATTTTGGTTCAAGGATCGAAAGTTTTGGTCAAGTCAGGGAGAGGCTCCTAAACTTGGATTTTTTTTTGTTTTTGAACAATGAAACAATGAAAGTAAGCATTGTTTTTGAATCTCTAGAAATTTTGACATTTGATATGAAAATTCTAAAGAGAATAGGTTTGACGAGCGAGTACCTGAGAACAGGTTTTGGCCATACAGGCATTGCTCTTACCCAGTTGGGTAAGTCTTCAAGGGTAGTACCGCTTCAAGAACTTGCCGTTGATAGGCAGCATACATCTGTCGCCTTCCATGTTTAGGAGGGCATATGCGCCGTTGGAGAAGACTTTGTCGATGACGTAGGGTCCCTCCCATTTTGGTTCAAATTTGCCTTTGGATTTGTGTGCGAAGACCATTGGTCTTTTTACCGCAAGAACCAAGTCACCCTTTTTGTAGGCGCGTTGCCGGACCCTTTTGTCAAAAGATCCTGCCATGCGTGCTTGGTAAAGTTCAATGCTTTGTCGAGCTTCGAGCCGTCTCTCGTCGAGATTGTCCAGCTCATGGAGTCGCAATTTGACATTGCTTTCTTGAGTCATGTCATTTTGTAGAGATACCCTCAGAGATGGAATTTGTACCTCTAGGGGCACGACAGCTTCGCATCCATAGACCAAGGAGAATGGTGTGCTATGGGTTGGTCCTCGAACGGTGGTTCGATAGGCCCACAAAGCTTCAGACAGTTTATCGCTCCAGTCTCTTTTGTGACTAGAGACCATTTTCTTGAGGATTTTGCAGAGTGTCTTGTTGAAGGCTTCTGCTAATCCGTTTGCTGCCAGATTGTATGGAGTCGAAGGACAGCTTTGAATTTTGTATTTGTCGCAAAACCTGTAGAATCGATGATCCCGGAATTGTGGTCCGTTATCATGGACGAATCTCTTGGGTATGCCGAAACGACAAATGATGTTGGTGCGTAGGAATTGAAGAACTGATGAGGTCTTCATTTCGTTGAACGCAAATGCTTCTGACCACTTGGAGAAATAATCCGTTGCGGCGAAGATGAAGCGATGACCTTTGCTTGAAGGGGGAGAGATAGGACCTATGATGTCCATGCCCCATGCTTCAAAAGGCCATGAGATTGCTGTAGGATGCAGCCATTCCGGAGGCATGTGAATGTAATCTCCGTGAACTTGGCATAGCTGGCAGCGTTTGGCAAATTGCATTGCATCAGCAACCATGGTAGGCCAATAGTAACCTAACCTTTTTATCTGATCATAGAGCTTAGGACCTGCCTGATGGGCTCCACAAAGACCAGCATGAACTTCTTTAAGTGTTTCTTAGGCCTCTTGTTGTGACAAGCAGCGTAGAAGTACTCCGTTGAAGGATTTCCTGTAGAGGATTTTTGAAGGAATATCCAAATGAAAGTTTGGGGCTCGCCTTTGTATGCTTACCCGTTCTTTTGGATCTTCAGGTAGGATTCCGAACATAGTGTAATCAATGAACGGATCCCTCCAGTCGACGATTGAAGGTTGAAGGATAGAGATCCGACTTCCAACCACTCGGTGGCATTCGGCAACTGCTTGGTGTGTGTTAAGAGGAGGGAGGATCCTTCTCTCGCACACTGTAATTTGCATGTTTTCCCCTTCCTGGATCGCCATTGATGCGGCAAGTCCGGCCAGGGCATCTGCACGGATATTTTCACCTCTACGAATGTGGGTGATGTTGCAGATGTCAAACTTTTGCAGAAGCGATTGTGCCTTGTTGTAATAAGGCAGCAGATCGGGCTTCCTGACTTCATATTTCTGATTCATCTGGTTGACGATCAGTTGAGAGTCTCCAAAGACTTCCAGCATAGTGATACCGGATTCGATGGCGAGTTCCAATCCTAGGATCAGAGCTTGGTATTCAGCTGCATTGTTTGTGCATGGTTCCAGTAGCGAGAAAGCGTGTGGAATCATGCATTTGTCGGGGCTAACAAAGAGGATGCCAACTCCCGAGATCAGCTTTCTGTTTTCATTTGTCCTGGTTGCACCGTCAAAGTACATGTCCCAGGAGGCATTTGGTGAGGAAGTCTCCACGTTGTAGACAGGTTCGTCTGGGAGATCATCTCTGAGTGGTGAATCTTTAGGCAATGGATGCTCTGCGAGGAAATCTGCTAGAGCTTGGCCTTTGATTGCTTTTTGTGGCACATACCTAATATCAAATTGTGACAAGAGGATGGACCATTTTGCCAGTCGGGCATTGAGAGAACCGGCCTTCGTGACAAGGACCTTCAAGAGGTTGATCCTCGAGACCAGGTAGACTGTGTTGGAAAGCAAGTAGTGACGTAGCTTTTGTACGGCGAACATCACTGCAAGGTATTCTTTTTCGACTGGAGAGTAGCGATGCTCTGCTCCTACTAGCATGCGGCTGAGGTAGTATAGAGCAGCTTCTTTTCCCTCACCATTCTCTTGTGCAAGCAAAGCACCTACAGAATGATCAAGAGCTCTTGTGTACAAGATGAATGGTTTTCCAGTGGCAGGGGCAGCTAACACTGGAGGTTTGGTCAGGTATGACTTGATATCTTGAAATGCGGCTTCGCAGTCGGTATCCCAGACAAAGTCTACACCTTTTTTCATCAATCGAGAGAATGGACGGCATTTCCCCGAAAGATTGGAGATGAACCGTCTGATGTAGGCCAATCTCCCTTGGAGCCCTTTTAGTTCTCTCAAGGTTCTTGGAGAGGGCATTTCTAGAATAGCCTTGACTTTTATGGGGTCAAGTTCTAGTCCAGCTTTCCGAACAAGGAATCCGAGAAACTTACCCACGAGACGCCGAAGAAGCATTTTAGAGGATTCATCCGCAGTTTGTGTTTGCGAAGTCGGAGGAAGACTTCCCGAAGATCTTTGAGATGGTCTTCTTTTCTTCTGCTTTTGACGGCGAGGTCATCAACGTAACATTCGACCGTCTTGTGCTGCATATCTTGGAATATTTTCATCATAGCCCTCTGATATGTGGCACCAGCATTTTTCAGACCAAATGGCATGACAGTGTAGCAATACACGCCAAATGGAGTCCGAAATGAAGTGTGTTTTTCATCCTCGGGATGCATCTTTATCTGATTGTAACCAGAGAAGCCATCCATGAATGTCATTCGCTCGAATCCGCAGGTATTGTCAATCATCACCTCCGGTATGGGGAGCGGGAATTCATCTTTAGGGCAAGCACCATTCAAGTCTCTATAGTCAATACAGACTCTGATCTGCCCATTTTTCTTTGTCACGGGGACAATGTTGGCCAACCATTCTGGATGTTGTTCCTCACGGATGAAGCCAACGCTTTTGAGTTTTTGAACTTCTTGTTCAATTTTATCCATCACATCTGGACGGAATCTTCTTTGGCCTTGTTTGACAGGCTTGATTTCTTCTTGAAGATTGAGTTTGTGGACTGCTATTTTGGGGTCTAAACCAGGCATTTCAGCGTAGGACCATGCAAAGCAATCAACGAACTCACGAAGAAAAGCGATATACTCGGGTAACTCATCATCCTTTATATTCTTGCTTATGAATACAGGACGTGGGTTATCAGGTGTTCCCAAGTTTATCTTTTGAACAGGATCTTTTGTCGGAAGGTTCGAAGGTGGTTCCTCCACAATATTTTCGGAGGCTTCCAACTCAACGAAACCTTCTGGAGTTTCAACTGCATTACCAGACCAAGGCTCTGTTCCTTTCCATGGATTTTCTTGATTGGTGATCTCCTCAAGGCTTGCTATGAGATAGTCCCAATCGCCTGTTGAGTCTGGTATTTCTTTTGGAGACGAGGGTTCTTCTGGGTCAGGATGCCACAAGTCTGTATTATCGGACGATTCCTCTTTATCATCAGAGAAATCATACCAATTGGATGAGCTTCCTGGATCTTTGTCAGGTAACTCTTTAAAGAGATTTCCAGGGAGATCGATGTCTTCGTGGACTTTAGATGTTGAGGCTTGGTCGGTAAAACGACTTTTAAGCCTTTGTGTCAACTGTCTCAGAGGAGTGTCGGGATCATACCCTAACCCATATGAAGACTTTTCTACATGACCGTAGAGTCTCCAATCTTCCAGCTGGCTTTTGGTCAAGGCGGGCTCCAATGGCGTGAGAATACCGCGTCTTTCTCCCAAACCGACTGGGTTTTGAGCGTCATAGCCCATTTTCTTCATAATTGCTTGTGCCACAGGACTATATAGAGATAGCTGAGGCATACCTTCATTTTGGAAAGGTTCCAGCATGGAGTTTGATGAAGAAGCGTCCGATCTATGAAAGAAGATCGGTCTTTGCTTTGGTGATGTTGTCGGAACAACAAAGGTAGCAGACGTAGGATCTTCTACATCAGCAGGTGTCTCCGTTGGAGTGAGAGCAGGCTGAACTTGCTGAGTGTCAGCTTGGCTTGACGATGCATCGTCTTCTGGCTCTGAGTCCGAGTCTGTGTCTTGCATGATAGACACGAGAGAAACAACAAATTTGCCCCCAGGCTTTTGTTTCGCCTTCTTCACTTTAGTCATGATGACCAAAGGTTTTGAATTCTTAAGGGAGATAACGAAGGGAGATTGACTACTCTCTTCTAATTTGCCGGAGGGTTTGTTTTCTTCCGGTGATTTTTGAGGAGCCTTGCCTTTATCTTTCTGGAGATTTTCAGCAGGGGGTGCTATTTCCTCTTCTTCTTCTTTTTCGCCTTCATACATTTGGGAGTCTGCGAAGTGGACCTCTTTACCTTTGAAGGGTTTCCTGTCCGCAAAGACTCGATGTACCATGCCGTCGTCGCCGACAAACTTGATGCATTGATGTAGAGTTGAAGGAACAACACCATTCTCGTGTATCCAAGGACGTCCGAGAAGGATGTTGTAGCATGAGGGGGTTTTTATTGCATACACAGTGACCTCAGAGATAAGATCACCGATTTGCAATTTGAACCTGATTTTGCCGATAGGCCTTTGAGTGCTCCCATCGTATCCAAAGATAGATACAGATGTGTGGCTTAGCTTGCCGGGTGGGATGCCCAACTCTTCAAGAGCCGAAGTGGAGATAAGGTTGAGTGCAGAACCTGGGTCGATCTGAACTCTATGTATCGGCATTTCTTTGATGTACCTTGTGAAGTACAGGGGTCGGTTGTGCCTTGCTTCGCCAAGTAGGAGGTCTTCCTTAGTGAAGGCGATGGTTGCACTGGCTGCCTTTTGAACCGAGAGGCATTGGATGCATGATCCCTCGCTTTTCTCTTTTTCTTCTTTTAAGGAGGTTTCTGAGTTTTTGACCCGGTAGTCCATTTCAATTTGGAGGACTTGTGGGGCATGTTTGTCGACATCCTCATTCAGTTTTTGTAATTCTGAGATGAGATTATCACGAGTACGTGGAGACATTCGTAATAAATCCAGGATGTGAAGACGTGCAGGTATGTGTTTGAAGTGCTCAACCAAGTCATACTTGAAAGCCTCCTTAGGGCCTGCATGTTCATCATTGTTGCCACTGGGGGCGCTTACAACATCTTTTCCCGAAGGATTTACATAAGTAAAGGAAGATTGGTTGTAATTTTTGTGGTAGTCCCGGCCCGAACGGGTGCCTCTACCAACTTCGAGAGCTTCTTGAGAAGGATCTTCGTTTGGAAGATTGTCTTCAGGATCAAGAGGCTGTCGTTTTTCATCTACTGGGGATGTATCTGCAGCAGAGTTGCCATCCTCAGTGATTGTGTTGCACGGAGCATTTTCCGGGAGCAAGTCCTGAACAGCATCCAGCAGCTTTTCTTCTTCGTTGACCCATCCATCACCCCAAGTTGGGTTTTCTTCATGATGATGAGTCGGGAAGAATGTGTATCCTGAAGTCACAGTCTCAGGAGAAGAAATCTGAGAGGGTGTCATCTCTGTGAAAGTCACGTGAGACGAGGTAGCTCCAGAGGATACATTGCTAGGCGTCGTTGGAGTGTAGGTAATCTCATCAGACGACGCTTCAGAAGAGCTATAATCCTGATATATTACATTACAGGAAGCTCTGATAGAAGATGTTGCCTGCTCGGAGTCAGACTCATCCTCGGATGTAAGAGGATCGTCAATCCAGCAATGTTCTCCATTTTCAGGAGTTGAGGGAGGAGGTACCTGATGGGCTTCAGGGACTTCCGGCTCTGGATTGTGAGGAATCTCGTTGACGCGGTCTTGCTCTTGTTCTAGAGCGAGACGCTGCAAGATCCTTGCATATTCTTCAAGATCAGGCATGGGAGCCAGATCCTCTTCTTCGTCTTCTCCGTGTGGCTCAACATAGTTGATTTCCACTGGAGCAATGACAGGTGCTGGGTTAACAGCATCTTCTTGTGCAGCCTCTTGGTCTTCTTCATCATCAGACCAGGATCCTTGTGGTTGCAAGGGGTTATACCAGATTACTGGCATAAGGTGAGTTTCAGGAACCCATTCTTCATCAGAGAGATATTCTCCTGTTTCAAGAGATTCCTCCCACTCATCGGTGTAGTTGGGCTCGAATCCATCGTCGGTGTCGCTGGACTCGTATCCATCAATGGAGAATCCAACTACCGAGTTGCAAGAGTATGATGCCCCCTGCATGGTTTCTTTTTTGAATTGAGGTGGCATGAAATCACTGAGAGTGAAGTTTCTTACCGCCTTTGAAGTCTCTGGAAGGGACGTTTCTGTTGCCCCGAGTGAAGTGGTAGAGGAGGCCTCTGCCTTTTCATGGACTTCTTGTTTTGGCTGGGTCTTCTCTTGCCGTTTGAGCTTGAGGAGATGTTTCTTGGCTTGCCTTCGCTGCTGAGCGGTCGGCTTTGTTTTGACGATCTCCCAATTTTCATCTTCCAGGAGATCGGGATGTACCCATATGGGTTGTCCGTCTGGTGTCGGGCAAGGAACCAACACTTCGGACGTTTGAATTCTTTTTATCACCTTGAAGGAAGTAGTGATCTTCTTCTTCGGTGATTTTGGTGTTTGTCCACGTGACACCATGTTGACGGAGGCAGTCCCATAGTTTTTGTCAAAGGTGATGACTCCGTTTTTCCACATCTCGTTTATCTTCTCTCTCACAACAAAGCATTGATTGAGAGGATGCGAGACCATCTGGTGGTATGGACAGTACCGAGGATCATTGGTTTTGCCAACGTCTCCAGGTCTTTTGGGCTCTGGCAAAGTGAGTTTGCCATTTGCTAGGAGAGCCTCAAAGATTTCTTCGACGTCTTCATCGAACGGATATTTCTTTTCTACTCGCTCTTTGAAGGCATCAGAGAGTTCAGGTCTCTTACCTGCAGCTCTATTTTCAGCTTTCTTTGGTTGCTGAGGAGCTGACTTAGTCTGCACATTGAGAACCTCCTTCTTCTTTGGTTTAGAGGTTGCAACAGCAGTCGGCTCTTTCTTTGATGATTTCTGACTGTTGAGGTCTTTGATCACCGTTTCAGCTTCCATGGAAGCTTCCAGGGGTTCCCCCAGGTTCTTTGATTTATTGCCGATGATCATGGAGCGGATTTTAGCTCTCATGTTGTTTCGGCAGATGTCGACTAGCGACGCTTGTGGCAGTACATCTGAGCATTTGTACGCCATTGCTTTCCACTTGTGAATGAAGTCATAAGTTGACTCATTCTCTCCCTGTTTTAGGCTGCAGAGCTGAGCCATAGTAACAGGATGATCCTCACCTTGGAAGTGGGTCAGGAAGCGTGTCTCCAGCATAGCCCAGTTCTGAATGGAGTTCTCCGGCAGAGTGAAGTACCAATCGAAGGCCGTACCTTTTAGGGTACTTGCAAAGAGGCGGATCTTGAGTGCATCTTGATCCGCGATAGCTCCCGTCAAGATCTTGAAGTGGATGACGTGCTGTCTGGCTGATCCTTTCCCCGTATATGTTTGGAGAGTAGGATGCTTGAATTTTGTGGGGAACGGGACCGAGTCCATCCATAAAGGATATGGTGGCTTGATCCCATGCTCTTTGAGTATATCATCTTCTTTAGCTTTGGCGAGGATACTGTCTACGTCCTTTTTGGTGAGGGCGCGTGACTCATTTTCTTCTCCATTTCCCTCGTTATTGCTATGATTTGGAGGAGGCTCATTGTTCACCTGATTTTGGACGACAAGGAGAAGGTTTTCCATCAGAGTTTCAATCCTCTGCTGGCCTTGTTCCAACTGCTGGATGCGTGTGAGCGCATCATCTCGAGGTGGATTCTGAGGTGGCGGCTCAGAACTTGTAGCCAAGACGTTCATCCCTCGGGATTCGAACGAAGAAATCGTCCTGGTGACCGAGCTGGGGCTCATTCTTTTTGATGAAGAGCTTGATGAAGGATTACTGTCCCGTCCTTGGCTGGAAGGGGCAGGAGATTCTTCGGGATGTCTTTGTGTCCTGGTGATGCTACGGGTCACCGGACGTCGGACATGGATTTTTGATGCTGACCTTTGGCGTCTTCTGGATTTTCCAACCATATGGACGGCAGCAACTTGGTCGGGTCTTTCTTTTTCTACCCATTTGCGGGAGACTTGAAGTGTAGGAGGCTGGGTCCTTTGCTTCTCTAGTCTCTTTTGTCGATATGACGCACGGCGGCGTGCTTGACGAGCGATTTGAGCTTTGGTCAGCTCCGGCTGGGCTCTGACGATGAAGGATGTGCTCCCTCGGGCGCAGCAGCCGAGCTTGTCTTCTTTGTGGTTGGGCAAGGACAGGATGCGGACCCGGTCCTTTGCCTGTTGCAGCGAAGCTTTAAACCTTTCGAGTTCGGCCCCTGTAGAGATAAAGGGTCGAACTGAAGGGGTGTAGGCCCTAGCAGGTGCTTGTAGAGGCCTAGTGATGCATGATCTGATTTTGGGCCTGTAGGAACAAGCCGGCTCATGCTGGGTTGACTTGGGAGTCAAGTTGGAGATGGGTCTCTCCTCTTTCATGTAGGCAAGAGGGTAGAACTGGTTCTCCTTGAGTGGGGCCAGGTATGCTGGCTTGGTGGAGGTTTGAGACCTCCTTTGTTTTGGGGAAGGTCTTGGAGACCAAGTCTTGGGATAGACCTGGTTGTTTGTTGGTCGAGGCTTCGCGGGGGTGCCGCGGGCTTCGGGCTTTTGGGCTTTCGCCTTTGGTGTCACGAGAGTGACACGTTGAGAGGCGATCTTCTGCTTTTTGGCAGGCGCAGTTTGTTCTTCGGGAAGTGGGAATGGTCCCAGTGTCCCGAAGACGATGGTCCGGGGAGTCGAGGTCGACCCGGAGTTCAGAGAGTTGCCGAGGGAGTTAACGCTTCGGCAGCTGACAGGGCGCTTATGAGTGTGCGCGCTTTGCTTCTGTTGAAGCATGAGTTGGTGCTTGTTCTCATCGAAGATAATGGTTAAGGCTGCCATTGTTAGTTTCGAAAAAGTTCTGAAAACAAGAACACATCCATTAGTAATCACAAGAATATAATGATCATAAATGGGAATTTCTATGGTTGTCTTTTCAAATCGCTTAAGGGATATGACCCAAGCGACATGAAGAAGGCAAAAAGCCATAGATGGTACAATTGTTCTGACAGCAAGTATGGTGAGCCAAGAATGAGCGTTCCAGTGACTGCTAGAAGCAATTGTAAACCTAAATTCGACTTATCGAGAAGCAGGGCTTGCTCGAGATAAGAAGAATATAAGGTAGGAGTTACAAATGTGCCGGTCACAGATACAGTAGACCCTGAAAGGGCGTACCAGTATTGCTATGCACAAATGTTGGAGATCGCATCCATGAGATGGGATTCTTTGTTTTGAAATGTCAGAAATGGATTCGTCAAAGCGAGCAGGTGGCATTCCGATTCAAATACGGGCTCAACGATTTCCGCGAGCGCCAGTACTCAGAAGGGAAGAGACCACAATTTCTCGAATCTGAATCCAAAAAGTGACGAGTTTTTGGAGATTTTTTTTTTGAAATGATTTTATTTTATTTTATTTTTATTTTATTTTTTTTATTTTTTATTTTTTTTAAAATATTTTTTTATTTATTTTTTTATTTTATTTTTTTTTTGAAAATTTTTGTTTTTTTTTTTTTTAAGACTTTTTTTTTTTGAAAATCTTTTTTTTTATTTTTATTTTTTTTTTAATTTTTTAAGATTTAAAGACGAGAGAGTACACATAGGCCTCCTAACCCGGTCTTATGAAACCTCAATTGATAGAATTGCCCCCAGGTAAGGGTAGGATTACTTAATGAACCCGTTTGGAGGACCCTTGCCTAGAACAGTCAAGCTGTCTCCACACTCTGGACAAGGCTTTTCTTGAATCAATCGTGATCAAAGAACGCAATTGGTTTAACCTTAGTGGTCTATGTCCCTTTTTTTTATAAAAATCCCAAATAGACTCATCGAAGAGAAACGATGGCTCAAAACCTTAGTCGAACGGGCTCAACATTTCTGCAAGCACCAAAGAACGATAGGATAGGAACAAAGTTTCTCAATTTTGAATCCAAACTAAGAAAACTAAAATTTTTTTTTTTTTTATTTTTTTTTAATATTTTTTTTTGAAATCTCTAATGAACTCATCGAAGAGAAACGATGGTCCAAAACCTTAGTCGAACGGGCTCAACATTTCTGCAAGCACCAAAGAACGATAGGATAGGATCAAGGTTTCTCAATTTTGAATCCAAACTAAGAAAACTGATTTTTTTTTTTTTTTTTGAAATCTCTAATGAACTCATCGAAGAGAAACGATGGCCCAAAACCTTAGTCGAACGGGCTCAACATTTCTGCAAGCACCAAAGAACGATAGGATAGGATCAAGGTTTCTCAATTTTGAATCCAAACTAAGAAAACTGATTTTTTTTTTTTTTTTTTTTTGAAATCTCTAATGAACTCATCGAAGAGAAACGATGGCCCAAAACCTTAGTCGAACGGGCTCAACATTTCTGCAAGCACCAAAGAACGATAGGATAGGATCAAAGTTTCTCAATTTTGAATTCAAACTAAGAAAACTGATTTTTTTTTTTTTGAAAAGAGAAAGAATGGAAACAAACTCAAAGAAATAGAAATTTCCAAAAAATCCCATCTCATGTTTTTTTAGGATGCAAAATCCAACATAGGCTACCAGCTAGAAAGTAGCCAAGGAATCCGGAAAAGAAGTATAAGCATAGAGCAAAAAGTATGATATGCAAATATTTCATTTCCAAGCACCGTGTTCTCAAATGAACGGGTCCCACCGGGTGTGCCAGCTTGATGGAACGCGCTCCGAGGCGCCGTGGGGCGGCTACCGGGGTCGGCGGAACGTGGGAGTCCGTCGGGTCCGGCCCTTTTGCGCCCTGGCGGGCCCTGAAGCGTGCATCAACATTTCTTTTATGTGGGTGTGCCAGATTTTCTATTTTACTTGGAATTGCAAGTGGTAATCCGGAGATCAACCTTCGCAAGTAAAAAGGAAATCAACTTCTTTCAAGTTTTCCATTGCACAAATATTTAAGAAAAGAGACATTTTCTTAATTTGCCGTGAAAGGCGATTTTGTTTGGCATTTATAGCCGATTTTGGCGTTTATAGCCGATTTACAATTCTTATCAATAATGAAAGACAAGAGTTGTGATTTTTGTCTCTTTAGAAAAATACAAACTACAATGAAAAGCAAGAAAAGGAAGATCTAACTTTTCAGGAGATTGTGGGGGACTCGTTCAGATTGACGGTCGTAAGCCATGTATGGGCTTCGCCATCATCCATGCAGATGAGAACAGAAGATGCTCTTGATTCGCTTGGCTTGGCTATAACCTCAGGTTTTTAGAGGACAAAGACCAAGAGAAGGTCCTATGTCCAATAAAAAGCTAAGTAGACGGGCTGAAAAGCCACGTCTAAGCCATTGGAGGCAGCAGGAGAAGGCAAGGACCTTGGGGGGGGGGGTGCCCCCCAAGGGACTTTTGTCACCTTATAGTGGTGGCCGGTGCAGAACTTCAGCAAAGTTTTTTCTCTCTTTTTCTTTCTCTCAGATCTCTTTCTGATCCCTTTTTTTCTGATCTTCTGATTTTCTCCTCTTTTTTCTGATCCCCAATTTCAATGGAATGCTCTCCTATTTATAGGCTTTTGGTAGCCATTTAGGAGGGTTTATGAGCCTTAATGGCTTTAATGGGAGGAGTTACAAGATTTATTTCTTGATTTTGTAACTCCTTTTTCCTTGAATCTGATTGGCCGATGGAGATTAAGGGCTTTTAATCACCTTAATTACCATAATGGGAGGAGTTTCATGGTTTAAATGCCATGAATCAATTGACTTGTAACTCCCAAATGCTTGCTTCTGATTGGGCCGTCCAAAGAAATGAATTAATGACTGCAATAAAGCTAGTCAATTAACCACATTAATTGGTCGCCGAGCAGTCGAAGAGTCGCGGGCCATGCCATGTCTTCTGGAATTCTTCTGGCGATGATCATCGATGGATCTACATGCTGATCGACATCGGATGAACATGTAACTTCAGACATTGATAGCTAAGAGTGGGCCGGTGACATCTGTCTTGTCGATTTCACGATCGGTCGGACAGAAAGTGCACTTTCTTGGTCGACCGGTTGGCGATCTTGGAGCGATCAATGATGATTTTATGCTTTTGACGGCGGATCCGAGATGTCGTCGGATATGAGTCAATTTAAAGCACTAAAAATCACATTTTCAGGAAACCACAGGGGCCAAAGTGCGCGAAACGCGAAAAAAGACGGAAAAACGGGTCACCGGCGGAAAACCCGGTGACCCGGACCTCCATGGTCGCCCGCGACCATGGACCGGCGACCATGGGCCATGGTCGCAGGCGGGATTTTTCCCCTTCGGAGCCCGTTTTGCGGTCGTTTTGAGGTCTTTTTCGTCGCCGTTTTCTTCTGTATTTTTCTTGACATTTCTTCTCATTTATTGGCTTGATTTCCCTGTAGAAAACCTGATGAGAATCCTTGCATTTTTAGAGTGCAAAGTTTCCAATTTTCCGGGAAAGCCGAAGACTTTGTCGCGTAGAGCTGCTGATTTTCCGCCAGAAGCTGAAACTTGGTCAAACGATGTCGGAATGACCTGAAATTTGAGGTGAAGCCTCCTGAGCAATAAATAAGACCAACCATAGGCTTTTGTTTGAGTTTTGAAGCCGTTTGGGGTTCCGTCGATGCTTCACTTGATTTTGCTGCGGGGAAAATGCCGAGCTTTGATATGTGGCCAAACGATGTCCGATTGACCTGAAATTTGACGGGGAGCCTATTGGAGTCATTTTGAGACGTTCCATGGGCTCCGTTTTGGATGTCATGGTCCCGGGTTGCTCCGCCGCCGGTAGGCTTGATTTTCTCTCGGAGCATCGAAACCTGGTCAAACGTTGTCGGAATGACCTGAAATTCGACGTGCAGCCTTTTGGAAGCATGTTGAAGCCACTCATGCACTTGGTTTGATGAGCGAAGGCTTCGGTGGTTCCCGCCGCCGGGAGGTTTGATTTTGCTGCTCGAGCATTGATGGAGGGTCAAACGTTGTCGGTTTGACTTGAAATTTGGCATAGAGCCCTTTTGGGACATGCTGGAGTCATCTGTAGGCTTTGATCGAAGTTTTGACGTCTCCGATGATGTCGCCGCCGGGAGCTCCCGTTTAGCTGTCGGAGCAGTGAAGTTAGGCCAAATGTTGTCGAAATGGCCCGAAACTTCATGTGTACTCTTCTCTTGGCTATCTTGAAGGATCTTGCAGTTTTTGTTTGATTCTGACAAGATTTGAATTTTTGGAGAAATTGCATTTCCTATTTATAGCAGGTTGCGACTCCATGCAGCTTTCTTGATTTGAAGAGGCAAAGTGACATTTTTGGTGTCAACAATTCCCAGCAGACCTTATCCTTTTAGACATGCATGACTTTGATGTCATTTTAGGGATGGATTGGTTGTCTGGACATCATGCTAGTATGGATTGTTTTAACAAAACTATTTCCTTCAAGTTGGATGGAGCATCACCAAGGGTGGAACTTCATGGAGAGAAAAGGGTTTCACAGGCTGGTGTTATTTCAGAATTGTCCGTAGTTAAATTATTGAAAAGTGGATGCGAGTGATTCATAGCATTCGTTATAGAGGACAAACAGTCCCAAGGGGTGGAGAAAATCCCCGTAGTGTGCGAATTTCCAGATGTATTTCCGGAAGAAATTCTAGGATTGCCACCAGTCAGGGAAGTGGAGTTCACCATAGAGCTTATGCCCGGAACAACTCCTATTTCCATTGCACCGTATAGGATGGCTCCGACAGAATCGGGTGAACTAAAATTACAGTTGCAAGAGTTATTGAAGAAAGGTTTCATCAGACCAAGCATATCAACGTGGGGAGCTCCGGTGTTGTTTGTTAAGAAGAAAGATGGAAGCTTGAGAATGTGCATAGATTACAGAAGATTGAACCAAGTGACCATTAAAAATAAATATCCATTGTCAAGAATAGATGAGCTATTTGATCAATTGCAGGGAGCAGAGTACTTTTCGAAGATAGATTTGAGATCCGGATATTATCAGCTGAGGGTAAGAGAATCGGATGTATCAAAGACAACCTTCCGGACAAGATACGGGCATTATGAATTTTTGGTAATGCCCTTTGGACTGACTAACGCAGCAGCGGTGTTCATGGCCCCAATGAACAAGATCTTTACACCCTACTTGGACCAGTTCACCGTTGTCTTCATTGATGATATACTAGTATATTCCAAGTCTAGAGAAGAGCATGAGCAGCACCTGAGGACATCGCTACAGTTATTGAGGGAAAACCAGCTGTATGCGAAGCTAAAAAAATGTGACTTTTGGCTGACACAAGTTTCTTTTCTTGGTCATATCATTTCCAAAGAAGGCTTAGCAGTTGATCCAGCAAAGATAGAAGCAATCATCAATTGGGAGAGGCCAAAGAATGTAACCGAAATCAGAAGTTTTCTGGGTTTAGCGGGCTACTACAGAAGGTTTGTGCACGGATTTTCATCTATTGCAGCACCTTTGACCAAACTAACCCGGAAGAATGTGCCATTCGTGTGGACCGAACAGTGTGAAGCAAGTTTTGAAGAGTTGAAAAAGATGTTAACTACAGCTCTAGTTCTCACCTTACCTTTAGGTAGTGGAATTTTTGTAGTTTAATTATACGGATGCTTCGACCGTGGGACTTGGATGTGTGTTAATGAAAGATGGCAAAGTCATAGTGTATGGCTCAAGGCAGTTGAAGGAGCACGAGAAGAATTGTGCGACGCATGACTTAGAATTGGCAGCAGTTGTATTTGCACTGAAAATGTGGAGACACTATTTGTATGGAGAAAATTTTGAAGTTCATTCTGACCACCATAGCCTACAATATTTGTTCTCTCAAAAGGAATTGAACATGAGGCAGAGAAGATGGGTGGAGTATATTAAAGACTATGACTTTCCAATCAAATACCATCCAGGAAAAGTAAATGTTATGGTAGACGCATTGAGCAGAAAGTCTGGGAGCATGGCTAGTTTGCGAGGAATGAGTATACTCCAACAGTTCGAAGAATCGGGAATTGAGTTTCAACCGTTGAGACAAGGTGTTATGCTAGCAAACATGTCAGTGTCTAAGCCTACTTTCATTCAGAAAATCAAGGAGACTTAGCTACAGGATTCAGATTTAGCAAAAATTGTGGAACACATTTCAGATCGCCCAGATTTCAGAATCGTGGATGGAGTATTGTACTTCCGTGATCGATTATGTGTTCCAAACATTGATGATTTGAGAAATGAAATCATGGCTGAAGCCCATAGCTCCAAGTATTCTATACACCCAGGGAGTACAAAGATGTATCATAATTTGAAGAGCAGATTCTGGTGGAACAACATGAAGAGAGAAATTGCAGCATTTGTATCTCAATGCATGACTTGTCAATTGATTAAGGCAGAACATCAGAAACCAGCAGGTCTTTTGTAGCCATTAGAGATTCCACAGTGGAAATGGGAACATCTCACGATGGATTTTATCTCGGGTTTACCGACGACTAGCAGAGGAAACAATACCATATGGGTTATAGTTGACCGACTGACGAAGTCTGCACGTTTCATTCTGTTGAAGACGGGAAAGAAGAAGCAAATGTTATCACTAGCACAAACATTTGTTAATGAGATCGTCAGCCGACATGGTCAACCAGTCTCCATCACATCGGACAGGGATAGCAGATTTGTCTCGAGGTTCTGGAAGACTCTGCATGAATCCATGGGTACAAAACTTCAATTCATCACGGAATATCACCCACAGACAGATGGACAGTCAGAAAGGACTATCCAGACGCTGGATGACATGCTTAGGGCATGTGTACTTGACTTTAAAAATCAGTGGGACGAAAGTCTATCTCTTTGCGAATTTGCATATAACAACAGTTACCACTCGAGTATAGGAATGGCGCCTTTCGAAGCATTAAATGGAAGGAGATGCAGAACTCCAGTGTGTTGGGAAGAGGTCGGAGAACGCAGCTTTCATGGACCAACATTAATTGGTGAGACCAATGAGAAAGTTAAACTCATTCATGAACGTTTGAAGACTGCAAGAAGCCGACAGAAAAGCTATGCTGATGTTAGAAGAAAGGACCTACAGTTTCAAGTAGGAGATAAAGTATTTTTGAAAGTGTTACCGATCAGAGGGACATTGAGGTTCGGTCAAAAAGGAAAATTGTCAAGTAGATTCATTGGACTGTATGAGATCCTGAGTCGTACTGGTGAAGTGGCTTATAGACTCGCCCCACCGCCAGAACTTTCGAGTGTGCACAATGTGCTCAAGTTGAAGAAATATGTTTCAGACCCCTCACATGTGCTAAGACATGAGCCATTGGAAATTCGAGAAGAGGCCACTTATGTTGAGAAACCGGTTAAAATCATTGATACGAAAGAGCAAGAATTGAGGAACCGGACGATTCAGTGGGTAAAAGTGCTTTGGGAGAATCACGATCCAGAAGAAGCTACTTAGGAATTGCGTGATCAAGTTCAGAATAAGTACCAGCACTTGCTACCAGAGGTTAGTGTTCATTTGGAGGATCAAATGCCTCTAAGGGGTGGAAGATGTCAGGCCCCGACCCAGGTTTAGTATGTTTTATTATTAATCTAACTGTGAATAGTCTCTAAGCGGGATTAGAGGACGATTAGCTTGGGTTTTTAATTAGATTAGAATTTTGAATAGCTTTGGGGAATTTTGAGTGCGTTGAGTCTGGTTTGACCGGGCCTGGGGTGGCCCATGTGACGCGTGTTAGCGTGGGAAATCGATTTACTTGATTTTTGAAAATATGGATTTCGATATTTCTGAGTTTGTTATTTTGATCCCAAGAACTTTCGTATTTACTCCGTTTGCATTTGAAACCCAAAAATTGCGTTTTTCGAGAAAAAAGGCAAAATTCGTCTTTTTCCCCAAAATCTGTGCATAAATTTTGAAATTTGAAAACCATGAGGAAGGTATACTTTTTGAAAACTAGATTTTTCAACGATCATTTTTCTTTTCTTCGTCAACTTCATTAGGGACCCATAAATAGAAGTTTTAAAGCCCTCAAGTTTTAGATCAAATGGGCCCCACAAATACCCATTTAAAATAGTCAAATGGGTCTTCATCTTCTTCATTTGTTCGTTTCTGTACCTGTGGCAGCAACCAGAGAGTTTTTCTCTCTTTCTTCTCATCTTCTCTCCTCTTGCATGTGTGGAAAAAAAACCCAAATTGGAAAACAAATTACACAAATCTTGTCTCCTCACCTCAAGCTATCCATTGATATCATTTTTGAGGAGTTTCAGCTGGTTTCATCATCTTCTCCAAGCTCCTCTTTTTCTTTAGAGCTTTCAAAGGTTAGCAATGGCTGCCTCTTCCCCAAATCTTGATTTTTTTAGATGGATAGAAGCCTCTTTTCATACATGCATGGACTTCCTTGTGGAACTCCATTGTTTTTCCAAATGATGTGAACTTTGAAATGGGTTCTCCATGGGTTTTGTGTAGGCTTGCAGCTGATTTTATAGGAGTTATTTGAAGTGATTTTGAGACCCAATCTCCGTAGAGGCAAGTGAACAATTCGGTTTGTGTATGCATGTTAGGAAAATGTGTTTCTCCTTGAACTTTTGGATTAAGACTTTGAATTTTTGAAATGGGTTTTTGTTGTGAAGTTAGCTTGGTTTTTTATTCTGATTTCATTACAGGTGGGGTTGAATTCATTTCAGATTTGTGTATTTAAATGTATGAAGTTTCAAATGTTCTGCTTCAGCTTGAGGATTGAAAATTGATTTGGAAAGCTTTGGGTTCTACTAACTGAGTTTTGATTTTTGTTTGCTTCCTTCTCATCATGATGTTTAGTTGTGTTTTATAGTCTTAATAGACTGTTGGAATGAGGGTGATGTAGTGGTTTGATGGAGATAAATGGAAGAGATTGAAGTTGAATGAAGAGTTAGAAGGGAAGAAAGGTTGGAAGAAGAAAAAAAAACCATGCAAATAGCCTGCTGCAGAAACGGGCAACAGTGGCTGTGCCCGCTCGAGCGAGCCTGGGTTATGGACCATATGTCCTTTAATGCACTATTTTGGGCCTGTTTTGCATTTTAAGGCCCAGTTTGAGTATGAAAATTCCCTAATGACCTATTAATCACCGGGAATTAAGAATTTGAGCCCAAATCACTTTGTTTGAACAAAACCAACGGAGAAAGTTTAGAAATTAAATTACCGGGGATTTTCTTTAAGTCTCTATATATACTTTATGCCCTCAAATGTTGGAAAACCTTCGGAGGCACCAACTTCTTCACTTATAAACCAACATGGAGGCACTAAGTGTGTATCGAGACGGCCCCTGATAGGCCATCAAACACTACTAATCATCTCATTCCAAGTTAGAATAATTCTATGTTTTCTCATGAATTGTTTAGAAATGAAGTTGATTGATTTGTTACGTTTGAAAAACATTTATGAGGCTACTCATCTGATTTATCCGTATTTATTTGTTTGTATTTGGTTAAGAGTAGTCATTTTCATTGATGGAAATGTACTTTGATAGTTTGATTATATTGTTTTGAAATTAACGGTAAGACTACTCATTTAGTTCATTCGATTCTATCCGTTTGTATTTGTTCGGAGTAGTTCTTCTTATCGATTTTGAAATGTATTATTATGATTTGATTTGTATTAATTCAGATTTTGGTTTTAAAAGGCACCACTAAGCTTAGGTCACCTTGTTGGGCTGATCACCCGGCTTGGGATCTTTAAATTATCTGCCAACTGCAGTTTGGACTCTGTTTGCTCCGGCCATGGCAATGGTTCTGTTTTTTGGTCCCACGAGTAGTGGTAACGGTTCTGTTTTCCGGTCCCACGAGTAGTGGCAACGGTTTCTGATCTGGCCATTTTGCATGGCATCTGTTTCGGCCATTTTGTATGGCGACGGTTTCTGTTTGTTTGCTCTTGTTACTTCGGTAATAGGAGAATATAGCTATATGTGGGTTGCCATTGTTTTGAACATTTATCCGCAAGTTTGAAGAGTTTTACTACAAATTTAAAATATGCAATTCTTTTATTTGTACAGAAATGGTTAAATTGATTTACTCTTTATATATGTTTCATTTCAACTGCTTTTTTTTTTATGATTTTAACGTGACATTTATAAAACTTGTATATCATCTGTATTATTCACTTGCCAGACCGTCGTGTCTGATACTTTCTGTTTGGTGTCAGATGTCGGACCCGCGACCTTTGAGGCGGAGCGTGTAGAGGAGGCAGTAGAACCTTCAGTGGAGCAAGAGTGGCAGCCCAATGATGTCAAGTAGACGTCATGTTGGGTTTGGAGCTTCGATGACATCTTTTGGGGAGTGACTTTATTTTATTTTGGGAACTTTGTTTATAGCCTCTGTTGGCCTTGTTGGGCTGTATAATTAAACATATTTTTGTGATCTTCACAACTTGAACCAATTTTGGGGTTATGCTATGTATATGTATTTCTCTTTTGATGCCAAGCTTGTATACTTATCTCATGTTATGTTTGATTTTTGTTTTACTACATGCTTCCGCACATCAGTATTTATTGTGGACTTGACTAATTGGTTGTGATGGATCGTTTGGGATCCTCACCGCGGAATCATGTGGGAAAAATATTCAGCGCGTGTGGGCAAAATTTTCAGACCCGTCGCGCCACGTTCCCGGATTAAAGACTTGTTTAACAGGGCCTCGGTCTGGGGGGTATGACACCTCATCCTCTGGTTCAGTGGAGCCTCCAATACCTTGATCGAACCCCAAGTATAGGGTTGTCGTCAATGTAATAATCTCGATTAGTCCGAGGTCGATCCACAGTGATGGAAATCAATGTTGCACTCGAATGATCCTAATTAAACTCTAAACTTAGCCTAAATGAGATCTGTACATCTTATTGGGTTCTTGATTAAAATTAAATACAATGATTACACCCCAATTAAAAGTCCTAAATCTAAAAAATGTAATTTAAAAAAGACTACAGCTTGTACAATTAAAAAAATTAGAAAACTAATTTAATATAATTGAAGAAATAAGAATGGAAAACTGCAATCTAAGGAGTCAGGTCCACTTGCCTCTAATGACTAAAATACGTATGGCTTAGATTCTCTCTCCCATTAGGACGGGCCAAGATGCAATTTTAATAGTTGTTATTGTGAGATACAAGACTTATCTAGACTCCAAACAGTGTTCTTTTATCATTAGAGGTCTCTAAGCATTCAATATGTCAAAGGGAAAAACAGAAATCAAAGAAACATTCATCATAGAAATAAGTAAAAACTAGAAAACTAGCACCTTAATTAAATCATGTCATCCGCAAAACTAGGAAAAGAGTACAAGTTTCACCTTCTTCCGTAGATTACAAAAACAATAAAATCAGCTTGCCATTACATTCATCTTCTTTTCTTAAAAATACAATTTTTAGCCTAAGGAAAGAGAAAAGAAAAGAGAAAGAATAGAAGGAAGAAGATGGAAAGGCCGCCGGCCAAGGTGGAGATCCCAAGGGGTGGTGTTTGGCGTGGAATAGTGAGTGGAGAGTGGCTCTTGGACATCCAACCCCTTTTTATAATTTTTTTTCTCTTGCAAACTTGCTTCCCAAGTTTGAGATGGATTAAGAAAGGTTTTTACTTTGGTCTCCAAGTTTGAGAGATATTAAGAAGGTTTCCTAACTTGGAGAGAAAGAATAGGGAGCGAGGAAGGAGATGCAGAGAAAATAGGAGAGAATTTTCCTCAAAATGGGCTTCTTATTGAACAAGACTTTCTACTTTGGTTCGTTGTTTCTTGCTTGGAAATTGGTTCGTTGTTTCTTTCTTGGAAATCTCCACCAATGAATCTTAACATTTTTGGAAAGTAATCTTGAAAATTCTCCTCAAAATGGGCCCCACATGGGGCGTGCAAGCTTGTGGGTCCCACTTGGGATGTGTCCAATGCATGCTTGATTTTCTTTATTATTTTTCTTCCTTGCTTTCCCTCTTTGTTTGCTTGATTCCTTGCTTTTTCTCCCTAGTTTCCAATTCTTTTGAAAGAGGAACTCCACTTATGAATTTGAAATCTCCACTCTTGCTTTCCCTCCATTGGGTGTACACTCCTTGGGATTCACACCTAAGGGGTTCCCACAAAGAGTGGTCTTTCTTTCTTCCAATTTTTCTTCTTTTCTCTATTGTTTTTCCTCTTGAATTTCTCTTCTCATAGGCCCCGAATTTCTGAATTTCCTCCAAAAATAAAGGAATTAATTAAAAAGAATAATTCTCATGTAGAAAATTATCACTCAATGCATGTGACACATCCGGACATGTATCAACTAAAGTGACTATACCACGTTGGTCAGAGTTTCGTGTACTCCGCATTGGTGCAAAGAAATTATATCGGTTATGTGTAGTTTCAAAGATATTCAAGAGAATAATCTGATAATTTGAAAAGAATAATTTCGATAAAAACATGCATCTTTTAAGATTTAAACCAAATTTCATATGAAATCAACTTTGAGCACCATAAGCATGATTTTATGAAATTAAATCAAATTTTCCCTAAATAAATGGATTTCTACATGAAATAATGACTATGCTATGCAATTACATGGACTTATTAACACCCCCAACTAGCATTTTGCTAGTTCTTGAACAAAAAGGAGGAAAAGGTAAAACTATCTATCCTAATCTAAAAATAGAAAATAAAATGAAAAAGAAAAACACCACTTTCACTGACATTGGCTGCAAATGATATTAGAAAGACTAGAACAAAATACTAAGATTGTTAGATGAGTTCAAAACAAACAAGTAACATTTCGGTATGAAATGGCCAACCCCAAATGGGTAGGAAAGGTTTGCCAATTCCAAACAATCCGAAAGGTTGAAGTGCAACGAATGCACGCACGCCGACTGAGAATATCATACCGGGGATCCTATCAGTTGCATGTTACAGCCTCAAGAATGTCCTACACATGTCCAAAGAATAGGGTAAGCGTCATCCTATCCACAATAGAGTCTACTAAGTCCATTCTAGGTCAAACAAGTGTCAAGCATGAAAATAAGACTAACTACGATGTTTGACAAATACTATATATGCATGATGACACACTAGTGATGCATGTAGTGAAATAGACACGAGAATAACATGATAATTATGTAAATAGTTGTGTGCGTGCCTAAAAATTACGGACTTGATTTGGGGGGGTGATGAAGATGCTGTTTAACTGATTGGGAACGTTGCTGATGGCCTGGAATCTGAAAGGGAGAAGAAAACAGAGGTCAGGGCCCCGGGCTGCTGTCAGCCAAAGGCACTCCGACGCCTGAATTAGTGCAGTCACTAAACTAGGGTGAAGTGGGGAAGAAGGTTTGAGCAAAATAGCAGAGTATATGCAGTATCTTGCGTACCTGTTCATGGCTTACCATGCAAGTATACGTAGAAGAGAGTAGAAGGTTCCATAGTGGAGGTAGGTGGGGATGCTTGTCTCGTCAGCCCATACCTAGGACCCTTAGTGGGGGTAGGTGAGGAAACTGTCCCATCGGATCTCTCTTCAAATCCCTTACATAAATGTGGATGTGATAGGGAAGGTCCCTTATCAGTATTCGGCTGCTACCCTATCTGTCAGGGCGCTCTGCAATGCAGCTGTCCCATCCCATAATGGAGATTAGACGCTCAGTGTTCATCTCGGCGTTCGGCCGAACTGGAGAAGTCACCGAGACCAAGAGCGCAAGCTCGGGAGCTATGCTGAGACACGAGATGCCGAACCCAAGGAAGTGTGCTTGGTACTATTTACCCAGGAAGACCTGGACTCAGTGCCAGCTGGCGCTATCACCGAGCTGACCGAGACCGGGCCCAGGGCAACTCCAATTGGTACTCTTACCGAACTGGGAGTAATTTCTGGATCACGGAAATACCCCGTACAATTGCCCCACAGCCCCCGACTTCGGTAGTTCTGTAAACTTCCGAGGTTGGGGGCGGAGTGATGGGGGATTTCTCCGTGCCGAGCTTGTAGCTCTGGTGGTTGCTGACGTTCGACCTTTATTGTGTTGCTCTGCTGGCCGAAGGCGCCAATGTCGCTTCGTCTGCCCGAGGTAATTGATTGCAAAGGATGCACGGAGGCGGAAGGAGTACCGTCTCGCCACGTGTTTCAATTTGGTAGGCTGTATGGCCAAATCGAGGCGACGCACGCGGCTTCCGAAGCGACGTTTTGTCAGCGTGCCCTAGGGATCCGAATGGATGCCTTCCCTGCTCTATAAAAATAGGGCGCCTTCTTCATTTCTTTACTCCGGCATTCTGGAGATCGGCTTTCTGGGAAGAGGAGATTCCTGCTGCAAGGGCTTTTTACGAATAGCGACTGCTCCTTGCAACCTTTTGCGCTCCCTGACCTTTGTGAGTCCCTTCTCGCCTTTCTTCTTTCTCTGTTCCTTTCCCGTCTTCGTTAGGGCTTCTGTAGTCATGCCTCGGGCTTCGAAGTCAAAGATAGGGGCTTATAGACGTTGGGCAGATACCCCTCAGGCCTTGGAGAAGTTCAGGAGGACATATAACATACCGGAGGAGGTCCTCGCTAGGATAGACGACCCGGATGATGGCTTTGATGGCCTGACTTGGCGGAATGGCTGGATGCTGTTCCCACTAGTGTCCATTGTAGAAGGAGGGGTTCGGTTCCCGGTCCACCCACTCCTAAGGGAGTGTCTTCGGATGTGGAGACTTTGCCCTTGCCAACTGATGCCCAACAGTTTCAAAATAATAATGGGTGCAGCCAAACTCAATAGGATTCTAGGGATTAACCTCGGTGTCCATGACATCGAGGATGTGTATGATTTGTGCAAGTCCACGGGGACCGACGTCCACTATTACCTCCGCGTGAAGCCAAGAACAGAGCCTTTTGTGCACTACTTAGAGGATTCGAGCCAGTATGTCGGGGACGACCGCCTATTTGTCATTGGGGATTGGGAGTTCGAGGCATCCGATCCCACCTCGGTCAGATTCTACAAGATTCCCCGCCGTCTTGGAAAACCCCCAAGTAAACGCCAAGCTCAAATGTCATTTGCTTTACAATTATTTGTTCTGCCGGGCTCATGTTTCGTTTTTGCCGAGCAGGTAACAGTGAGAGGAAGAAGGAAGCGCGCAGGGTCGGGTGGAAGCAGAACGTTGAGTGGTTGAAGGCAGTGAAGAAATACCAAGGCCACCACGGTCGCGCGGCCTGGGACCTTCTCGGCTACAAGCCCATTTACAACTCATTCATTCCTCGAAGGCCTGGACACCTTCCTCCTGGTGAAGAGCCTGAGGGAAGCTCTAGACACCTTCCTCCTGGTGAAGACTTTGAGGAGAAGCCGGACATAAAGCCCGATCTCGGCTCAGGAGTCGGTGCCTCTATCTCGGCACCCTTTCACCCGTTCGCCGAGGTGAAGCCAGAGCCCGATCTCAGAGTCGGGGCTTCCACTTCGGCGTCTGCGCGGCAGCCCGTTGACCCTCAACAGGCGGTGGACGCCTTCCCTTCGAGCTCAAAAGAGGAGGAGGAGGAGATGTCGCTGCAGAAACGCCCCCCCCCCCCCCCCCCTGTTCAGTTCGTGGATCTGGAATCCCAGGCATTTGGGGATCCGGTCCCGCTGGCGACGATCCCCCCAGCCTCTGGAGGAAAGGGGCCTTCCTCCGTGCCGAATGTTCCTTCGGGGGGGGGGGGGGGGGCCCGTGAAGAGCCCAGCAGAGGGCCCTCAGAAGCGCCCCGCCGAGGTCAGCAAGAAGGGAGGCCCGGTCGAGAAGAGGTCTCGGCAGGAAGGGCCGGTGGAGAAGGAGCCCAGGAAGGGAGGCGCCCCTGTGGAGAAAAGCGCCACACTGGAGAAAGGAGCCATCCCCCAGAAAAAGGGGGATGCCCCATCCGGGAAGGAGGTTATTCCTCCAAAGAAGTTCGAGAAGCTGGAGGGCGCTTCTCAGAAGAAGGCCCCCGAGCTCGACCCGCTGAAGAGGCCCGTCCGTGGTCCTGCTTTCCTCCTGGACCTGTCGCTGGAGCCAAGAAGGCCCTTGACTATTCACGACCGGCTCTGTGACAACTCTTCCATCCTCGCTGCGATTACTAGAGCTTGCTGCCTTCCCCTCGATATGGAAAAATTTGAGAAAAGCTTGAGGATGCGGCTCTGGTGATGGCGGCGATGCAGGCGTCAATATCGGTAAGCTTAGCTTTTGTTGTTCTTCACTTTGTAGTTTTTTCATCTCGGTGATATTCTGACCGACCTTGTCTATGCAAAATGTCCAAAAGCTTGAGGTGGTGCTGACGAGGGCCTTGCATGGCTCCTCCAAGGTCTCTCAATTAGAGGGAGAGAAGAGGAAGATGGCATCTGCCCTTGAGGCAAGCGCAAATCGGGTGCGAGAGCTGGAGGAGAAAAATAAGAAACTCGCCTCAGAGATGGATTCGGCGGTAGCTGAGATCATCAGGTTGAGGAACGAGACATCAGATCTGAAGGGAGCGGTCGACGTGAAGGCGAAGAGGGCTGTCGAGCTAGAGGTTGAAGTAAGGAAACTACAGGCCGAGCTGGCAGCCTTAGCCAAATTGAAGACCAAAGTTGAAGCCCGCCTGCAAAAAGAGCAGGCCGAGAGGGAAGCCGTCCGAAAAGAGATGGTTGAACTCGAGGAATCTCTGTAGGCCGAGGTGGACGCTGCATACTTGGATGGGGTGAGTGTCGCGATGAAGACATACGAAGACCAACTCGAGGGTGTCTGCAAGAAGACATACGAGCTTAGGTGCAGGGCTGCACTGAAAGAGGCGGGGATCCCAGAAGATCACCCAGTATTCCGGAATCCGCCCAAGTTCGTCTTTCGCGAGCCCACTCCAGTCCCTCCCCCTGAGGACCCTCCTGGCTCGAACATTCTGACTCCTTCCTTGGATGCCCCTCCTGCTTCGACATCTGAAGAGCTTGACGCCAAGGCCGGGGCGGAGCAGAAAAAGGGCCGATGATGATGTATCTTCTTTTTATTTCTTTGTACTTTGGGGGGAATTTGTATTTTTTCTTTCATACATGTAAACACACCCGAGATCAATAAAAAAAAAACTTTCTTCAATCCCTGTGCCATTCTTATCCCATTTTTTGTGTGATGAATGCATTTCTTCTTTCCCTGTTCTTTTTATGTGCTTGGCTTTGTAACCAATAATAAATAACAGGAAATAAGACAAAGCAAGACAAGTAGTCGAGCTCGGTTCTGTAGCCAAATTTAATGTATTAAGTTCGTAACCCGAGTGCGTTAGGTTCCATAACCGTAACGAAGCGTCAGTCTTGGTAGAACTGAGTGTGCTCGGTCCTATGACCATAGCGGAATTCGGTTTTGTAATCAGACCTTGTGGCTGGTCCAATGACCGGGCTGAAGTAGCTAATTTTCGTAACCGAACTGAACGACGAGTCCTGTGACCGCGTCGTTAGCTGGTTCTATAACCGAGCTGGAGATGGCTAGTCCTGTGACCGTGCCGAAATGCAAGCTGGTTCTGTGACTGAGCTGTGTACATGTGCCGAGTTCCATAACTTGGCTTCATTTTGAGAGTAAGAGACAGATTCGAAAGTAATACATTCTATAAAAAGAATCAATTTTATTGACTTCCAAAATCAGAATACATCTCAAAAGTAGTATTTCTTGAGGTGCGTGGCATTCCATGGACGTGGTAGCTCTCTACCCTCCATGTGCTCAAGCTTGTATGCAGACTGCCCAGCTACTGAAGTCACTTTGAATGGCCTGTGCCAGTTCGGTGCAAGCTTTCCTTCGCTGGGATTTTTGTCTGCTGGAAGTGTCTTTTTTAAGACTAGTTCTCCAGGTGAGAACTTTCTTTCTTTGACCTTTTGATTGTATCCCCTAGCCAACTGTTGCTAGTAGGAAGCGAGGCGGATGGCTGCTACATCCCTTCGTTCCTCAGCCAGGTCGAGCTCTGTTGCGAGGTTTACATCATTCTGGCCTTGTTCGAACAGTCCGACCTGAGGGTTGTTGACACCAAAAAAAGTCACTATGTCTCCTCAATATCAAGATGCCTCGTGAGGCTGCATCCTGCTAAAAATAGGCGAGGCTACTTCAAGCATCATATTTTGTCAGAATCAGACAGAAACTGAAAAATCCTTCAAGGCAGCCAAAAGAGGGGTACACTTGAGGTTTCGGGCCATTCCGACATCGTTTGGCTAACTTCACTCCTCCGATAGCTAAACAAGCGCTCCCGGCGGCGACATCATCGAAGACACCAAAACTTCGATCAGATCCTACGGATGACTCCAGAATGTCTTCAAAGGGCTCCATGCCAAATTTCAAGTCAAACGACCCTCCATCAACGCTTGAGCAGCAAAATCAAGCCTCCCAGCAGCGGGAACCACCGAAGTCATCACTCATGAAACAAAGTACATGAATGGCTTCAACATGCTTCCAAAAGGCTACACATCGAATTTCAGGTCATTCCGACAACGTTTGACCAGGTTTCGATGCACCGAGAGAAAATCAAGCCTACCGGCGGCGGAGCAACCCGGGACCATGACATCTAAAACGGAGCTGATGGAACGTCTCAAAATGACTCCAATAGGTTCCTCGTCAAATTTCAGGTTAATCGGACATCGTTTGACCACATATCAAAGCTCGGCATTTTCCCCGCAGCAAAATCAAGTCAAGCATCGATGGGACCCCAAACGGCTTCAAAATCCGGGTCGCCGGATTTTGCACCAAAAGCCCCGTTTTTCGATCCTTTTGGCGTTTCGGGTGTTCCTGCCTCTGTGATTTTCTGACAATCCAATGTTTGATGCTTGAAAATGACTGATCTTCACCGACATCTCGGATCCGCCGCCAAAAGCATGAAATCATCACCGATCGCCTCAAGATCGCCAACCGGCTGACCAAGAAAGTGCACTTTCTGTCCGACCGATCATGAAATCGACAAGACAGATGTCACCGGCCCACCAACATTAATCAATGTCTGAGATTGCACTGCAATCCGACATCAAACAATGCGTGGACCACCTATGATGATCGCAAGAAGAATCTCAAAAGGCGCAGCGCGGCCCGCGACTCTTCACATGCCTTGGCAACCACTTAATGACGTTAATTGACCCGTTTATGACAACTTAATGCGGTCATTAACTCATTATTTTGGATGGCCCAATCAGATTCAAGCATTTGGAGTTACAAATCCAAGCAATCATGGCATTTAACCCATGAAACTCCCATCATCATGAAGCTTAAAGGGAATTAAAAGCCCACCACCTTCATCGGCCAATCACAACCTATGAAAAAGGAGTTACAAAATCAACTTGTAACTCTTCATCAATTCTCTCATCATGGCTATCAATGCTCATAATCACCTCATGGCTATCAAAGGCCTATAAAAGGAGATCCATTTCCAAGAGAGAGGGGATCATCATCGACACATCTATCGGCAAATCGATACACACATCGACTTGAAGTTGTGCATTTCTCCCAAAGAAATCCAGACGAAGTCCTGCTGCTCTGCTGCAAGAAGCACCACAAGGTGATCAACGTCCATTGGGGGGGGGCGGGGGCGCATCCCCCAAGGTTCCCTCCTTCTCCAACATGGCCTAAACGCTGCTTTTCAGCCCGTTTACTTGGTTTTTCATTGGATATAGGACCTCCTCTTGGTCCTTGTCCTTTAAAAAACTGAGGTTAGGAGCCAAGCCGAAGAATCAAAGCATCAACCGTTCGCATTTGAAGGACGATGGCGAAGTCCATACATGACTTGCGACCGTCGATCTCAACGTGTCCCCACAATCTCCTGAGAAGTTAGATCCCTTTTCTTACTTTTCTATTGTAGTTTGTATTTCTTAAAGAGACAAAAAGAAATCACAATTCTTGTCTTTCATATTTGATGAGTTTTGTAAAATCGCCTTTCACGGAAAAATCGCCTTTCACGACAAACAAACAAAAAAACGCCTCCTACGACATTCTCAAAAACGAGCTTGTCTCTTTTCTTAATATTTATGCAATTTGAAAAGTTAGAAAAAAGGATTGATTTCCTTTCCACTTGTGAAGGTGAATCTCTGGATTATCACCATTCCAAATTCCAAGTAGAAAGTATATCAGGGATACCCGTACAAAAAAATGTTGATACCCGCGATTTTCCATCCTCCGCCGAGACCCAGGTCAGCCCCCGGGGTGCGGAAGGAGAGGACGGAAGATTCCCGAGGGTCCATCAAGTTGGCATACCCGGTGGGACATCGTTGACTTGAGAACGTGATGCTTTGATCCCTTGGCTCCTTTCTAGTTGGTGGCCTATGTTGCATTTTGCATCTAAAAAAAAAAAAAAAACATGAGATGGGATTTCAATTGTTCTTTCCCACTTCAAAAAAAAAAAAAAAAAAACAAATCTGATCTCCTTTTCTTAAAAACTCAACTTTGAGAAATTTTGATCTTTCCCTCTTCGAACTTGATAGCTCACAGAAATGTTCGCAGCTATCATTCATATCGGGGATTGGGCCATCTTTTCTCTTTGATGAGTCCAATTGGGATTTCAAAAAAAAAAAAAAAAAAAAACACCTTCATTTCAAATTCTTTCAAAAGAAAAATATGATCTCTCTTTCTCAAGATTCAACTTTGAAAAATTTTGATCCTCTCCTCTTTGAACTTGATAGCTCACAGAAATGTTTGCAGCTATCGTTCATATCAGGGATTGGGCCATCTTTTCTCTTCGATGAGTTCAATTGGGATTTCAAAAAAACATTTATAATTTAAAAAAAAATCAGTTTTCTTTCTTTTGGGCTCAAAATTGAGAAATCTTGGTTCTTTCCCTTTCGGATTTAACGCTCGCAGAAATGTTGAGTTGTGGTTCGGATTGGAACACCACTTGTTCTCTTTGATGAGCTCATTAGAAATCTTTCAAAACAAAAAAAAAAAAAAAAAAAAAAAAAAAAAAAAAAAAAAACACTAAGGTTGCATCAATTGCGCTCTTTGACTAAAGTGGATTCAAGAAAAGCCTTGTCCAGGGTGTGGAGACAGCTAGACTGTTCGAGGCAAGGGTCCTCCAAACGTGTTCATTAAGTAATCCTACCCATACCTAGGGGCTAATCTATCTACTAAGGTTTCATAAGATCGAATTGGAAACCTATGTGCATTTTTCAAAAAAAAAAAAAAAGAAAGAAAAAACTCCTGTCATTTTTGAGTTCAGAATTGAGAAATCTTGGTTCTTTCCCTTTCGGATTTAACGCTCGCAGAAATGTTGAGTTGTGGTTCGGATTGGAATACCATTTGTTCTCTTTGATGAATTTAATCTTGACCTTTCAAAAAAAAAAAAAAAAAAACTTCCGTCGATACTGGATTCACATTTGAGAAACTCTGGTCCCTTTCTCTTTCTGATTTAATGCTCGCAGAAATGTTGAGTTGTGGTTCGGATTGGAATATCAGTTGCTCTCCTTTATGAACCCAAATTTGACCTTTTAAAAAAATCCCATCTCGTGTCCTTCCCAAGGATGCGATTTGTAACATTTGTGCCTAGCGGTGCTAGTACGCCCTTTCGGGTCTACTGTATTCGCGACCGACACATTTGTATCTCCAACCTTATATCATTTTACCTCGAGTGAGCCTTGCTTCTCGGTAATTTGAATTAAGGTCTACAATTGCTTCTAGCAGTCACTGGAACGCTCACTCCGAGCCTACCATACTTGCATTTTAGAAATATTGTATCCTCTATGGCTTTTTGCCTTCTTCATCGTCCTTGGGTTGGGCCATGTCCCCTCAAGTGATTTGAAAAGACAAAACCATAGTTGTTCTCCATTTATGATCACCCTATTCTTGTGATTAATAATGGATTTGGTCTTGTTTCAGAAGTTTTCCAAAACTAACAATGGCAGCTTCATTAACCATCACTTTCGATGAGAACAAGTACCAGCTTATGATTCAAGACAAGCAAAACAAGCATAAGCGCCCTGCCAGTTGCCGAAGCGTCATCTCCCTCGATAACTCTCCAAACACCGGGTCAGCTTCAACTCCCCGGACCATCGTCTTCGGGTCGCTGGGATCATTCCCACTCCCCGCAGAAGACACTGTACCTGCCAAGAAGCAGAAAACCGCCCCGCAACGTGTCACTAAAATGGTACCAAGGGCGAACACCAAGAAGCCTGAAGCCCGTGGAGTTCCCACGAAGCCTCAACCCACAAGAAACCAGGTTTACCCCAAAACCTGGTCCCCGAGATCTTCACCAAAGCAACAGAGGTCCCGAACATCTGCAAAGCCAGCATACCTGGCCCCTCTCAAGGAGAATCGGTTCTACCCTCTCTCTTACATGAAAGGGGAGAAACCTACCCTCCGCCCAAAAAACAAACAAAATCATCATGAGTCGGCTTGCTCCTACAAGCCCAAAATCAAATCCTGCACTGTTAGGCCTACGCAAAAACATGCTGAAGCCTGCACTCCTGCGAGTCGACCCTTCATCTCAACAGGGGCCGAGCTCGCAAAATTCAAATCTTCACTACGACAGACAAAGGACCGCGTCCAGATTCTGTCCTTGCCAAGCTTCAAAGAAGACAAACTCGGCTGCTGCGCCCGAGGGACTACATCCTTCATCGCCATAGCCCAGCCAGAGCTGACTAAAGCTCAAATTGCTCGTCGTATGCATCACCGCACAGCATATCGACAAAAGAGACTTGAGAAACAAAGAACCCAGCGTTCTAATCTCCATGTCTCAAACAAATGGGTCGAAAAAGAAAGACCCGACCAATTCGTTGCTATTCATATGGTTGGCAAAACCAGAAAACGCCAGAAGTCAGCAACCAAAATCAGTATTAGACGTCCGGTGACTCGCAGCTTCTCCTGGACATTAACACATCTAGAAGAATCCTCCACTCCTCCAAGCCAAGGACACCGGAGTAACCACTCCTCAGATTCTTCATCCAGAAGAATGAGCCCCAGCTCCGTCACCAGGACGATTTCTTCGTTCGAATCCCGAGGAATGAACGTCTTGGCTACAAGTTCTGAGCAGCCTCCACCGCATGATGACGTAACCACACGCATCCAGCTGTTGGAGCAAGGACAACAGAGAATTGAGGCTCTGATGGAAAACCTTATTCTCACTCTACAGCGTCCACCACCTAACAACCAAACCCCTCCGAATCATGAAGATGACGAGGGCAATGCAGAAAACAATGAGTCTCGCGCCCTTACCAAAATGGACGTGGACGATATCCTCGCAAAAGTAAAAGAAGAGGATACATTGAAGGAACATGGGATCAAGCCACCCTACCCTCTATGGATGGACTCGGTTCCGTTCCCTGCAAAATTCAAGCAACCTACTCTCCCGACATATACTAGGAAAGGTTCAGCCAGACAGCATGTCATCCATTTCAAGATCCTGACGGGAGCCATTGCGGATCAAGATGCCCTCAAGATTCGCCTCTTTGCAAGTACCCTAAAAGGTACAGCCTTTGATTGGTACTCCACTCTGCCGGAGAACTCCATCCAGAACTGGGCTATGCTAGAGACACGCTTCCTGACCCACTTCCAAGGTGAGGATCATCCTGTTACTATGGCTCAACTCTGCAGCCTAAAACAGGAAGAGAAAGAGTCAACATACGACTTCATTCACAAATGGAAGGCAAAGGCGTACAAATGCTCAGATGTACTGCCACAAGCATCGCTAGTCGACATCTGCCGTAACAATATGAGAGCAAAAATTCGCTCCATGATCATCGGCAACAAATCAAAGAACCTAGGAGAACTTCTCGAAGCTTCCATGGAAGCTGAAATGGTGATCAAAGACCTCAAAGTCAGAAATCATCAAAGAAAGAGCCGACTGCTGTTACAACCTCAAAACCAAAGAAAAAGGAGGTTCTCAATGTGCAGACTAAATCAACTCCTCAGCAGCTAAAGAAACCTGAAAACAAAACTGCAGGTAAAAGACCTGAACTCCCTGATGCCTTCAAAGAACGTGTAGAAAAAAAATATCCGTTCGATGAAGATGTTGAAGAAATCTTTGAGGCTCTCCTAGCAAATGACAAACTCATTTTGCCAGAGCCCAAAAGACCGGGAGATGTTGGCAAAACCAATGATCCCCGATACTGTCCATACCATCAGATGATCTCACATCCTCTTAATCAATGCTTCGTTGTGAGAGAGAAGATCAATGAGATGTGGAAAAACGGAGTCATAACCTTTGCTAAAAACTATGGCCCCGCCTCTGTCTACATGGTGTCAGGTCGGCAAACTTCAAAGTCACCGAAGGAGAAGATCACTACTTCATTCAAGGTGATAAAAATGGCTCAAGCGTCCCAAGAATTGGTTCCCTATCCAACATCAGATGGACAACCTATATGGGTGTATCCCGATCTCCTAGATGATGAAAATTGGGAGATCGTCAAAACAAAGCCGACTGCTCAGCAACGAAGGCAAGCCAAGAGACAACTCCGCAAGCTCAAACAGCAGCAGAAGTCTCAACCAAAACAAGAAGTCCTTGAAAAAACAGAAACTTCTTCCACTGCTTCACTAGGGACGACGGAAGAATCTCTTCCCAAAACTTCAAAGGCGGTAAGAAAATTCACCCTTGATGATTTCATGCCACCTCTATACAAAAATGAAAATGTGCAGGGGGCATCATACTCTTGCAACTCGGTAGTTGGATTCTCCATGAATGGATACGAGTCCAGTGATACTGCCAGTGATATCGATGAGTGGGAAGAATCCCTTGAAACAGGAGAATACCTCTCCGACGAGGAATGGATTCCCGAGTCTCATCTTATGCCAGTAATCTGGTATAACCCATTACAGCCACAAGGATCCTGGTCCGATGACGAAGAAGACCAGGACCCTGTTCAAGAAAATGCTGTCGATCCAGCACCAAACAATGCTCCGGTGGAACCCAACATTGGTGAACCACGAGGAGCGGATGACGAAGAAGATTTGGCTCCTATGCCTGATCTTGAGGAATATACAAGAATCTTGCAACATCTTGTTTTAGAGCAGGAGCAGGATCGCATCAATGATCTTCATCATGATCCAGAACCAGAATTCCCTGAAAATCAACGGGAACTTTCTCCCTTAACTCCTGAAAATGGAGAAAACAATTGGATCGATGGTCCTCTTACATCTGAGGATGAGTCTGATTCCCAACAGTCTGCACTGGGGGCATCTCCTGTTCGGATGACCTGCAATGCGATAGCTCAGGACAATAGTGCCTCTAAAGCTTCCGAAGACACGTACACCCCAACCGGTAATGTATCATCTGGAGCTACATCTTCTCAGGTGACTTCCACTGAGATATCATCCTCTTAACCCTCGTCTCCTGAGGCTGTGACATCGGAACTCAAGCCTCTCCCGATTGATCATCTTGAAGAAACTCCTGCCAATGAAATATTCTTCATTAAAAGCCAAGTCGATTGGTCCCAGATGCCTGATCTCATAGACGATGTCTGGACTAATACAGAAAGGTTGTCGGATGCTGTTCAGGACTTGTTCCCGGAAATTACTCCGTGCAACACAATTACTGAAGACACCAATGTTGTTACAGAGACGTCTTCAGCAAAGGATCAACCCTTTGATCCTGAGAGTGATCTTCCAAAAGAAGACCCTTCTCTAGAAGCTCTTGAAGTTGGTAGAGGTACCCGTTCTGGCCGGGATTACCACAAAAATTACAACCAACCTTCTTCTTCTTATGTAAATCCTTCGGGAAATCAAGTTGTAAGCGCCCCAAGTGGCAATAATAATGAAAATGCAGGCCCGAAGGAGGCGTTCAAGTACGACTTGATTGAGCACTTCAAACACATACCTGCACATCTGCACATCCTCGACTTATTATGAATGTCTCCATAAACTCGTGATAGTCTCATTTCAGAATTACAAAGGCTGAATGCGGATGTCGACAAACACGCCCCACAAGTCCTACAAATTGAAATGGACTACAGGGTCAAAAAATCAAATACTCCCCCAAAGGGAGAAAAGAAGAAAACTGAGGGATCAAGCAATGAATGCCTCTCGGTACAAAAAGCAGCAAGTGCAACAATTGCCTTCGACAAGGATGACCTCCTGCTAGGCGAGACAAAGCCCAACCGACCCTTGTAATTTACGGGGTACGTCAAAGAAATGCCAGTACAAAGAGTTCAGATCGATCCAGGTTCTGCACTCAACCTCATTTCTACTTCGGCACTCGAAGAGCTGGGCATCCCACCTAGCAAGCTGAGTCACACGTCTATATCCATCTTCGGATATGACGGCAGCGCTCAAAGGCCTATCGGCAAAATTAGGTTCAAATTGCAAATCGGTGATCTTATTTCTGAAGTCACTGTGTATGCAATAAGGACCCCTTCATGTTACAATATACTCCTTGGACGCCCCTGGATACATGAGAATGGTGTCGTCCCTTCAACTCTACATCAGTGCATCGAGTTCGTTGGCAACGATGGCTTCATACATCGAGTGTTTGCAGACAAAAAGCCCTTTCAAAGGCAGAGATGTCCATTTTGCATATGCTCAAATGTATAAAGATGGAAAAGAAGAGTAGGAGGAAAAAATAATTCACTTTGCCGACGGTCTCCAGAAAGATAAAGGCAAGGCTCCTCAGCAATCACCGGAGGTAAACAAACCCTCCACCAAACTCGAAGTAAGCGGTCAAGTTCCTTTCGTCGTCTCCTTCAAATCTCCAAAACTTTGGTAATCACTACCAAAGTAAAGAAGACAAAACAAAAGACTGGGGGCAAGTTCACTGTCTACTTTGTGTACTTTGTGTCTATTATGCATGACACAAACTCGGAGACAGAGTCAGAAGATGACACATCATCAATCCAAGCTGATACTCAGCGAGATCAACCCCCTCTCAATCCATTGGAGACCGTTGCTGACATAGAAGACCCTACGTCGGCTTTCTTTGTTATTCTGGTAACTTCGCCAAAAGAAAAAGCAATCTTCTTCCATAGATCGGGAGCATCTCCACTGAACTCTTTGCTTGAACCTTTCCAAAACGAAGGTATGCCTCAACTATCCCTGTATAGTCCGATGGCACAAGCTATCATGATGAAAATGGGCTATGACGCTCAAAATTCGACTGGTTTGGGAGGTGGCCGTGGTATTCTCACACCATTGGAACCCACCCTGACCAAAAGTCAACCAGAAGATTGGAAAATCCACCTTCACAATGGCAAGTCTTCATATGGGTTGGGGTATGATCCTACCACTCCTATGAGACAATTGACACCATGGTTGCAAAGTCGCTTTGCCGACCAAGCCTCAACATCTCATAAAGAAATTGATATCCCTGGATATCTCTTTGAGGAGTTATTCGTAAAAAATCCAGAAAGCTCCTCCAATTGCTATAATTTCTCTGATGATAAAGAGGAATTGCCCGATGACACAAATGAGCGGGTCTCTGACCAAGAAGAATCATCGTCTCCAAAAGAAGTACCCTACTTCAACCCAATTCCAGCAAATGATTGGGACCATCTCATTGCGAGCCTTGAGAAGGACACTGATCAAGAAGATCCATGGACAGAAATGTTGACACCAAAAATGTCACTTTGCCTCTTCAACATCAAGAAAGCTGCATGAAGTCGCAACCTGCCATAAATAGGCAATGTAACTTCTCCAAAAAATCAAATCTTGTCGGAATCAAACAAAAACTGCAAGATCCTTCAAGACAGCCAAGGGAGGAGTACACAAGGAGTTTCGGGCCATTTCAGAATCATTTGGCCTAACTTCGCTTCTCCGACAGCTAAATTGGCGCTCCTGGCGGCGACATCATCGAAGACGTCAAAACTTCGATCAGAGCCTACGGATGACTCCAGCATGTCTCAAAAGGGCTCCATGCCAAATTTCAAGTCAAACTGACAACGTTTGACCCTCCATCAATGCTCGAGCAGCAAAATCAAGCCTCCCGGCGGCGGGAACCACCGAAGCCTTCGCTCATCAAACCAAGTGTATGAGTGGCTTCAACATGCTTCCAAAAGGCTGTACGTCGAATTTCAGGTCATTCCGACAACGTTTGACCAGGTTTCGACGCTCCGAAAGAAAATCAAGCCTACCGGCGGCGGAGCTCCCCGGGACCATGGTTTCCAAGAAAGAGCCTGTGGATCATCTCAAAATGACTCCAATACGTTCCCTGTCAAATTTCAGGTCAATCGGACATCGTTTGACCGCACATCAACGCGCGGCATCTCCCTCGCGGCAAAATCAAGTCTACTGGCGACGGGACCCCAAACGGCTTCAAAACTCAAACAAAAGCCTATGGTTGGTCTTATTTATTGGTCAGGAGGCTTCACCTCAAATTTCAGGTCATTTCCGACATCGTTTGACCAAGTTTCAGCTTCTGGCGGAAAATCAGCAGCTCTACGTGACAAAGTCTTCGGCTTTCCCGGAAAATTGGAAACTTTGCACTCTAAAAATGCAAGGATTCTCATCAGGTTTTCTACAGGGAAATCAAGCCAATAAATGAGAAGAAATGTCAGGAAAAATACAGAAGAAAACTGCGACGAAAAAGACCGCAAAACGAACCAAAAAGGGGAGAAAAACCCCCAGGGTCGCTGGCGACCATGGAAGTCCGGGTCACCGGATTTTTCGCCGGTGACCCGTTTTTTCCGTCCCTTTTCGCGTTTCGCGTACTTTGGCCCCTGTGTTTTCCTGAAAATGTGATTTTTAGTGCTTGAAATTGACTCATATCCGACGACATCTCAGATCCGCCGTCAAAAGCATAAAATCATCATTGATCGCTCCAAGATCGCCGACCGGTTGACCTAAAAAGTGCTCTTTCTGTCCGACCGATCGAGAAATCGACAAGACAGATGTCACCGGCCCGCTGCTAACTATCAATGTCTGAAATTACACGGTCATCCGATGTTGATCAGCATGTAGATCCATCGGTGATCATCTCCAAAAGAATCCCAAAAGACGCGGCGCGGCCCGCGACTCTTCAACTGCTCGGCGACCATTTAATGCAGTTAATTGACTAGCTTTATTGCAGTCATTAATTCATTTCTTTGGACGGCCCAATCAGAAGCAAGCATCCAGGAGTTACAAATCAATTAAGTCATGGCATTCAAGCCATGAAACTCCTCCCATTATGGTAGTTAAGGTGATTAAAAGCCCTTAATCTCCATCGGCCAATCAGATTCAAGGAAAAAGGAGTTACAAAATCAAAAAATAAATCTTGTAACTCCTCCCATTAAAGCCATTAAAGCCCATAAACTCTCCTAATGGCTACCAAGAGCCTATTAATAGGAGAGCTTTCCAGGAAGAAAGGGATCGGAAAACGACGAACGGAAAACCGAAGATCGAAAATCAAAAGGTGCAGAGAATCCCGAATTCCAGACAGACAGAGTCTAGAGAAAGAGAGAAAATTCTGCAGAAATTCTACATCAAGCACCACTACAAGGTGACAAAAAGCTCCTTGGGGGGTACTCCCCCCCAAGGTCCTTGCCTTCTCCCGCTGCCTCCAATGGCTTAGACGTGGCTTTTCAGCCCGTCTACTTAGCTTTTTATTGGACATAGGACCTTCTCTTGGTCTTTGTCCTCTAAAAACCTGAGGTTATAGCCAAGCCAAGCGAATCAAGAGCATCCTCTATTCTCATCTGCATGGATGATGGCGAAGCCCATACATGGCTTGCGACCGTCAATCTGAACGAGTCCCCCACAATCTCCTGAAAAGTTAGATCCTCCTTTTCTTGTTTTTCATTGTAGTTTGTATTTTTCTAAAAGAGACAAAAATCACAACTCTTGTCTTTCATTATTGATGAGAATTGTAAATCGGCTATAAACGCCAAAATCGACTATAAATGCCAAACAAAATCGCCTTTCACGGCAAACCAAGAAAATGTCTCTTTTCTTAAATATTTGTGCAATGGAAAACTTGAAAGAAGTTGATTTCCTTTTTACTTGCGAAGGTTGATCTCCGGATTACCACTTACAATTCCAAGTAAAATAGAAAATCTGGCACACCCACACAAAGAAATGTTGATGCACGCTTCAGCCCCCCGGGCGCGAAAGGGCCGGACCCGACGGACTCCCACGACCGCCGACCCCGGTAGCACCCTCGGCAGGAGCGCGTTCCATCAAGCTGGCACACCCGGTGGGACTCGTTCATTTGAGAACACGATGCTCGGAAATGAAATATTTGCATATCATACTTTTTGCTCTATGCTTATACTTATTTTCCGGATTCCTTGGCTACTTTCTAGCTGGTAGCCTATGTTGGATTTTGCATCCTAAAAAAAAATGAGATGGGATTTTTTGGAAATTTCTATTTCTTTGAGTTTGTTTCCACTCTTTCTCTTTTCAAAAAAAAAATCAAAAAAAAAATCAGTTTTCTTAGTTTGAATTCAAAATTGAGAAACTTTGATCCTATCCTATCGTTCTTTGGTGCTTGCAGAAATGTTGAGCCCGTTCGACTAAGGTTTTGGGCCATCGTTTCTCTTCGATGAGTTCATTAGAGATTTCAAAACAAAAAAAGAATTAAAAAAATTAATCAGTTTTCTTAGTTTGAATTCAAAATTGAAAAACTTTGATCCTATCCTATCGTTCTTTGGTGCTTGCAGAAATGTTGAGCCCGTTCGACTAAGGTTTTGGGCCATCGTTTCTCTTCGATGAGTTCATTAGAGATTTCAAAAAAAAAAATTAATAAAAAAATCAAAAAATCAGTTTTCTTAGTTTGAATTCAAAATTGAGAAACTTTGATCCTATCCTATCGTTCTTTGGTGCTTGCAGAAATGTTGAGCCCGTTCGACTAAGGTTTTGGGCCATCGTTTCTCTTCGATGAGTTCATTAGAGATTTCAAAACAAAAAAAAATAAAAAAAAATAATCAGTTTTCTTAGTTTGAATTCAAAATTGAGAAACTTGGTCCTATCCTATCGTTCTTTGGTGCTTGCAGAAATGTTGAGCCCGTTCGACTAAGGTTTTGGGCCATCGTTTCTCTTCGATGAGTTCATTAGAGATTTCAAAAAAAATAATAATAAAAAAATAATAAAAAAAATAAAAAAAAATAGTTTTCTTACTTTGAATTCAAAATTGAGAAACTTTGATCCTATCCTATCGTTCTTTGGTGCTTTCAGAAATGTTGAGCCCGTTCGACTAAGGTTTTGGGCCATCGTTTCTCTTCGATGAGTTCATTAGAGATTTAAAAATATATATATAAAAAAAATAATAAAAAATCAAAAAATCAGTTTTTCTTAGTTCTGATTCAAAATTGAGAAGCTTTGATCCTATCCTATCGTTCGTCGTGCTTGCAGAAATGTTGAGCCCGTTTGACTAAGGTTTTGGGCCATCGTTTCTCTTCGATGAGTCTATTTGGGATTTGGAAAAAAAGACATAGACCACTAAGGTTAAACCAATTGCGTTCTTTGATCATGATTGACTCAAGAAAACCCTTGTCCAGAGTGTGGAGACAGCTTGACTGTTCTAGGCAAGGGTCCTCCAAACGGGTTCATTAAGTAATCCTACCCTTACCTGGGGGCAATTCTATCAATTGAGGTTTCATAAGACCGGGTTAGGAGGCCTATGTGTACTCTCTCGTCTTTAAAAACCTTCAAAAAAAATATATAAAAATAAAAAAAATCTTCAAAGAAAATAAAAATAAATAATCTTAAAAAAAATATTTAAAAAAAAATAAAAAAATAAAAATAAAAAAATAAAAAAAAATCATTTCAAAAAAAAAATCTTCAAAAACTCGTCACTTTTGATTTCAAATCTGAGAAATTTTGGTTTCTTCTTTTCTGAGCACTAGCGCTCGCAGAAATCGCCGAGACCGTGTTCAGATTGGAATACCATTTGCTCTCCTTGATGGAACCAATCTTGACATTTCAAAAAAAAAAAAAAAAAAAAAAACTCGTCACTTTTGGATTCAGATTCGAGAAATTGTGGTCTCTTTCCTTCTGAGTACTGGCGCTCGCGGAAATCGTTGAGCCCGTATTTGAATCGAAATGCCACCTGCTCTCTTTGACGAATCCATTTCTGACCTTTCAAAACAGAGAATCCCATCTCATGTATGCGATCTCCAACATTTGTGCATGGCGGTACTAGTACGCCCTTTCAGGGTCTACTGTATCTGTGACCGGCACATTTGTAACTCCTACCTTATATTCTTCTTATCTCGAGCAAGCTCCGCTTCTCGATAAGTCGAATTTAGGTATACAATTGCTTCTAGCAGTCATTAGAACGCTCATTTCGAGCCTACCATGCTTGCAACCAGAACAATTGTACCCTCTATGGCTTTTTACCTTCTTCATATTGCTTGGGTCATGTCTCTTGAGCGATTTGAAAAGACAAAATCATAGAATTCCCCATTTATGATCATCATATTCTTGTGATTACTAATGGATGTGGACTTGTTTCAGAAATTTTGAAACTAACAATGGCAGCTTCACTGATCATCACCTTCAATGAAAACAAGCACCAGCTCATGCTTCAACAGAAGCAAACCGAGCGCACTTATAAGCGCCCTGCTAGCTGCCGAAGCACCAACTCCCTCAGCAACTCTCTGAACTCCGGGTCGACCTCGACTCCCCGGACCATCGTCTTCGGGACAGTGGGACCATTCCCACTTCCCGAAGAAGAAACTGCTCCTGCCAAAAGGCGGAAGGTCGCCTCGCAACGTGTCACTACTGTGACACCAAAGGCAACTGCCGAGAAGCAGAAGATCGCCCCTCAACGTGTCACTTCTGTGACACCAAGGGCGAACCCCAAGAATACTAAAACCCGCGGCATCCCCGCGAAACCTCAACCAACAACCAACCAGGTCTACCCTAAGACTTGGTCTCCAAGACCTTCCCCAAAACAAAGAAGGTCTCAAACCTCCACCAAGCCAGCATACCTGGCCCCACTCAAAGAGAACTAGTTCTACCCTCTTGCCTACATGAAAGAGGAGAGACCCATCTCCAACTTGACTCCCAAGTCAACCCAGCATGAACCGGCTTGCTGCCACAAGCCCAAAATCAGATCATGCATCACTAGGCCTCTACAAGCACCTGCCAATGCCTACACTCCTTCAGTTCGACCCTTCATCTCTACAGGGGCCGAACTCAAAAGGTTCAAAGCTTCACTGCAACAGGCAAAGGACTGGGTCTGCATCCTATCCTTGCCCAATTACAAAGAAGACAAGCTCGGCTGCTGCGCCCGAGGGAGTACATCCTTCATTGTTAAAGCCTAGCCAGAGCAGACTGAAGCTCAAATCGCTCTTCGAGCAAGCCGCCGTGCGTCATATCGACAAAAGAGACTAGAGAAGCAACGAACCCAGCCTCCTACACTTCAAGTCTCCCACAAATGGGTCGAAAAAGAAAGACCCGACCAAGTTGCTGCCGTCCATATGGTTGGAAAAACCAGAAGACGCCAAAAGTCAGCATAAAAAATCCACATCCGACGTCCGGTGACCCATAGCGTCACCAGGACACGAAGACATCCCGAAGAATCTCCTACCCCTTCAAGCCAAGGACGGGAGAGTAATCCTTCATCAAGCTCTTCATCAAAAAGAATGAGCCCCAGCTCCGTCACTAGGACGGTTTCTTCGTTTGAATCCCGAGGAATGAACGTCCTGGTTACAAATTCTGAGCCACCACCTCAGAATCTACCTCAAGATGATGCGCTCACACGCATCCAGCAGTTGGAACAAGGCCAGCAGAGGATTGAAACTCTGATGGAAAACCTTCTCCTTGTCGTCCAAAATCAGGTGAACAATGAGCCTCCTCCGAATCATCGCAATAACGAGGAAAATTGTGAAGAAAATGAGTCACGCGCCCTTACCAAAAAGGACGTAGACAGTATCCTCGCCAAAGCTAAAGAAGAGGATATACTCAAAGAGCATGGGATTAAGCCACCATATCCCTTATGGATGGACTCAGTCCCATTCCCAACAAAATTCAAACATCCTACTCTCCAAACATATACGGGGAAAGGATCAGCCAGACAGCACGTCATCCACTTCAAGATCTTGACGGGAGCTATTGCAGATCAAGATGCCCTCAAGATCCGCCTCTTTGCAAGTACCCTAAAAGGTACGGCCTTCGATTGGTACTCCACTCTTCCGGAGGACTCCATTCAGAACTGGGCTATGCTCGAGACACGCTTCCTGACCCACTTCCAAGGTGAGGATCATCCTGTTACTATGGCTCAACTCTGCAGCCTAAAACAAGGAGAGAATGAGTCAACATACGACTTCATTCACAAATGGAAGGCAATGGCGTACAAATGCTCAGATGTGCTGCCACAAGCGTCGCTGGTCGACATCTGCCGTAACAATATGAGAGCAAAAATCCGCTCCATGATCATCGGCAACAAATCAAAAAACCTGTGAGAACTCCTGGAAGCTTCTATGGAAGCTGAAACGGTGATTAAAGACCTCAACAGTCAGAAGTCATCAAGAAAAGAGCCAACCGCCATTGTAACCTCTAAACCAAAGAAAAAAGAGGTCCTCAATGTGCAAACCAAGTCAGCTCCTCAGCAACCAAAGAAAGCTGAAAACAGAGCTGCAGGTAAGAGACCTGAACTCTCTGATGCCTTCAAAGAGCGAGTCGAAAAGAAATACCCGTTCGATGAAGATGTTGACGAAATCTTCGGGGCTCTCGTGGCAAACGGTAAGCTCACCTTGCCTGAACCCAAAAGACCGGGCGATGTTGGCAAAATCAACGATCCTCGGTACTGTCCATACCACCAGATGGTCTCGCATCCTCTCAATCAATGCTTTGTTGTGAGAGAGAAGATAAACGAGATGTGGAAAAATGGAGTCATCACCTTTGACAAAAACTATGGGTCTGCCTCCGTCAACATGGTGTCACGTGGACAAACACCAAAATCACCAGAAGAGAAGATCACTACTTCCTTCAAGGTGATAAAAAGAATTCAAACGTCCGAAGTGTTGGTTCCTTATCCAACACCAGATGGACAACCTATATGGGTGCATCCCGATCTCCTAGATGATGAAAATTGGGAGATCGTCAAAACAAAGCCGACCGCTCAGCAGCGAAGGCAAGCCAAGAGACAGCTCCGCAAGCTCAAACAGCAGCAAAAGTCTCAACCAAAACAAGAAGTCCTTGAAAAAGCAGAAACCTCTTCCACTGCTTCACTAAGGACGACGGAAGAATCTCTTCTGAAAACCTCCAAGGCGGTAAGAAAATTCACTCTTGATGATTTCATGCCACCTCTATACAAAATTGAAAATGTGCAGGGGGCATCATACTCTTGCAACTCGGTAGTTGGATTCTCCATGAATGGATACGAGTCCAGTGACACTGCCAGTGATATCGATGAGTGGGAAGAATCCCTTGAAACAGGAGAATACCTCTCCGACGAGGAATGGATTCCCGAGTCTCATCTTATGCCAGTAATCTGGTATAACCCATTACAGCCACAAGGATCTTGGTCTGATGATGAAGTAGACCAGGACCCTGTTCAAGAAAACGCTGTTGATCCAGCACTGGCAAATGCTTCAGTGGAACCGAACATGGGCGAACCACAAGGAGCAAATGACGAAGAAAATTTGGCTCCCATGCCTGATCTTGAAGAATATGCAAGAATCTTGCAACATCTTGCCATAGAGCAGGAGCAGGATCGCATCACTCTTCGTCATGACCCAGAACTAGAAGTGTGAGAACCCGACCCCTAATTTCTTGGTTTAGTGTGATTTTAATCATGATTTAGTTTTCTCAGTGGTTTTAGTGGTTGTTTGTTTAACTCTTTTAGTTTAACTACCCTCTCCTTTGGTTTTGAAAAGTTTTGAGAACCTTCCTAACTTGTGGGACCCTTTTGGGGGTTCTTATTGAGATTTTGTGTGAACTTGGGATTTATTTTGATTTCCAAAAAAATTGTGTTTTCATCCCATTTAACTTATATTGTTAATCCCTACAACTTTCATGTTGGACCCGTCCTCGTTTGAAACTCCTAAACCCGACTTTTCTCAATTTGAGGGCAAAACAGTCTTTTTACCCAAAATCTGGACACGATTTTCAATGTCACCAAAACCCGTAAAATATATACTTTTTGGAAACTAGAAATTTCGTTGATCAACTTTGTCTTCTTCGTCGAACCGATTTGAGGTCCCGAAATGCATGTTTTTAGCCCGGCAAATGTTTTAAGTTGTGGGACCCATCTCCCCTTTGTTATAAAAGGAACCCTTCTTCTCTTCTCTTCTTCCTTGACCTAATCTCTAAGAGAGGAGCAGCCCATCAGCCATAGTTTTTCTCCATCCCTTTCTTGTTTTCTCCATCTCATAGCACCACCAAACCATTACTAAACCTAGATTGGACTCTACCATTTTCATCCTCATCTCAAGAGCTATCCATTGATGTCATTTTTGAAGAAAACCAAGCTTTTCAAGATTTCCTTTGAACAACCTCTTGCTTTTTGAAGAGCTTCCAAGTAAGGGATCCTTGTAATCTTTTGGATTTGTATTCTCCTACCCTTTGAGAAGCTTTGTTTTGATTATTAGAAGTTTTCCTTTTTATTTTGTTTGGTTTTGCCATTTTAGGGTTTTATTTTTGGGGGTTTTGCTTGTAGCTTGGATCTTGGCTTGGAAAGTTGGTTTAGAGCTTGGATTGCTTGTTAGAAGACCAAGGCAAGTGGATGAATTGATTTATTTTCATTGATTATGTTTTATACAAAGGTGTAGCTTTCATTAATGATTTTCATTACTTATGCTTTACTTCATGACATGCTTTTATTGAGATTTGAAATACACTCTTTAGTGTATCTTTCTAGTATATTGCATTCTTGAAAATGGTATCTTGATGATATTAAGTTTTGACTTGTTTCATGTGATGGATTTCTTTTGGGTTGAATGTGAATGGAATGGATGATTTGATGGAAGAATGGATGTAGTTGAATGGGGAATTTGAAGTGTTGAGAATGAAGTTTTGATTGCTTGAAATGGAGGATCTTTTAGCTCACTTTATTACAGGGATCTGACCCTTGAAAATGAGGAGTGTTTGGAGAAAGAAGGGACTGAAAACAGCTTCAGAATTCTGTGTCCGCGGTAACGTCGGTTAGCTGTCGGTCAGCCTGTCGGTTAATCGACAGCCAACCGAGGTGGACCGAAACCCTCTCGGTTCCAATTCCAGAGAGCAGATTTCCATCAGGAAATCTGTCAGTCAGCTGTCGGCTGACCGAACTCCCTAGTTCGGTCGACCGAGAGCCAACCGACAGATCTTTCGGTTCATTTTCCAGAGAGCAACAAACTTCCTGACAGTCAGCGCCGGTCAGCCGTCGGCTAGCCGACATCCCAGTTCGGCTGACCGACAGCCAACCGAGGAGCTGACCGACAGCAATTGTATTGTTTTCTTCTTGAAGAACCATAGGGAACTATATTGGAGGAAAGTGAGGAATTGTACAGAAGAAGAAATTCCATCATCATGACTGTGTTGTTTAGGTCTTTTAGATTTGTTAATGTATATAAGGCCCCGGAATGTTTTCAATTCTTAAAGAGTACCAAATGTATATCAAACCTAACATACGGGACCCTAGTTACATTGATTTAAATCTTGGACTTTCAACACTTGGCCCGGAGAATATGAGAAATCCATTCATGCTTTATTTTGACCGAATTTCACTTGTACACTTGAAATCTCGTGTTTTATGACTAGACTTACCCGACAGTATTGTAATTCATGTTTTTAGCATTGTTGCTAGCCCGTACAGGCCGGACCGATACAGATATGCTTTTGTGCTTATGAGCACCCCGTCCCGTCATATGTATTTATTTGATTTGATTTCTTGTATATGACCCATGAGAATAAAACCTTGAGGCAATATGGGGCCAGAGCTTTGTAGTGCGAGCCCATGAGCCAAAAAGAGAACATGCATAATGTATTTGTTTTGTTTACTTGCATATAACCTATGAGTCGGCACCATTAAGCTTGGATAACCTTGTCAGTCTGATCCACTGACTTGGAGATTCCCCACTTGTCCCGCCAGCTGCAGTTTGGATCCTGATGCCCGGTTTATTTAACCTTGGTCATGTCCTGATACCGCAGATTGCTACTGTGGTTCCTGATGCCCGGCTCGCTACCGTGGTCATGTCTTGTATATAGTATATATGTATATGTAAATTTCGTTGTTCCTGCTCACTTCGGTGACAGAGGTCAACGCCTTGATATGCTTGCTCTAACACTTCGGTGATAGAGGATTTAGCTTTGTGTGGTTGCCATCTTGATAGTTCCCGATCCTTGATACCCGTACTGTTTTATATTGATCATGTCTTTTCTTAATAAAGGATGCATTATTTATAAATGTTTATTGTTTATACATGTTTTAAAAGAGTTCCCGATTTGGGAAATGTTTATTGTTTATACATGTTTTAAATGAGTCCCCGATTTGTGAAATGTTTGTCGTTTATACACGTTCTAAATGAGTTCCAGATTTGTGAAATGTTATTGTTTATACCCGCTTTAAATGAGTTTCGGAATTGTAAAATGTTCACGTTTTATACATGCTTTAAAGGAATACATGCTTTGCCAAATATCCGTGTTTCATACCCGATTTATATGAATACATGATTTTTTCAGATATTCATGATTTCCGATACATTTTTATTATGTACAATTTTGATCAGACAGTATGATTTATTTCATGTTTTACCATTCAGTCTATTGTTATATCTTTTCACCCACCCGCCAGACCGTCGTGTCTGACCCACTACTTTGGTACTCAGGTCCAGACTTCTTCACCCGAGACGAGTGCACGTGTTGGCTGCGGAGCCATGAGCTTACAGGTTGTTTGTCGGCTATGTCATGTAGACAATGAGCTTGACATCGGGATTACGTCACATATGGGTAGTGATCATTAGCTTGTTTTCTTGTATGGCTTCTATTAGCCTTTTTCTTGGGATTTGTAATTAATACACATTGTTATTTGTAACTTGAACATATATGGGATTGTAATACCCTGTTACTGTCAGCTCTGTACTTTATTGTGATGGTTCATTCCAGTCTGAATTGGATCATTGATAAGATGACTTATGCTTGGGTTGAATGCGGTGCGGAATCCAATGGCCACGGATTCCAAGTCGCAACACCATAAAAGCTTCCGCTAAATATTCAGAGGTGTTGGAATTTGTAATCCTCACACACGCGGATCTTGGGAGAAACATAACTCTCAATTCACGGACCCCGGGTTTGGGGTCGTGACAGGAAGTCCCTGAAAATCAACGGGAACTCCCTCCCTCAACTCCTGAAAATGGAGAAAACAATTGGATCGATGATCCTCTCACATCTGAGGATGAGTCTGATTCCCAACAGTCTACACTGGGAGCATCTCCTATCAGGATAACCTGCAATGCAATAGCTCAGGACGACAGTGCCTCTGAAGCTTCCGAAGACACGTACTCCCCAACCGGTAGCGTATCTTCCGGAGCTACATCCTCTCAGGTGAGTTCCACTGAGATAACATCCTCTCAACCTTCGTCTCCTGAAGCTGTGACATCGAAGTTCAAGCCACTCCCGATTGGTCATCTTGAAGAAACTTCTGCCAATGAAATCTTCTTCAATGAAAACTCAGTCAATTGGTCCCAAATACCCGATCTCACGGGCAATGTCTGGGCTAATAAAGAAAAGTTGCCGGCTGCTGTTCAGGACTTGTTCCCGGAAATTGCTCCGTGCAACACAATCACTGAAGACGCCAATGCTGTTACAGAGACGTCCTCAGCAAAGGATCAACCCCTTGATCCTGAGAACGATCTTCCAAAAGAAGACCCTTCTCTAGAGGCTCTTGAAGTTGGTAGAGGTACCCGTTCTGGCCGGGATTACCACAAAAATTACAATCAACCCTCTTCTTCTTATGTAAATCCTTCAGGAAAGCAAGCTGTAAGCGCCCCCAGTGGCAAAAATAATGAAAATGCAGGCCCGAAGGAGGCTTTCAAGTACGACTTGATTGAGCACTTCAAACAAATACCTGCACGTCTGCACATCCTTGACTTATTGCGAATGTCTCCACAAACTCGTGATAGTCTCATTACAGAATTACAAAGGCTGAATATGGATGTCGACAAACATGCCCCACAAGTCCTACAAATTGAAATGGACTATAGGGTCAAAAAATCAAAGACTCCCTCAAAGGGAGAAAAGAAGAAAACTGAGGGATCAAGCAATGAATGCCTCTTGGTACAAAAAGCAGCAAGTGCAACAATTGCCTTCGATAAGGGTGACCTCCTCCTAGGCGAAGCAAAGCACAACCGTCCCTTGTACTTTACGGGGTACGTCAAAGAAATGCCAGTACAAAGGGTTCAGATCGATCCAGGTTCTGCACTCAACCTTATCTCCACTTCGGCTCTTGAAAAGTTGGGCATCCCACCCAACAAGCTGAGCCACACATCCGTATCTATCTTTGGATACGATGGGAGTACTCAAAGGCCTATCGGCAAAATCAGGTTCAAATTGCAAATCGGTAATCTTATCTCTGAGGTCACTGTGTATGCAATAAAAACCCCCTCATGCTACAATAGCCTTCTCGGACGTCCTTGGATACACGAGAACGGTGTTGTCCCTTCAACTCACATCAATGCATCAAGTTCGTCGGCGACGACGGCATGGTACATCGTGTCTTTACGGACAGAAAACCCTTCAAAGGTAAAGAAGTCCACTTTGCAGACTCCCAGATGTATGAAGGAGAAAAGGAAGAAGAGGAAATAGCACCCCCTGCTGAAAATCTCAAGAAAGATAAAGGCAAGGCTCCTCAAAAATCACCGGAAGAAAACAAACCCTCCGGCAAATTAGAAGAGAGTAGTCAATCTCCCTTCGTCATCTCCCTCAAGAATTCAAAACCTTTGGTCATCACGACTAAAGTGAAGAAGGCGAAACAAAAGTCTGGGGGCAAATTTGTTATTTCTCTCGTGTCCATCATGCAAGACACAGACTTGGACTCAGAGCCAGAAGACGATGCATCGTCAAGCCAAGCTGACACTCAGCAAGTTCAGCCTGCTCTCACTCCGATGGAGACACCTGCTGATGTAGAAGATCCTACGTCTGCTACCTTTGTTGTGCTGGCAACATCACCAAAGCAAAGACCGATCTTCTTTCATAGATCGGATGCTTCTTCATCAAGTTCCTTGCTTGAACCTTTCCAAAATGAAGGTATGCCTCAACTATCTCTATATAGTCCTGTGGCACAAGCTATCATGAAGAAAATGGGCTTTGACGCTCAGAACCCAGTCGGTTTGGGAGAAGGCCGTGGTATTCTCACGCCATTGGGGCCCGCCTTGACCAAAAGCCAGCTGGAAGATTGGAGACTCTATGGATATGTAGAAAAGTCTTCACATGGGTTAGGGTATGATCCTGATACCCCCCTGAGACAGTTGACACAAAGGCTTAAAAGTCGATTTACCGACCAAGCCTCAACATCTCAAGTCCATAAAGACATCGATCTCCCTGGATATCTCTTTGAAGAGTCGTTTGACAAAGATCCAGGAAGCTCCTCCAACTGGTACGATTTCTCTGATGATGAAGAGGAATCGCCCGATGACACAGACGCGTGGCATCCTGACCCAGAAGAACCCTCGTCTCCAAAAGAAATACTAGACTCAACAGGCGATTGGGACTATCTCATAGCAAGCCTTGAGGAGATCACCAATCAAGAAAATCCATGGAAAGGAACAGAGCCTTGGTCTGGTAATGCAGTTGAAACTCCAGAAGGTTTCGTTGAGTTGGAAGCCTCCGAAAATATTGTGGAGGAACCACCTTCGAACCTTCCGACAGAAGATCCTGTTCAAAAGATAAACTTGGGAACACCTGATAACCCACGTCCTATTTTCATAAGCAAGAATATAAAGGATGATGAGTTACCCGAGTATATCTCTTTTCTTCGTGAGTTCGTTGATTGTTTTACTTGGTCTTACGCTGAAATGCCTGGTTTAGACCCCAAAGTAGCAGTCCACAAACTCAATCTTCAAGAAGACATCAAGCCTGTCAAACAAGGCCAAAGAAGATTCCGTCCGGATGTGATGGATAAAATTGAACAAGAAGTTCAAAAACTCAAAAGCGTTGGCTTCATCCGTGAGGAACAACATCCTGAATGGTTGGCCAACATTGTCCCCGTGACAAAAAATGGGCAGATCAGAGTCTGTATTGACTATAGAGACTTGAATGGCGCTTGCCCTAAAGATGAATTCCCGCTCCCCATACCAGAGGTAATGATTGACAATACCTGTGGATTCGAGCAAATGACATTCATGGATGGCTTCTCTGGCTACAATCAGATAAAGATGCATCCTGAAGATGAAAAGCACACTTCAATTCGGACTCCATTTGGCGTGTATTGCTACACTGTCATGCCATTTGGTATGAAAAATGCTGGTGCCACATTTCAGAGGGCTATGATGAAAATAGTCCAAGATATGCAGCACAAGACGGTCGAATGTTATGTTGATGACCTCACCGTCAAAAGTAGAAGAAAAGAAGAGCATCTCAAAGATCTTCGGGAAGTCTTCCTCCGACTCCGCAAACACAAACTGCGGATGAATCCTCTAAAATGCTTCTTCGGCGTCTCGTCGGGTAAGTTTCTCGGATTCCTTGTTCGGAAAGCTGGAATAGAACTTGACCCCATAAAAGTCAAGGCTATTCTAGAAATGCCCTCTACAAGAACCTTGAGAGAATTAAAAGGGCTCCAAGGAAGATTGGCCTACATCAGACGGTTCATCTCCAATCTTTCGGGGAAATGCCGTCCATTCTCTCGATTGATGAAAAAGGGTGTGGACTTTGTCTGGGATGCCGACTGTGAAGCCGCATTTCAAGATATCAAGTCATACCTGACCAAACCTCCAGTGTTAGCTGCCCCTGCCACTGGAAAACCATTCATCTTGTACACAAGAGCTCTTGATCATTCTGTAGGCGCTCTGCTTGCACAAGAGAATGGTGAGGGAAAGGAAGCTGCTCTATATTACCTTAGCCGCATGCTAGTAGGTGCAGAGCATCGTTACTCTCCAGTCGAAAAAGAATGCCTTGCAGTGATGTTCGCCGTACAAAAGCTACGTCACTACTTGCTTTCCAACACAGTCTACCTCGTCTCAAGGATCAACCTCTTGAAGGTCCTTGTTACAAAAGCAGGTTCTCTCGATGCACGACTGGCAAAATGGTCCATCCTTCTATCACAATTTGATATTACGTATGTGCCACAAAAAGCAATCAAAGGCCAAGCTCTAGCAGATTTCCTCGCAGAGCATCCATTGCCTAAAGATTCACCACTTAGAGATGATCTCCCAGACGAACCCGTCTACAACGTGGAGACCTTCTCGCCAAATGCCTCCTGGGACATATACTTTGACGGTGCAACCAGGACAAATGAAAAAAGACAGCTGATCTCGGGAGTTGGCATCCTCTTTGTTAGCCCTAACAGATACATGATTCCACATGCTTTCTCGCTATTGGAACCATACACAAACAATGCAGCTGAATACCAAGCTTTGATCCTAGGATTGGAACTCGCCATTGAATCCGGTATCACCATGCTGGAAGTCTTTGGAGACTCTCAACTGATCGTCAACCAAATGAATCAGAAATATGAAGTCAGGAAGCCTGATCTGCTGCCTTACTACAACAAGGCACAATCGCTTCTGCAAAAGTTTGACATCTGCAACATCACCCACATTCGTAGAGGTGAAAACATCCGTGCAGATGCCCTGGCTGGACTTGCTGCATCTATCGCAATTCAAGAAGGGGAAAACATGCAAATTACAGTGTGTGAGAGAAGGATCCTCCCTCCTCTTAACACACACCAAGCAGTTGCTGAATGCCACAGAGTGGTTGGAAGTCGGATCTCTATCCTTCAAACTTCAATCAGCGACTGGAGGGATCCGTTCATTGATTACACTATGTTCGGAATCCTACCTGAAGATCCAAAAGAACGGGTAAGCATCCAAAGGCGAGCCCCAAACTTTCATTTGGATATCCCTTCAAAGATCCTTTACAGGAAATCCTTCAATGGAGTACTCTTACGCTGCTTGTCACAACAAGAAGCTGAAGAAACACTCAAAGAAGTTCACGCTGGTCTTTGTGGAGCTCATCAGGCTGGTCCCAAGCTCTACGACCAAATCAAAAGGTTGGGTTACTACTGGCCTACCATGGTACCCGACGCAATGCAATTTGCTAAGCGCTGCCAACAATGCCAAGTTCATGGAGACTACATTCACATGCCTCCAGAATGGCTGCATCCTACAGCAATCTCATGGCCTTTTGAAGCATGGGGCATGGACATCATAGGTCCTATCTCTCCCCCTTCAAGCAAAGGTCATCGCTTCATCTTCGCCGCTACGGATTATTTCTCCAAGTGGTCAGAAGCATTTGCGTTCAACGAAATGAAGACCTCATCAGTTCTTCAGTTCCTGCGCACCAACATCATTTGTCGTTTCGGCATACCCAAAAGATTCGTCCATGATAACGGACCACAATTCCGGGATCATCGATTCTACAGGTTTTGCGACAAATATAAAATCCAAAACTGTCCTTCGACTCCATACAATCCGGCAGCAAACGGATTAGCAGAAGCGTTCAACAAGACACTCTGCAAAATCCTCAAGAAAATGGTCTCTAGTCACAAAAGAGACTGGAGCGACAAACTGTCTGAAGCTTTGTGGGCCTATCGAACCACCGTTCGAGGACCAACCCATAGCACACCTTTCTCCTTGGTCTATGGATGCGAAGCTGTCGTGCCATTAGAAGTCCAAATTCCTTCTCTGAGGGTATCTCTACAAAATGACATGACTCAAGAAAGCAATACGAAATTACGACTTCATGAGCTGGACAATCTCGATGAGAGACGGCTCGAAGCTCGACAAAGCATTGAACTTTACCAAGCACGCATGGCAGGATCTTTTGACAAAAGGGTCCGGCAACGAGCCTACAAAAGGGGTGACTTGGTTCTTGCGGTAAAAAGACCAATGGTCTTCGCACACAAATCCAAAGGCAAATTTGAACCAAAATGGGAGGGACCCTACGTCATCGACAAGGTCTTCTCCAACGGCGCATATGCCTTCCTAAACATGGAAGGCGACAGATGTATGCTGCCTATCAACGGTAAGTTCTTGAAGCGGTACTACCCTTGAAGACTTACCCAACTGGGTAAGAGCAATGCCTGTATGGCCAAAACCTGTTCTCAGGTACTCGCTCGTCAAACCCACTTTCTTTAGAATTTTCATATCAAATGTCAAAATTTCTAGAGATTCAAAAACAATGCTTACTTTTATCGTTTCATTGTTCAAAAATAAAAAAATCCAAGTTTAGGAGCCTCTCCCTGACTTGACCAAAACTTTCGATCCTTGAACCAAAATTCATCGTTTGAAACAAAAATCCGGATTCAGGGATTTCCACCCTAGTCCACCTTACCTTTTACCGCCAAATGGTTTTAGGTCAAAATTTACGACCCTCGTGTCTTTAAACAAAAAAAAAATGGTTTTTCAAAAACCGCGGGGAAGTGACACTTAGTCGATACTCGCAAAACTCAAAAAATCGGAAGGATGCGAACCCCATTCGATACTTCCAAAACCTTTAAAATCGTGGAGACACAACATTTCAGTTGATATCCACAACCCAAATTTCAAAGGTTCGAGAAAACCTAAAATCGTGGAAACGCAACATTTCAGTTGATATCCACAATCCAAATTTCAAATGGTTCGAGAAAACCTCAAAAATCGCGGAGAAACGACATCAAGTCAATACCCGCAAAACCAAAAGTTTTGGGAAACGCAGGGAAGCGACGCTTAGTCGATATTTGCACCCCAATCTGCGAGGAAGTGACATTCCATCAATACTCGCAAAACCGAATGAGCAAGGAAGCAACATTCCATCGATACTTGCAAGACCATTCAGCTGGGAGGCGACATTTAGTCGATACCTGCATTTTGAAAACCAAAACTTGGCTATAAACGCCAAAATCCGGCTATAAATGCCAAAAATTCGGCTATAAATGCCAAAAACAAAAATTTTTCGGCTATAAACACCAAAATCGGCTTTCATGCCAATAAAACAAAACTTGGTTTTAAAAAAACTCGGCTATAAATGCCAAAATCTGGCTATAAACGCCAAAACTCGGCTATAAACGCTAAATCCGGCTATAAATGCCAAAAACAAAATTTTTCGGCTATAAACGCCAAAATCAGCTTTCATGCCATCTCAAAATCGGCTCTCATGCCACAAACAAAATTTTTGGCTCTCATGCCATCTCAAAATTCGGCTATAAACGCCAAAATTCGGCTATAAATGCCAAAAAAAAAATCGGCTATAAACGCCAAAATTTGGCTATAAATGCCAAAATTCGGCTATAAATGCCAAGACAAACAAAACAAAATTTGGCTTCTATGCCATTCTAAAATTCGGCTTTCATGCCATCGAAAATTTTGGCTCCCATGCCGCAAAACAAATTTTGGCTCTTACGCCACAAAATTAGGCTTTCTCGCCATCCAAATTTTGGTTTTCAAACCATCAAAAACAAGGCTTTCCGCCACAAAAATTGGCTTTCATGCCCAAAACAACCCTTTGACAAAAGATTTTCACAAAATGACAACCTTTTGATCAAATCCTTAAACAAACATTCCCATCAAACTTTTGCTCAAAATTGTTTAAGTGAAAGAAAGGGGATACAAAATATAGTAACCAAATTGTTTATACATGGAGGTACCAAAAAAAAGAAAAAGGAAAACGAGTTTGTTACAACTCAGGAGCTCAATCCTACATGGTCTTCAACCAAAGGTTCAACTCCTCAAGCAAACCCTTGGCCTTAACTTCCAAAGTTTTTAGGCCACGCTTTTTCAAAATATCCCCATAAAACGCGGCGGAATGCAGTGACCCATCTGCAGCACGAGGAAGTTCTTCCCAGAGGACTTGCCACTGCTCATGCTCCTGAGTCTTCCTCCGGACATTACCTTCAGCTTCCTCAACCTGGCGAATAAGAGTCACCTCTTTCTCCCAAGCCTGCTGAACAACCGCATTGGAAGATCTAGCAGACCGACGAGGTGCGTCAGTAACAGGACATTTACCTTGTTTGTTCTAGAAGAACTGCCTGCAAAAGATGGAAGAGAAAAGATCAATCAACATCAAAATGACAGAATTCTGCTACAAAAAATTCTAGCAAAATTTTGACATGGTTCCGGGGCAATTCCAAAGAAAAGGAAAATACTCCGAAAAAGACAGGAAGCCTGAAGATGAGCTCAACATCGCTGCGAGCTCATAGTCAGTGGAGAACTCTCAAAGAAGGCTTGAACTCAACATCGCTGTGAGAACAAGCCAATCTCATCAAACTTCCGCAAAATATGGAAAAGAGCTCAACATTGCTGCGAGCTTCAGAATCCAAAAATTGCAAAACTTCCTCAAAATCCAGCAAGACCGAGAAAGAGCTCAACATCGCTGCGAGCTCAAAATCCCAACACTTGCAAAAGATTTTCAGGTATGCATCATCATACTTCCAAGTCTATTTACCAAAACTCATGCATCAAAAATATATCATCATGCATTAAATGCTAGGAAAACCTTGACCAAAGTTTGACCAATTCCAACCCAATTTGGTCAAAACCAATCAAACTTTGTCCAAGTCAAAAATCATGTTGGCTTGACCTAGAGACTCTAGCCTTCTATCTTGATGCATCAAACAAAAAAAAAATGCATACATATTGAAATTGCATAGCCTCATTGTCATAGTGAGCAACCAAGAAAAAAAAAATGGGCTTTTAATCAGGCAAAAAATCCCTCTTACCAAGAGCATACAAAAATGGTTCCATGCCTCTTTTGAGTTGATTGAACCATACAAAAAAAAATTCCAAGCCCCATTAGCTTCCAAAGAATCAAACCATCCAGCCTCATTACCAAATTGAGCCAAAATCTTGAAATTGACATTCCACAAAAATCCAAACCACTCTAATAGACCCACACAGTCCCAAAGAGTGACCAAAAACCAAATCCTGGTCCCCTAACTTGCCACATACAGCTTGTTAGGTCACAAGACCAAAGCCAAAAACCAAATCCTGATCCCCTAACTTGCCACGTATAGCCTGTTAGGTCTACAAGATCAAAACCAAACCGATCCCCTAACCTGCCATATATAGCTGGTTAGGTCACAAGATCAAAAACAGAAACCCAAATCCACATCCCTGATGTCATCTTCAAAACTTTGCCTCGAGATGGTACTTGATTCCTTTCATTACCATAAAATTCCCCTGGAAGCTTACTCAAAAACTCTTGGTCAAGACACAAGCTCTCCTTCAATAATCTCTTTGAGGCACATCGACTACAAAAGTCAAGCAACTCGTCGCTGTACCTCGAGGGGGCATTTGTTGACACCAAAAATGTCACTTTGCCTCTTCAACATCAAGAAAGCTGCATGAAGTCGCAACCTGCCATAAATAGGCAATGCAACTTCTCCAAAAAATCAAATCTTGTCAGAATCAAACAAAAACTACAAGATCCTTCAAGACAGCCAAGGGAGGAGTACACAAGGAGTTTCGGGCCATTTCAGAATCATTTGGCCTAACTTCGCTTCTCCGACAGCTAAATTGGCGCTCCCGGCGGCGACATCATCGAAGACGTCAAAACTTCGATCAGAGCCTACGGATGACTCCAGCATGTCTCAAAAGGGCTCCATGCCAAATTTCAAGTCAAACCGACAACGTTTGACCCTCCATCAATGCTCGAGCTGCAAAATCAAGCCTCCCGGCGGCGGGAACCACCGAAGCCTTTGCTCATCAAACCAAGTGCATGAGTGGCTTCAACATGCTTCCAAAAGGCTGCACGTCGAATTTCAGGTCATTCCGACAACGTTTGACCAGGTTTCGACTCTCCGAAAGAAAATCAAGCCTACCGGCGGCGGAGCTCCCCGGGACCATGGTTTCCAAGACAGAGCCTGTGGATCATCTCAAAATGACTCCAATAGGTTCCCTATCAAATTTCAGGTCAATCGGACATCGTTTGACCGCACATCAACTCGCGGCATCTCCCTCGCGGCAAAATCAAGTCTACTAGCGATGGGACCCCAAACGGCTTCAAAACTCAAACAAAAGCCTATGGTTGGTCTTATTTATTGCTCAGGAGACTTCACCTCAAATTTCAGGTCATTCCGACATCGTTTGACCAAGTTTCAGCTTCTGGCGGGAAATCAGCAGCTCTACGCGACAAAGTCTTCGGCTTTCCCGGAAAATTGGAAACTTTGCACTCTAAAAATGCAAGGATTCTCATCAGGTTTTCTACAAGGAAATCAAGCCAATAAATGAGAAGAAATGTCAGGAAAAATACAGAAGAAAACGGCGACGAAAAAGACTGCAAAATGGACCAAAAAGGGGAGAAAAACCTCCAGGGTCGCAGCCCGCGACCCTGGCTCATGGTCGCCGGCGACCATGGCCCATGGTCGCCGGTGACCATGGAAGTCCGGGTCACCGGATTTTTCGCCGGTGACCCGTTTTTCCGTCCCTTTTCGCGTTTCGCGCACTTTGGCCCCTGTGGTTTCCTGAAAATGTGATTTTTAGTGCTTGAAATTGACTCATATCCGACGACATCTCAGATCCGCCATCAAAAGCATAAAATCATCATTGATCGCTCCAAGATCGCCGACCGGTTGACCTAAAAAGTGCTCTTTCTGTCCGACCGATCGAGAAATCGACAAGACAGATATCACCGGCCCGCTGCTAGCTATCAATGTTTGAAATTACACGGTCATCCGATGTCGATCAGCATGTAGATCCATCGGTGATCATCTCCAAAAGAATCCCAAAAGACGCGGCGCGGCCCGCGACTCTTCAACTGCTCGGCGACCATTTAATGCAGTTAATTGACTAGCTTTATTGCAGTCATTAATTCATTTCTTTGGACGGCCCAATCAGAAGCAAGCATCCAGGAGTTACAAATCAATTAAATCATGACATTCAAGCCATGAAACTCCTCCCATTATGGTAATTAAGGTGATTAAAAGCCCTTAATCTCCATCGGCCAATCAGATTCAAGGAAAAAGGAGTTACAAAATCAAGAAATAAATCTTGTAACTCCTCCCATTAAAGCCATTAAAGCCCATAAACTCTCCTAATGGCTACCAAGAGCCTATAAATAGGAGAGCTTTCCAAGAAGAAAGGGATCGGAAAAGGACGAACGGAAAACCGAAGATCGAAAATCAAAAGGTGCAGAGAATCCCGAATTCCAGACAGACAGAGTCTAGAGAAAGAGAGAAAATTCTGCCGAAATTATACATCAAGCACCACTACAAGGTGACAAAAAGTCCCTTGGGGGGTACTCCCCCCCAAGGTCCTTGCCTTCTCCCGCTGCCTCCAATGGCTTAGACGTGGCTTTTCAGCCCGTCTACTTAGCTTTTTATTGGACATAGGACCTTCTCTTGGTCTTTGTCCTCTAAAAACCTGAGGTTATAGCCAAGCCAAGCGAATCAAGAGCATCCTCTGTTCTCATCTGCATGGATGATGGCGAAGCCCATACATGGCTTGCAACCGTCAATCTGAACGAGTCCCCCACAATCTCCTGAAAAGTTAGATCCTCCTTTTCTTGCTTTTCATTGTAGTTTGTATTTTTCTAAAAGAGGTAAAAATCACAACTCTTGTCTTTCATTATTGATGAGAATTGTAAATCGGCTATAAACGCCAAAATCGGCTATAAATGCCAAAAAAAATCGCCTTTCACGGCAAACCAAGAAAATGTCTCTTTTCTTAAATATTTGTGCAATGGAAAACTTGAAAGAAGTTGATTTCCTTTTTACTTGCGAAGGTTGATCTCCGGATTACCACTTGCAATTCCAAGTAAAATAGAAAATCTGGCACACCCACACAAAGAAATGTTGATGCACGCTTCAGCCCCCCGAGAGCGAAAGGGCCGGACCCGACGGACTCCCACGTCCGCCGACCCCGGTAGCACCCTCGGCAGGAGCGCGTTCCATCAAGAAACAGAGCCTCAGTCTGAAAATTTCTCTGGCACTCAAGAAGGTCTTGTTGAGTTGGAAGTCTCCGAAAATACTGTGGAGGAACCACCTTCAAACCTTTTGACAGAAGACCCTATTCAAAAGATAAACTTGGGAACACCTGATAACCCACGTCCTGTATTCATAAGCAAGAATATAAAGGATGATGAGTTACCCGAGTATATCTCTTTTCTTTGCGAGTTCGTTGATTGCTTTGCATGGTCTTATGTTGAAATGCCTGGCTTGGATCCCAAAGTAGCAGTCCACAAGCTCAACTTGCAAAAAGAAATCAAGCCTGTTAAACAAGGCCAAAGAAGATTTCGTCCCGACGTGATGGACAAAATCGAACAAGAAGTTCAGAAACTCAAAAACGTTGGCTTCATCCGCGAAGAACAGTATCCTGAATGGTTAGCCAACATCGTCGCCGTGACAAAGAAAAAGGGCAGATAAGGGTCTGTATTGACTACAGAGACCTGAATAATGCATGTCCTAAAGATGAATTCCTGCTCCCCATATCAGAGGTGATGATTGACAACACCTATGGGTTCGAGCGAATGACATTCATGGATGGATTCTCTGGCTACAATCAGATAAAGATGCATCCTGAAGATGAAAGGCATACGTCATTTCGCACACCATTTGGCGTGTATTGCTACACTGTCATGCCATTTGGTCTGAAAAATGCAGGTGCAACATATCAGAGGGCTATGATGAAAATATTCCAAGATATCCAGCACAAGACGGTCGAATGCTATGTTGACGACCTCGCCATCAAAAGTAGAAAAAAAGAAGACCATCTCGACGATCTTTGAGAAATCTTCCTTCGACTTCGTAAACACAAATTGCGGATGAATCCACTAAAGAGCTTTTTCGGTGTCTCATCGGGTAAGTTTCTTGGATTCATAGTACGGAAAGATGGAATAGAACTTGACCCTACCAAAGTCAAGGCTATCCTGGAAATGCCATCTCCCAAAACCCTAAGAGAATTAAAAGGGCTTCAAGGAAGGTTGGCCTACATTCGACGGTTCATCTCCAATCTATCAGGGAAGTGTCATCCTATCAGGGAACCACCGAAGTCATCACTCATGAAACAAAATACATGAATGGCTTCAACATGCTTCCAAAAGGCTGCACGTCGAATTTCTGGTCATTCCGACAACGTTTGACCAGGTTTCAATGCTCCGAGAGAAAATCAAGCCTACCGGCGGCGGAGCAACCCGGGACCATGACATCCAAAACGGAGCTGATGGAATGTCTCAAAATGACTCCAATAGGCTCCTCGTCAAATTTCAGGTTAATCGGACATCATTTGACCACATATCAAAGCTCGGCATTTTCCCCGCAACAAAATCAAGTCAAGCATCGATGGGACCACAAACGGCTTCAAAACTCAAATAAAAGCTCATGGTTGGTCCTATCCACTACTCAAGAAGCTTCACCTCAATTTTCAGGTCACTCCGACATCGTTTGACCTACTTTCGACTCTTGACGGAAAATCGGCTACAAAGTCTTCGGCTTTCCCGAAAAAGGGAAACTTTGTGCTCCGATTTCGCGCGGGTTCTCGTCAAGATTTCTCTAAGAAAATCAAGTCAATAATTGAGGAAAAAATGTCAAGAAAAATACAGAAGAAAAAAGGAAAGAAAAGGATGAAAAAACGGCCGAAAACGACACTCAGCGACCAAACAGGCCAAAGACCTATGGTTGCCGGCGACCCTGCAAATCCGGGTCGCCGGATTTTGCACCAAAAGCCCCGTTTTTCGATCCTTTTCGCGTTTCGGGTGTTCCTGCCTCTCTAATTTTCTGAAAATCCAATGTTTTATGCTTGAAAATGACTGATCTTCACCGACATCTCGGATCCGCCGTCAAAAGCATGAAATCATCACCGATCGCCTCAAGATCGCCAACCGGCTGACCAAGAAAGTGCACTTTATGTCTGACTGATCGTGAAATCGACAAGACAGATGTCACCGGCCCACCAACATCAATCAATGTCTGAGATTGCACTGCAATCCGACATCAAACAATGCGTGGATCCACCTGTGATGATCGCAAGAAGAATCTCAAAAGGCGCAGCGCGGCCCGCGACTCTTCACATGCCTTGGCAACCAGTTAATGACGTTAATTGACCCGTTTATGACAACTTAATGAGGTCATTAACTCATTATTTTGGACGGCCCAATCAGATTCAAGCATTTGGGAGTTACAAATCCAAGCAATCATGGCATTTAACCCATGAAACTCCCATCATCATGAAGCTTAAAGGGAATTAAAAGCCCACTACCTTCATCGGCCAATCACAAGCCATGAAAAAGGAGTTACAAAATCAACTTGTAACTCCTCATCAATTCTCTCATCATGGCTATCAATGCTCATAATCACCTCATGGCTATCAAAGGCCTATAAAAGGAGATCCATTTCCAAGAGAGAAGGGATCATCATCAACACATCTATCGGTGATGGAACGCGCTCCGAGGCGCCGTGGGGCGGCTACCGGGGTCGGCGGAACGTGGGAGTCCGTCGGGTCCGGCCCTTTCGCGCCCTGGCGGGCCTGAAGCGTCCATCAACATTTCTTTGTATGGGTGTGCCAGATTTTCTATTTTACTTGGAATTGCAAGTGGTAATCCGGAGATCAACCTTCGCAAGTAAAAAGGAAATCAACTTCTTTCAAGTTTTCCATTGCGCATATATTTAAGAAAAGAGACATTTCCTTGATTTGCCGTGAAAGGCGATTTTGTTTGGCATTTATAGCCGATTTTGGCGTTTATAGCCGATTTACAATTCTTATCAATAATGAAAGACAAGAGTTGTGATTTTTTGTCTCTTTAGAAGAATACAAACTACAATGAAAAGCAAGAAAAGGAGGATCTAACTTTTCAGGAGATTGTGGGGGACTCGTTCAGATTGACGGTCGCAAGCCATGTATGGGCTTCGCCATCATCCATGCAGATGAGAACAGAAGATGCTCTTGATTCGCTTGGCTTGGCTATAACCTCAGGTTTTTAGAGGACAAAGACCAAGAGAAGGTCCTATGTCCAATAAAAAGCTAAGTAGACGGGCTGAAAAGCCACGTCTAAGCCATTGGAGGCAGCAGGAGAAGGTAAGGACCTTGGGGGGGGGGGGGGGGGGTGCCCCCCAAGGGACTTTTGTCACCTTGTAGTGGTGGCCGGTGCAGAACTTCAGCAGAGTTTTTCTCTCTTTTTTCTTTCTCTGGATACGAGCTCGGGATTCTTTCCGATCGATCGATCTCGATTTTCTGATCCCCATTTCAATGGAATGCTCTCCTATTTATAGGCTTTTGGTAGCCATTTAGGAGAGTTTATGGGCTTTAATGGCTTTAATGGGAGGAGTTACAAGATTTATTTCTTGATTTTGTAACTCCTTTTTCCTTGAATCTGATTGGCCGATGGAGATTAAGGGCTTTTAATCACCTTAATTACCATAATGGGAGGAGTTTCATGGTTTAAATGCCATGAATCAATTGACTTGTAACTCCCAAATGCTTGCTTCTGATTGGGCCGTCCAAAGAAATGAATTAATGACTGCAATAAAGCTAGTCAATTAACCACATTAATTGGTCGCCGAGCAGTCGAAGAGTCGCGGGCCGTGCCGTGTCTTCTGGAATTCTTCTGGCGATGATCATCGATGGATCTTCATGCTGATCGACATCGGATGAACATGTAACTTCAGACATTGATAGCTAAGAGCGGGCCGGTGACATCTGTCTTGTCGATTTCTCGATCGGTCGGACAGAAAGAGCACTTTTTTTGGTCGACCGGTTGGCGATCTTGGAGCGATCAATGATGATTTTATGCTTTTGGAGGTTGACCCGTGATTTTGACGGATGTCGGAGGATATGAGTCAATTTCAAGCACTAAAAATCACATTTTCAGGAAACCACAGGGGCCAAAGTGCGCGAAACGCGAAAAAGACGGAAAAACGGGTCACCGGCGGAAAATCCGGTGACCCGGACTTCCATGGTCGCCGGCGACCATGGGCCATGGTCGCAGGGAACTGCGACCTTGGGGGAATTTTTCCCTTCGGAGCCCGTTTTGCGGTCGTTTTGAGGTCTTTTTCGTCGCCGTTTTCTTCTGTATTTTTCCTGACATTTCTTCTCATTTATTGGCTTGATTTCCCTGTAGAAAACCTGATGAGAATCCTTGCATTTTTAGAGTGCAAAGTTTCCAATTTTTCGGGAAAGCCGAAGACTTTGTCGCGTAGAGCTGCTGATTTTCCGCCAGAAGTTGAAACTTGGTCAAACGATGTCGGAATGACCTGAAATTTGAGGTGAAGCCTCCTGAGCAATAAATAAGACCAACCATAGGCTTTTGTTTGAGTTTTGAAGCCGTTTGGGGTCCCGTCGATGCTTCACTTGATTTTGCTGCGGGGAAAATGTCGAGCTTTGATATGTGGTCAAACGATGTCCGATTGACCTGAAATTTGACGGGGAGCCTATTGGAGTCATTTTGAGACGTTCCATGGGCTCCGTTTTGGATGTCATGGTCCCGGGTTGCTCCGCCGCCGGTAGGCTTGATTTTCTCTCGGAGCATCGAAACCTGGTCAAACGTTGTCAGAATGACCTGAAATTTGACGTGCAGCCTTTTGGAAGCATGTTGAAGCCACTCATGCACTTGGTTTGATGAGCGAAGGCTTCGGTGGTTCCCGCCGCCGAGAGGCTTGATTTTGCTGCTCGAGCATTGATGGAGGGTCAAACGTTGTCGGTTTGACTTGAAATTTGGCATGGAGCCCTTTTGAGACATGCTGGAGTCATCCGTAGGCTCTGATCGAAGTTTTGACGTCTCCGATGATGTCGCCGCCGGGAGCGCCATTTTAGAGTTTTTGTTTGATTATGACAAGATTTGATTTTTTGGAGAAGTTGCATTGCCTATTTATGGCAGGTTGCGACTTCATGTAGCTTTCTTGATGTTGAAGAGGCAAAGTGACATTTTTGGTGTCAACAAATGCCCCCTCGAGGTACAGCGACGAGTTGCTTGACTTTTGTAGTCGATGTGCCTCGAAGAGATTTTTGAAGGAGAGCTTGTGTCTTGACCAAGAGTCTTTGAGCAATCCTTCCTTTGGTAGAGTAGCCTTTGAGCTTCCAGGGGAATTTTATGGTAATGAAAGGAATCAAATACCATCTCGAGGCAAAGTTTTGAAGATGACATCATGGATGTGGATTTGGGCTTTTGTTTTTGACCTTGTGACCTAACAAGCTTATGTGGCAGGTTAGGGGGTCGGGTTTTGGTTTTGACCTTGTGACCCAACAAGCTATATGTGGCAAGTTGGGGGATTATGATTTGGTTTTTGGTTTTGGTCTTGTGACCTAACAAGCTGTATGTGGCAAGTTAGGGGACCAGGATTTGGTTTTTGGTCACTCTTTGGGACTCTGTGGGTCCATTGGAGTGGTTTGGATTTTTGTGAAATGTCAATTTCAAGATTTTGGCTCAATTTGGTATATGAGGCTGGATGGTTTGATTTTTGGAAGCTCATGGGGCTTGGGATTTTTTTGTATGGTTCAATCAACTCAGAAGAGGCATGAAACCATTTTTGTATGCTCTTGGTAAGAGGGATTTTTTCTGACTAAAAGCCCATTTTTTTTTTTTTTATAGTGCCTAGGTGGTCAAACCTGGCTCATATGGGCTAACCCATGGGACCTTAAGCTTTTTAGGATGGCTTAGATCTCATGTGGGGTCATTTTTGTAAAGAATATCTAAAGATATCTCATTTGGATAGAGAATATCTAAAAATATCTTTATGGGAGAGAATCTCTCATATTCCCTTAATTTGGGAGAGAATATCTCAAGGTATCTTTCTTTTTGGGAAAGAATCTCCAATATCCTTTTTTTGTTGGAGAGAATCTCTCATTGATTGATTTTGGGAGAAAATCTCTCAAAGACATCTTTCTTTTTGGGAAAGAATCTTTCTAATTCCTTCTCTTTTGGTAAGGTTACTAATTAGTAACACTTACCTTTCTTCTTTGTTTCCTTCTTTGATTTGCTCTCTCCTATAAAAGCAAAGGAAGGTAGGATCTCTTGCTCTTATTGCTTTCTTTTGCAACAATCTCAAGAGAGCTCCAAGACCAAGAGTTTTTCTTCTTCAAGGATCTTCAAACTTTTTCCTTCTTCTTCTCCATCAATGGCTTCAAGTAAGTTTTCTCTCTTTTTCTTTCAAGAAAACTCCATGTAGAGAATAGGATGGAAAAAAAAATGTCTTCTCTTTTTTTTTTTTTTCTCTTTCTTCTTTTTTTTTTCTTTTTTTTTCTTTCTATTCTTCTTCTCTTTTTTTTCTTTTCTTTTCCACGTGATTTCTGTTTTTTTTTTTTTTTTTTTTTTTGTGGGAAAGTTTCTTTTTTTTTTTGTTCTTTTCTTTCTCCCCTTTTTTTTTTTTGAGAAAGTTTCTTTTTTTTTATTTTTTTCTTTTCTTTTCTTTCTCCCTCTTTTTTTTTTTGAGAAAGTTTCTTTTTTTTTTTTTTTTTTTTTTTTTTTTTGCTCATCATGATAATGCGTTTTTATGCAAATCTAGATGTTCATGCATGTACTTTTTGTAAATTGAATTTAAGAGCATGATAACATACCTGAAAATCTTTGTAAATTTGGGAATTTGGAGCTTGCAGCGATGTTGAGCCCTTCTTGATTTTGCGGAGATTTTGAGGTTTCGAAAGTTTGTAGTTTCGGAGCTCGCAGCGATGTTGAGCCCATCTTCAAAACTTTCTGTTTCTTTCGGGGTATTTCCCTTTTCTTCGGAATTGCCCCGGAACCATGCCAAAATTTCGCCAGATTTGCTTTTAGCGAAATTCTGTCATTTTGATGATGATCTTTTTTCTTTCTTTCCCAACCTTTGCAGGTGGTTCCTCCAGAACGAACAAGGGTAAAGAGCCTGCTACAAGCGTACCTCGTCGATCCGCAAGATCTTCTAATGTGGCCGTTCAGTAGGCCTGGGAGAAGGTATGATTCTTCCTTTTTCTTTTCCTGCTTCTTTCATGGGGCTTTCCATGTTCTGATTTGTTTTCTCACCCTGCTGCTGCTCTTTTTTTTTTTTTTTTTTTTTTTAGCAGAGGATGAAGACTTGGCGATGCCTGAGGTTCCGACCGATGAGGCGGTGATGGAGCCGGTTATGGCATCTGAAGAAGAACCGAGGGACTTTGGAATGATTCCAGAATCTCCAATTGGTATAACTTCTTTCGCTTTCTCTTTTTTTTTTTTGCCTGCGACTTGATTTGCTAACATTTCTCTTGTCAGCTGACTTGCCACAGGATTCCGATGACTTTGAACCATCAATGGACGCAAATGTTGATGATGCTTCCGATGAGTTCGTGGAGGAAGAGAGTGTTCCGCCAGTCGTCGAAGAAGGTACTTTGTAGTGATGACCCTGATGATTTTTTTTAACAGGATCATATTCATACCTTTTTGTGTTTCTTTTGCAGGTTTTGAAGTGACAGAAGAGAGTCCATCGCTTCCTTCAGAACCAGAGCAAGGGATGCCAGAGGTCGATCCGGAGGTAGAGACTCCTACAACCAGTCCTGACGCGATAGAGGAGATACCTTGTGCTGAGGTTCCTTCTCCAGTGGCTTCAAGTGGAAAGAGTTCCTTTGTTACTCTTCCAATGGGACATGACATGAGCAGCCGATCAGCGGAGAAGGGTGAATCTTCATCCAGTTCGTCTCTTCAATTTGCGAAGAAGGTGCTGGCTCGGGTTTTGAGTTCTTGGGTCAAGACTCTCCTTTCTGGACACTTGGAGGCAGGATTTGGCATGATCCCACATGTACAGGAGATTCTGACCGACACCGAAGAGGTTGGTCTGGATGTCACAGGTGCCAGGGCGATCGTTGATAGGATCATTGCACTGGGTGACAAGTGGTTTGAGACCATGGGTTTCCCTGACGACCAATTCTTCAAGGAGATGTTCTTGGACCCTGCTGATAAGGCTAAGTCTGACCTGAATGAGGCTACACAAAGCAAGAAGCAGCTAGTTCGGGAGAAGAACAAGGAAGAGCTAGCCATCATCGGATTGAGGCATGACCTTAACGTCCTTGATAGGGAAGTTGAGGAGGCCAGGAAACGTCTTGAGCATTTGAAGGCACAAGTCGATGCGAAGTGGGCTGCTATAACAGAGGCTCGTGACAGGGAGAGTACTCTGATTCGCAGGGTTGCAGATGCCGGTCAAGTTCTCGAGAGGAGGACTCTAGAAAGCGAACGATGGCAAACTGCTGGGGAAGAGCTTCCCGGTGTAAAAGAAGGGTTACGGCATTCGCCAGCATCTCATGGCAAGTTCCTGAAGAAGCGTGCCTTGGAAACTCTGACGGCTGATGCCAAAAGTTTGCTTGAGGAGCTGAAGCTTTGGCTGGAGACCATTTTTGGCTAAGCTCCTGATTTTTTGTAGCAGAAACTATTCTTCTTTTTTTTTTGGTACCACATGTATATTTTTGGTACTCTTTTTTTTTTAGTGCTTGTGAACACTTTCTTTTTTTTTTGCTTTGGTAACACATGTATTTTTTTGGTACCTTTTTTTTTTTTTTTTTTTTTTGTGTTCCCTACGCTCACTCAAATCTTTTTGTGATGAAAGCAATTGCTAAATGGGATTTGATCAAAAGCTTTGTCATTTTGTGAAAATTTTTTGTGAAATGGTTGTTTTGGTAAGGGAAACGAATTTGGCATGAAAGCCGGATTTTTGTGGCATTTACAGCCAGTTTGGTGGCATTGATAGCCAATTGGTGGCATTTATAGCCGGTTTGGTGGCATTGATAGCCAATTTGTGGCATTTATAGCCGATTTTGACATGAGAGTCAGGTTTTTTTTTGTGTGGCATTTGTAGCCGAGTTTTTTGAAAACCAAGTTTTGTTCTATTGGCATGAAAGCTGATTTTGGCGTTTATAGCCAGAAATTTTTGTTTTGGCATTTATAGCCGGATTTTGGCATTTATAGCCGAGTTTTGGTTTTCAAAATGCAGGTATCGACTAAATGTCGCCTCCCCGCTGAATGGTCTTGCAAGTATCGATGGAATGTCGCTTCCTTGCTCATTCGGTTTTGCGAGTATTGATGGAATGTCACTTCCTCGCGGGTTAGGTTTTGCAAGTATCGATGGAATGTCGCTTCCTCGCGAATTGGGGTGCAAATATCGACTAAGCGTCGCTTCCCTGCTTTTCCCAAGACTTTTGGTTTTGCGGGTACTGACTTGATGTCGTTTCTCCGCGATTTTTGAAATTTGAGGTTTTCTCGAACCATTTGTAATTTTGGGTTGTGGATAGCAACTGGTATGTTGCATCTCCACGATTTTTGAAATTGGGTTGTGGATATCAACTGGTTTGTTGCTTCTCCACGATTTTAGGTTTTCTCGAACCTTTAAAATTTGGGTTGTGGATATCAACTGAAATGTTGTGTCTCCACGATTTTTGAAATTGGGTTGTGGATATCAACTGGTTTGTTGCTTCTCCACGGTTTTTGGATTTTGCAAGTATCGACGAAATGTCGCTTCCCTGCGATTTTGGGTGCAAGTATCGATGGAATGTCACATCCTTGCTTTTTTTCAAAATTTTTGTTTTGCGGGTACTGACTTTGATGTCGTTTCCCCACGATTTTTGAAAAACCATTTTTTTTTGTTTAAAGACACGAGGGTCGTAAATTTTGACCTAGAACCATTTGGCGGTAAAAGGTAAGGTGGACTAGGGTGGAAATCCCTGAATCCGGATTTTTGTTTCAAACCATGAATTTTGGTTCAAGGATCGAAAGTTTTGGTCAAGTCAGGGAGAGGCTCCTAAACTTGGATTTTTTTGTTTTTGAACAATGAAACGATGAAAGTAAGCATTGTTTTTGAATCTCTAGAAATTTTGACATTTGATATGAAAATTCTAAAGAGAGTGGGTTTGACGAGCGAGTACCTGAGAACAGGTTTTGGCCATACAGGCATTGCTCTTACCCAGTTGGGTAAGTTTTCAAGGGTAGTACCGCTTCAAGAACTTGCCGTTGATAGGCAGCATACATCTGTCGCCTTCCATGTTTAGGAGGGCATATGCGCCGTTGGAGAAGACCTTGTCGATGACGTAGGGTCCCTCCCATTTTGGTTCAAACTGGCCTTTGGACTTGTGAACGAAGACCATTGGTCTTTTTACCGCAAGAACCAAGTCACCCTTTTTGTAGGCGCGTTGCCTGACCTTTTTGTCAAAAGATCTTGCCATGCGTGCTTGGTAAAGTTCAATGCTTTGTCGAGCTTCGAGCCGTCTCTCGTCGAGATTGTCCAGCTCATGGAGTCGCAATTTGACATTGCTTTCTTGAGTCATGTCATTTTGTAGAGATACCCTCAGAGAAGGAATTTGTACCTCTAGGGGCACGACAGCTTCGCATCCATAGACCAAGGAGAATGGTGTGCTATGGGTTGGTCCTCGAACGGTGGTTCGATAGGCCCACAAAGCTTCAGACAGTTTATCGCTCCAGTCTCTTTTGTGACTAGAGACCATTTTCTTGAGGATTTTGCAGAGTGTCTTGTTGAAGGCTTCTGCTAATCCGTTTGCTGCCGGATTGTATGGAGTCGAAGGACAGCTTTGGATTTTGTATTTGTCACAAAACCTGTAGAATCGATGATCCCGGAATTGTGGTCCGTTATCATGAACGAATCTCTTGGGTATGCCGAAACGACAAATGATGTTGGTGCGTAGGAATTGAAGAACTGATGAGGTCTTCATTTCGTTGAACGCAAATGCTTCTGACCACTTGGAGAAATAATCCGTAGCGGCGAAGATGAAGCGATGACCTTTGCTTGAAGGGGGAGAGATAAGACCTATGATGTCCATGCCCCATGCTTCAAAAGGCCATGAGATTGCTGTAGGATGCAGCCATTCAGGAGGCATGTGAATGTAATCTCCGTGAACTTGGCATAGCTGGCAGCGTTTGGCAAATTGCATTGCATCAGCAACCATGGTAGGCCAATAGTAACCTAACCTTTTTATCTGATCATAGAGCTTAGGACCTGGCTGATGGGCTCCACAAAGACCAGCATGAACTTCTTTAAGTGTTTCTTCGGCCTCTTGTTGTGACAAGCAGCGTAGAAGTACTCCGTTGAAGGATTTCCTGTAGAGGATTTTTGAAGGAATATCCAAATGAAAGTTTGGGGCTCGCCTTTGGATACTTACCCGTTCTTTTGGATCTTCAGGTAGGATTCCGAACATGGTGTAATCAATGAACGGATCCCTCCAGTCGCCGATTGAAGGTTGAAGGATAGAGATCCGACTTCCAACCACTCGGTGGCATTCAGCAACTGCTTGGTGTGTGTTAAGAGGAGGGAGGATCCTTCTCTCGCACACTGTAATTTGCATGTTTTCCCCTTCCTGGATCGCCATTGATGCGGCAAGTCCGGCCAGGGCATCTGCACGGATGTTTTCACCTCTACGAATGTGGGTGATGTTGCAGATGTCAAACTTTTGCAGAAGCGATTGTGCCTTGTTGTAATAAGGCAGCAGATCGGGCTTCCTGACTTCATATTTCTGATTCATCTGGTTGACGATCAGTTGAGAGTCTCCAAAGACTTCCAGCATAGTGATACCGGATTCGATGGCGAGTTCCAATCCTAGGATCAGAGCTTGGTATTCAGCTGCATTGTTTGTGCATGGTTCCAGTAGCGAGAAAGCGTGTGGAATCATGTATTTGTCAGGGCTAACAAAGAGGATGCCAACTCCTGAGATCAGCTTTCTTTTTTCATTTGTCCTGGTTGCACCGTCAAAGTACATGTCCCAGGAGGCATTTGGCGAGAAAGTCTCCACGTTGTAGATAGGTTCGTCTGGGAGATCATCTCTGAGTGGTGAATCTTTAGGCAATGGATGCTCTGCGAGGAAATCTGCTAGAGCTTGGCCTTTGATTGCTTTTTGTGGTACATACCTAATATCAAATTGTGACAAGAGGATGGACCATTTTGCCAGTCGGGCATTGAGAGAACCGGCCTTCGTGACAAGGACCTTCAAGAGGTTGATCCTTGAGACGAGGTAGACTGTGTTGGAAAGCAAGTAGTGACGTAGCTTTTGTACGGCAAACATCACTGCAAGGCATTCCTTTTTGACTGGGGAGTAGCGATGCTCTGCACCTACTATCATGCGGCTGAGGTAGTATAGAGCAGCTTCTTTTCTTTCATCATTTTCTTGTGCAAGCAGAGCACCCAGAGAGTGATCAAGGGCTCTTGTGTACAAGATGAATGGTTTTCCAGTGGCAGGGGCAGCTAACACTGGAGGTTTGGTCAGGTATGACTTGATATCTTGAAATGCGGCTTCACAGTCGGCATCCCAGACAAAGTCTACACCCTTTTTTCATCAATCGAGAGAATGGACGGCATTTCCCCGAAAGATTGGAGATGAACCGTCTGATGTAGGCCAATCTCCCTTGAAGCCCTTTTAGTTCCCTTAGGGTTCTTGGAGAGGGCATTTCTAAAATAGCCTTGACTTTTATGGGGTCAAGTTCTATTCCAGCTTTCCGAACAAGGAATCCGAGAAACTTACCCGACGAGACGCCGAAGAAGCATTTTAGAGGATTCATCCGCAGTTTGTGTTTGCGGAGTCGGAGGAAGACTTCCCGAAGATCTTTGAGATGGTCTTCTTTTCTTCTGCTTTTGACGGCGAGGTCATCAACGTAACATTCGACCGTCTTGTGCTGCATATCTTGGAATATTTTCATCATAGCCCTCTGATATGTGGCACCAGCATTTTTCAGACCAAATGGCATGACAGTGTAGCAATACACACCAAATGGAGTCCGAAATGAAGTGTGTTTTTCATCCTCGGGTTGCATCTTTATCTGATTGTAACCAGAGAAGCCATCCATGAATGTCATTCGCTCGAATCCGCAGGTATTGTCAATCATCACCTCCGGTATGGGGAGCGGTAATTCATCTTTAGGGCAAGCGCCATTCAAGTCTCTATAGTCAATACAGACTCTGATTTGCCCATTTTTGTTTGTCACGGGGACAATGTTGGCCAACCATTCTGGATGTTGTTCCTCACGGATGAAGCCGACGCTTTTGAGCTTTTGAACTTCTTGTTCAATTTTATCCATCACATCTGGACGGAATCTTCTTTGGCCTTGTTTGACAGGCTTGATTTCGTTTTGAAGGTTGAGTTTGTGGACTGCTACTTTGGGGTCTAAACCAGGCATTTCAGCATAGGACCATGCAAAGCAATCAACGAACTCACGAAGAAAAGCGATATACTCGGGTAACTCATCATCCTTTATATTCTTGCTTATGAATACAGGACGTGGGTTATCAGGTGTTCCCAAGTTTATCTTTTCAACAGGATCTTCTGTCGGAAGGTTCGAAGGTGGTTCCTCCACAATATTTTCGGAGGCTTCCAACTCAACGAAACCTTTTGGAGTTTCAACTGCATTACCAGACCAAGGCTCTGTTCCTTTCCATGGATTTTCTTGATTGGTGATCTCCTCAAGGCTTGCTATGAGATAGTCCCAATCGCCTGTTGAGTCTGGTATTTCTTTTGGAGACGAGGGTTCTTCTGGGTCAGAATAGCACAAGTCTGCATTATCAGACAATTCCTCTTTATCATCAGAGAAATCGTACAAGTTGGATGAGCTTCCTGGATCTTTGTCAGGTAACTCTTTAAAGAGATTTCCAGGGAGATCGATGTCTTCGTGGACTTTAGATGTTGAGGCTTGGTCGGTAAAACGACTTTTAAGCCTTTGTGTCAACTGTCTCAGAGGAGTGTCGGGATCATACCCTAACCCATATGAAGACTTTTCTACATGACCGTAGAGTCTCCAATCTTCCAGCTGGCTTTTGGTCAAGGCGGGCTCCAATGGCGTGAGAATACCGCGTCTTTCTCCCAAACCGACTGGGTTTTGAGCGTCATAGCCCATTTTCTTCATAATTGCTTGTGCCACAGGACTATATAGAGATAGCTGAGGCATACCTTCATTTTGGAAAGGTTCCAGCATGGAGTTTGATGAAGAAGCATCCGATATATGGAAGAAGATCGGTCTTTGCTTTGGTGATGTTGTCGGAACAACAAGGGTAGCAGACGTAGGATCTTCTACGTCAGCAGGTGTCTCCATCGGAGTGAGAGCAGGCTGAACTTGCTGAGTGTCAGCTTGGCTTGACGATGCATCGTCTTCTGGCTCTGAGTCCGAGTCTGTGTCTTGCATGATAGACACGAAAGAGACAACAAATTTACCCCCAGGCTTTTGTTTCGCGTTCTTCACTTTAGTCGTGATGACCAAAGGTTTTGAATTCTTGAGGGAGATAACGAAGGGAGATTGACTACTCTCTTCTAATTTGCCGGAGGGTCTGTTTTCTTCCGGTGATTTTTGAGGAGCCTTGCCTTTATCTTTCTGGAGATTTTCAGCAGGGGGTGCTATTTCCTCTTCTTCTTTTTCTCCTTCATACATCTGGGAGTCTGCGAAGTGGACTTCTTTACCTTTGAAGGGTTTTCTGTCCGCAAAGACACGATGTACCATGCCGTCGTCGCCGACGAACTTGATGCATTGATGTAGAGTTGAAGGGACAACACCGTTCTCGTGTATCCAAGGACGTCCGAGAAGGATGTTGTAGCATGAGGGGGTTTTTATTGCATACACAGTGACCTCAGAGATAAGATCACCGATTTACAATTTGAACCTGATTTTGCTGATAGGCCTTTGAGTGCTCCCATCGTATCCAAAGATAGATACAGATGTGTGGCTTAGCTTGCTGGGTGGGATGCCCAACTCTTCGAGAGCCGAAGTGGAGATAAGGTTGAGTGCAGAACCTGGGTCGATCTGAACTCTATGTATCGGCATTTCTTTGATGTACCATGTGAAGTACAGGGGTCGGTTGTGCCTTGCTTCGCCAAGTAGGAGGTCTTCCTTAGTGAAGGCGATGGTTGCACTGGCTGCCTTTTGAACCGAGAGGCATTGGATGCATGATCCCTCGCTTTTCTCTTTTTCTCCTTTTAAGGAGGTTTCTGAGTTTTTGACCCGGTAGTCCATTTCAATTTGGAGGACTTGTGGGGCATGTTTGTCGACATCCTCATTCAGTTTTTGTAATTCTGTGATGAGATTATCACGAGTGCGTGGAGACATTCGTAATAAATCCAGGATGTGAAGACGTGCAGGTATGTGTTTGAAGTGCTCAACCAAGTCATACTTGAAAGCCTCCTTAGGGCCTGCATGTTCATCATTGTTTTTGCCACTGGGGGCACTTACAACATCTTTTCCCAAAGGATTTACATAAGTAAAGGAAGATTGGTTGTAATTTTTGTGGTAGTCCCGGCCCGAGCGGGTGCCTCTACCAACTTCGAGAGCTTCTTGAGAAGGATCTTCGTTTGGAAGATTGTCTTCAGGATCAAGAGGCTGTCGTTTTTCATCTACTGGGGATGTATCTGCAGCAGAGTTGCCATCCTCAGTGATTGTGTTGCACGGAGCATTTTCCGGGAGCAAGTCCTGAACAGCATCCAGCAGCTTTTCTTCTTCGTTGACCCATCCATCACCCCAAGTTGGGTTTTCTTCATGATGATGAGTCGGGAAGAATGTGTATCCTGAAGTCACAGTCTCAGGAGAAGAAACCTGAGAGGGTGCCATCTCTGTGAAAGTCACGTGAGACGAGGTAGCCCCAGAAGATATGGTGCTAGGTGTCGCCGGTGTGTAAGTGATCTCATCAGATGATGCATCGGAAGAGCTATAATCCTGAATTATCACATTACAGGCAGCTCTTAAAGGAGACGTTGTCTGCTCGGAGTCAGACTCATCCTCGGATGTAAGAGGATCGTCAATCCAGCAATGTTCTCCATTTTCAGGAGTTGAGGGAGAAGGTACCTGATGGGCTTCAGGGACTTCCGGCTCTGGATTGTGAGGAATCTCGTTGACGCGGTCTTGTTCTTGTTCTAGAGCGAGACGCTGCAAGATCCTTGCATATTCTTCAAGATCAGGTATGGGAGCCAGATCCTCTTCTTCGTCTTCTCCGTGTGGCTCAACATAGTTGATTTCCACTGGAGCAATGACAGGTGCTGGGTTAACAGCATCTTCTTGTGCAGCCTCTTGGTCTTCTTCATCATCAGACCAGGATCCTTGTGGTTGCAAGGGGTTATACCAGATTACTGGCATAAGGTGAGTTTCAGGAACCCATTCTTCGTCGGAGAGATACTCTCCTGTTTCAAGAGATTCCTCCCACTCGCCGGTGTAGTTGGGCTCGAATCCATCGTCGGTGTCGCTAGACTCGTATCCATCAATGGAGAATCCAACTACCGAGTTGCAAGAGTATAATGCCCCTTGCATGGCTTCTTTTTTGAATTGAGGTGGCATGAAATTACTGAGAGTGAAGTTTCTTACCGCCTTTGAAGTCTCTGGAAGGGACGTTTTTGTTGCCCCGAGTGAAGTGGTAGAGGAGGCCTCTGCCTTTTCATGGACTTCTTGTTTTGGCTGGGTCTTCTCTTGCCGTTTGAGCTTGAGGAGATGTTTTCTAGCCTGCCTTCGCTGTTGAGCTGTCGGCTTTGTTTTGACGATCTCCCAATTTTCATCTTCCAGGAGATCGGGATGTACCCATATGGGTTGTCCGTCTGATGTCGGGCAAGGAACCAACACTTCGGACGTTTGAATTCTTTTTATCACCTTGAAGGAAGTAGTGATCTTCTTCTTCGGTGATTTTGGTGTTTGTCCACGTGACACCATGTTGACGGAGGCGGGGCCATAATTTTTGTCAAAGGTGATGACTCCATTTTTCCACATCTCGTTTATCTTCTCTCTCACAACAAAGCATTGATTGAGAGGATGCGAGACCATCTGGTGGTATGGACAGTACCGAGGATCATTGGTTTTGCCAAAGTCTCCAGGTCTTTTGGGCTCTGGCAAAATGAGTTTGCCATTTGCTAGGAGAGCCTCAAAGATTTCTTCGACGTCTTCATCGAACGGATATTTCTTTTCTACTAGCTCTTTGAAGGCATCAGAGAGTTCAGGTCTCTTACCTGCAGCTCTATTTTCAGCTTTCTTTGGTTGCTGAGGAGCTGACTTGGTTTGCACATTAAGGACCTCTTTCTTCTTTGGTTTAGAGGTTGCAATGGCGGTTGGCTCTTTTCTTGATGACTTCTGACTGTTGAGGTCTTTAATCACTGTTTCAGCTTCCATAGAAGCTTCCAGGAGTTCTCCCAGGTTTTTTGATTTGTTGCCGATGATCATGGAGCGTATTCTGGCTCTCATATTGTTACGGCCGATGTCGACTAGCGACGCTTGTGGTAGTACATCTGAGCATTTGTACGCCATTGCTTTCCACTTGTGAATGAAGTCATAAGTTGACTCATTCTCTCCCTGTTTTAGGCTGCAGAGCTGAGCCATAGTAACAGGATGATCCTCACCTTGGAAGTGGGTCAGGAAGCGTGTCTCCAGCATAGTCCAGTTCTGAATGGAGTTCTCCGGCAGAGTAGAGTACCAATCGAAGGCTGTACCTTTTAGGGTACTTGCAAAGAGGCGAATCTTGAGTGCATCTTGATCCGCGATAGCTCCCGTCAAGATCTTGAAGTGGATTACGTGCTGTCTGGCTGATCCTTTCCCCGTATATGTTTGGTGAGTAGGATGTTTGAATTTTGTGGGGAATGGGACTGAGTCCATCCATAAGGGATATGGTGGCTTGATCCCATGCTCTTTGAGTATATCCTCTTCTTTAGCTTTGGCGAGGATACTGTCTACGTCCTTTTTGGTGAGGGCGCGTGACTCATTTTCTTCTCCATTTCCCTCGTTATTGCTATGATTCGGAGGAGGCTCATTGTTCACCTGATTTTGGACGATAAGGAGAAGGTTTTCCATCAGAGTTTCAATCCTCTGCTGGCCTTGTTCCAACTGCTGGATGCGTGTGAGCGCATCATCTCGAGGTGGATTCTGAGGTGGTGGCTCAGAACTTGTAGCCAAGACGTTCATCCCACGGGATTCGAACGAAGAAATCGTCCTGGTGACCGAGCTGGGGCTCATTCTTTTTGATGAAGAGCTTGATGAAGGATTACTCTCCCGTCCTTGGCTTGAAGGGGCAGGAGATTCTTCGGGATGTCTTTGTGTCCTGGTGACGCTACGGGTCACCGGACGTCGGACATGGATTTTTTATGCTGACTTTTGGCGTCTTCTGGTTTTTCCAACCATATGGACGGCAGCAACTTGGTCGGGTCTTTCTTTTTCGACCCATTTGTGGGAGACTTGAAGTGTAGGAGGCTGGGTCCGTTGCTTCTCTAGTCTCTTTTGTCGATATGACGCACGGCGGCGTGCTCGACGAGCGATTTGAGCTTCAGTCAGCTCTGGCTGGGCTCTGACGATGAAGGATGTGCTCCCTCGGGCGCAGCAGCCGAGCTTGTCTTCTTTGTAGCTGGGCAAGGACAGGATGCGGACCCGGTCCTTTGCCTGTTGCAGCGAAGCTTTAAACCTTTCGAGTTCGGCCCCTGTAGAGATAAAGGGTCGAACTGAAGGGATGTAGGCCCTGGCGGGTGCTTGTAGAGGCCTAGTGATGCATGATCTGATTTTGGGCTTGTGGGAGCAAGCCAATTCATGCTGGGTTGACTTGGGAGTCAAGTTGGAGATGGGTCTCTCCTCTTTCATGTAGGCAAGAGGGTAGAACTGGTTCTCCTTGAGTGGGGCCAGGTATGCTGGCTTGGTGGAAGTTTGAGACCTTCTTTGTTTTGGGGAAGGTCTTGGAGACCAAGTCTTAGGGTAGACCTGGTTGGTTGTTGGTCGAGGCTTCGCGGGGGTGTCGCGGGCTTCGGGCTTTTGGGCGCTCGCCTTTGGTGTCACGGGAGTGACACGTTGAGAGGCGATCTTCTACTTTTTAGCAGGCGCAGCTTGTTCTTCGGGAAGTGGGAATGGTCCCAGTGTCCCGAAGATGATGGTCCGGGGAGTCGAGGTCGACCCGGAGTTCAGAGAGTTGCCGAGGGAGTTGACACTTCGGCAGCTGGCAGGGCGCTTGTAAGTGCGCTCGGTTTGCTTCTGTTGAAGCATGAGTTGGTGCTTGTTCTCATCGAAAATAATGGTTAAGGCTGCCATTGTTAGTTTCAAAATTTCTGAAACAAGACCACATCCATTAGTAATCACAAGAATATAATGATCATAAATGGGAATTTCTATGGTTGTCTTTTCAAATCGCTCAAGGGATATGACCCAAGCGACATGAAGAAGGCAAAAAGCCATAGATGGTACAATTGTTCTGACAGCGAGCATGGTAGGCTCGAAATGAGCGTTCCAATGACTGCTAGAAGCAATTGTATACCTAAATTCGACTTATCGAGAAGCGGAGCTTGCTCGAGATAAGAAGAATATAAGGTAGGAGTTACAAATGTGCCGGTCACAGATACAGTAGACCCTGAAAGGGTGTACCAGTACTGCTATGCACAAATGTTGGAGATCGCATCCATGAGATGGGATTCTTTGTTTTGAAAGGTCAGAAATGGATTCGTCAAAGAGAGCAGGTGGCATTCCGATTCAAATACGGGCTCAACGATTTCCGCGAGCGCCAGTACTCAGAAGGGAAGAGACCACAATTTCTCGAATCTGAATCCAAAAGTGACGAGTTTTTTTTTTGAAATGTCAAGATTGGTTTCATCAAGGAGAGCAAATGGTATTCTGATCTGAACACGGTCTCGGCGATTTCCGCGAGCGCCAGTGCTCAGAAAAGAAGAAACCAAAATTTCTCAGATCTGAAATCAAAAGTGACGAGTTTTTGGAGATTTTTTTTTTTGAAATGATTTTTTTTATTTTATTATTTTTATTTTTTTTATTTTTTTTTTAAAATATATTTTTATTTATTTTTTTATTTATTTTTTTTTTGAAAATTTTTGTTTTTTTTTTTTTTAAGATTTTTTTTGAAAATCTTTTTTTTTTTATTTTTTTTATTTTGATTTTAATTTTTTTAAGATTTAAAGACGAGAGAGTACACATAGGCCTCCTAACCCGGTCTTATGAAACCTCAATTGATAGAATTGCCCCCAGGTAAGGGTAGGATTACTTAATGAACCCGTTTGGAGGACCCTTGCCTAGAACAGTCAAGCTGTCTCCACACTCTGGACAAGGCTTTTCTTGAATCAATCGTGATCAAAGAACGCAATTGGTTTAACCTTAGTGGTCTATGTCCTTCTTTATAAAAAAAACCCAAATAGACTCATCGAAGAGAAACGATGGCCCAAAACCTTAGTCGAACGGGCTCAACATTTCTGCAAGCACCAAAGAACGATAGGATAGGATCAAAGTTTCTCAATTTTGAATCCAAACTAAGAAAACTGATTTTTTTTTTTTTTGAAATCTCTAATGAACTCATCGAAGAGAAACGATGGTCCAAAACCTTAGTCGAACGGGCTCAACATTTCTGCAAGCACCAAAGAACGATAGGATAGGATCAAAGTTTCTCAATTTTGAATTCAAACTAAGAAAACTGATTTTTTTTTTTTGAAAAGAGAAAGAATGGAAACAAACTCAAAGAAATAGAAATTTCCAAAAAATCCCATCTCATTTTTTTTTAGGATGCAAAATCCAACATAGGCTACCAGCTAGAAAGTAGCCAAGGAATCCGGAAAAGAAGTATAAGCATAGAGCAAAAAGTATGATATGCAAATATTTCATTTCCAAGCACCGTGTTCTCAAATGAACGAGTCCCATCAGGTGTGCCAGCTTGATGGAACGCGCTCCGAGGCGCCGTGGGGCGGCTACCGGGGTCGGCGAAACGTGGGAGTCCCTCGGGTCCGGCCCTTTCGCGCCCTGGTGGGCCTGAAGCGTGCATCAACATTTCTTTGTGTGGGTGTGCCAGATTTTCTATTTTACTTGGAATTGCAAGTGGTAATCCGGAGATCAACCTTCGCAAGTAAAAAGGAAATCAACTTCTTTCAAGTTTTCCATTGCGCATATATTTAAGAAAAGAGACATTTCCTTGATTTGCCGTGAAAGGCGATTTTGTTTGGCATTTATAGCCGATTTTGGCGTTTATAGCCGATTTACAATTCTTATCAATAATGAAAGACAAGAGTTGTGATTTTTTGTCTCTTTAGAAGAATACAAACTACAATGAAAAGCAAGAAAAGGAGGATCTAACTTTTCAGGAGATTGTGGGGGACTCGTTCAGATTGACGGTCGTAAGCCATGTATGGGCTTCGCCATCATCCATGCAGATGAGAACAGAAGATGCTCTTGATTCGCTTGGCTTGGCTATAACCTCAGGTTTTTAGAGGACAAAGACCAAGAGAAGGTCCTATGTCCAATAAAAAGCTAAGTAGACGGGCTGAAAAGCCACGTCTAAGCCATTGGAGGCAGCAGGAGAAGGTAAGGACCTTGGGGGGGGGGGGGGGGGGGTGCCCCTCAAGGGACTTTTGTCACCTTGTAGTGGTGGCCGGTGCAGAACTTCAGCAGAGTTTTTCTCTCTTTTTTCTTTCTCTGGATACGAGCTCGGGATTCTTTCCGATCGATCGATCTCGATTTTCTGATCCCCATTTCAATGGAATGCTCTCCTATTTATAGGCTTTTGGTAGCCATTTAGGAGAGTTTATGGGCTTTAATGGCTTTAATGGGAGGAGTTACAAGATTTATTTCTTGATTTTGTAACTCCTTTTTCCTTGAATCTGATTGGCCGATGCAGATTAAGGGCTTTTAATCACCTTAATTACCATAATGGGAGGAGTTTCATGGTTTAAATGCCATGAATCAATTGACTTGTAACTCCCAAATGCTTGCTTCTGATTGGGCCGTCCAAAGAAATGAATTAATGACTGCAATAAAGCTAGTCAATTAACCACATTAATTGGTCGCCGAGCAGTCGAAGAGTCGCGGGCCGTGCCGTGTCTTCTAGAATTCTTCTGGCGATGATCATCGATGGATCTTCATGCTGATCGACATCGGATGAACATGTAACTTCAGACATTGATAGCTAAGAGCGGGCCGGTGACATCTGTCTTGTCGATTTCTCGATCGGTCGGACAGAAAGAGCACTTTTTTTGGTCGACCGGTTGGCGATCTTGGAGCGATCAATGATGATTTTATGCTTTTGGAGGTTGACCCGTGATTTTGACGGATGTCGGAGGATATGAGTCAATTTCAAGCACTAAAAATCACATTTTCAGGAAACCACAGGGGCCAAAGTGCGCGAAACGCGAAAAAGACGGAAAAAACGGGTCACCGGCGGAAAATCCGGTGACCCGGACTTCCATGGTCGCCGGCGACCATGGGCCATGGTCGCAGGGGCCTGCGACCTTGGGGGAATTTTTCCCTTCGGAGCCCGTTTTGCGGTCGTTTTGAGGTCTTTTTCGTCGCCGTTTTCTTCTGTATTTTTCCTGACATTTCTTCTCATTTATTGGCTTGATTTCCCTGTAGAAAACCTGATGAGAATCCTTGCATTTTTAGAGTGCAAAGTTTCCAATTTTTCGGGAAAGCCGAAGACTTTGTCGCGTAGAGCTGCTGATTTTCCGCCAGAAGTTGAAACTTGGTCAAACGATGTCGGAATGACCTGAAATTTGAGGTGAAGCCTCCTGAGCAATAAATAAGACCAACCATAGGCTTTTGTTTGAGTTTTGAAGCCGTTTGGGGTCCCGTCGATGCTTCACTTGATTTTGCTGCGGGGAAAATGCCGAGCTTTGATATGTGGTCAAACGATGTCCGATTGACCTGAAATTTGACGGGGAGCCTATTGGAGTCATTTTGAGACGTTCCATGGGCTCCGTTTTGGATGTCATGGTCCCGGGTTGCTCCGCCGCCGGTAGGCTTGATTTTCTCTCGGATCATCGAAACCTGGTCAAACGTTGTCAGAATGACCTGAAATTTGACGTGCAGCCTTTTGGAAGCATGTTGAAGCCACTCATGCACTTGGTTTGATGAGCGAAGGCTTCGGTGGTTCCCGCCGCCGAGAGGCTTGATTTTGCTGCTCGAGCATTGATGGAGGGTCAAACGTTGTCGGTTTGACTTGAAATTTGGCATGGAGCCCTTTTGAGACATGCTGGAGTCATCCGTAGGCTCTGATCGAAGTTTTGACGTCTCCGATGATGTCGCCGCCGGGAGCGCCATTTTAGAGTCTTTGTTTGATTCTGACAAGATTTGATTTTTTGGAGAAGTTGCATTGCCTCTTCACTAGCTTTCTTGATGTTGAAGAGGCAAAGTGACATTTTTGGTGTCAACAATCGGCAAATTGTTACACACATCGACTTGAAGTTCTTTATTTCTCCCAAAGAAATCTAGACGAAGTCCTGCTGCTCTGTTGCAAGAAGCACCACAAGGTGATCAACGTCCCTTGGGGGGGGGGGGGGGGGGGGCATCCCCCAAGGTTCCCTCCTTCTCCAACATGGCCTAAACGCGGCTTTTCAGCCCGTTTACTTGGTTTTTCATTGGATATAGGACCTCCTCTTGGTCCTTGTCCTTTAAAAAACTGAGGTTAGGAGCCAAGTCAAAGAATCAAAGCATCAACCGTTCTCATTTGAAGGACGATGGCAAAGTCCATACATGACTTACGACCGTCGATCTCAACGTGTCCCCACAATCTCCTGAGAAGTTAGATCCCTTTTCTTACTTTTCTATTGTAGTTTGTATTTCTTAAAGAGACAAAAAGAAATCACAATTCTTGTCTTTCATATTTGATGAGTTTTGTAAAATTGCCTTTCACGGCAAACAAACAAAAAAACAACTCCTACGGCATTCTCAAAAACAAACTTGTCTCTTTTCTTAATATTTATGCAATTTGAAAAGTTAGAAAAAAGGATTGATTTCCTTTCCACTTGTGAAGGTGAATCTCCGGATTATCACCATTCCAAATTCCAAGTAGAAAGTAAATATGGCATACCCATACAAAAAAATGTTGATACCCGCGATTGTCCCTCCTCCGCCGAGACCCAGGTCAGCCCCCGGGGTGCGGAAGGAGAAGACGGAAGATTCCCAAGGGTCCATCAAGGGTCGGGAGACCGACCTCAAGTGGAATTACAGCTTCCATCCCGTAGGCCAGGGAGAAGGGTGTAGCCAAGGTCGAGCGCCTAGAAGTAGTTCTGTATGCCCAAAGGACGCTCGGGAGTTCCTCTACCCATCTCCCTTTGGCTTAGTCCAGTCTCCTCTTGAGTCCGTCAAGCACGACCTTGTTAGAGATTTCAGCTTGTCCATTGCTCTGGGGGTATGCTGGAGTGGAGTAGTAGTTCCTGATACCAAGTTCTTGACAGAAGTTTTTGAAGAAGTTGGAGTCGAACTGAGTCCCGTTATCCGAGACCAAGGCTCGAGGCACTCCAAACCTTGTCACTATGTTCCTCCATACGAAGTTTCCAGTATCCTTCTCGGTGATGGAGGACAATGCTTCAGCTTCTATCCACTTGGTAAAATAGTCGGTGGCTACTATCAACCATCTTTTATTCCCCAGAGATCGGTGGAGAGGTCCCACCAAGTCCAGTCCCCATTGGGCAAAAGGTCAAGGGCTGGAAAGAGGACTTAGGTCTTGTGCTGGCTGATGGTGAGAGTGAGAAAACTTCTGACACTTCTCACATTTCAAACCTGTGCGTCCTTCTGCATGTAGGGCCGCCAGTAGCCCTGACTGTTAGCTCGGTAAGCCAATGACCTACCTCCAATGTGACTGTCATAGATCCCTTCATGGATTTTATAAAGGAAGTCCTCGACTTTGCTCGGGTGAACGCACTGGAGGTAAGGGCCATTGTAGGACTTTTTATAGAGCTTGCCGTTTGGAGAGAGCCAGAACCGGGTTGCTTTCAGCCTGATTTTGTGGGCTTGATTTTTGTCCTCGAGAAGCTGGTCGTCCCTGAGGTAGGAGATGATATCGTCCATCCAGCTCGGACCAAGGTCAGCACATAGGATCTGCAGAGGTGGGTGGAGTTCTATACTCGGTCTGTCCAGCGCTTCCACTTCGATAGTCCTTTTCCTCCCTGCCTCGACAGCAGAGGCCAAGTTTGCAAGTGCGTCAGCATGAGACTTAGAATCCTTGCCGATCTGTCTGACTTCAGCTTTTTGGAATTGAGAGAGAAGTTGTTTGGCGTGGGCTAGGTAGGCTGTCATCCTATCGTCACGGGCCTGGTAGTCTCCATTCAATTGGCTCGTCACCAGCTGTGAATCGCTGAAGACCACCAGTTGCTGTGCTCCCAGAATTCTTGCACTTCCCAGCCCTGCAATCAGTGATTCGTACTCAGCTTCATTGTTTGATGCTTTGAAGTCGAGAGTCAGGGCTTGCTCGATGACAAGGCCCTTCGAAGATTGGAGGACTATGCCAGCGCCAACCCTTTTGGAGGTTGAGGATCCATCGACGAAGACCTTCCAAGATGAATTGAGGGACTGTTTCCAGGACCGCTCCTGCTCTGCCTCGGTCTCGGTGGATGTCTCCACCTCCTTGCCCCCTAGTTCAATGTCGAGCTGGCTCGGTGCCGAACTCGGAAAGGTGAATTCCACAATGATGTCTGCCAACACCTGAGCTTTGATTGCCGTTCTGGGCTGATATTGGATATCGTACTGCCCCAGTTCGACAACCCATTTGGAGACTCTTCCAGAGAAGTCTGCTTTTTTGAAGAGAGACTTGAGTGCGTGTTCTGTTACAACCACAATGGAGTATGTCTGGAAGTAGCGGGAGAGCTTGCGGGAGGCACTGACGAGCGCAAAAGCGACTTCTCCAATGGCAGGTATCTTGTCTCGGTACCCAGCAGATTTTTGCTTGTGTAATAGATGGGCTTTTACTGCCTGTCATCCTCTCTTACGAGTACCGAGCTCATTGCATGGTCCGAAACTGCCAGGTATAGATACAAGACCTCACCCTGTGCCGGGGTGGACAGTAGGGGAGGTGAAGAGAGGTACCCTTTGAGCTCTTGAAGGGCACTTTCGCATTCCGGAGTCCATTGGAACCTCGAACTTTTCTTCAGGAGTTGAAAGAAGGGGCGGCATTTATCTGAGGCTCTGCTAATGAAGCGGTTGAGTGCTGCTGCCATCCCTGTCAACCTTTGGACTTGCTTTGTCGTGGTCGGACTTTGGAGGGCATGAATCGCCGAGATCTACTCGGGATTGGCCTCTATTCAGCGTCTGGTGACCAGGCTGCCCAGGAATTTGCCCGAGCCGACGCCAAATGCACATTTGGAGGCATTTAACTTGAGCTTGTATTGTTTAAGGACGGCGAATGTTTGGTACAGGTCGGTCAAGTGGTCTTGTGACCTTTTAGACTTGACGACCATGTCATCAATGTACACTCGACCGTCTTGCCAAGCTGAGCCTAGAACATTTTTGTTACCAGCCTTTGATAAGTAGCACCGGCATTTTTTAACCTGAAGGGCATCACCTTGTAACAGTAAATGCCCCTGGGTGTTATGAACGCGGTCTTTTCTTCATCAGGCCCATGCATCGGAATCTGATGGTAACCTCGGTAAGCATCGAGGAAACTCATCCTATCATGCCCGGCTGTGGCGTTGATCAGCTGGTCGATCTTTGGAAGGGGAAAGATGTCTTTGGGACAGGCTTTGTTGAGGTCGGTAAAGTCTACGCAGACCCTCCAACTTCCACTCTTTTTCTTGACGACGACTGTATTGGCTAACCAGATAGGGTAGTGGACCTCCCTGATCGCTTCAGCCTCTAATAGTTTCTTGACCTCCTCGGTTACAACCTCTGCTTGCTGGATTCCAGCCCTGCAAGTCTTCTGGACTACAGGCTTGTGCTCGGGAATCACATTGAGCCTGTGGCTCATGACCTCGGGGTCGATGCCGGGCATTTCGCACAGGGTCCAAGCGAAGGCTTCTCTGTTCTGTAACAGGAAGTCAAGCAGCTCGGACCTCTCTTCCTCTACGAGATGACTTCCGAGCAAGAAGTATCTTTCCGGATCGCTGGGGTCGATCTTGACCTAGGTGAGGTCCTCGACGCTCTTCTGCTCGGGAGTTCGGTCGAAGCTTCAAGCTCGGCTTCGAGCTCGGTCATATGGACTCGCTGTGGCTCTGCTTCTCCGGGGACCACGGCCATCAGGCATTCTTTGGCCATATGTTGGTCACCGCGGACTATGATTACTTCGAAGTCTCCATCTCCGTTTTGTAATGGGAACTTGAGCTTCTGGTGATGGGTGGAGGGTACAGCTTCCATGTTATGCAGCCAGGTTCTTCCCATGATGGCATTGTATGGGGATGGTGCATCTACCACCAGGAAGTCTACTGTCATGGAGGCTCCGCCCACTTCGACTATAAGGGAGATCTTCCCCTTGGGGTAGACAGTCTTGGAGCTAAAACCCACCAGTCGGGTGCGGGCTTCCTGTAGGACCTCCTATTTCAGACCCATTTTTTAAAAACAGTAAAAATATAGGATTCCCGAGGAGCTCCTGGGGTCCACTAGGATCTTTTTGACGTTGAAGTTCCGTAACCTCATAGTCAGGAGCAGGGGATCATTGTGGGGTAGCTGGACCCCGGCCAAGTCCTCGTCAGAGAACCAAATCTTTGGTCTCTCTACGCGTGCCTTTTTTTGCTGAGGGACCGAGCTCGGCCGTCATTACTTGCTTGCCGTGCTGGGCCCTCCTGGCCTTAGTGCGGGCCTGACCGCTTCCTCTAGGGGCAGGAGCTAGATGGATGATGTCGATGGTCCCTACCGGCTCATCGCCATCCCGGTCATCGGGTTGGCGTTGTTGAGCACGGTTTACTCTGCCTTTTTCTTTGACAAGGTCTCTCAGGTGCCCGTCCTTCTCGAGCCTCTCAAGGTGTGCCTTGAAGACGTGACAATCCTCTGTCCTGTGTCATCTATCTTTGTGGTAGGCACAAAACTTGCTCTGATCTCGGGAGGCAGCGTCACTTTTCATAGGCTGGGGCCATTTAAAGAAGGGTTGGGTTTCGATCTTGCTGAGAAGCTTGTAAATGGGCTCCTTGAAGATGGTGTTGACGGCCTTGTAAGAGGCGTCACTTGGCCTCGGCTTCGCGCTGCCCCCCGAGGTGGGAGCGAAGCGTCCTGCCGAGCTGGATGGCTCTCTGCTTCAGTCCGCTTCCCTCTTGGCTAGCCTTTTTTTCTTTTTAGAGGATCGGCCTTCCTGCCAGAAGTTATGGCTCTCCTGAGCTTGGACCTTGTCTTCTTCCTGCTCAATGAGCTGATTCACCCGGGCCATCAGTGTTTTCACCGACACCACGGGGAACCGTGCCAGGTCCCTCCGAAGGTCGCTGCCTGGCAACAGAGCTTGTTGGAAAGTCTTGATGACTAGTTCGTCACTGGCGTCTTCGACCTGGCTGTAGATGGTCCAGAATCTTTTGGCGAACCGGGTGATGTTTTCGGCAGGCCTCATTCTGATGGCCATCAGGTCGGCATCTGTCTTCGGGATAACCCGGTGCGCTTGGAACTTCTCGACAAAGAAATTTCGAAGCTGTTGCCAGCTCGAAACCGATCCCTCGGAGAGCGCACAGAACCACCGAAGTGGGAGGTCACCCAGACTGGAGGAGAAGACCTTGCAGTCCAGGTTACCGTCACCACTCCACACCGACATCTTCTGGGTGAAGTGGCGAAGATGCGCCTCTGGGTCCGAGGTCCCGTCATAAAGATTGAACCTCGGGACGCTGAACTTATCGGGGAGGGGGTAATCCCTGATTTCCCGAGTAAATGGAGACGTGCCGTGATTGTCGCTGTCTCTGGTATCCAACCAACCTCGAGTGAGGCCAGCGAACTCCATATTCTGCTGCACGGCCAGCTTGATTTGCTGATTGATCCAGTAAGCCATGTCGGGGTTGGCAGCCTGGCTTTGTCTCTGCTGCTACTGGCCAGCACTGGCATGGGTGCTACTCGAGCCCTCCTCTGTTGACACCAAAAATGTCACTTTGCCTCTTCAACATCAAGAAAGCTGCATGAAGTCGCAACCTGCCATAAATAGGCAATGCAATTTCTCCAAAAATTCAAATCTTGTCAGAATCAAACAAAAACTGCAAGATCCTTCAAGATAGCCAAGAAAAGAGTACACATGAAGTTTCGGGCCATTTCGACAACATTTGGCCTAACTTCACTTCTCCGACAGCTAAACGGGAGCTCCCGGCGGCGACATCATCGGAGACGTCAAAACTTCGATCAAAGCCTACAGATGACTCCAGCATGTCTCAAAAGGGCTCTATGCCAAATTTCAAGTCAAACCGACAACGTTTGACCCTCCATCAATGCTCGAGCAGCAAAATCAAGCCTCCCGGCGGCGGGAACCACCGAAGCCTTCGCTCATCAAACCAAGTGCATGAGTGGCTTCAACATGCTTCCAAAAGGCTGCACGTCAAATTTCAGGTCAATCGGACATCGTTTGACCACATATCGAAGCTCGGCATTTTCCCCGCAGCAAAATCAAGTGAAGCATCGACGGGACCCCAAACGGCTTCAAAACTCAAACAAAAGCCTATGGTTGGTCTTATTTATTGCTCAGGAGGCTTCACCTCAAATTTCAGGTCATTCCGACATCGTTTGACCAAGTTTCAGCTTCTGGCGGAAAATCAGCAGCTCTACGCGACAAAGTCTTCGGCTTTCCCGGAAAATTGGAAACTTTGCACTCTAAAAATGCAAGGATTCTCATTAAGTTTTCTACAGGGAAATCAAGCCAATAAATGAGAAGAAATGTCAAGAAAAAACAGAAGAAAACGGCGACGAAAAAGACCTCAAAACGACCGCAAAACGGGCTCCGAAGGGGAAAAATCCCCCAGGGTCGCAGACCCCTGCGACCATGGCCCATGGTCGCAGGCCCCTGCGACCATGGCCCATGGTCGCAGGCCCCTGCGACCATGGCCCATGGTCGCCGGTCCATGGTCGCCGGCGACCATGGCCCATGGTCGCCGGCGACCATGGAGGTCCGGGTCACCGGATTTTCCGCCGGTGACCCGTTTTTCCGTCTTTTTTCGCGTTTCGCGCACTTTGGCCCCTGTGGTTTCCTGAAAATGTGATTTTTAGTGCTCTAAATTGACTCATATCCGACGACATCTCGGATCCGCCGTCAAAAGCATAAAACCATCATTGATCGCTCCAAGATCGCCAACCGGTCGACCAAGAAAGTGCACTTTCTGTCCGACCGATCGTGAAATCGACAAGACAGATGTCACCGGCCCACTCTTAGCTATCAATGTCTGAAGTTACATGTTCATCCGATGTCGATCAGCATGTAGATCCATCGATGATCATCGCCAGAAGAATTCCAGAAGACACGGCATGGCCCGCGACTCTTCGACTGCTCGGCGACCAATTAATGTGGTTAATTGACTAGCTTTATTGCAGTCATTAATTCATTTCTTTGGACTGCCCAATCAGAAGCAAGCATTTGGGAGTTACAAGTCAATTGATTCATGGCATTTAAACCATGAAACTCCTCCCATTATGGTAATTAAGGTGATTAAAAGCCCTTAATCTGCATCGGCCAATCAGATTCAAGGAAAAAGGAGTTACAAAATCAAGAAATAAATCTTGTAACTCCTCCCATTAAAGCCATTAAGGCTCATAAACCCTCCTAAATGGCTACCAAAGGCCTATAAATAGGAGAGCATTCCATTGAAATGGAGATCGGGGAAAAGGATCAGAAAAAAGAGGAGAAAATCAGAGGATCAGAAAAAAAGATCAGAAAGAGATCTGAGAGAAAGAAAAAGAGAGAAAAACTCTGCTGAAGTTCTGCACCGGCCACCACTACAAGGTGACAAAAGTCCCTTGGGGGGCACCCCCCCCAAGGTCCTTGCCTTCTCCTGCTGCCTCCAATGGCTTAGACGTGGCTTTTCAGCCCGTCTACTTAGCTTTTTATTGGACATAGGACCTTCTCTTGGTCTTTGTCCTCTAAAAACCTGAGGTCATAGCCAAGCCAAGCGAATCAAGAGCATCTTCTGTTCTCATCTGCATGGATGATGGCGAAGCCCATACATGGCTTGCGACCGTCAATCTGAACGAGTCCCCCACAATCTCCTGAAAAGTTAGATCTTCCTTTTCTTGCTTTTCATTGTAGTTTGTATTTTTCTAAAAGAGACAAAAATCACAAATCTTGTCTTTCATTATTGATAAGAATTGTAAATCGGCTATAAACGCCAAAATCGGCTATAAATGCCAAACAAAATCGCCTTTCACGGCAAACCAAGAAAATGTCTCTTTTCTTAAATATTTGTGCAATGGAAAACTTGAAAGAAGTTGATTTCCTTTTTACTTGCGAAGGTTGATCTCCGGATTACCACTTGCAATTCCAAGTAAAATAGAAAATCTGGCACACCCACACAAAGAAATGTTGATGCACGCTTCAGGGCCCGCCAGGGCGCGAAAGGGCCGGACCCGACGGACTCCCACGTTCCGCCGACCCCGGTAGCCGCCCCCACGGCGCCTCGGAGCGCGTTCCATCATCCTCGCGAGCTCGGTCACGCCTTCTGTTTATGATTTGCCTCAAGTCCAGCCGAGCTTTAGGAGCTTTCCGGACTAGCTGCTGTGCACGGGGCACAAACGGAGTCTCAGCCGGGGACTTCTTCCCCTCGAGCTGCTGCCGGAGCTGGAGGATCTGAGCTCTTTGCTCTTCGATGATTTGGTTTTGAGCTTTGATTGCTTCGGCATGCGCTTCGGTATCCTCCTCCAGGGCCATGTCGTCGTCGCCTTCATCGTCGAGGTGGATGTGGTCCTCTTACATGTGGTCCTGGTGATGGGACTAGCGAGGATCAGGCTATACTGGAGCCTTGGAGGCAGCTCGGAGAAGATGACTTCCAGAGGTGGATGCTCCGACTGAGAGGTAGTTGGCCTGACCCGCTCCAGTACGGGACCGTGGCGAGGAGATGCTGCTGCATCCCTTGACGACGAGTGTGTCACAGTGACAGGCGATCCTACACTTCTTATACCAGGTTCTCCACCTACCCTCCTCTGTTGAGGGTTAGACGGTGTTTGCCTGGTTGTTCCCTCTTGGTTTGTCACCAGTGCCCCTGCATGGTTCGTCACCAGTGGAGGCGGCATGAAGGGTAGGAACGTCTCTGGCTGCTTGGACATGGATGGTCCAGCATCGCCTTTTCCCTTCGTAGTCTTCGGAGGCATGGCTTTCAGGATGAAAATATGGTTTTTTCAACTCGTTCCCATAGACGGCGCCAAATTGTGCGTGCCTAAAAATTACGGACTTGATTTAGGGGGGTGATGAAGATGCTGTTTAACTGATCGGGAACGTTGTTGATGGCCTGGAACCTGGAAGGGAGAAGAAAACAGAGGTCAGGGCCCTGAGCTGCTGTCAGCCAAAGGCACTCCGACGCCTGAGTTAGTGCAGTCACTAAACTAGGGTGAAGTGGGGAAAAAGGTTTGAACAAAATAGCAGAGTATATGCAGTATCTTGTGTACTTGTTCATGGCTTACCATGCAAGTATATGTAGAAGAGAGTAGAAGGTTATATAGTGGAGGTAGGTGGGGATGCTTGTCCCGTCAGCCCATACCTAGGACCCTTAGTGGGGGTAGGTGAGGAAACTGTCCCATCGGATCTCTCCTCAAATCCCTTACATAAATGTGGACGTGATAGGGAAGGTCCCTCATCAGTATTCGGCGGCCACCCTATCTGTCAGGGCGCTCTGCAATGCAGCTGTCCCATCCCAGAATGGAGATTAGACGCTCAGTGTTCATCTTGGCATTCGGTCGAACTGGAGAAGTCACCGAGGCCAAGAGCGGAAGCTCGGGGGCTACTGCTGAGACACGAGATGCCGAACCCAAGGAAGTGTGCTTGGTACTATTTACCGAGGTAGACGTGGACTCGGTGCCAGCTAGCGCTATCGCCGAGCTGACCGAGACTGGGCCCAGGCCAAGTCCAATTGGTACTCTTACCGAACTGGGAGTAATTTCTGGATCACGGAAATACCCCGCACAAGTTGCATCCGTGGGGAATGAGATATATACTAATTCCTAAGTCTTGGATTGTCATACCAAATGATTCAGTGTCATGTAACCCTATACTCCACCTCATACCTTGAATGTCGAAGGACCCATTTGGATGTTAACAGAATAAAATATTTACAAATTTAAATATTACAAAAATAAAATAGTATAGAATAAAATAATGTAATATAATAATATTATAATAATTTATTGCTTGGTAATTTTTGATGATTATTACAGATCTTAAATTGAGTTGTTTGGAAGGTGCTACGATTAAAGTAAATTATATTCTTAGAATAATTTTTATTAAATATTTTAATTTACCATGTCTCGATAAAAAAGTAGTGTGGTAAAGTAAAGTTCAACCACCATGTTTTTTTACCATAAGTTACTTTCCTTTTATCACATAAAATCATGATAAAATATAGTAAAGTAAAGTCAATACAAAAAATAACTACTTTATAACTCTCTCTCCTACTTTGCTTTACCACATACATCATTTCACCTTACTTAACCTCACATTTTACCATGATATTTGAACCCTAATTTGGTTCATTATTGCTTTCTTGATGACTTTGCTTGTAAGTCACATTTTATTTACCATATAAAACTACAATAAAATGTAAAAAAGTAAAGTCAAACTAAAAGAAAGTACTTTACCATTCCTTCCCACTTTACTTCACCATATAGTTTGTCCCACCTTTATTGTGTTGTGACATTTACTTTTATTTTACGTTAAGATGTATGTAAACAAACACATCATGATAGATTTGGTGAACTAAAGTCTTTACTTTGCTCTATCACTTTGTAATCGTCATTTTAAAAGATTCTTATCTTGTAGATAGTTTTCTACATGGCCTATAGGAGAAAATATTAAGCTTTTTGAAAGAAAATAATCTTTTCTTCAAATTTTCCTTGGATTATCAAACGCACAAGATTTTCTTCTTTAGAAAATAACAGATTATATTCTATAAAATTTTACTTTCTTTTGTTTTCTTGTGCATCCAAACAGGCCCTAAGTTTCTGAGTTACTTGGTGCTCCGATGGTATTTGACATTCAAGTTACCAGGTGAGTATACTCTTGAGTTAACACTGTACTATACGAGTCTCCAAAAAACCTCAGGAGTGTATGTCAACCCTGTAAGACCTCGACCCGAGTGTCCATGATTAGTGCTAATTAAGTCGCGTATTAGTTCTAAGCGTGATTAGTAGAATTTAACTAAGTGGGGATTATAATAGCTTTTGATATAGCTTTGAGGAATTTTGAGTGCCTTCTAATTTTGAGACCCTTTAGGGGTTCCTTTTTAGTGACTTGACGTGTACTCGGGGGATTATTCGGGATTCCTATAATTCGTGTTTGTATCTCGTTTTACTCGTCGTGTTGATCCTTACAACTTTCATGTTGACCCTGTGCTCGTTCGAGACCTCGAAACCTGACTTTTCTAGCATTGAGGGTAAAACAGTCTTTTTTACGCCAAATTTGTGCCCAAAAGTTGATATCCCCGAAACCTACGAAAAATATACTTTTTAGAAACTACATATTTCGGTGATCATTTTCCTCTCCTTCAACGATTGCAACCGAGATACCGAAAGTCATGATTTCGGCCTCCAAAGATTTCTAGTGGTGGAGCCCACCCCCCTGCTTTATAAGGAAACCCTTCTTCCTCATTTCCCTTTTTCCAACTCAACCAAACCCCAAGCTAGGGTTTCCCTTTCTTCTTTTTCTTATTGCTTCTCACACCTCAATCCACTCCCAAGCTTGCACCAATAAGAGATTTGAGGTCATCATCTTCTTCATCCCCTTGAGAGCTCTCTCTTAATAACATTTGTGGAGGAAACCACCTACTCCAAGACCTCCTTTTGAACTAACCTAGCATTTTGAAGAACTCTCATGTAAGTAACCCTTTCCCTCTTTTGATAATGTGTTCTCCTAGCCTAAGGGAATATTCATCTCCATTGTTAAAGCTTCTTCCTCCCCATTCCATGTTTTGACTCTTTTATGGTTTTGTTATGGGGGCTTTTGCTTGTAGCTTGGAACTTTGGCTTGGAAAGCTTGTTTAGAGCTTGGATTGCTTGTTAGAGACTCTAAGGCAAGTGGAATGAGTAGATATTTTAAGTTTGAATAGTTTTATGAAAACATTGATGAATTTACTATGCTTTCTATGCTTTTATATAATAGCATTGAATTTGAAATGAATGCTCATTAATGAAATTGGTTAGTTCATTTAATGTCTTGGAAAAGTTGTTTGATAGTCCTTTTGTTGTATCTCTTGTTTATGACTTAAATGAATCCTTGTGATTGTGGACATTATCTTTCTCTTTGGGACTGAATGTGGAGAAGGAAATTCTTGGGAATTAAATGTTCATGGAAGTTTTGAATGGAGTTTTAAGTAGTATTTATGGGAGTTTGATGGATGATTATTGGAGGCAAGGAGGCCTTTTTGTTGCAACAAATATGGGTAGGAGAAAAGGGGAAAGAAGGGCATGAAGGCCATTCCCGGGTAGCAGGATTGACTGCCCACTTGAGCGTGTACCAGGCCGCTCGAGCGCGCAGTCAATCTGAATGCATCTCGGGCGGCAGCATGACCCTGTCTGCCTGTCCTCTCGCGTAGCCCAGGTCTACTCGAGCACACCTCGGTCCACTAGAGCGCGTTCTCCCTTGGGCCTAAACCACTTTTGGAGCTTAAGAAAGGTTTTTAAAGGAACCCCTTGGCATCGGGGAGACCTATGAAGCATGGTTCGAAGCCCATTTGAGAAAGAATCCACATTGCAAAGATTCATCGAAAGTTTTGAAATTCCCAAAGTGTATAAGGAGCCCGGAATGTCTCCAAACTTGAAGGGTACCAAATATATATATATATATATATATATCAAAATCGACATACGGGACCCCTATTCACCTTGAACTAGTTTTGAACCCGATATTTGCCCGAAATTTCTAAAGTCAATGGTGTTTTCATTAGTCTCGGATTTTGATATACATTCCCCAATATTCGTGGTTTATCATTCTCGAAAGCACCGAGAATTGTACTTGTTGCATTTTACTAGCCCCGATCTGCATGACCTGGTATTGAGAAGATATTTGTGCTTTTGAGCACCCCGTCTTGCCCGGTTATATTCTTGCACTTGATTTATTTTACACATGTCTTAATTTCCGTTATTTGACCTATGAGTCGGCACCACTAAGCTTGGATGACCACGCCAGTTTGATCAACCAACTTGGAGATCCCCCACTTGTCCCGCCAGCTGCAGTTTGGATCCTGTTACCCGGTTTATTAACCGTGGTCTTGTCCTGATACCCCGGTTCGCTACCGTGATTCCTTATGCCTGGCTCGCTACCGTGGTCATGTCCCGTTTATTATATATGTATATGTAAATTTCGTTGAACCTCCTCACTTCGGTGACTGAGGTCAACGCCTTGATATGCTTGGTCTTGTCACTTCGGTGATAGAGGATTTAGCTTCGTGTGGTTGCCACCTTGCTTGTTTTTCCGATTTCCTTGGATACCTGTACATGTTTTATACTGCATTATGTTTTCAGTAAATGACTCATTTCCTTTATGAAAGTTATTGTCTAAACAGGTTTAAATGCTTTCCATGGTAAATGTATTTAATATCGAATGATTATATCTTTTCACCCACCTGCGAAGCCGTCGTGTTTGACTCACTTTTTGGTACTTAGGTCCCATCGTTGGTTATCCCGAGGTGGAGCACGGAAGGTGGTCAGAAACCGCAGCAGTTAGTTGAGTGGCATGCCGATGATGTTTTTTAGACATCCGATTGCCTCGAGATATTTTACATTTTGGGTTGTGGCTAACCATTCTTTTGGGTTTATATTTTGTGTTATTGGCTTTTGTTGGCCTCTATTTTGGGGAATGTAATTAAATGATCTTTTGTTTAAACTTTAACATTACTTTTGGGAAACGCTAATGATCATTGCTCATTCTAATTCCTTATGTACTTAAATGTGTTATTAGTCTTCTTGATGGAAATAAATTTATGGATGTGATTTGCTACACACTTCCGCATTTAATAACAATATTCACTGTTGTTGAGGTATCCTCACTGCGGACACCTGTGGGAAATCACGTGCACGGGTAATATGCGCTCTTTATTAACCCGTGTACGCATTGGTACCAACCATACTAACTATTCGCATCATCATTCATCATCCATCAACCAGTCCCAATCCCAGATTAGGCTCGTGGACCCAGTCCGGGGTCGCGAAAGAACTGGTATCAGAGCGAGATGTGTTTCAGGCAATTAAAAGAAACTAGAAATCCTAAGGACGTGGCGAGGATCTGTTAGACTTTTCGTTAGCTAGAATCGTGTGAGCAATGTGTGACCCTGTTTTTTATTTATATGTGCTAATAACTTGTTTTGCAGCATCATGCCCCTCATAAGCGACCATTAAACGGCAATCCCACTGCAAGTAACAGTGATTATACGGGGTCGGTTGAGGAAGATAGAGTTGAGAATACAATGCAGAATCAATTCCAGCAAATGATGCAAACCATGCTTGATCAACAGCATCAGGCAAATGAGAACAAGGCTAGACTCCAAAAGTAAATGCTTAAGAAGGATGAAGATCATGCTAGAGAGTTGGCAGAGATGCAAAAACAATTGCTAAAGGTATTGCAAAGAAGGCTAGAACCAGTTCAACCTCAACCTGCCATTGTCATCAATCGAAGAGAACATGACCCAAACGCCTTGTTTGAACAGTTTCGAAAGAGAGCTCCAAAGGATTTTGTTGGGACAGAAGATCCTCTGACTGCAGATGATTAGCTAGAGCATACTGAGAATATCTTTGAAGTCTTTAGATGTAGAGGAGGTGAGAGTGTACAACTTGCAGCATCACTCTTCACCATTTTGGCAAACATTTGGTGGAAGACAGTGAAGGAAGAGTACAAGACTATGGCTAACGCAGTGGCTTGGGCAAACTTCAATCGGCAGTTCATAGATAAATATGTGCCCACCCATGTCAAGAGACAAAAAGCAGTGGAGTTCCAGCAACTTGTCCAAGGGAGTATGGCAGTGCTAGAGTACCTCACCAAATTCGAGAGGTTATCTAGATATGCTCGGAGTTGGTGGATACAATGGAGAAAAAGATTGCTAAGTTCTTAAAAGGACTTCACCCCATCATTGAGAGAGATGCCACGGGGGTAGTACCACCTATCACTTTTGAAGAAGCTGTTAAGAAAGCTTACAAATTTGAGAATTTTCATCATAAGATCCTTAGAGTTCAAGGCAAGGGACAGGGGCAACCTCAACAGCAGAACCACCAGCAAAGGAACCAACAACACAAGAGACAGAGGCAAGACCAGAATGATCAGCTAGTTTGTATTCACTGTGGGAAAAACCATGAGAGTGCCCAGTGTCGTACAGTTTCGGGAGCATGTTTCAGATGTGGCTCCATTGTTGACACCAAAAAAGTCACTATGTCTCCTCAACATCAAGAAGCCACGTGAAGCTAAATCCTGCTACAAAACAAGCAAAGCTACTTCAAGCATCAGATCTTGTCAAAACCAAACAAAAACTGTAAGATCCTTCAAGACAGCCAAAAGAGGGGTACACCTAAAGTTTCGGGCCATTCTGACATCGTTTGGCCTAACTTCACTTCTCCGACAGCTAAACAAGCGCTCCCGGTTTTCGACATCATCGAAGACACCAAAACTTCGATCAGAGCCTACGGATGGTTCTAAAATACCTCCAAAGGGCTTCATGCCAAATTTCAAGTCAAACCGACAACGTTTGACCCTCCATCAACGTTCGAACAACAAAATCAAGCCTTCCGGCAGAGAGAACCATCGAGGCCATCACTCATCAAACAAAGCATATGAGTGGCTTCAGCATTCTTCCAAAGGGCTTCATGCCAAATTTCAGGTCATTCTGACAACGTTTGACCAGATTTTGATGCTCCGAGAGAAAATCAAGCCTACCGGCGGTAGAGCACCCCGGGAACATGACGTCCAAATCGGAGCTAATGGATCATCTCTACATGACTCCAATAGGCTCCCTGTCAAATTTCAGGTCAATCGGACATCGTTTGACCACATATCAAAGCTCGGCATCTTCCCCGCAGCAAAATCAAGTCAAGCATCGACGGGACCCCAAACAGCTTCAAAACTCAAATAACAGCCCATGGTTGGTCCTATCCACTGCTCAAGAAGCTTCACCTCAATTTTTAGGTCATTCCAACATCGTTTGACCTAGTTTCGACTCTTGACGGAAAATCGGCTACAAAGTCTTCGGCTTTCCAGAAAAATGGGAAACTTTGTGCTCCGGTTTTGCACAGGTTCTCATCAAGTTTTCTCCAAGAAAATCAAGTCAATAATTGACGAAAAATGTCAAGAAAAATACAGAAGAAAAAAGGAACGAAAAAGGAGGAAAAACAGCCCAAAAAAACCACTCGGCGACCAAAGGGGCCAATACCCCATGGTCGCCAGCGACCCTGGGTGCATGGTCGCCGGCGACCCTGGAAATCCGGGTCGCAAATTTTTCACCGGATGACCCGTTTTCCGATCGTCTTCCCTTTTCGAGTGTTCCTGCCTCTGTGATTTTATGAAAATCCAATTTTTAATGCTCGAAAACGACTGATCTTCACCGACATCTCGGATCCGCCGTCAAGAGCATGAAATCATCACTGCTCGCTCCAAGATCGCCGACCGGCTGACCAAGAAAGTACACTTTTTGTCCGACCGATCGTGAAATCGACAAAACAGATGTCACCGGCCCACCAACATCAATCAATGTCTGAAATTGCACTGCAATCTGACATCAAACAATGTGTGGATCCACCTGCGATGATCAAAAGAAGAATTCCAAAAGACGCGGCGCGGCCCGCGACTCTTCACATGCCCTGGCGACCACTTAATGTCGTTAATTGACACGTTTATGACAACTTAATGCGGTCATTAACTCATTATTTTGGACGGCCCAATCAGATTCAAGCATTTGAGAGTTACAAATTCAAGCAATCATGGCATTAAACCCATGAAACTCCCATCATCATGAAGATTAAAGGCGATTAAATGCCCATTATCCTTCATCAGCCAATCACAAGCCAAGAAAAATGAGTTACAAAATCAAGAAATAAAACTTGTAACTCCTCTCATCAATACCATCATTTCTCTCATCATGGCCATCAATGCCAATAAACACCTCATGGCTACCAAAAGCCTATAAAAGGAGGTCCATTCCAAAGAGAGAGACAACTTTTGAACTTTTACACATACCTACTTAAAGCCTGCACACTTGCATTCTTCCGAAAAAATCCTGACAAAGTTCTGCTGCTCTGCCGCCAGAAGCACTACAAGGTGATCAAAGTCCCTTGGGGGGCCACCCCCCAAGGTCCCTCCTTCTACAACATGGCCTAAACGCGGCTTTTCAGCCCGTTTACTCGGTTTTTCATTGGATATAGGACCTCCTCTTGGTCCTTGTCCTTTAAAAAGCTAAGGTTGGAGCCGAGCTGAAGAATCAAAGCATCAAGCGTTCTCATTTGAAGGACGATGGCGAAGTCCACACATGACTTGCGACCGTCGATCTGAACGTGTCCCCACAATCTCCTAAGAAGTTAGATCCCTTTTCTTTCTTTTCTATTGTAATTTGTATTTTTTAAAGAGACAAACAAAAATCACAATTCTTGTCTTTCATATTTGATGAGATTTGTAAAATCGCCTTTCACGGAAAAATCGCCTTTCACGGCAAAATCGCCTTTCACGGCACAAAATTGCCTTTCACCGCAAACAAACAAAAAGACGCCTCCTACGGCATTCTAAAAAACAAACTTGTCTCTTTTCTTAAATATTTATGCAATTTGAAAAGTTAGAAATAATGATCAATTTCCTTTCTAATTGTGAAGGTGAATCTCCAGATCATCACCATTCCAAATTCCAAGTAGAATAGTAAATCTGGCATACCCGTACAAAAAAAAAAGTTGATACCCGCGTTTCCCTCCTCCGCCGAGACCCAAGCAGCCCCCGGGGCGGAAGGAGAGGACGGAAATCCGAGCGTCCATCAAGTTAGCATACCCGGTGGGACACTTTCACTTGAGAACATGATGCTTTGATCCCTTAGCTCCTTTCTAGTTGGTGGCCTATGTTGCTTCTTGCATCTAAAAAAAAAAAACATGAGATGGGATTTCACTCATTCTTTCTCACTTCAAAAAAAAAAAAACAAATCTGATTTCTCTTTCTTGGATTCAATTTTGAGAAATTTTGATCCTCTCTTCTTCGAATTTGATAGCTCACAGAAATGTTTGTAGCTATTGTTCGTATCGGAGATTGGGCCATCTTTTCTCTTTGATGAGTCCGATAGGGGTTTTCAAAAAAAAAAAGGAAAACTTCATTTCAAAAAAAAAAAATGATCTCTCTTTCTTAAGATTCAACTTTGAGAAACTTTGATCCTCTCCTCTTCGAACTTGATAGCTCACAGAAATGTTTGTAGCTATTGTTCATATCGAGGATTAGGCCATCTTTTCTCTTTGATGAGTCCAATTGGGATTTCAAAAAAAAATAAAAACATATAATTTCAAACTCAAAACAAAAAATCAGTCTTTTCTCTTTTGAATTCAAATTCAAAGAAACTTTAGTTATTCCCTTTCGGATTTAACGCTCGCAGAAATGTTGAGTTGTGGTTTGGATTGGAACACCACTCGTTCTCTTTGATGAGTTCATTAGAAACCTTTCAAAAATAAAATTTAAAAAAAAAACACTAAGGTTGCACCAATTGCGCTCTTTGACTAAAGTGGATTTAAGAAAAGCCTTGTCCAGAGTGTGGAGACAGCTAGATTGTTCGAGGCAAGGGTCATTCAAACGGGTTCATTAAGTAATCCTACCCTTACTTGGGGGCCGATTTATCTACTAAGGTTTCATAAGATCAAATTGGAAACCTATGTGCACCTTTCAAAACAAGTTTCACTTTTTGAGTTCAGAATTGAGAAATCTTGGTTCTTTCCCTTTCGGATTTAACGCTCACAGAAATGTTGAGTTGTAGTTCGGATTGGAATACCATTTGCCCTCTTTGATGAATTCAATCTTAAACCTTCAAAAAAAAAAAAAAAAACTTCCGTCACGTTTGGGCTTACATTCGAGAAATTTTGGTTCTTTCCCTTTCGGATTTAGCACTCGCAGAAATGTTTGAGCCCTTGTTCGGATTGGAATAGCATTTTTCTTCTTTATGGATACAAATTTGACCTTTCAAAAAAAAATCCCATCTCGTGTCCTTTCCAAGGATGCGATTTGCAACATTTGTGCCTAGCGGTGCTAGTACGCCCTTTCGGGTCTATTGTATTCGCGACCGACACATTTGTATCTCCAACCTTATATCATTTTACCTCGAGTGAGCCTTGCTTCTCGGTAATTTGAATTAAGGTCTACAATGGCTTCCAGCAGTCACTGGTACGTTCACCCTGAACCTACCATACTTGCATTTAGAACAATTGTATCCTCTATGGCTTTTTGCCTTCTTCATCTTGCTCGGGCCGGGCCATGTCCCCTTGAGCGATTTGAAAAGACAAAATCATAGTTGTTCTCCATTTATGATCACCATATTCTTGTGATTACTAATGGATTTGGTCTTGTTTCAGAAGTTTTCCAAAACTAACAATGAGAACTTCGTTGACCATCACTTTCGATGAGAACAATTACCAGCTTATGCTTCAAGACAAGCAAAATAAGCGCCCCACTAGTTGCCGAAGCGTCATCTCCCTCGAAAACTCTCAAAACATCGGGTCAACCTCAACTCCTCAGACCATCGTCTTCGGGTCGTTGGGACCATTCCCACTCCCCACAGAAGAAACTGTACCTGCCAAGAAGCAGAAAATCGCCCCGCAACATGTCACTAACATGGCACCAATGGCGAACACAAAGAAGCCTGAAGCCCGTGACGCTCCCACAAAGCCTCAACCTACAAGAATCTAGGTTTTCCCCAAAACTTGGTCCCCTAGATCTTCACCAAAGCAACAGAGGTCCTGAACATCTACAAAGCCAGCATACCTGGCCCCTCTCAAGGAGAATCGGTTCTACCCTCTCTCTTACATAAAGGAGGAGAAACCTACCCTCCGCCCAAAGAACAAACAAATCCAGCATGAGCCGGCTTGCTCTTACAAGCCCAAAATCAAATCCTGCATCGTTAGGCCTCCGCAAAAACCCGCTGAAGCCTGCACTTTTGCGAGTCGACCATTCATCTCAACAGGGGCCCAACTCGCAAAATTCCAAGCCTCATTGCGACAGGCTAAGGACAGCGTCCGGATCCTGTCCAAGCCCAGCTTCAAAGAAGACAAGCTCGGCTGCTGCGCACGGGGGACTACATCCTTCATTTCCAGAGCCCAGCCAGAGCTGACTGAAGCTCAAATTGCTCGTCGTATGCGTTGCCGTGCGGCATATCGACAAAAGAGACTTGAGAAGCAAAGAACCCAGCATTCTGCTCTCCATGTCTCAAACAAATGGGTCGAAAAAGAAAGACCCGACCAATTCGTTGCTGTCCATATGGTTGGCAAAACCAGAAAACGACAGAAGTTAGCGACCAAAATCCGTTTTAGACGTCCGGTGACTCGCAGCTTCTCCCGGACACGAGCACATCTGGAAGGATCCTCCACTCCTTCAAGCCAAGGACACCGGAGTAACCACTCCTCGGACTCTTCATCCAGAAGAATGAGCCCCAGCTCAATCACCATGACGATTTCTTCGTTTGAATCCCGAGGGATGAACGTCTTGGCTACAAGTTTTGAGCAGCCTCCACCGCATGATGATGTAACTACACCCATCCAACAGTTGGAGCAAGGACAACAGAGAATTGAGGCTCTGATGGAAAACCTCCTTCTCACTTTACAGCGTCCACCTAACAATGAAAACCCTCCAAATCATCAAGATGACGAGGGCAATGCAGAAAACAATGAGTCACGCGCCCTTACCAAAAAGGACGTTGACGATATCCTCGCAAAAGCAAAAGAAGAGGATACATTGAAGGAAGATGGGATCAAGCCACCCTACCCTCTATGGATGGACACGGTTCCATTCCCTGCAAAATTCAAACAACCTACTCTCCAGACATATACGATGAAAGGTTCAGCCAGACAGCATGTCATCCAATTCAAGATCCTGACAGGAGCTATTACGGATCAAGATGCCCTTAAGATTTGCCTCTTTGCAAGTACCCTAGAAGGTACAGCCTTTGATTGGTACTCCACTCTGCCGAAGAACTCCATCCAGAACTGGGCTATGCTGGAGACACGCTTCCTGACCCACTTCCAAGGTGAGGATCATCCTGTTACTATGGCTCAGCTCTGCAGCCTAAAACAGGGAAATAATGAGTCAACATATGACTTCATTCACAAGTGGAAGGCGATGGCGTACAAATGCTCAGATGTAATGCCACAAGCGTCGCTAGTCGACTTCTGCCGTAACAATATGAGCGCAAGGATCCACTCCATGATCATCGGCAACAAATCAAAGAACCTGGGAGAACTCCTCGAAGCTTCCATGGAGCTGAAATGGTGATCAAAGACCTCAACAGTCAGAAATCATCAAAGAAAGAGCCGACTGCCATTACAACCTAAAAACCAAAGAAAAAGGAGGTTCTCAATGTGCAAACCAAGCCAGCTTCTCAGCAGCCAAAGAAAGCTGAAAACAAAGCTACGGGTAAAAGACCCGAACTCTTTAATGCTTTCAAAGAACGAGTAGAAAAGAAGTACCCGTTCGATGAAGATGTTGAAGAAATATTTGAGGCTCTCCTAGCAAACGGCAAACTCACCTTGCCCGAGCCCAAAAGATCGGGAGATGTTGGCAAAACCAATGATTCCCGGTATTGTCTATACCATCAGATGATCTCGCATCCTCTCAATCAATGCTTCGTTGTGAGAGAAAAGATCAACGAGATGTGGAAAAACGGAGTCATAACCTTCGACAAAAACTACGGCTCCGCCTCTGTCAACATGGAGTCATGTGGGCAAACTTCAAAGTCACTGAAGAAGAAGATCACTACTTTATTCAAGGTGATAAAAATGGCGCAAGCGTCCCAAGAGTTGGTTCCCTATCCAACATTAGATGGGCAACCCATATGGGTGCATCCCAATCTCCTAGAAGATGAAAATTGGGAGATCGTCAAAATAAAGCTGAACTCCCAGCAGCGAAAGCAAACCAAGAGACAACTCTGTAAGCTCAAACAGCAGCAGAAGTCTCAACCAAAACAAAAAGTCCCTGAAAAGACAGAAACCTCTTCCACTGCTTCACTAGGGGCGACGGAAGAATCCCTTCCCAAAACTTCAAAGGCGGTAAGAAAATTCACCCTTAATGATTTCATGCCACCTCAATACAAAAATGAAACCGCGCAGGGGCGTCATACTCTTGCAACTCGGTAGTTGGATTCTCCATGGATGGATACGAGTCCAGTGATACTGCCAGTGATATCGATGAGTGGGAAGAATCCCTTGAAACAGGAGAATACCTCTCCGATGAGGAATGGATTCCCGAGTCTCATCTTATGCCAGTAATCTGGTATAACCCATTACAGCCATAAGGATCTTGGTCTGATGATGAAGAAGACCAGGACGCTACTCAAGAAAATGATGTCAACCCGGTACCGGCCAATGCTCCAGTGGAACCCAACATGGGTGAACCACAAGGAGCAGATAACGAAGAAGATTTGGCTCCTATGCCTAATCTTGAAGAATATGCAAGAATCTTGCAACATCTTGCCATGGAGCTGGAGCAGGATCGCATCAATGATCTCTGTCATGACCCAGAACCAGAAGTCCCTGAAAATCAATGGGAACTTCCTCCCTCAACTCCTGACAATGGGGAAAACTGTTGGATCCATGATCCTCTTACATCCGAAGATGAATTCGATTCCCAACAGTCTACACTGGGGGCATTCTACAATGCGATAGCTCAGGATGATAGTGCCTCTGAAGCTTCAGAAGACACGTACTCCCCGACTGGTAGTATATCTTCCGGAGCTACATCTTCTCAGGTTACTTCCACTGAGATAGCATCTTCTCAACCCTCGTCTCCTAAAGCTGTGACATCAGAACTCTGACCTCTCCCGGTTGATCATCTTGAAGAAACTCCTGCCAATGAAATATTCTTCAATGAAAACCCAGTCGATTGGTCCCAGATACCCGATCTCATAGACGATGTCTGAACTAATAAAGAAAAGTTGTTGGATGCTGTTCATGACTTGTTCCCGGAAATTGCTCCATGCAACACAATCACTGAAGACGGCAATGCTGCTGCAGAGACGCCTTCAGCAAATGACAAGGATCCACCCCTTGATCCCAAGAGTGATCTTCCAAAAGAAGATCCTTCTCTAGAAGCTGTTGAAGTTGATAGAGGTACCCGTTCTGGCCGGGATTCTGGCCGGGATTACCACAAAAATTACCACCAATCCTCTTCTTCTTATGTAAATCCTTCGGGAAAGCAAGTTGTAAACGCCCCAAGTGGCAATAATAATGAAAATGCAGGCCCGAAGGAGGCTTTAAAATATGACTTGATTGAGCACTTCAAACACATACCTGCACGTTTACACATCCTTGACCTATTACGAATGTCTCCACAAACTCATGATAGTCTCATTTCAAAATTACAAAGGTTGAATGCGGATGTCAACAAGCATGCCCCACAAGTTCTACAAATTGAAATGGACTATAGGGTCAAAAAATCAAGTACTTCCTTAAAGGGAGAAAAGAAGAAAATTGAAGAATCAAGCAATGAATGCCTCTCGGTTCAAAAAGCACCAAGTGCAACAATTGCCTTTGACAAGGATGACCTCCTGCTAAGTGAGACAAAGCACAACCTACCCTTGTACTTCATGGGGTACGTCAAAGAAATGCCAGTACACAGAGTCCAGATTGATCCAGGTTCGGCACTCAACCTCATCTCTACTTCGGCACTCGAAGAGCTAGGTATCCCACCCAGTAAGTTGAGTCACACATCTGTATCCATCTTCGGATATGACGGCACCGCTCAAAGGCCTATCGGCAAAATCAGGTTCAAATTGCAAATCGGTGATCTTATTTCTGAAGTCACTGTGTATGCAATAAGGGCCCCTTCATGCTACAATATCCTCCTTGGATGCCCCTGGACACATGAAAATGGTGTCGTTCCTTCAACTTTACATCAGTGAATCAAGTTCGATGGCAACGACGGCTTGATACATCGAGTGTTTGCAAACAAAAAGCCCTTCAAAGGCAGAGATGTCCATTTTGCAGATGCTCAAATGTATAAAGATGGAAAACAAGAAAAGGAGGAAGAAACAATATACTTTGTCGACAATCTCCAAAAAGATAAAGGAAAGGCTCCTCAGCAATCATCAGAGGTAAACAAACCTTCCACCAAACTCGAAGTAAGCAGTCAAGCTCCGTTCGTCATCTCCTTCAAATCTCTAAAGCCTTTGGTCATCACAACCAAAGCAAAGAGGACAAAACAAAAAGTTGGGGGCAAGATCACTGTCTCCTTTGTGTCTATTATGCATGACACAGACTCAGAATCAGAGCAAGAAGACGACACGGCATCAAGCCAAGCTGATACTAAGCGAGATCAGCCTGCTCTCATTCCATTGGAGACACTTGCTGACATAGAACATCCTACGGCTGCTTCCTTTGTTATTCCAGCAACTTCGCCAGAAGAAAATGCAATCTTCTTCCATAGATCGGGAGCATCTCTACTAAACTCTCTGCTTGAATCTTTCCAAAATGAAGGTATACCTCAGCTATCTCTGTATAGTCCGATGGCACAAGCTATCATGAAGAAAATGGGCTACGACGCTCGGAATCCGACTGGTTTGGGAGGTGGCCGTGGTATCCTCACACCATTGGAACCCACCCTGACCAAAAGTCAACCAGAAGATTGGAAAATCCACCTTCATAAAGGCAAGTCTTCATACGGGTTCGGGAATGATCCTACCACTCCTATGAGACAATTGACATCATGGCTACAAAGTCGTTTTACCGACCAAGCCTCAACATCTCATGTCCATGAAGACATTGATCTCCCTGGATATCTCTTTGAGTAGTCACTCGTCAAGGATCTAGAAAGCTCCTCCAACTGGTATAATTTCTCTGATAATAAAGCGGAATTGTCCGATGACACAAACGCACGGTTTTCTGACCCAGAAGAACCATCATCTCCAAAAGAAGTACCCTACTTCAACTTAGTTCCAGCAGGTGATTGGGACCATCTCATTACAAGTCTTGAGAAGGACAATAATCAAGAAGATCCATGGACAGAAACAAAGCCTCAGTCTGAAAATGCCTCCGGAACTCCAGAAGGTCTTGTCGAGTTAGAAGCCTCCGAAAATATTGTGGAGGAACCACCTTCAAACCTTCCGACAGAAGATCCTGTTCAAAAGATAGACTTGGGAACACCTGATAACCCACGTCCCGTATTCATAAGCAAGAATATAAAGGATGATGAGTTACCCGAGTATATCTCTTTTCTTCGTGAGTTCGTTGATTGCTTTGCATGGTCTTACGCTGAAATGCCCGGCTTAGATCCCAAAATAGCAGTCCACAAGCTCAACTTGCAAAAAGAAATCAAGCCTGTCAAACAAGGCCAAAGAAGATTCCGTCCTGACGTGATGGACAAAATTGAACAAGAAGTTCAGAAACTCAAAAGCGTTAGCTTCATTCGCGAGGAACAACATCCCTAATGGTTGGCCAACATCGTCCCCGTGACAAAGAAAAATGGGCAGATGAGGGTCTGTATCTACTACAGGAACTGAATAATGCATGCCCTAAAGATGAATTCCCGCTCCCCATGCCAGAGGTGGTGATTGATAACACCTGTGGGTTTGAGCGAATGACATTCATGGATGGATTGTCTGGCTACAATCAGCTAAAGATGCATCCTGAAGATGAAAGGCATACATCATTTCGGACTCCATTTGGCATGTATTGCTACACTGTCATTCCATTTGGTCTGAAAAATGCAGGTGCAACATATCAGAGGGCTATGATGAAAATATTCCAAGATATGCAGCACAAGATGGTCGAATGTTATGTTGACGACTTCGCCATCAAAAGCAGAAGAAAAAGAAGACCATCTCGACGATCTTCGAGAAGTCTTCCTCCGACTTCGCAAACACAAATTGCGGATGAATCCACTAAAATGCTTCTTCGGTGTCTCATCGGGTAAGTTCCTCGGATTCATAGTACGGAAAGCTGGAATAGAACTTGACTCCACCAAAGTCAAGGCTATCCTGGAAATGCCATCTCCAAGGACCCTAAGAGAACTAAAAAGGCTTCAAGGAAGATTGGCATACATCCGACGGTTCATCTCCAATATGTCAGGGAAGTGCCGTCCATTCTCTCGCTTGATGAAGAAAGGCATGGACTTTGTCTGGGATGCTGAATGTGAAAATGCATTTCAAGACATCAAAGCATACCTCACCAAACCTCCAGTGCCAGCTGCCCCCACAACTGGAAAACCATTCATCTTGTACACAAGAGCTCTCGACCACTCTTTGGGTGCTCTGCTCGTACAAGAAAATGACTACGGAAAAGAAGCTGCTCTATATTACCTTAGCCGAATGTTGGTAGGTGCAGAGCATCGCTACTCCCCAGTTAAAAAAGAATGCCTTGCGGTTATGTTTACCGTACAAAAGCTGCGTCACTATTTGCTGTCCAATACAGTATACCTAATTTCAAGGGTCAACCTCTTAAAGGTCCTTGTCACAAAAGCAGGATCTCTTAATGCCCGACTGGCAAAATGGTCCATCCTTCTATCACAGTTTGATATTAGGTATGTACCACAAAAAGCAATCAAAGGCCAAGATCTAGTAGACTTCCTCGCAGAGCATCCATTGCCTAAAGATTCTCCACTCAGGGATGATCTCCCAGATGAATTTGTCTACAACGTGGAAACTTCCTTATCAAATGCCTCATGGGACATGTACTTTGACGGCGCAACCAGGACAAATGAAAAAGGAAAACAAATATTGGGAATTGGCATCCTCTTTGTCAGCCCGACAAGTACATGATTCCACACGCTTTCTCGCTACTGGAACCATGTTTAAACAATACAGCTGAGTACCAAGCCCTGATTATAGGATTGGAACTCGCCCTCGAATCCGGCATCACCATGCTGGAAGCTTTTGGAGACTCTCAATTGATCGTCAACCAAATGAATCAGAAATTTGAAGTCAGGATGCCTGATCTGCTACCTTACTACAACAAGGCGCAGTCGCTTCGACAAAATTTCAACATCTGTCACATCACCCACATCCTCAGAGGTGAAAACATCTGTGCAGATGCTCTGGCCAGACTCACCGCATCTATGGCAATCCAAAAAAGGGAAAACATGCAAATCACAGTGTGTCAAAAAAGGATTCTTCCTCCTCTCAACACACACCGAGCAGTTGCTGAATGCCACCAAGTGGTTGGAAGTCGGATGTCCATCCTCAAACCTCCGATCGGCGACTGGAGGGATCCGTTCATTGATTACATTATGTTCGGAGTCTTACCTGAAGATCCAAAAGAGCGGGTAAGCATCCAGAGACGAGCCCCGAACTTTCATTTGGATATACCTTCAAAAGCACTTTACAGAAAATCCTTCAACGGAGTACTTCTATGCTGCTTGTCACAATAAGAGACTGAAGAAACTCTTAAAGAAGTGCATGCTGGTCTTTGTGGAGCCCATCAGGCTGGTCCTAAGCTCTACGATCAGATAAAAAGGCTAGGTTATTATTGGCCTACCATGGTAGCTGACGCAATGCGTTTCGCTAAGCGCTGCCAACAATACCAAATTCATGGAGATTATATCCACATGCCTCCAGAATGGCTACATCCTACAGCAATCTCATGGCCTTTTGAAGCCTGGGTATGGACATCATAGGTCCTATCTCTCTCCATCAAGCAAAGGTCATCGCTTCATCTTCGCCGCTACGGATTATTTCTCCAAGTGGTAAGAAGCATTTACGCTCAGCGAAATGAAGAACTCATCAGTCCTTCAATTCTTGCGCACCAACATTATTTGTCGCTTCGGCATACCTAAAAGATTCGTCCATGATAACGGACCACAATTCCAGGATCACAAAATCTACAAGTTTGCGACAAGTACAAAATCCAAAGTTGTCCTTTGACTCTATATAATCCAGCAGCAAACGGACTAGCAGAAGCCTTCAACAAGACACTCTGCAAAATTTTCAAGAAAATGGTCTCTAGTCACTAAAGAGACTGGGGCGACAAACTACCAGAAGCTTTGTGGGCCTATTGAACCACCGTTTGAGGACCAACCCATAGCACACCATTTTCTTTGGTCTATGGATGCGAGGTTGTTGTCCCTTTGGAAGTACAAATTCCTTCCTTAAGGGTATCTCTGTAAAATGACATGACACAAGAAAGCAATGTCAAATTGAGACTCCAAGAGCTGGATAATCTTGATGAAAGACGACTCGAAGCTCTACAAAGCATTGAGTAGTACCAAGCACGTATGGCAAGATCTTTTGACAAGAAGGTCAGGCCTACAAAAAGGGCGACTTGGTTCTTGCAGTAAAAAGACCAATAGTCTTTGCCCACAATTCCAAAGGCAAATTTGAACCAAAATGGGAGGGACCCTTCGTTATCGACAAAGTCTTCTCCAACGGCGCATACGCTCTTCTAAACATGAAAGGAGACAGATGTATGTTGTCCATCAACGGCAAGTTCTTGAAGCAGTACTACCCTTGAAGACTTCCTCAAACAGGTAAAAGCGATATCTACACGGCCAAAGCCTATTTCCAGGTACTTGCTCGTCAAACCCATCCCCTTTTGAAATTTTCATCTTTATGTTGAAATTTCCAAAAAAAAAAAAAAAAAAAAAATTTCAAAACAATGCTCACTTTCATCGTTTCATTGTTCAAAAATCAAAATCCAAAAATCCAAGTTTAGGAGCTCTTCCCATACTTGACCAAAATTTTCGATCCTTGAACCCAAAATTATTGGTTTGAAACAAAAACCAAGACTCAGGAATTTCCACCCTAGTCCGCCTCGGCTTTTACAACCAAAATGGTTTTTAAGTCAAAATTTACGACCCTCGTGTCTTTTAAAAAAATGGTTTTTAAAAACCGCGGGGAAGCGACATTCAGTCGATACTTGCAAAACCCAAAAACCGAAAGGATGCGAACCCCATTCGACACTTCCAAAGCCCAAAAACCGAAAGGATGCGAACCCCATTCGATACTTCCAAAACCCAAAAATTGCAAGGAAGTGAACCCCATTCGATACTTGTAAAACCTCAAATTTCAGAAAAATCGTGGAGTCGCAACATTCCAGTTGATATCCACAACCCAAATTTCAAATGGTTAGAGAAAACCTCAAATTTCAAAAATTGTGGAGACGCAACATTCCAGTTGATACCCACAACCCAAATTTCAAATGGTTCGAGAAAACCTCAAATTTCAAAAATCGCGGGGAAACGGCGCCAAGTCAGTACCCGCAAAACAAAAAAGTTTTGGGAAAATCAGGGAAACGACGCTTAGTCGATACTTGCACCCCAATCCGCGAGGAAGCGACATTCCATCGATACTCGCAAACCCAGCCCGCGAGGAAGCGACATTCCATCGATACTCGTAAACCGAATGAGTAAGGAAGCGACATTTCATCGATACTTGCAAGACCATTCAGCGGGGAGGCGACATTTGGTCGATACCTGCATTTTGAAAACCAAAACTCGGCTATAAACGCCAAAATCGACTATAAATCCCAAAATCGGCTATAAATGACAAAATTCGGCTATAAACGCCAAAACCGGCTTTCATGCCATCAAAACAAAACCCGATTTTCAGAAATCTGGCTCTCATGCCATCTAAAACAAAAACTTCAGCTTTCACGCCAATTCAAAAATTCGGCTCTCATGCCATCTCAAAACCTGGCTCTTATGCCAATTAAAAAATTAGGCTTTTATGCCATCTCAAAATTTCGGCTCTTATGCCAATTTAAAAAAAAAACAAAAGAAAAAACTTTGGCTTCCATGCCACAAACAAACAAAACATGGCTTTCATGCCATTTCAAAATTCCTGGCTTTCATGCCATCATAAAAATCGGCTTTCATGCCATCTCAAAAAAGCTTTGGCTCCCATGCCACAAACCAAAAACTTTGGCTCTCATGCTACAAACAAAAAAAAAAAAATTTGGCTTTCATGCCATTTCAAAATTCCTGGCTTTCATGCCATCACAAAATTCGGCTTTCACGCCATCGCAAAAATTTTGGCTTTAATGTCATTTTAAATTTTGGTTCCCATGCCGCAAACAAATTTTAGCTCTTACGCCACAAAATTCGGCTTTCATGCCACAAAACAAAATTCGGCTTCCATGCCATTTAAAAAAAAAAATTCGGCTTCCATGCCATTTAAAAAAAAAGGAAACAAAATTCAGCTTCCATGCCATTTCAAAATCTTGGCTTTCAAACCATCAAAAACCTAGCTTTCGCCACAAAAATTGGCTTTCATGCCCAAAACAACCCTTTGACAAAAGATTTTTCACAAAATGACAACCTTTCGATCAAATTCTCAAACAAACATTCCCATCAGCTTTTGCTTAAATTTTTCTTCATCAAAGTAATTTGAGTGAAAAGAAGGGGATACAAAAAATATAGTACCGAAAATGTTTATGCATGGAGGTACCAAAAAAAAAAGAAGAAAAAAGAGTTTGTTACAACTCAGGAGCACAATCTAGCATGGTCTTCAACCAAAGATTCAACTCCTTAAGCAGACCTTTGGCCTTAGCTTCCAAAGTTTTCAGGCCACGCTTCTTCAAAATGTTCCCATAAAATGCGGCCGAACGCCACGACCAATCTGCAGCACGAGTATGTTCTTCCTAGAGGACCTGCCACTGCTCACACTCCTGAGTCTTCCTCTGGAAATTATTTTCAGCTTCCTCAACCTGGCGAATGAGAGTCCCCTCTTTGTCACGAGCCTCCACAATGGCGGTCCATTTGGCAGCAACTTCTTCCTCCAAAAGCTCAAGACGATGCCTAGCCTCGACAACCTCCTTATCAAAGCGGTCCAGATCTTGCTTCAGGCCCATGATGGCCAACTCGGTAATGTTCCTCTCCCGAACGAACTGTTTCCGAGTCTTCGAGATCTCAGTCAGCTCAGCTTTGACTTTGCTGGAAGGTTTCATAAACATCTCATCAAAGAAGTCACAATCTGGAAAACCCTTGGTCTCAGTCCACTTGTTCCCTAAAGCAATGACTTCATCAACAAAATCCTTGGCCTTGCAATGTACAAACCGACTTCTTCACTATCAACAAGAATGTCCTGTACATGCTTGATCATGCGAAAGCCAGCTTCTAAGTGACCCGAAGAGAGAGTCTCAACCCATGAGCTCAAAACAGTCTTCGACACCCTCTTTGCATACTGAAGGTGTGGCGCAGATGAGGATTCGCCATGCTCCGGCGTCCGATTGCCTTTGTCATGCCCCAATGGAAGAGTAATCAATAAACTCTTTCCAATCGAAGAAGCTGACTCGTTGAAAGTATAAGAAGCCCATACTCCTGAATCGGCTGTAGGCATCTCCTGTTCTGGTCCTGAGGAAGACGGAGGGACTTCTCCTGCTGCTCCACAATCTGTCAAGGAAAAGACAAAAAGGTATGAATATGATCTTGTAAAAAAAATCAAGATTATTATTGCAAAATACCTTCTTCGACGACCGACGGAGTACTCTATGCCTCTCTGAGCTCATCCGAAGCATCGTCAATCGTCAGAATCCTGTGGCAAGTCAGCTAACAAGAAAACAAAAGCTACATGTTGGGAAATGACAGCACAAACAAAAAGGAAAAAAAAGAAGAAAAAGAAATCATACCAGGTGAAGGTTCTGGAACCACTCCAGAGTCCCTGGGCTCTACCTCAGATGCCACGACTGGATCCGTCATCGCCTCATCGGCCTGAACCTCGGGCATCATCAAATCATCATCCTCTGCCAAAAGAAAGAAAGCAGCAGATCAAAACAAAAATCTTTTATAAGAGAAAAGAAGTGATAAAAGAAAGAAGGAGAATCATACCAGCTGTCTCCTCTTCTCTGCTCCTCTTCTCCAGAGGCTCGTCAGCATCCCCAAACACCTCCTCAGCAATGGTGAGAGGAACTTCCAGATCAGAAGGACTTTCATGCCGTCTCATATTACGGCGCTGTCCTCTCTTCCTCTTGCTTATGCGGGTCAGCCTGCTCGACGATCCTGCCCCACTATCAACATCAAGCCTCTCACTAGAGTCCTCAATGGATGGCCTACTTTTCTCAGTAGACTCCATGGAAGCCTTCATGCACTCTGCTTGCATCAAAGCGTCGATCTCGGCCTCCTCCTCTTTCAGCTGTCTCAAGACCTCACCAGGAATCCCTTGTACAGCTCCTGATCTGATGATATCCTACTCATTGAGAAAGCCTATCTTGTGCTTCTCGCCAGAAAGGAAGGCCAAAGCTTCCTCTCGTCGGACAACATCTGATCTACCAAGACCCTTCCCAGGAGATTGCTTGACATCGAGCTCCTTCTTGGAAAGCCCCCGGTACACTGAGAAGCTCTCCACGAACCACTTTATGAAGCCAGCAGTCCGGAAAATGGGCAACTCAGGATAGGAAATCATGGCGGTAGTGTTTTCAGCGCTATAAAAAGCCCATGCATTCCTCCCATCCTGCAGACCTCCAAAACGCTTCACCATACTTGAAGGCGCTCCAACAACGCCTTGAGAGAAGCCAAGCTACAATGCAAAACGCGAAGGGACATACGGCTGGATATCTACAAAAGGATGTATGCGGTACACCATCGTACCAACCCGTATGTTGAAAAGCCATCTCTTCTCCGCGTTAGTCAAAGCATAGTGTCTTCCCGACCCTGCCCTGGTCGAATCATAGGAAACACCAAAATCAAAAGCCTTCTTCCGCAAACCAAGAGAAAGCTTCACTGAAGACTGCCCAATTTCGACGTCCCTGAATCGTCGGATCCTCCAACGGGCAGACAAAAGCGATTCGGAAACGGCTGTCCCTCTAGCCAAATGAATTATAAAAGGATCTTCTCCTGTGCAACTCCTAACCGATGGAAGCTAGGACAGTGGTATACATACCACAAGTAGAAGGTATGGGCTGAAAATACCTTGTTCATAGGGAGCCCAAGCCGAACCAGGAAAGCAACAGCCGGCAGTTCGGTACACAAGTAGGAGTAAAGAGCAGGTACCAAAGCTAGCCTCTCTCCAAACACCATCTGACAAGCCGGAAAAATACAATGCAGCCTGATGTACGCTCCATCTCCTCCAGCAAAAATAGCCCCACCCAGCCAATAAGTGAGGTAAACAGCGAGATCTCTCTGCAATGCAATGTCAAGACAAATGACATATGTGCTTGCGAAAAACTTCCTCAACACTTCTCACATGGCGGAAATCTTCTTCAAACTTGATGCTTTAGCCCTAGCATCCTGGGCCATACCATCAGAAGACTCCCCGCCGTAAAAAAAGTTGGAGCTGTAACTCTTCCAACTGCTATACTTGACTTTCGAGACCTCCTTCTCCTTCAAAAAATCATAGAAGGCGACGAGCTGAAAGTACAAAAGCCTGAACTCCTCAGACTTCTCCTCAAGGACGCTATCAATAGGTATAAACTCCTCATAGAGTTTGCCGAGGATAGGCAACCCGGTGATTGCGCTCAATTTCTTCAAAGAAAAACCAATCTCACCATTCGTCACAATGAAGGTGTTGGTTTGTGGAAGGAATGACTCCAGCATGGCCATGAAAGCCTCATCGGAGAAAACAACTGTTTGCCGAAAAGCGTGAACTGCATAAAAAATCTCGGCCTCCCGTAGAATGGCCAATCTTCAAGGTACGATCAGTCCATGATTCTCAGCTCGAGTCAGCACTGAAACGGCCACGAAGTCGAAAAAGCTTCACCCAATTGCTGCCGTCACCCCGAAAAATGCCAAGGCCCACCGGTCTCAAATCGACCGACGGATGATCAGAAACTTGGTAACCACTGGCTTGCATCAACATGTCCATACGGACAGGCGACTTCTCTGCAAAACAGGAAAGGCCGCCAACAAAAACCCCGGTGTTGATCACACTAGTCCTCTTCACCCAGCTCGGAGGATCTTCCCTCTTAGGGCACGTGGGAGAAAGGCTCAAATCGAAATGGTCCGATCGAAGGCCGACCGGGTAGAAATAGCTCTCTCCTCACCATCTGCTGTGTAAGAGAATTGAAAACATCTCCTTTGGTATGTCAAGTCATTGGGGAATGCATCACCAAAGAAGAAGGTAGGCTTGGGCACAACGCTCTGATCGTCCGTAACCCAAGGACGGCTGCTTACCACGATCTTGTAGAATTCCTCATCTTTGAGAGCGATCAATCGCAGTCTCATCTCATCACGATTGAGGGAATCGTACCCTCCAAGTTCTTCTCAACAAACTGGACCTTCTCCCAGGCCTGCTGAACGGCCGCATTAGAAGATCTGACAGGCCGACGAGGTACGTCAGTAATAGGCCCTTTACCCTTGTTCATTCTGGAAGAACTACCTGCAAAGGATGGAAAAGAAAAAATCAATCATCATCAAAATGACAGAATTTTGCTAAAAAAATTCTAGCGAAATTTTGTCATGGTTCCGGGGCAATTCCGAAGAAAAGGGAAATACTCCGAAAGAGACAGGAAGCCTGCAGATGAGCTCAACATCGCTGCAAGCTCATAGTCAATGGAAAATTCTCAAAGAAGGATCGAACTCAAACATTGCTGTGAGAACGAGCTAATCTCATCAAATTTCCGCAAAATTTGGAAAAGAGCTCATCATTGCTGCGAGCTCCAAAATCCAAAACTTGCAAAGTTCCTCAAAATCCAGCAAGACCAAGAAAGAGCTCACCATCGCTGCGAGCTCCAAATCCCAATACTTGCAAAAGATTTTCAAGTATGCATCATCATGCTTCCAAGTCAATTTACCAAAAATCATGCATCAACAAACATCATCATGCATTAGATGCTAAGAAAACCTTGACCAAAGTTTGACCAATTCCAACCCAATTTGGTCAAAACCAATCAAACTTTGTCCAAGTAAAAAATCATGTTGACTTGACCTAGAGACTCTAGCCTTCTATCTTGATGCATCAAATAAAAAAAAAATGCATGAACATATTGAAATTGCATAACCTCATTATCATGGTGAGCAAACAAAAAAGGAAAAAAGAAAGAGAGAGAGAAAGAAATCTCAACAAAAAAAAAAAGAAGAAATTGCACGAAAAAAAAAAAGAAGAAAAACGTGCTTGGAAAAAAAAAAAAGAAGAGAGCAAAGAGAGAAAGAAGCTACTTTTACAATGGAATTTCTTGTGAAGGAAGAAAACTTACTTGAAGCCATGGAGAAGAAGAACAAGAAGCTTGAAGATTCTTGAAGAAGAAAAGGAATTCTTGATCTTGGAGCACTCTTGAAGATTCTTGCAAAAAAAGAAGCAATGGAGCCAAAGATCCAACCCCCCTTGCTTTTATAGAAGAGAGCAAATCAAAAGAGGAAACAGGGAGAAAAGAAAAGAGGTAAGTGCTAAAATTTAGCTACTTTCCCAAAAGAAAGATACTTTGAGAAAATCTCTCCCAAAAACAAGGAAACTTGAGAGATTCTCTCCAAGTAAAGATATTTTTAGATATTCTCTACACAAAAGAGATATTTTTAGATATTCTTTACAAAAATGACACCATATGAGATATAGGTCATCTCCAAAGATTAAGGTCCCATGGGTTAGCCCATATGAGCCAGGTTTGACCATCTAGGCACTAAAAGTGACTTTTAGTCTGAATATCCCTCTTACCAAGAGCATGCAAAAAAAAAAAAATGTCCCATACCTCTTTTGGGAGGACCATTCAAAAAAAAAAAAAAAAAGAAAGAAACAAAGAAAGAAGAAAGAAGAAAGCCTCATTAGTTTCCAAAAACCAAACCATCCAACCTCATGAACCAAAATGAGCCAAAATCTTGAAACTGACAATCCACAGAAAACCAAACCCTGGTTCCGTAACTCGCCACATACAGCTTGTTAGGTCACAAGACCAAAACCAAAATCAAAATCCGAACCAAACCAAAACCAAAACAAAAAACCAAATCTGACCCTCCAACCTGCCACATACAGCTTGTTAGGTCACAAGGTCAAAATAAAAAATCAAACCCCGACCCCCTAACCTGCCACATACAGCTTGTTAGGTCACAAGGTCAAAAACCAAAATCCAAAGCCCAAAATCCTAATTTCCCATGTCATTTTCAAAACTTTGCCTTGAGATGGTACGTGATCCCTCTCACTAACATAAAATTCCCCCGGAAACTCAAAAGGCTATCCAAAAAAAAAAAAATGCTCAAGACTCTTGGTCAAGTCAGAAGCTCTCCTTCAAGTTTCTCTTTGAGGCACATCGACTCCAAAAAGCTACTCGTCGCTGTACCTCGAGGGGGCATTTGTTGACACCAAAAAAAGTAACTATGTCTCCTCAACATCAAGAAGCCACGTGAAGCTGAATCCTGCTACAAAATAGGCAAAGCTACTTCAAGCATCAGATCTTGTTAGAATCAAACAAAAACTGCAAGATCCATCAAGACAGCCAAAAGAAGGGTACACCTAAAGTTTTGGGCCATTCCGACATCATTTGGCCTAACTTCACTTCTCCGACAGCTAAACAAGCACTCCCGGCGGCGACATCATCGAAGACACCAAAACTTCGATCAGAGCCTACGGATGGTTCCAAAATACCTCCAAAGGGCTCCATGCCAAAGTTCAAGTCAAACCGACAACGTTTGACCCTCCATAAATGCTCGAACAACAAAATCAAGCCTTCCGGCGGCGAGAACCACCGAGGCCATCACTCATCAAACAAAGCATATGAGTGGCTTCAACATGCTTCCAAAGGGCTTCATGCCAAATTTCAGGTCATTCCAATAACGTTTGACCAGATTTTGACGCTCCAAGAGAAAATCAAACCTACCGGTGGCAGAGCACCCCGGGAACATGACATCCAAATCGGAGCTAATGGATCATCTCTACATGACTCCAATAGGCTCCCTGTAAAATTTCAGGTCAATCGGACATCGTTTGACCACATATCAAAGCTCGGCAACTTCCCCGCAACAAAATCAAGTCAAGCATCGACGAGACCCCAAATAGCTTCAAAACTCAAATAAAAGCCCATGGTTGGTCCTATCCACTGCTCAAGAAGCGTCACCTCGATTTTCAGGTCATTCCGACATCGTTTGACCTCGTTCGACTCTTGACGGAAAATCGGCTACAAAGTCTTCGACATTCCCGAAAAATGGGAAACTTTGTGCTCCGGTTTTGCGCGGGTTCTCATCAAGTTTTCTCCAAGAAAATCAAGTCAATAATTGACGAAAAATGTCAAGAAAAATACAAAAGAAAAAAGGAACGAAAAAGGAGGAAAAATGGTGTTGACACCAAAAAAGTCACTATGTCTCCTCAACATCACGATGCCTCGTGAGGCTGCATCCTGCTAAAAATAGGCGAGGCTACTTCAAGCATCATATTTTGTCAGAATCAGATAGAAACTGAAAAATCCTTCAAGGCAGCCAAAAGAGGGGTACACCTGAGGTTTCAGGCCATTCCGACATCGTTTGGCCTAACTTCACTGCTCCGATAGCTAAACAAGCGCTCCCCGCGGCGACATCATCAAAGACACCAAAACTTTGATCAGGGTCTATGGATGACTCTAGAATGTCTTCAGAGTGCTCCATGCCAAATTTCAAGTCAAACCGACAATGTTTGACCCTCCATCAACGCTCAACCAGCAAAATCAAGCCTCCCGGAGGCGGGAACCACCGAAGTCATCACTCGTGAAACAAAGTACATGAATGGCTTCAACATGCTTCCAAAAGGCTGCACGTCTAATTTCAGGTCATTCCGACAACGTTTGACCAGGTTTCGATGCTCCGAGAGAAAATCAAGCCTATCGGCGGCAGAGCAACCCGGGACCATGACATCCAAAACGGAGCTGATGGAATGTCTCAAAATGACTCCAATAGGCTCCTCGTCAAATTTCAGGTTAATCGGACATAGTTTCACCACATATCAAAGCTTGACATTTTCCTCGCAGCAAAATCAAGTCAAGCATCGATGGGACCCCAAACGGCTTCAAAACTCAAATAAAAGCTCATGGTTGGTCCTATCCACTACTCAAGAAGCTTCACCTCAATTTGCAAGTCATTCCGACATCGTTTGACCTAGTTTCGACTCTTGACGGAAAATTGGCTACAAAGTCTTCGACTTTCCCGAAAAATGGGAAACTTTGTGCTCAGATTTCGCGCTGGTTCTCGTCAAGATTTCTCCAAGAAAAAATACAGAAGAAAAAAGGAACGAAAAAGATGAAAAAATGGCCGAAAACGACGCTCGATGACCAAATGGGCCAAAACACTATGCTCGCCGGCGACCTTGGGTGCATGGTCTCCCGGCAACCCTGCAAATCCGGGTCACCGGATTTTGCACCAAAAGCCCCATTTTTCGATCCTTTTCGCGTTTCGGGTGTTCCTGCCTCTGTGATTTTCTGAAAATCCAATGTTTGATGCTTGAAAATGACTGTTCTTCACCGACATCTCGGATCCGCCGTCAAAAGCATGAAATCATCACCGATCGCCTCAAGATCGCCAACCGGCTGACCAAGAAAGTGCAGTTTCTGTCTGACCGTGTCACGCCCCCAAAACCGGGATCCGATCTCGGGGACGCGAGCATGGGGAGAATTTGTATTTCCCCTTCCCAGGATCCGCGTGTGTGAGGATGACAAAATTCACAACACAACAAAATATTTCGCGGAAGCTATACAAGACGTTACGACCCGGAATCCGTATCCATCGGGTTCCGTGTCGTACTCGATCTGTCAGCATAAGATTGTCATAGACATATTTAAATTCAGACTGGAACAATTCATAATATCAAGATATACAGAGCTGACAGCAACAGGCTTATCATTACCCAACATATTCAAGTTACAAATTAACAAGTGCATTGATTACAATTCCCAAGAAACAGGCTAACAAAAGCCGTACACAAAAACAAGCTAGAACAAATACTACCCAATGGTGTAACGTAACTCCGGAGTCAAGCATGACGTCTACATGACATCGCTGACACTACAAGACTGCAAAACTCGTGGCTCAACAGCCCTCTGCACGCGAACTAGCTCAAAACAAGGACCTGCTATCTAGAGCACCAAAACAGAAGTATATCAGACACGACGGTCTGGCAGGTGATCAAAATAGGCAAGAGCATAAACAAAATCAAGGTTTAAAGGAAACAAGAACTAAAAACACTTCATTGAACTTGAACAGATTTACAAGATTTAAAAACAATGCATGAACATGATACTTATCAAGAAATCATTAGTGCATGCACGATATACGAAACAATTTCACGTTTTCGAAACTAGCATGTATACTTATAATATCATGATTAGTAAATCCACAAAGAGCCCATCCTTTCTCCATCATACATGATGATAAGAGTAAGCACGCACGACAAGCACGATAAGCACAACACGATAAACACGATCCCACGCCACACAAGGTAGACGGGGTGTCCGGCCGCGGAACCGGACCACGAACACGCACGATGTGTCAATTCAAGACACGACTAGTCTGCAGACAGTCCACATGTTTAAGGACCCCCAGGTAGTGGATCAAGCTAAAAGGGCAGTCCAAGCTCAGTGGTAATCACTTATATCATGAATGCATAAAACATGGCGATACACGTTCGAGAGCACGACAAAACAAGAGGGAAATCATTTGTCAAACACGTCACGACAAGGCTAGCACGATAGCATAATATAAATGCTTAACAAACTGAAGAAATGATTCCCTTTTTCTTTCTTGAAACACGATTCTTGAAACACGTCTTAAATACAAGCTTATACTTGAAATTCTGCCAAATACACGATGAAACACGAAGTATCAAAACAAGATTCTTGGTTCTCGAAACAAATCTTCAAACAACTTATACTTGAAATTCAAGGCGAGTACACGATGATGTACGTAACATCAGAACGGAAGTTCAAACACGAAATCTATCAAGTTTAGGCTAAGACCATTCATTGACCCTTGTGGAGTTGAAACCCAAATGTCGAAGTTTTGATAAGGTTTGGTGCCCCAGAAGTTATAGTACATTTTGGAATTCCAAGTGCACAAGGTCAATAAAAAGGTCTAAAACCTAGTCTAGTTTTCCTTCTCGCAAAAGTCCTTCAAAACAGTCCTTTTTGTAACTGTCGGTCAACGATCGGTTAACCGTCGGTTAACCGAGGTCGATCTGTCGGTCGACCGAAGGCTTGACCGACAGATCCCAGCCCAGAATTGTTGCTCTCTGGAATTCAAACCGACAGATCCTCGGTCGACCGAAGGCGAACCGACGGATGACCTGACAAAAATGTTGCTCTCTGGAAATTGAACCGACAGGTCCTCGGTTGGTGTCGGTCGACCTGTCGGTCAACCGAAACTTGACCGACACCTGACCGACAGGACTCGGGCAGTGCATTTCAGTTCAGAACTTTTCACACTTCCTTCCCTTCTTCACTTCCACACTTTCACCACCTGCACTCCCCAAGCCTACATGCTTTCCAAGGGATGATTTCATACATTTTCAAGGCAACCCATCCACAATTAATCCATTCATTCCAAAGAGAAACATCAAGGCATTTACAAGTATAAAATCATAAAAACTAATAAGATCAAACATGATTCTAAGAGCTTGCAAAATCATGGCTAACAAGACAAATGAAGAAGCCAAAACTCATGACCTGAAAGAGTATAACATGACTTGCATTATGAACTAAACATAGGAAAACATGTCTTAATGAAAATATTGAAACCATAATGAAACATAAAACAATAAATATGAGAAATCCCATAAAGATCACTTGCCTTTGTCCAAATGCCAAGCAAAACTTTCACAAATCCAAATCAAAGAGTTGATCCACGAAATCTACACAAAAGCCCCAAAAGAAAGCACATAAAAATCACCATTTTTGTCACTACAAAGCCCCATTTCGAAAATGGGTTTGAAAACATAGAAAACAAGTTCTAAATGAACTAAAAGAACACCAAATGAAAAGAGGAACAAGGGCCCTAACCTTTAGCTAGCTGAACAAGGAGAAGAGAGCTTGAAGACGATGAATAGTGTCGGGGATTTGGCTCAAAAACGGGTCCAATCGAAGCTTGAGAAGAGAGGAAGAGAATGGTGGAAACGAATCGGGGATTGGAGTCTTCTTGTGAGATGATTTCAAGGGAAAAGATCAAGAGAAACTTGCTTCTCAACTCCACTCTAGGGCAACCGTTGCAGGAAAATGGAAATGGGGAAAGAAGAATGAGGAGAGAGAGTAGGAGATCTTTTATAGTGTCTGGAGGGTGGGTCCCAATGCAGTAGAACTTGAAACGCTTAAAACATGGTCTTGTGGACCCCGGATGAAATCGACGAAGAAGAACAAAACGATCGTCGAAAAATCTAGTTTCCAAAAAGTATATTTTCCCCAATTTCTGAAATTTTCGAAATTCATGGACAGATTTAGTGAAAATTGTCATTTTTGCCCTTTTTCTCGAAAAACGCGATTTCTGAGTATTTAATCAAGATGGTCAAAACATGAAAGTTGTTTATAACAATAAAATGAGTCAAAAGGAATAAAATTTGGAATTTTTAGAAACCAATAATAAATTCTCACAAAAATACAATTTACAAGGGTCGGATCAAAACAAAGTCAATGGTCTTTTAAAACTCTCAAAAGTTATGAAAAATCTATTCAAACTCAAAAACAAAGTCAAGTCATCTCTAATCTTGTTTAAAAAGCTAAATCACAATTAAGACAATACTAAACCCAAAAATTGAGGGTCGGGGTCTTACATCCTCCCCCCCTTAGAATCCATTTGGTCCTCCAAATGGTCTAAACCAAATCAAAAATCAAAAACTCAAAAGATCAAAGAAAACACTGAAGACCCAAAGACTAAAGAAAAACACTGACACCTTGAGTTGAACCTCGGCAACTGAGCTATCCTTGACCAGTCCTGACGATGAGATGCGCCGGCAACAACACGTCTGATTCGATTGAAAACTTCACACTATCACACATATCTGTCCAACAACCTGCTCTTCTAACAAATCCAATGTTTAATAACTTCTCTAGTCATCCTTCGGTGGTCATTTGACGTCCTTACACTGGATCATCTCTTTTACTAACTTTGTTAATCACTGTCTGTCTGAGAAGCAGCGAGTTCTGTCTCACTCTATCACCCCGAAATTTTTATGCCAACTGTTATACCGAGATGTACACGATGATTCTGACATTTGCATGAAGATGTGATCGTAGACATGCTTTCTCTGAAATAATCTTCATCCCGGAGAAATTCCGGAATCCCATATATCTGCTCTCACTGTACTACTCAGATTCTGGTTCCTTGTCTTCGAAGAATTGGCGAAGCTGAACTGCTACCACGTACCAGTCTCTTCCATCCTCTATCTACGTTATTCAAATTCTTAGAACTATGCTGCCACATCTTACAAAATTCTATAAGTGTCCTGTTTCTGACTCGGTCGGTTACAACTCAGATACTCCACTACTACAACCCAGATGCTAAACTGCCATAACCTGCTGAGCTGCTCTGAGTTTCAACACTTCGTATGGTTTGCCTCTTTCAAATCTTATTTCTAAATCTCTTACCATTGACATGCATAACTGGTCTTAGAATTCAAATCTGTGTTTAAAGTCTTGGAGTCCAACCTTTCTGTGCTATGCTCACAGTTCCTGTTCACATCTGATTATATCTGTCTATTGGTCTAGATCTCTTATCTGAAGATGCGTTATCAACAAAACATCTGTCAACTTGGTATCCTTCTATGGAAAGTCAAAATCTCCAACCCAAGCCTTGAAACAATCCTACCACATGCTCTTACTAATTCTCCTATCTACCCTTGGTTTCAGAAAATTGGCGACGCTGAGTACTACCAGATGTGTCTTACTTCGGGCAATGTCGTCCAGTCCTCGGTACACTTCTGCCATCTCTGTTTGCTTGTTCAACCAAGAGGTTCACAACTCTGTAGGTTTCCAGCTCTGACCAAACCTGCTAACATTCTAACAGTTATGCTACTCCACATTTCCAAACTTCGTAAGGTGTGCTTCTATCAAACTCTGTCTCTGTCTTCCGGTCTTTTACCCAGGCATGCATAGCTGACCTTGCGAGCTCGATTCGTGTCCACAATCCTAGAATAAAGTCTTTCTTCAAAATAACCAAAAGTTCTTGTTACTCCGACTCTTTCTGCCCAGTTGCCATTGGTCCTCTGCATAATAATCGATTCCTAACCAAACGTGTTTGTTCACTTCGCGTCACCTCAACGGTTACAACTCTGCATTTAAATCTCGAAACTGCTCAAATCAAACCTTGGTTGCTCAATCTTCTGCCTCTGTTTCAGGTTCACCATCCTCAAGCCTCGCACATGTTTCATCCTTTCTATATCTTTCAACTGACCTTGTCCATAGGTTATGATTCTTCATCTTGTATCTGTACCCTGCCCAAACTAATGTTTTACAAGTCGGTAAAATCCACAAAATCTGCTCTATCATGTAACCAGGTAACAATCAATTCTGCATACTACTATCTACACTTTGCCAAAAACTGAATTCTCATGCTTCTAACCATTCACTGATACACCTCGCTGAGTCAACTTCACCACCATAGCTACACTTGTTGAACTTCCTCGAACAATTCTCCGTCACAAGTTCATCAATACTCGAGAAGTTTCTAACTTTCTCACATCTTCTTGGAGCCGTACCACTGAAAATCACCTCAAACCTCATAAAGTCCACCACTTGTCCGGCTTTTGGAGTCTTCTAACTTAGGAAGATAATCCAAGTTTATCCAAAAATCTGCACTTACTTGTCTAACACACCGTCTGACGATACACGATCAACTATAATTGGATCTTGATATGCCATTCACATAACTTGCTGACTAACAACTGCTCACAAATTCCCTCGCTCACTCCATCTGTGACATCGAAAAGCTGAAAATTCTGCCAAAGTCCTTCGAGGACCACACGCTAAGTCCACAAAATGCCACAAAACATCGACTCTTTGCCACAAAAACAAGCAAAAGATACTAAATGTGGGTACGGATACATTAAATCCTCCCCCACTAGAAAAGAATTTGGTCCTCCAAATTCCCTAACAACAAGGACAAGAACACGAGACAAAGAGGGTCTCCCCCACTAGAAGAAAACAAACCGAGCTGATAAAACAATGGCTAGCCAAAACAAAATCCACACGACCTATGGAGTCCTCACCACACGTCTTAAGGTTACTAGAGTGTTTTATTTCCTAGAAACCTGCCCTCTCTGATGCCAGTCTGTCACGCCCCCAAAACCGGGATCCGATCTCGGGGACGCGAGCATGGGGAGAATTTGTATTTCCCCTTCCCAGGATCCGCGTGTGTGAGGATGACAAAATTCACAACACAACAAAATATTTCGCGGAAGCTATACAAGACGTTACGACCCGGAATCCGTATCCATCGGGTTCCGTGTCGTACTCGATCTGTCAGCATAAGATTGTCATAGACATATTTAAATTCAGACTGGAACAATTCATAATATCAAGATATACAGAGCTGACAGCAACAGGCTTATCATTACCCAACATATTCAAGTTACAAATTAACAAGTGCATTGATTACAATTCCCAAGAAACAGGCTAACAAAAGCCGTACACAAAAACAAGCTAGAACAAATACTACTCAATGGTGTAACGTAACTCCGGAGTCAAGCATGATGTCTACATGACATCGCTGACACTACAAGACTGCAAAACTCGTGGCTCAACAGCCCTCTGCACGCGAACTAGCTCAAAACAAGGACCTGCTATCTAGAGCACCAAAACAGAAGTATATCAGACACGACGGTCTGGCAGGTGATCAAAATAGGCAAGAGCATAAACAAAATCAAGGTTTAAAGGAAACAAGAACTAAAAACACTTCATTGAACTTGAACAGATTTACAAGATTTAAAAACAATGCATGAACATGATACTTATCAAGAAATCATTAGTGCATGCACGATATACGAAACAATTTCACGTTTTCGAAACTAGCATGTATACTTATAATATCATGATTAGTAAATCCACAAAGAGCCCATCCTTTCTCCATCATACATGATGATAAGAGTAAGCACGCACGACAAGCACGATAAGCACAACACGATAAACACGATCCCACGCCACACAAGGTAGACGGGGTGTCCGGCCGCGGAACCGGACCACGAACACGCACGATGTGTCAATTCAAGACACGACTAGTCTGCAGACAGTCCACATGTTTAAGGACCCCCAGGTAGTGGATCAAGCTAAAAGGGCAGTCCAAGCTCAGTGGTAATCACTTATATCATGAATGCATAAAACATGGCGATACACGTTCGAGAGCACGACAAAACAAGAGGGAAATCATTTGTCAAACACGTCACGACAAGGCTAGCACGATAGCATAATATAAATGCTTAACAAACTGAAGAAATGATTCCCTTTTTCTTTCTTGAAACACGATTCTTGAAACACGTCTTAAATACAAGCTTATACTTGAAATTCTGCCAAATACACGATGAAACACGAAGTATCAAAACAAGATTCTTGGTTCTCGAAACAAATCTTCAAACAACTTATACTTGAAATTCAAGGCGAGTACACGATGATGTACGTAACATCAGAACGGAAGTTCAAACACGAAATCTATCAAGTTTAGGCTAAGACCATTCATTGACCCTTGTGGAGTTGAAACCCAAATGTCGAAGTTTTGATAAGGTTTGGTGCCCCAGAAGTTATAGTACATTTTGGAATTCCAAGTGCACAAGGTCAATAAAAAGGTCTAAAACCTAGTCTAGTTTTCCTTCTCGCAAAAGTCCTTCAAAACAGTCCTTTTTGTAACTGTCGGTCAACGATCGGTTAACCGTCGGTTAACCGAGGTCGATCTGTCGGTCGACCGAAGGCTTGACCGACAGATCCCAGCCCAGAATTGTTGCTCTCTGGAATTCAAACCGACAGATCCTCGGTCGACCGAAGGCGAACCGACGGATGACCTGACAAAAATGTTGCTCTCTGGAAATTGAACCGACAGGTCCTCGGTTGGTGTCGGTCGACCTGTCGGTCAACCGAAACTTGACCGACACCTGACCGACAGGACTCGGGCAGTGCATTTCAGTTCAGAACTTTTCACACTTCCTTCCCTTCTTCACTTCCACACTTTCACCACCTGCACTCCCCAAGCCTACATGCTTTCCAAGGGATGATTTCATACATTTTCAAGGCAACCCATCCACAATTAATCCATTCATTCCAAAGAGAAACATCAAGGCATTTACAAGTATAAAATCATAAAAACTAATAAGATCAAACATGATTCTAAGAGCTTGCAAAATCATGGCTAACAAGACAAATGAAGAAGCCAAAACTCATGACCTGAAAGAGTATAACATGACTTGCATTATGAACTAAACATAGGAAAACATGTCTTAATGAAAATATTGAAACCATAATGAAACATAAAACAATAAATATGAGAAATCCCATAAAGATCACTTGCCTTTGTCCAAATGCCAAGCAAAACTTTCACAAATCCAAATCAAAGAGTTGATCCACGAAATCTACACAAAAGCCCCAAAAGAAAGCACATAAAAATCACCATTTTTGTCACTACAAAGCCCCATTTCGAAAATGGGTTTGAAAACATAGAAAACAAGTTCTAAATGAACTAAAAGAACACCAAATGAAAAGAGGAACAAGGGCCCTAACCTTTAGCTAGCTGAACAAGGAGAAGAGAGCTTGAAGACGATGAATAGTGTCGGGGATTTGGCTCAAAAACGGGTCCAATCGAAGCTTGAGAAGAGAGGAAGAGAATGGTGGAAACGAATCGGGGATTGGAGTCTTCTTGTGAGATGATTTCAAGGGAAAAGATCAAGAGAAACTTGCTTCTCAACTCCACTCTAGGGCAACCGTTGCAGGAAAATGGAAATGGGGAAAGAAGAATGAGGAGAGAGAGTAGGAGATCTTTTATAGTGTCTGGAGGGTGGGTCCCAATGCAGTAGAACTTGAAACGCTTAAAACATGGTCTTGTGGACCCCGGATGAAATCGACGAAGAAGAACAAAACGATCGTCGAAAAATCTAGTTTCCAAAAAGTATATTTTCCCCAATTTCTGAAATTTTCGAAATTCATGGACAGATTTAGTGAAAATTGTCATTTTTGCCCTTTTTCTCGAAAAACGCGATTTCTGAGTATTTAATCAAGATGGTCAAAACATGAAAGTTGTTTATAACAATAAAATGAGTCAAAAGGAATAAAATTTGGAATTTTTAGAAACCAATAATAAATTCTCACAAAAATACAATTTACAAGGGTCGGATCAAAACAAAGTCAATGGTCTTTTAAAACTCTCAAAAGTTATGAAAAATCTATTCAAACTCAAAAACAAAGTCAAGTCATCTCTAATCTTGTTTAAAAAGCTAAATCACAATTAAGACAATACTAAACCCAAAAATTGAGGGTCGGGGTCTTACATCCTCCCCCCCTTAGAATCCATTTGGTCCTCCAAATGGTCTAAACCAAATCAAAAATCAAAAACTCAAAAGATCAAAGAAAACACTGAAGACCCAAAGACTAAAGAAAAACACTGACACCTTGAGTTGAACCTCGGCAACTGAGCTATCCTTGACCAGTCCTGACGATGAGATGCGCCGGCAACAACACGTCTGATTCGATTGAAAACTTCACACTATCACACATATCTGTCCAACAACCTGCTCTTCTAACAAATCCAATGTTTAATAACTTCTCTAGTCATCCTTCGGTGGTCATTTGACGTCCTTACACTGGATCATCTCTTTTACTAACTTTGTTAATCACTGTCTGTCTGAGAAGCAGCGAGTTCTGTCTCACTCTATCACCCCGAAATTTTTATGCCAACTGTTATACCGAGATGTACACGATGATTCTGACATTTGCATGAAGATGTGATCGTAGACATGCTTTCTCTGAAATAATCTTCATCCCGGAGAAATTCCGGAATCCCATATATCTGCTCTCACTGTACTACTCAGATTCTGGTTCCTTGTCTTCGAAGAATTGGCGAAGCTGAACTGCTACCACGTACCAGTCTCTTCCATCCTCTATCTACGTTATTCAAATTCTTAGAACTATGCTGCCACATCTTACAAAATTCTATAAGTGTCCTGTTTCTGACTCGGTCGGTTACAACTCAGATACTCCACTACTACAACCCAGATGCTAAACTGCCATAACCTGCTGAGCTGCTCTGAGTTTCAACACTTCGTATGGTTTGCCTCTTTCAAATCTTATTTCTAAATCTCTTACCATTGACATGCATAACTGGTCTTAGAATTCAAATCTGTGTTTAAAGTCTTGGAGTCCAACCTTTCTGTGCTATGCTCACAGTTCCTGTTCACATCTGATTATATCTGTCTATTGGTCTAGATCTCTTATCTGAAGATGCGTTATCAACAAAACATCTGTCAACTTGGTATCCTTCTATGGAAAGTCAAAATCTCCAACCCAAGCCTTGAAACAATCCTACCACATGCTCTTACTAATTCTCCTATCTACCCTTGGTTTCAGAAAATTGGCGACGCTGAGTACTACCAGATGTGTCTTACTTCGGGCAATGTCGTCCAGTCCTCGGTACACTTCTGCCATCTCTGTTTGCTTGTTCAACCAAGAGGTTCACAACTCTGTAGGTTTCCAGCTCTGACCAAACCTGCTAACATTCTAACAGTTATGCTACTCCACATTTCCAAACTTCGTAAGGTGTGCTTCTATCAAACTCTGTCTCTGTCTTCCGGTCTTTTACCCAGGCATGCATAGCTGACCTTGCGAGCTCGATTCGTGTCCACAATCCTAGAATAAAGTCTTTCTTCAAAATAACCAAAAGTTCTTGTTACTCCGACTCTTTCTGCCCAGTTGCCATTGGTCCTCTGCATAATAATCGATTCCTAACCAAACGTGTTTGTTCACTTCGCGTCACCTCAACGGTTACAACTCTGCATTTAAATCTCGAAACTGCTCAAATCAAACCTTGGTTGCTCAATCTTCTGCCTCTGTTTCAGGTTCACCATCCTCAAGCCTCGCACATGTTTCATCCTTTCTATATCTTTCAACTGACCTTGTCCATAGGTTATGATTCTTCATCTTGTATCTGTACCCTGCCCAAACTAATGTTTTACAAGTCGGTAAAATCCACAAAATCTGCTCTATCATGTAACCAGGTAACAATCAATTCTGCATACTACTATCTACACTTTGCCAAAAACTGAATTCTCATGCTTCTAACCATTCACTGATACACCTCGCTGAGTCAACTTCACCACCATAGCTACACTTGTTGAACTTCCTCGAACAATTCTCCGTCACAAGTTCATCAATACTCGAGAAGTTTCTAACTTTCTCACATCTTCTTGGAGCCGTACCACTGAAAATCACCTCAAACCTCATAAAGTCCACCACTTGTCCGGCTTTTGGAGTCTTCTAACTTAGGAAGATAATCCAAGTTTATCCAAAAATCTGCACTTACTTGTCTAACACACCGTCTGACGATACACGATCAACTATAATTGGATCTTGATATGCCATTCACATAACTTGCTGACTAACAACTGCTCACAAATTCCCTCGCTCACTCCATCTGTGACATCGAAAAGCTGAAAATTCTGCCAAAGTCCTTCGAGGACCACACGCTAAGTCCACAAAATGCCACAAAACATCGACTCTTTGCCACAAAAACAAGCAAAAGATACTAAATGTGGGTACGGATACATTAAATCCTCCCCCACTAGAAAAGAATTTGGTCCTCCAAATTCCCTAACAACAAGGACAAGAACACGAGACAAAGAGGGTCTCCCCCACTAGAAGAAAACAAACCGAGCTGATAAAACAATGGCTAGCCAAAACAAAATCCACACGACCTATGGAGTCCTCACCACACGTCTTAAGGTTACTAGAGTGTTTTATTTCCTAGAAACCTGCCCTCTCTGATGCCAGTCTGTCACGCCCCCAAAACCGGGATCCGATCTCGGGGACGCGAGCATGGGGAGAATTTGTATTTCCCCTTCCCAGGATCCGCGTGTGTGAGGATGACAAAATTCACAACACAACAAAATATTTCGCGGAAGCTATACAAGACGTTACGACCCGGAATCCGTATCCATCGGGTTCCGTGTCGTACTCGATCTGTCAGCATAAGATTGTCATAGACATATTTAAATTCAGACTGGAACAATTCATAATATCAAGATATACAGAGCTGACAGCAACAGGCTTATCATTACCCAACATATTCAAGTTACAAATTAACAAGTGCATTGATTACAATTCCCAAGAAACAGGCTAACAAAAGCCGTACACAAAAACAAGCTAGAACAAATACTACTCAATGGTGTAACGTAACTCCGGAGTCAAGCATGATGTCTACATGACATCGCTGACACTACAAGACTGCAAAACTCGTGGCTCAACAGCCCTCTGCACGCGAACTAGCTCAAAACAAGGACCTGCTATCTAGAGCACCAAAACAGAAGTATATCAGACACGACGGTCTGGCAGGTGATCAAAATAGGCAAGAGCATAAACAAAATCAAGGTTTAAAGGAAACAAGAACTAAAAACACTTCATTGAACTTGAACAGATTTACAAGATTTAAAAACAATGCATGAACATGATACTTATCAAGAAATCATTAGTGCATGCACGATATACGAAACAATTTCACGTTTTCGAAACTAGCATGTATACTTATAATATCATGATTAGTAAATCCACAAAGAGCCCATCCTTTCTCCATCATACATGATGATAAGAGTAAGCACGCACGACAAGCACGATAAGCACAACACGATAAACACGATCCCACGCCACACAAGGTAGACGGGGTGTCCGGCCGCGGAACCGGACCACGAACACGCACGATGTGTCAATTCAAGACACGACTAGTCTGCAGACAGTCCACATGTTTAAGGACCCCCAGGTAGTGGATCAAGCTAAAAGGGCAGTCCAAGCTCAGTGGTAATCACTTATATCATGAATGCATAAAACATGGCGATACACGTTCGAGAGCACGACAAAACAAGAGGGAAATCATTTGTCAAACACGTCACGACAAGGCTAGCACGATAGCATAATATAAATGCTTAACAAACTGAAGAAATGATTCCCTTTTTCTTTCTTGAAACACGATTCTTGAAACACGTCTTAAATACAAGCTTATACTTGAAATTCTGCCAAATACACGATGAAACACGAAGTATCAAAACAAGATTCTTGGTTCTCGAAACAAATCTTCAAACAACTTATACTTGAAATTCAAGGCGAGTACACGATGATGTACGTAACATCAGAACGGAAGTTCAAACACGAAATCTATCAAGTTTAGGCTAAGACCATTCATTGACCCTTGTGGAGTTGAAACCCAAATGTCGAAGTTTTGATAAGGTTTGGTGCCCCAGAAGTTATAGTACATTTTGGAATTCCAAGTGCACAAGGTCAATAAAAAGGTCTAAAACCTAGTCTAGTTTTCCTTCTCGCAAAAGTCCTTCAAAACAGTCCTTTTTGTAACTGTCGGTCAACGATCGGTTAACCGTCGGTTAACCGAGGTCGATCTGTCGGTCGACCGAAGGCTTGACCGACAGATCCCAGCCCAGAATTGTTGCTCTCTGGAATTCAAACCGACAGATCCTCGGTCGACCGAAGGCGAACCGACGGATGACCTGACAAAAATGTTGCTCTCTGGAAATTGAACCGACAGGTCCTCGGTTGGTGTCGGTCGACCTGTCGGTCAACCGAAACTTGACCGACACCTGACCGACAGGACTCGGGCAGTGCATTTCAGTTCAGAACTTTTCACACTTCCTTCCCTTCTTCACTTCCACACTTTCACCACCTGCACTCCCCAAGCCTACATGCTTTCCAAGGGATGATTTCATACATTTTCAAGGCAACCCATCCACAATTAATCCATTCATTCCAAAGAGAAACATCAAGGCATTTACAAGTATAAAATCATAAAAACTAATAAGATCAAACATGATTCTAAGAGCTTGCAAAATCATGGCTAACAAGACAAATGAAGAAGCCAAAACTCATGACCTGAAAGAGTATAACATGACTTGCATTATGAACTAAACATAGGAAAACATGTCTTAATGAAAATATTGAAACCATAATGAAACATAAAACAATAAATATGAGAAATCCCATAAAGATCACTTGCCTTTGTCCAAATGCCAAGCAAAACTTTCACAAATCCAAATCAAAGAGTTGATCCACGAAATCTACACAAAAGCCCCAAAAGAAAGCACATAAAAATCACCATTTTTGTCACTACAAAGCCCCATTTCGAAAATGGGTTTGAAAACATAGAAAACAAGTTCTAAATGAACTAAAAGAACACCAAATGAAAAGAGGAACAAGGGCCCTAACCTTTAGCTAGCTGAACAAGGAGAAGAGAGCTTGAAGACGATGAATAGTGTCGGGGATTTGGCTCAAAAACGGGTCCAATCGAAGCTTGAGAAGAGAGGAAGAGAATGGTGGAAACGAATCGGGGATTGGAGTCTTCTTGTGAGATGATTTCAAGGGAAAAGATCAAGAGAAACTTGCTTCTCAACTCCACTCTAGGGCAACCGTTGCAGGAAAATGGAAATGGGGAAAGAAGAATGAGGAGAGAGAGTAGGAGATCTTTTATAGTGTCTGGAGGGTGGGTCCCAATGCAGTAGAACTTGAAACGCTTAAAACATGGTCTTGTGGACCCCGGATGAAATCGACGAAGAAGAACAAAACGATCGTCGAAAAATCTAGTTTCCAAAAAGTATATTTTCCCCAATTTCTGAAATTTTCGAAATTCATGGACAGATTTAGTGAAAATTGTCATTTTTGCCCTTTTTCTCGAAAAACGCGATTTCTGAGTATTTAATCAAGATGGTCAAAACATGAAAGTTGTTTATAACAATAAAATGAGTCAAAAGGAATAAAATTTGGAATTTTTAGAAACCAATAATAAATTCTCACAAAAATACAATTTACAAGGGTCGGATCAAAACAAAGTCAATGGTCTTTTAAAACTCTCAAAAGTTATGAAAAATCTATTCAAACTCAAAAACAAAGTCAAGTCATCTCTAATCTTGTTTAAAAAGCTAAATCACAATTAAGACAATACTAAACCCAAAAATTGAGGGTCGGGGTCTTACATCCTCCCCCCCTTAGAATCCATTTGGTCCTCCAAATGGTCTAAACCAAATCAAAAATCAAAAACTCAAAAGATCAAAGAAAACACTGAAGACCCAAAGACTAAAGAAAAACACTGACACCTTGAGTTGAACCTCGGCAACTGAGCTATCCTTGACCAGTCCTGACGATGAGATGCGCCGGCAACAACACGTCTGATTCGATTGAAAACTTCACACTATCACACATATCTGTCCAACAACCTGCTCTTCTAACAAATCCAATGTTTAATAACTTCTCTAGTCATCCTTCGGTGGTCATTTGACGTCCTTACACTGGATCATCTCTTTTACTAACTTTGTTAATCACTGTCTGTCTGAGAAGCAGCGAGTTCTGTCTCACTCTATCACCCCGAAATTTTTATGCCAACTGTTATACCGAGATGTACACGATGATTCTGACATTTGCATGAAGATGTGATCGTAGACATGCTTTCTCTGAAATAATCTTCATCCCGGAGAAATTCCGGAATCCCATATATCTGCTCTCACTGTACTACTCAGATTCTGGTTCCTTGTCTTCGAAGAATTGGCGAAGCTGAACTGCTACCACGTACCAGTCTCTTCCATCCTCTATCTACGTTATTCAAATTCTTAGAACTATGCTGCCACATCTTACAAAATTCTATAAGTGTCCTGTTTCTGACTCGGTCGGTTACAACTCAGATACTCCACTACTACAACCCAGATGCTAAACTGCCATAACCTGCTGAGCTGCTCTGAGTTTCAACACTTCGTATGGTTTGCCTCTTTCAAATCTTATTTCTAAATCTCTTACCATTGACATGCATAACTGGTCTTAGAATTCAAATCTGTGTTTAAAGTCTTGGAGTCCAACCTTTCTGTGCTATGCTCACAGTTCCTGTTCACATCTGATTATATCTGTCTATTGGTCTAGATCTCTTATCTGAAGATGCGTTATCAACAAAACATCTGTCAACTTGGTATCCTTCTATGGAAAGTCAAAATCTCCAACCCAAACCTTGAAACAATCCTACCACATGCTCTTACTAATTCTCCTATCTACCCTTGGTTTCAGAAAATTGGCGACGCTGAGTACTACCAGATGTGTCTTACTTCGGGCAATGTCGTCCAGTCCTCGGTACACTTCTGCCATCTCTGTTTGCTTGTTCAACCAAGAGGTTCACAACTCTGTAGGTTTCCAGCTCTGACCAAACCTGCTAACATTCTAACAGTTATGCTACTCCACATTTCCAAACTTCGTAAGGTGTGCTTCTATCAAACTCTGTCTCTGTCTTCCGGTCTTTTACCCAGGCATGCATAGCTGACCTTGCGAGCTCGATTCGTGTCCACAATCCTAGAATAAAGTCTTTCTTCAAAATAACCAAAAGTTCTTGTTACTCCGACTCTTTCTGCCCAGTTGCCATTGGTCCTCTGCATAATAATCGATTCCTAACCAAACGTGTTTGTTCACTTCGCGTCACCTCAACGGTTACAACTCTGCATTTAAATCTCGAAACTGCTCAAATCAAACCTTGGTTGCTCAATCTTCTGCCTCTGTTTCAGGTTCACCATCCTCAAGCCTCGCACATGTTTCATCCTTTCTATATCTTTCAACTGACCTTGTCCATAGGTTATGATTCTTCATCTTGTATCTGTACCCTGCCCAAACTAATGTTTTACAAGTCGGTAAAATCCACAAAATCTGCTCTATCATGTAACCAGGTAACAATCAATTCTGCATACTACTATCTACACTTTGCCAAAAACTGAATTCTCATGCTTCTAACCATTCACTGATACACCTCGCTGAGTCAACTTCACCACCATAGCTACACTTGTTGAACTTCCTCGAACAATTCTCCGTCACAAGTTCATCAATACTCGAGAAGTTTCTAACTTTCTCACATCTTCTTGGAGCCGTACCACTGAAAATCACCTCAAACCTCATAAAGTCCACCACTTGTCCGGCTTTTGGAGTCTTCTAACTTAGGAAGATAATCCAAGTTTATCCAAAAATCTGCACTTACTTGTCTAACACACCGTCTGACGATACACGATCAACTATAATTGGATCTTGATATGCCATTCACATAACTTGCTGACTAACAACTGCTCACAAATTCCCTCGCTCACTCCATCTGTGACATCGAAAAGCTGAAAATTCTGCCAAAGTCCTTCGAGGACCACACGCTAAGTCCACAAAATGCCACAAAACATCGACTCTTTGCCACAAAAACAAGCAAAAGATACTAAATGTGGGTACGGATACATTAAATCCTCCCCCACTAGAAAAGAATTTGGTCCTCCAAATTCCCTAACAACAAGGACAAGAACACGAGACAAAGAGGGTCTCCCCCACTAGAAGAAAACAAACCGAGCTGATAAAACAATGGCTAGCCAAAACAAAATCCACACGACCTATGGAGTCCTCACCACACGTCTTAAGGTTACTAGAGTGTTTTATTTCCTAGAAACCTGCCCTCTCTGATGCCAGTCTGTCACGCCCCCAAAACCGGGATCCGATCTCGGGGACGCGAGCATGGGGAGAATTTGTATTTCCCCTTCCCAGGATCCGCGTGTGTGAGGATGACAAAATTCACAACACAACAAAATATTTCGCGGAAGCTATACAAGACGTTACGACCCGGAATCCGTATCCATCGGGTTCCGTGTCGTACTCGATCTGTCAGCATAAGATTGTCATAGACATATTTAAATTCAGACTGGAACAATTCATAATATCAAGATATACAGAGCTGACAGCAACAGGCTTATCATTACCCAACATATTCAAGTTACAAATTAACAAGTGCATTGATTACAATTCCCAAGAAACAGGCTAACAAAAGCCGTACACAAAAACAAGCTAGAACAAATACTACTCAATGGTGTAACGTAACTCCGGAGTCAAGCATGATGTCTACATGACATCGCTGACACTACAAGACTGCAAAACTCGTGGCTCAACAGCCCTCTGCACGCGAACTAGCTCAAAACAAGGACCTGCTATCTAGAGCACCAAAACAGAAGTATATCAGACACGACGGTCTGGCAGGTGATCAAAATAGGCAAGAGCATAAACAAAATCAAGGTTTAAAGGAAACAAGAACTAAAAACACTTCATTGAACTTGAACAGATTTACAAGATTTAAAAACAATGCATGAACATGATACTTATCAAGAAATCATTAGTGCATGCACGATATACGAAACAATTTCACGTTTTCGAAACTAGCATGTATACTTATAATATCATGATTAGTAAATCCACAAAGAGCCCATCCTTTCTCCATCATACATGATGATAAGAGTAAGCACGCACGACAAGCACGATAAGCACAACACGATAAACACGATCCCACGCCACACAAGGTAGACGGGGTGTCCGGCCGCGGAACCGGACCACGAACACGCACGATGTGTCAATTCAAGACACGACTAGTCTGCAGACAGTCCACATGTTTAAGGACCCCCAGGTAGTGGATCAAGCTAAAAGGGCAGTCCAAGCTCAGTGGTAATCACTTATATCATGAATGCATAAAACATGGCGATACACGTTCGAGAGCACGACAAAACAAGAGGGAAATCATTTGTCAAACACGTCACGACAAGGCTAGCACGATAGCATAATATAAATGCTTAACAAACTGAAGAAATGATTCCCTTTTTCTTTCTTGAAACACGATTCTTGAAACACGTCTTAAATACAAGCTTATACTTGAAATTCTGCCAAATACACGATGAAACACGAAGTATCAGAACAAGATTCTTGGTTCTCGAAACAAATCTTCAAACAACTTATACTTGAAATTCAAGGCGAGTACACGATGATGTACGTAACATCAGAACGGAAGTTCAAACACGAAATCTATCAAGTTTAGGCTAAGACCATTCATTGACCCTTGTGGAGTTGAAACCCAAATGTCGAAGTTTTGATAAGGTTTGGTGCCCCAGAAGTTATAGTACATTTTGGAATTCCAAGTGCACAAGGTCAATAAAAAGGTCTAAAACCTAGTCTAGTTTTCCTTCTCGCAAAAGTCCTTCAAAACAGTCCTTTTTGTAACTGTCGGTCAACGATCGGTTAACCGTCGGTTAACCGAGGTCGATCTGTCGGTCGACCGAAGGCTTGACCGACAGATCCCAGCCCAGAATTGTTGCTCTCTGGAATTCAAACCGACAGATCCTCGGTCGACCGAAGGCGAACCGACGGATGACCTGACAAAAATGTTGCTCTCTGGAAATTGAACCGACAGGTCCTCGGTTGGTGTCGGTCGACCTGTCGGTCAACCGAAACTTGACCGACACCTGACCGACAGGACTCGGGCAGTGCATTTCAGTTCAGAACTTTTCACACTTCCTTCCCTTCTTCACTTCCACACTTTCACCACCTGCACTCCCCAAGCCTACATGCTTTCCAAGGGATGATTTCATACATTTTCAAGGCAACCCATCCACAATTAATCCATTCATTCCAAAGAGAAACATCAAGGCATTTACAAGTATAAAATCATAAAAACTAATAAGATCAAACATGATTCTAAGAGCTTGCAAAATCATGGCTAACAAGACAAATGAAGAAGCCAAAACTCATGACCTGAAAGAGTATAACATGACTTGCATTATGAACTAAACATAGGAAAACATGTCTTAATGAAAATATTGAAACCATAATGAAACATAAAACAATAAATATGAGAAATCCCATAAAGATCACTTGCCTTTGTCCAAATGCCAAGCAAAACTTTCACAAATCCAAATCAAAGAGTTGATCCACGAAATCTACACAAAAGCCCCAAAAGAAAGCACATAAAAATCACCATTTTTGTCACTACAAAGCCCCATTTCGAAAATGGGTTTGAAAACATAGAAAACAAGTTCTAAATGAACTAAAAGAACACCAAATGAAAAGAGGAACAAGGGCCCTAACCTTTAGCTAGCTGAACAAGGAGAAGAGAGCTTGAAGACGATGAATAGTGTCGGGGATTTGGCTCAAAAACGGGTCCAATCGAAGCTTGAGAAGAGAGGAAGAGAATGGTGGAAACGAATCGGGGATTGGAGTCTTCTTGTGAGATGATTTCAAGGGAAAAGATCAAGAGAAACTTGCTTCTCAACTCCACTCTAGGGCAACCGTTGCAGGAAAATGGAAATGGGGAAAGAAGAATGAGGAGAGAGAGTAGGAGATCTTTTATAGTGTCTGGAGGGTGGGTCCCAATGCAGTAGAACTTGAAACGCTTAAAACATGGTCTTGTGGACCCCGGATGAAATCGACGAAGAAGAACAAAACGATCGTCGAAAAATCTAGTTTCCAAAAAGTATATTTTCCCCAATTTCTGAAATTTTCGAAATTCATGGACAGATTTAGTGAAAATTGTCATTTTTGCCCTTTTTCTCGAAAAACGCGATTTCTGAGTATTAAATCAAGATGGTCAAAACATGAAAGTTGTTTATAACAATAAAATGAGTCAAAAGGAATAAAATTTGGAATTTTTAGAAACCAATAATAAATTCTCACAAAAATACAATTTACAAGGGTCGGATCAAAACAAAGTCAATGGTCTTTTAAAACTCTCAAAAGTTATGAAAAATCTATTCAAACTCAAAAACAAAGTCAAGTCATCTCTAATCTTGTTTAAAAAGCTAAATCACAATTAAGACAATACTAAACCCAAAAATTGAGGGTCGGGGTCTTACAGACCGATCGTGGAATCGAGAAGACAGATGTCACCGGCCCACCAACATCAATCAATATCTGAGACTGCACTGCAATCCGACATCAAACAATGCGTGGATCCACCTGTGATGATCACAAGAAGAATCTCAAAAGGCGCAGCGCGGCCCGCGACTCTTCACATGCCTTGGCAACCACTTAATGACGTTAATTGACCCGTTTATGACAACTTAATGCGGTCATTAACTCATTATTTTGGACGGCCCAATCAGATTCAAGCATTTGGGAGTTACAAATCCAAGCAATCATGGCATTTAACCCATGAAACTCCCATCATCATGAAGCTTAAAGGGAATTAAAAGCCCACTACCTTCATCGGCCAATCACAAGCCATGAAAAGGAGTTACAAAATCAACTTGTAACTCCTCATCAATTCTCTCATCATGGCTATCAATGCTCATAATCACCTCATGGCTATCAAAGGCCTATAAAAGGAGATCCATTTCCAAGAGAGAGGGGATCATCATCATCGACACATCTATCGGCAAATCGATACACACATCGACTTGAAGTTCTGCATTTCTCCCAAAGAAATCCAGACGAAGTCCTGCTGCTCTGCTGCAAGAAGCACCACAAGGTGATGAATGTCCCTTGGGGGGTCCATCCCCCAAGGTTCCCTCCTTCTCCAACATGGCCTAAACGCGGCTTTTCAGCCCGTTTACTTGGTTTTTCATTGGATATAGGACCTCCTCTTGGTCCTTGTCCTTTAAAAAACTGAGGTTAGGAGCCAAGCCAAAGAATCAAAGCATCAACCGTTCTCATTTGAAGGACGATGGCGAAGTCCATACATGACGAAGTGTCGTCCATTCTCTCACCTGATGAAGAAAGGCGTAGACTTTCTTTGGGATGCTGAATGTGAAAATGCATTTCAAGACATCAAAGCATACCTAACCAAACCTCTAGTACTGGCTGCCCCCACAACTGGAAAACCATTTATCTTGTACACAAGAGCTCTCGACCACTCTTTGGGTGCTCTGCTCGCACAAGAAAACGACGATGGAAAAGAAGCTGCTCTATATTACCTTAGCCGCATGTTGGTAGGTGCAGAGCATCGCTACTCCCCAGTCGAAAAAGAATGCCTTGCAGTGATGTTTGCTGTACAAAAGCTACGTCACTATCTGCTGTCGAACACAGTCTACCTGATTTCGAGGATCAACCTCTTAAAGGTCCTTGTCACAAAAGCAGGTTCTCTCAATGCCCGACTGGCAAAATGGTCAATTCTTCTATCACAGTTTGATATTAAGTATGTACCACAAAAAGCAATCAAAGGCCAAGCTCAGGCAGACTTCCTCACAGAGCATCCATTGCCTAAAGATTCTCCACTCAGGGATGATCTCCCAGACGAATTTGTCTACAACGTGGAAACTTCCTTCTCAAATGCTTCCTAGGACATGTACTTTGACGGTGCAACCAGGACAAATGAAAAAGAAAAGTAAATATCGGGAATCGGCATCCTCTTTGTCAACCCCGACAAATACATGATTCCACACGCCTTCTCGCTACTGGAACCATGTTCAAACAATGCAGCATCCATGGCAATCCAAGAAGGGGAAAACATGCAAGTCACAGTGTGTCAAAGATAGATTCTCCCTTCTCTCAACACACACCAAGCAGTTGCTGAATGCCACCAAGTGGTTGGAAGTCGGATGTCCATCCTCAAACCTCCGATTGGCGACTGGAGAGATCCGTTCATTGATTACATCATGTTCGGAATCCTACCTGAAGATCCAAAAGAGCGGGTAAGCATCCAAAGACGAGCCCCGAACTTTCATTTGGATATACCTTCAAAAGCACTTTACAGAAAATCCTTCAACGGAGTACTCCTACGCTGCTTGTCACAACAAGAGGCTGAGGAAACTCTCAAAGAAGTACATGCTGGTCTTTGTGGAGCCCATCAGGCTGGTCCTAAGATCTACAACTAGATAAAAAGGCTAGGTTATTATTGGCCTACCATGGTAGCTGATGTAATACAATTTGCCAAGCACTGCCAAAAATGCCAGATTCACGGAGATTATATCCACATGCCTCCAGAATGGCTACATCTAACAGCAATCTCATGGCCTTTCGAAGCCTAGGGTATGGACATCATAGGTCCTATCTCTCCCCCATCAAACAAGGGTCATCGCTTCATCTTCGCCGCTACGGATTATTTCTCCAAATGGTCAGAAGCATTTGCGCTCAGCGAAATGAAGACCTCATCAGTCCTTCAATTCTTACGCACCAACATTATTTGTCGCTTCGGCATACCTAAAAGATTCGTCCATGATAACGGACCACAATTTCGAAATCACAGATTCTACAGGTTCTGCGACAAGTACAAAATCCAAAGTTGTCCTTCGACTCCATATAATCCAGCAGCGAACGGACTAGCAGAAGCCTTCAACAAGACACTCTGCAAAATTCTCAAGAAAATGGTCTCTAGTCATAAAAGAGACGGGGGCGACAAACTACTAGAAGCTTTGTGGGCCTATCGAACCACCGTTCGAGGACCAACACATAGCACACCATTCTCTTTGGTCTATGGATGTGACGCTGTTGTCCCTTTGGAAGTACAAATTCCTTCCTTAAGGGTATCTTTGCAAAATGACATGATGCAAGAAAGCAATGTCAAATTGAGACTCCAAGAGCTGGATAATCTCGATGAAAGATGACTCGAAGCTCTACAAAGCATTGAGTTGTACCAAGCATGCATGGCAGAATCTTTCGACAGGAAGGTCAGGCAACGCGCCTACAAAAAGGGTGACTTGGTTCTTGCAGTAAAAAGACCCATAGTCTTTGCCCACAAATCCAAAGGCAAATTTGAACCAAAATGGGAGGGACCCTTCGTCATCGACAAAGTCTTCTCCAATGGCGCATATGCTCTTCTAAACATGGAAGGGGACAGATGTATGATGCCCATCAACGGCAAGTTCTTGAAGCGGTACTACCCTTGAAGACTTCCTTAAACGGGTCAGAGCGATATCTACACGGCCAAAGCCTATTTCCAAGGTACTTGCTCGTCAAACCCACCCCTTTTGAAATTTTCATCTTTATGTTGAAGTTTCCAAAAAGAAAAAACTCTCTCAAAACAATGCTTACTTTCATCGTTTCATTGTTAAAAAAAAAAAAGAATCAAAATCCAAAAAATCAAAGTTTAGGAGCCTCTTCCCAGACTTGACCAAAATTTTCGATCCTTGAACCCAAAAATTCATGGTTTGAAACAAAAACCAGGACTCAGGAAGTTTCACCCTAGTTCGCCCCGGCTTTTACAACCAAAATGGTTTTAAGTCAAAATTTATGACCCTCGTGTCTTTAAACAAAAAAATGGTTTTTAGAAACCGCGGGGAAGCGACACTTAGTTGATACTCGCAAAACCCAAAAGCCAGAAGGATGTGAACCCCATTCGATACTTCCAAAGCAAAAAAAAAAAAAAACCGCAGGGAAACGACATTCAATCGATACTCGCAAAACCCAAAAAATCGCAATGAAGCGAACCCCATTCGATACTTGCAAAACCTCAAATTTCAAAATCGTGGAGACGCAATATTCCAATTGATATCCACAACCCAAATTTCAAATGGTTCAAGAAAACCTCAAATTTCAAAAAATCGCGGGGAAACGACATCAAGTCAGTACTCGCAAAACTAAAAGTTTTGGGAAAAGCAAGGAAGTGACGCTTAGTCGATATTAGCACCCCAATCCGCGAGGAAGCGACATTCCATCGATGCTCACAAACACAGCCCGCGAGGAAGTGACATTCCATCAATACTCGCAAACCGAATGAGCAAGGAAGCGGCATTCCATCGATACTTGTAAGACCATTCAGCGGGGAGGTGACATTTAGTCGATACCTGCATTTTGAAAACCAAATCTGGCTATAAAACGCCAAAATTCGGCTATAAACGCCAAAAATCGGCTATAAACGCCAAAATCCGGCTATAAACGCCAAATTCGGCTATAAATGCCAAAACAAAAAAATATCCGGCTATAAATGCCAAAAAAAAAATTTGGCTATAAACAACAAAATCGGCTTTCAGGCCAACAAAACAAAAACTTGGTTTTCAAAAATCCGGCTTCCATGCCAAAACAAAACAAACAACAAAGAAAGCAAAATTCGGCTAAAAACACCAAAATCCGGCTATAAACGCCAAATTCGGCTATAAATGCCAAAACAAAAAAATCCGGCTATAAATGCCAAAACAAAAAAAAACATTCGGCTATAAACGCTAAAATCGGCTTTCATGCCAACAAAACAAAACTTGGTTTTCAAAAATCTGGCTCCTATGCCAAAACAAAACAAAAAAAAAAAAAAAAACTTCGGCTTTCATGCCATCTTAAAATTCGGCTCCTATGCCATTCCAAAAATCGGCTTTCACGCCATCCAAAAACTTTGGCTTTCACGCCATCCAAAAAAAACTTTGGCTCTCATGCCACAAACAAAATTTTTGGCTCTCGTGCCACAAACAAAATTTGGCTCCCATGCCACAAAATGAAATTCGGCTTCTATGCCATTCCAAAATTCGGCTTTCATGCCATCTCAAAAACTTTGGCTCTAATGCCATCTCAAATTTTTTGGCTCCCATACCGCAAAACAAATTTTGGCTCTTACGCCACAAAATTAGGCTTCCATGCCACCTAAAATTCGGTTTTCAAGCCATCAAAAAAAAAAAAAAAAACAAAAAAAAAACAGGCTTTTTGCCGTAAAAATTGGCTTTCAAGCCCAAAACAACCCTTTGACAAAAGATTTCACAAAATGACAACCTTTTGATCAAATTCAAAACAAACATTCCCATCAGCTTTTACTCAGATTTGTTTTCATAAAAAAATGATTTAAGTAAAAAGAAGGGGATACAAAAATATAGTACCAAAATTGTTTATACATGGAGGTACCAAAAAAAAAACAAAGAAGAAGAAAAGAGTTTGTTATAACTCAGGAGCTCAATCTAGCATGGTCTTCAACCAAAGGTTCAACTCCTCAAGCAGACCTTTGGCCTTAACCTCCAAAGTTTTTAGGCCACGCTTCTTCAAAATGTTCCCATAGAACGAGGCCGAATGCCGCGACCCATCTGCAGCACGAGGAAGTTCTTCCCAGAGAACTTGCCACTGCTCATGCTCCTGAGTCTTCCTCCGGATATTACCTTCAGCTTCCTCAACCTGGCAAATGAGAGTCCCCTCCTTGTCACGAGCCTCCACAATGGCGGTCCATTTGGCAGCAGCTTCTTCCTCCAAAAGCTCAAGACGCTGCCTAGCCTCGACAACCTCCTTATCAAGGCAGTCCAAGTCTTGCTTCAGCCCCATGATGGATAACTCGGTAACGTTCTTCTCCACTGTGAGAACCTGACCCCTAATTTCCTGGTTTAGTGTGGTTTTAATCGTGATTTGGTTTTCTCTATGGGTTAAGTGGTTGTATGGTCGAGTTTTTGAGTTAGAATGACTTTTCATTAGCTTTGGGAAGTTTTGAGAGCCAGAGAACCTAGACAGTGACCGTAGGGTCCCATTTGTTTTGCGTGGTCAGCGTGGGGGAGATTTGTGGTGATTCCCAAAAATTTCCATTTTAGTCCTTCTAAGTTTCTCTTTTTTTGGGTGTTCTAAGATGGGATTTTGGGACTTTTCTAGCTGAATGTTTCCAGCTGCTGGAAGGTGTCTGGGAGAGTGATTTGCAGCCCATTAGAGCTAAGGTGAGTGACTGATTTGGCTAATGGGAGGTGCATGCTCATGGTTTTAATTTCTTATGTTTCTACTCTATGTTTCAGCCAAATTCCATGTTGATTTCAGCCACACTTGCAAACGATTTTCATAGTGGATTTGATGACACTTTAGGGAAGCTAATTCCATTGATTTTTCACCTCAAAAGACCCCTCCATCATGGCCTAAGAATTCCTTGACGTTGTGGCTGGAAACGAGGGAGAGATGGACTGCACAGCTGCTGTTATGCAGCTGGTCAGACAGGACTTGTTTGGCCAATGTCCAACCAGCAGTGTGACAGCTGGGCATGGACAGATTCTGAGGCTTTGCTGTGGCCCTTCTTGTGTGGGTTTCCAGCCCATTTCTCCACCATCTCACTCAGCTGCTAAAGTGGGTTTTAACCTTGTGTAATGCCTCAAAATAATTATACCTTTATGTCACCCATTTGGTTAACCCAATTATGTTTTAAATGTAGCCAAGTAAGGGACTGTTTTTACTCATGGTGACTTACTAGTGTGCGGGCTTAATTGGAAACCATTACCAACCAACCTTAAATGTAGGACTGATGGGTAATCATGTTGTGGCCTTAAATTAAATTATGTTTTGTCTCAATTGGTGGACCCTAAACACGTTTTTTTAAATTGACCATCTTTGGGTGTCTAAGGGTTATATCTTGGGGTTTCGGTTTCATAGGTGTGCTTTTGCCTAATGGGTGAGGTCTAGGAGTGATCTTGGGTTGCTTTTTGGGGGGTTTTTTTGTAGCTTGGAGATCTTCGGCTTGGGAGTGAGCTTAGGAGCTTGTTAGCTATCTTGGAGGCCAAGGCAAGTGGATGAAATGATTTATTTTCATTGATCATGTTTTATACAAATGTGTAGCTCTCATTAATGATTTTCATTACTTATGCTTTACTTCATGACATGCTTTTATTGAGATTTGAAATACACTCTTTAGTGCATCTTTCTAGTACATTGCTTCCTTGAAAATGATATCTTGATTGTATTAAGTTTTGACTTGTTTCATGTGATGGATTTCTTTTGGTTGAATGTGAATGGAATGGATGATTTGATGGAAGAATGGATGTAGTTGAATGGGGAATTTGAAGTGTTGAGAATGAAGTTTTGATTGCTTGAAATGGAGGATCTTTTAGCTCACTTTATTACAGGGATCTGACCCTTGAAAATGAGGAGTGTTTGGAGAAAGAAGGGACTGAAAACAGCTTCAGAATTCTGTGTCTGCAGTAACGTCGGTTAGCTGTCTGTCAGCCTGTCGGTTAACCGACAGCCAACCGAGGTGGACCGAAACCCTCTCGGTTCCAATTCCAGAGAGCAGATTTCCATCAGGAAATCTGTCGGTCAGCTGTCGGCTGACCGAACTCCCTAGTTCGGTCGACCGAGAGCCAACCGACAGATCTTTCGGTTCATTTTCCAGAGAGCAACAAACTTCCTGATGTGTGTAGAGCTGACAGTCAGCGCCGGTCAGCCGTCGGCTAGCCGACATCCCAGTTCGGCTTACCGACAGCCAACCGAGGAGCTGACCGACAGCAATTGTATTGTTTTCTTCTTGAAGAACCATAGGGAACTATATTGGAGGAGAGTGAGGAATTGTACAGAAGAAGAAATTCCATCATCATGACTTTGTTGTTTAGGTCTTTTAGATTTGTTAATGTATATTAGGCCCGGAATGTTTTCAATTCTTAAAGAGTACCAAATGTATATCAAACCTAACATACGGGACCCTAGTTACATTGATTCAAATCTTGGACTTTCAACACTTGGCCCGGAGAATATGAGAAATCCATTCATGCTTTATTTTGACCGAATTTCACTTGTACACTTGAAATCTCGTGTTTTATGACTAGACTTACCCGACAGTATTGTAATTCATGTTTTTAGCATTGTTGCTAGCTCGTACATGCCCGACCGATACAGATATGCTTTTGTGCTATAAGCACCCCGTCCCCCGTCTTATGTATTTATTTGACATGATTTCTTGTATATGACCCATGAGAATAAAACCTTGAGGCAATATGGGGACAGAGCTTTGTAGTGCGAGCCCATGAGCCAAAAGAGAACATGCATACATGTATTTGTTTGTTTACTTGCATATAACCTATGAGTCGGCACCACTAAGCTTGGATGACCTTGTCGGTCTGATCTACCGACTTGCAGATCCCTTCTTGTCCCGCCAGCTGCAGCTTGGATCCCGCTACCCGGTTTATTAACCGTGGTCTTGTCCCGATACCGCAGATTGCTACTGTGGTTCCCGATGCCCGGCTCGCTACCGTGGTCATGTCCCGTATATAGTATATGTATATGTAAATCTCGTTGTTCCTCCTCACTTCGGTGACTGAGGTCAACGCCTTGATATGCTTGCTCTATCACTTCGGTGATTGAGGATTTAGCTTTGTGTGGTTGCCATCTTGATAGTTCCTGATCTTTGATACCCGTCCTACTTTATATTGATCACGTCTTTTCTTAATAAATGTGCACTATTTATACATGCTTTAGATGAGTACCCGAATAGTAAATCTGGTATACCCGTACAAAAAAAAGTTGATACCCACGTTTCCCTCCTCCGCCAAGACCCAGGCAACCCCCAGGGCGGAAGGAGAGGACGGAAATCCGTGGGTCCATCATCCATGAACCATCATATGAGGGATTGTGCAAGACAGAACAGGCAGAATCAGCAGCAGCAGGGAGCACAGTGTCCAGCACCACCACAGAATGCAATGGTTGTCCAAAATCAAACAAGACCACTTTAGCAACAGGCACCACCGCAACAGTATAGGCCCCAACAACAGCAGCAGCAGGCCCGTCAACAGGGACAACATCACAATCAACGTCCCTTGTAACAGATTAGAAATGTTCCTCAAGGCAGGCAGCAGCAAGCTCCGAGCAGGCCACAACAACGGGGACAAGTTTATGCTGTTAATAGAGCTGACATAGAGGCAGCGAGCAATGTTGTGGAAGGTACACTTCTTGTTTGTGGGATAAATGCTAGGATTTTATTTGATCCTAGCTCTACACACTCCTTTATATCCCATGATTTTTCTAAGTTGATTGATGTGCATGGTAGAAAACTTGAGTATATTCTGACTGTGGCCACCCCAATAGGAAAACATGCCGTCTGTACTACTTATTACCCCACTTGTACAGCTCAAATAAGAGAGGTTGTGTTACCCACAGAACTTATTCTGTTGGAGATGAATGATTTTGATGTCATCTTAGGGATGGATTGGTTGGCTGGGTACCATGCCATGATGGATTGTTTCTATATGACCCTCACATTCAAGTTAGATGAGACACCAGCAGGGGTGTTGTTTCAGGGAAAGAGGAAAAATCCTCGTGCAGGGTTTGTCTCAGTGTTGAAAGCAGATAGACTTTTAAGAAGTGGATGTGAAGCCTATTTGGTGTTTATCACGGAGGATAAACGGTCCCAAGGGGTGGAGGAGATCCTTATTGTTTGGGATTTCCCGGATGTGTTTCCGGAGGAGATTCCAAGATTACCACCCATAAGAGAAATTGATTTCACCATTGAGTTGTTACCAAGGACCGTTCTAATCTCTATTGCACCATATCGGATGGCTCCGGCGGAATTGGGGGAATTGAAGATACAATTACTAGAGTTGTTAGATAAAGGTTTCGTAACACCTAGTATTTCGCCAGGGGGAGCTCCGGTTTTGTTCGTCAAAAAGAAAGATGGTTCGATGAGCATGTGTATTGACTACCGAAGGTTGAATCAGGTGACCATCAGGAACAAATATCCATTGCCAAGGATAGATGAACTGTTTGATCAGTTATAGGGTGTCTCGTACTTTTTGAAGATTAAGTTGAGATCCGGTTACCATCAGCTGAGAGTCAGAGAATCAGAAGTGATGAAGACAGCATTCCGGACAAAATATGGCCACTATGAGTTCCTAGTGATGCCATTTGGGCCGACTAATGCACCGGCAGTGTTCATGGCATTGATGAACAAGATATTTGCGCAGTATCTGGACCAGTTTGTGGTAGTGTTTATTGATGATATTTTGGTGTACTCCAAGACCAAAGAAGAGCATGAAGAGCATCTGAGGATAGTATTGCAACTTCTGAGGGAGAATCAGCTGTATGTGAAGCTCAACAAGTGTGGATTTTGTCTAGAGCAAGTTGTCTTTTTGGGGCACATTATCTCCAAGGAAGGATTGTCAGTAGACCCGTCCAATATCGAGGCAGTAGTGAAGTGGGAAAGACCGAAGAATGTGTCAGAAATTAGAAGTTTTCTTGGTCTGGCAGGGTATTATCGGAGGTTTGTACAAGAATTTTCGTCAATTGCGTCACCATTGACGAAGTTGACTAAGAAGAATGTGCTTTATGTGTGGACAGACCAATGTGAGGCTAGTTTTCAAGAGCTAAAGAAGAGATTGACCAAAGCACCAGTCCTTACCTTGCCATTCGGAACTGGCGGTTTCACCATTTTTACCGATGCTTCGAGTGTAGGACTTGGATGTGTATTGATGTAAGATGGAAAAGTAGTCGCATATGGGTCCCGGCAGTTGAAAGATAATGAAAAGAACTACACCACCCATGACCTTGAGTTGCAGCGGTTGTCTTCGCGTTGAAAATGTGGAGACATTACCTTTATGGAGAGAAGTTCGAAGTTCACTCCGATCACCGCAGTCTACAATACTTATTTTCTCAGAAGGAATTAAACATGAGGCAGAGAAGATAGATGGAATATATTAAAGATTATGATTTTCCAATCAAGTATCACCAGGGGAAAGCGAATGTAGTTGCTGATGCCTTGAGCGGAAAATCAATAGGCTTGGCAAATCTAAGTGGTACTTGCATTTTTGAACAATTTGAGGAGTTGAGGATAGACCTACAGCCACTAAGGAAGGGTGTATTGTTAGATAACATGTCAATGTCAGAGCCTTCTTTCATTCAGAAGATCAAGGATAGCAGCTGCAGGATCCAGAGTTGGCCAAGATTTTAGAATACATAGCAAAACGTCCTGACTTTCGTATTACGGATGGAGGTTTATACTACCGTGACTGTCTGTGTGTGCCTAACATTGAAGATTTGAGAAATGACATCATGACAGAAGCTCACAGCACGAAATACTCCATGCACCCAAGCAGCACGAAGATGTATCAGAACTTGAAGGGCAGATTTTGGTGGAGCAACATGAAGAGAGAGATTGCGGCATTCGTCTCTCGTTGTATGACTTGCCAGTTGATAAAGGCAGAATATCAGAAGCCTCCAGGGTTGTTGTAACCGTTAGAGATCTCAGAATGGAAGTGGGAGCACATTACCATGGATTTTATTTCGGGACTACCGAGAACTAGCAGAGACAATGATGTAATATGGGTTATTGTGGACAGACTCACCAAGTCAGCTCATTTCCTCCCTATGATGACAGGAAATAAGATTCACATGTTACCCCTG